>CAMQGK010000567.1:0-600000 GCA_947000775.1 Pterois miles | reverse complement strand
ATGCCTTGTAGTTACTGTTTAGCTGTAAAATGAGAAAGTCTGTGACCCAGCAGCCATGTTGAGATCTGCTGAGGAAATACTAAGCATCGGCCACCAGCTGGAGAACAGCCAATAGGAACGCCCTCTCTCTGAAATGACCTGTGATTGGTCAAAGTCTCCTGTCAAGCCACATTTTGTAATTCCTGAAAACAGAGCCATGAGGAGTAGTTTTTTCTCAGAACAATTGACTGACAATATGATGAAAGGTTATGATGGATCTTTTGCCCAATAATGCCAAATTTTTGTGCCTACTGAATCTTAAGAGTCATGAGTTTGATTTCACTTTTCTAACTATCCTTCTGCCTTCTCTGCTATTACTGGACTGTCCCTGTATTTAAAGCAATTGAAATGCCACAAAAGAAGCCAGTGGTAGTGGCATTGCAATGTTGGTATGTTTGTATTTTTTTTGTTTGTCCCTTTGAAGATTTTAATATGCAGAGGCTTGCAGGCCTGCAGAGAGCACTGGGCAACCACCATCGTCCAGCTGGAGTCAAGGCTAGAAAGGGGTCCAACAATGTTGGCAACAGAACCTTTACAACGTGTTTTCAGCTGAGGACATGGTCCAGATGACATGTAATCACTGTCACGAGAGAGAAGTTCCACTGTGCTGAATGTGATCACTTTACATAAACACACTGCATAATTGGCAAACCACCATATATGGATTTTATAAATACATTCCTCCAACAAGGACTGTGAAACTCCATGATGGCGAATCTGTGAACAAGGGTGGTGTCTTTATCAATTGCAGTTTTCCCCTAACAGATGATGTTATCTCATATTTAAATCTGTTAAACAACCACTTGCTCACAGCCCAAACATTCTTATATTTCATCCTAATCGTCCTCTGTCCTTGCAGATTTTGAAACAGCATTTCCTCCAACAATATGCTCCAGTGACACTGTTGATGTTAGAGTTTGTGCTGGCAGTGCCATTATATTGGTTTGCATTTATGGTATGATTGGGTAAAAAATAAATATTGTCTATCCAACACATTTCTTTGGTTCTTTGTAACTTTTTGTCTTTTATGTGTTTTCATATTCCAGTGCTAACATGCAAACATTGCAATAAGGAAAGGGCTCCAGAGGTCAGTGACTTTGTAAGGAGTGGTTATGCTGCTTCACCAAGATCTGTTCAACTCATTTGAGGTTATGAAGACAGCAGATCCAAGAAGAAGAAGAAAGAATTATTGTTATTATTATAAAGGCTGGACATTATTATTATTATGGCCAAAATGCTGATCAAGTGTGTCCAAGTAGAGTGTGGATTCAAATATACCCACATCTGAACATATACCTCAGGTTATAGACTGCAAATTTGCATCCTTCTTTGATTTGAAAAGTTGCATTTGCAAAACATAAATAGGTGGCCATGTAGTTTTAAAAAAAGCTGTACTATAATTTATTTATTTTAGACTCATAAAAGTGAATGCAGATGCTTCTGGGAAAAGAGCCATTTGTTTGCCCAGCTGTGAAATGGTTGCTGTTTCAGTGGAAGGCAGCAGGAAACTGTACATGTTCCAGAAAACAAGCCAGTGAATATTGTGTGCACATTAAAAACAGCCAATATATAGTATGTCCTAGCTACTAACATTATTAGCATAATGAAGTTGTTGATACTGCTACTGATGAATATAATATCTGTATGTTAGGCTTTGTAACCTTGTTAAGTGCTATATAAATGCAATTATTAGTATTATTACATAAAGCTTCTAACTACAGTGGTTATCAATAATCAATAATTAATTTCTTGTGGGAGTGAAGAGCCACGGAGTGTTTTTAGCCCAAGGTGTCCAGGCGGTCCAGGGAGCTAAGCTAAGCTAAGCAACATGTATCTTCAGCTGATTTTATAAATACTTTGAATCAAAAATTTGTTTGGAGGATGAAGTCTTGAATCAGATAATTAGACTCAAAGGCAGGCTGCTGAGGTTAGCGATGCGATCCAACTATCACAAAGATGGAAGCTGTAAGAAAAGATGCTAGATTGTAATCCGGAGGGCACAGTACATCCATACTATTGGTTGTTGGACACCGTCTGACGAAATCGGGCCATTGTAATTATCCTCCTGAAAGCTAAAATGGCAAATAATTTAAATGGTTTTGTTATCATCCAGGGAGCTACAAATGGAAGATGAATCAGGCAATCACAGACAAAATCTTGACTGTAATAGTTGTTGTGTTTAAGTGTACAGTCCTGTACTCTCCTGTGTCTCTGAATAATAAGGTTGGTATTGGTCGTGATAAATAGTAATTAAAAATATTTGTATATAATGATCTTTAGCCTCATCTTCAATGTGCTCCCTTCTAATTTCTTTTTTTTCTGCAAGGTCTGATTATGTATAGAGGATAAATCTTCACATGTCTGATGTTTCTCCAAAAAGAGTTCCAGTGTGTTACCTTTTTGGCCTTGGATTTGAACTGTCAATATGTGCCCTATCTATAAGGGTGGGCATGGGGAATTGGGCATAGAGCATTTTATCTGGAAATCAGGCAAATCCAAACCAGTCTCATACACTCAAGGGAAGTGTGGTTATCACTAACTCACATCACAACTCATCTCTCAGCTATTTTATTATATTTAATTATATTTCCGTACTGCAAAACTGCCTTGTCAATTACATTTCGAGGAAACATCTTTTCTCTCGTATTGCTTGATGTATCACAAATATGTTTCTAATCATACTCCACATAGGGAGGAGGTAAGGCATATCCGCTTCACCTCACAACACTTCCTTTTGCATGTTTTGTTGCATGCATTGTTTACAATCCGATTAGCAACTTAAGATGCAAGACTGGCGTTTGAATTGACAGACGACGCATATGACCAGTCATCATCAGACGATAGCCGCTGGGTTTTGAGATTGCATTTCGACCAATGCCTACCATCTATTTTGCTCTCCACGTGGACTGTTTACCTGCATTCAGCCAAAGCCTGCACAAAGATGATTGGTCAGTACTGCTTGGACTACACATGCAAACCAGAATTCTTCTGATACCAAAATCCTGCCCAGTTGTCTACAGATTCTAATCCCATGAATCAATGATTGGGCAGTCATGCTGTTGAATCATACGTATGTGCTTGTGACATTATTGCAGCATCAACACAGGACCACAAAGCCCTTAAGGTAAGGTTTTTGCTTTTAATGGACGATAACATTTCCTTGCTTCATGTTATATTTTACTGCTCATTAACGCCAACAAACCAAAGTAAATTCCTAGTGTATACCTGATACACCTGGCAATAAATAAAGATTTTGATTCCTTTCCTTTAAAAGCTCTACAGATGCGAAGAGCAGAGGGTTTGACCCTGCAGCAGGAGGAAGAGGACTTTTAGTCAAGATGAAGCTAATGAATAAGGCTCATTACTGAATGATGAATTTTACTGCATGTGGGACCTGTCGGTCACTTTGATATATTTGAGACTGAACTGATGCATTAACATTAGCAAAGCTGGCTAAATACACAAAATGAGCAAAGCTCAATGTAGCTATGTCGACAGACTGAAATCAGACAGGTAGCGCTATTGTCTAGCTGTGTGAGCGATGTTCCTCTTTCAACCAATGAGGACACCACTCAGCAATGCAGGCCTCTCCCTCCCCTGGAAACAAACCTGTCCTCTGACAGACATACCTCACACTCTGTGCTCTAACATATCTGTACTGCCACCTGTTGTATACTAGGCTCTACTGCACCCAGTCACCGCTGTGGATCACTTTACATGCTCGGACATAAAATGCATTCAGTGACCACATCTGTCAAAATTCATGAACACATACTATTTTAAAAACCATGATAATGCTACCAGTTTTTACAGATGTCATGCATGTGTTCTGGTCCAGAGACATGTACCAAGTGTTCTGTCACATTAGTACATTTTGGATGTGAGATTAAGTGTTGCTGATAAAGAGAACTGTATGTCTGGCTTTGAAAAAGTGAATTTAATAGAGAAATGTGGTTATCATTGTCTTAACAAAAGGAAAAAACAATTCCTAATATCTAGACATCTATCTCTATATAGATGTTGTTCTTGTTATGATTATATTTGGTATTATTAATACTATTAATACCTTTGTATTAGTGTTTCCCAAAGTTTCCTAATCTGTCAGGGGGTCTGCAAATAATTTACTATAAATTATAAAATTGTGATGTATCATTAGAAAGTGTATATATACAGATCAGGACTATTTGCACTAATAAAAATAGTATATTGTCTCCATTATACACAGCCATGTTAGCTTTGGGTCAGTAGAAACACACAGCAATAAGGTCATTATTTTTTTAGGATGAATCACCTACTGTAAATCAGTAACTTTAAATATCTGGATATATTAGGACTATGTCTTCTGTTCATCTTCTGAAAGCTTTTTAGATCAATTTCTTGAAAAATATAAATGCTGTCAAGTTAAGATAATATAAGATAAGATAGTACTTTATTGATACCCGGGGGGGAAATTCGGGTGTTACGGGAGCACTGATGTAAGTAGTACAGTGTAAAATGTAAGAATAAGTAAAAGATAATAAATAAATAAACAAATAAAGTCAAATGTAATTAAATTAAATGAGAATAAAGTTAAAACAAGGTATATACAGCTATTATACAAGTCATGGTAAAGTGGCAAATTAAAGTGACAGTTATGATATGGTGCATATGTATATAAAGTGCAGTCAAAAAGTGGCAAATAATATGCAGTGTGTAACAGTGTAATATGGTATGATAGTGTAATATAATATAATATAATATATAAGAAATATATACAGTAGTACGGTGCAATATAATGAATATGCTGAGAGTCCTATGTGAATTCAGCCTAATGACCCTCTCTTTAATACTATATAAATGGTATTAACATGATCTGAATTGAAAGGTGTTTCTGGTTATCACTATGAAACAAGTCTGAAATACTTAGTGATGATATCTAAGAGTACAATTGGTAGCAAGCACTCAAAATTTCTGAGAACCCCTACTTTATATGGTAAATAAACTCTTAGTAGAGCGTCTTGCACAAATTGTGACGTTGTGATAGGAATGCCTCTGTAATCCCTGCACATATTGTCATATTTATATCATCAAACTATTGATATTAACTGGTGGACTTTGCCCACTCTCTGACCCTTTCTATCACATCCTGACAACAAGATTTTTACTTCCTGCTTTTTGGAGTTAAGATTATGTTAAGGTAATATTCCACAGACTGGCCTTCAGTTGTCTCTTTATTATTTTGTAGGAGAGGATGTTCAGGTTGCCCAGACTATGAGCGAGCTGCAGCACACAAGGTCACAGGTTTGATTACTGTAGTATACTCCCACTTACTTTCGTCACAGTGCATCACAGCTGTATTTTAAATCAACAGAAATGTGCTGGTATTTTGGTGGTATTTTTGAGCTAATTGCTGCAGCAATGAAGGTCAAACGAAGCAAGGCAGAGACTCTTTATAGGAACTGTAGCTCGTCATAGAGAAGGCTGCAAACCACAAAGCCAGATGAAGGACCTGTAAACACAGACACACACACACACACACACATCCCATATACAGTAAACCACACGTACAACCAATACATATCAGGTGTTTATTTTAAATAATAAAGTTGCAGCAATGAATGAGTCAACTGCTTAAAGAAAAGATTAAGGATTAATAAACAACAGGACTTGTGCTAAATGGAAATCCAGTTTAATATATGGTGCAGTGCAATGCTGTCGTGTTCCATGGTAAAGAGTCACATCTGGCTCAGACTTCACTCTACATTAACAGGCACACACAGGTCATGGAGTTTGTTTTCAGTCAATAACATAGTGGACGTTTATGTTTTGCAGATGAATTTAACTCAACTGGCTTGACCCTGATAAGATAAATTACAGTGATTACTGTAAGGCGCATTAAGCGAAACAAAATAAATTTAACAGATAAGTCAAACTTTATTCATTTAATAACTCAATAACTTCAATAACTCTCAACATTTTTCAGTTGTAACACATGAAATACAAAACAATACGTTCACTTTTCAGTTCATTCCTCTTCCACAAATCCATCAAATCCTTCATCATCAGTGTCTGAGTTAAACAGTTGGGTGATTTTAAGTGTGCCTTATAGTGCGAAAAATAGGGTATATTGGCACAGCTAAACTGGACTGTGGATCTGGATAATCCACAGACTGTTGTCACAGGGGCTAATTCTATGGTCGAAGGTAAGCGACAGGAGCGCAGGGCAGCAACAAATCACTGGGTTAAAACTGACCCAGCGTTGGGACCAACACAATGATTGGTTACCTTTAGCTGTGGGTAGAAAACCACCCAAGACAAGGGGTTGTTTTGATCCAATGACCCAACAGTAATATAAAAATAACAGCAACACTATCAGTATTGCATTGGTGCTATGTTGACCTCACACTGATTTTTAGGCCCTGTCTGTTATGGTTTTGGTGTTTTGTAGGTCTGGACCCCAAAGACAGAGGCTGGCAGTATAGGAAGGGATTAGACCGGCTGGAAGTGGATTCCACCATCGAGGGAACAGACTCTTGAGAGGAACACGAGGACTGAGCAAACGGGAACAAAGGTCAGGCGCTGAAGGCACCACGGGTGGCAACGCAGCAAGCACCAGGATAAGCTGATCACAGGAGAAATACAGGTAAATCAAAAAGTACAGTACAAGAAGTATACCTGCCACCCTGGGAGGAGCCAGCTACACCGCCTGCCCTGGCAAGAGAAGAAGACCAGACAAAGAAGCACAAAAAGGGAGAGAGAGGGAGCAATAGTACAAAATTACAACACACAAAACCAGACAGAATCATAACCATCTAAACATATACAGCTATTTTTAAAAAACTCATATTTCCCCTTCCATTTAAAATAAAAAAAAAAATCTGTCCACACAACCTTTATTTTAGAAACTATCTCTGTCCACATTCAAATGCAGTGATGGCAACAGGAAGGTCATTCAGCTTTTTGTCCGTAGAGTCTGAGTGCTCCAAACCTCACCTTGAATCGCCCATAAGCACATTCAATCACCATTCAGCCACCACATTTTTAAAATGATCCTGTACACACTAAACATGTGGAAGCTGAATGTGTACTCGTACAGAACCGCTGACCTGACCTATAATACTACCTCTAATGGTGCAATGAGAAAGTTACTATTATTCACTGTATATTTGGATAAGACACTCGGCACTGTACATGAATCCTGTATAAGATCTCAATTCAGTCTCAGACCCCAGCTACAATTAAACTAATGTCCCCCCCCCCAACCCCCCCACACACCCTCTGCAGCTTCCTCATAAACTGAGCCGGAGAGAACTCAATACCAAACCACCCGGCCCGTATCATTCACATGGCGCTTATTGGAACAGTCTCTGTGTGTGTGTGTGTGTGTGTGTGTGTGTGTGTGTGTGTGTGTGTGTGTGTGTGTGTGTGTGCTGTATGTGTGCGTTGGTGTGTGTGTGTTCTGCTCCTTCTTCACTGTGGTAGGGTAGTAAAAGTAGGTGTGCACCACACAAAGCAGTAAAGAGATTGCTTGTAAAACTCCCTCACAGTCACCACACACACACATACAGAGGCAGTGTAATAAGCACCACATGAACACACGTTCATGCACACACACACACAGATGCACACAGACACACAGACACAGGGCCTGGCAATATTAATGAGAAAGTTCGCTCCAGCTGGTGGGCGGTGCTTGGTATTTCCTCAACTGATCTCAACATGGCTGCTGGGTCACAAACTTTCTCATTCTGCAGCTAAACAGTAACTACAAGATGTTTCTGAAGTATTACAGTACAGTAACAGAATATTGATTCATATTTGATCAGCGCTGCCGAGTTTGATCAGAGGCCGCAGACTCCAGATCAGCCCTGATTGGTTGTTTTACTCTGGTCTGTGAAAACTTGCAGATGCCGTTAGGAGCACCGGGCGACTCAGAGACACATGGTTATGATAACAACAATAACTTTACATATTTGCTCCAACTTGCCTATGTCTGCTTTAAGTAATGTGCTTCCAATGTAAGAGATGGAGGACAAAACCCACAGTCCTCATTCTTTACGAAAATATATTCCAAAATATATCTGCAGCTAACCGTGTTACCCTGAGTTAGACAAATCGAGTGGATGTCTTCCAAAGTTACACTCGTGTTTTAGTATCTTCTTATCTGATTTCCTTTGTCCATCAAAATGAGTGAGATTAGTATTTGTAGATTATTTAAACATGAAAACCAATAAAAAAAATAGGCAATAGACTAATTTTTGACCCATTGTTAATAGATGAGTATGCCTTTCTGTTGTTCATTCAGCATCACAAACGCTGCAGAAAACAGGGAAAGTAAACAGTGAAATTTCCAAAAATATGCGTTTCTGCATTTATTTATCTTGTCTTCTTCTCTGAACAGCATGAAACATAACCAATACTAGCTGACGTGAAAGAATTACAGTAAGACTTGCCCAGCTGAAACAAATTCCTGAAGACTTTTCTCCATTTTTCTCTCTGAGGCCACTTGTTTTGTTTCCAGTTCGCAACCTCTTCTACTGTGTTTACTGGCAGATTACAGCCATGTGTAAAGCATAGCCTATACCATCGACTTCAGATGAAACTACGCAGTCTAATTTACTCCAAACCAGTTGAACCAGTTGGAAATACATTTATTTTTTGCAACATTTCCAAAGTTTGTTTAAGATTTTTTTAGCTGCCTTTGCACTGAATCGTGTACATTTTGAATTTGTGCAAATATATTGCAAAAAGGTGTATACACATGACTGAGGTGGAAAAGTTATTAAAAACAAAATGTGACATAGTGTGATGGAAATAGATGAATAAATTATGACAGGCATGAAGAGTATGACTTAAATGTCACTCAAGCTTCCACTGAAGAGGTGAATAACGAGCAGACTGTAATTTTCCTCACATTAATACATGAAACTAACAGTAATGTTATATTTCTATCAAGGTTTCAAGGTTTTTTGACATTTGACTGGAGCTCTTTTAATAATTGTTCATGAACCAACTCAAGAGTAGTGAATGGTCATGTGCACTTTGCATTTGATTTTGCAGATTTTCTGGAAATTCAGTTAAAATTGTGCTAATTGTCAATGGAAACTTGCCAGAAGAGAAAAGAGTGCTTTAATATGAATACTGTAGGAAAGGTGAATATTGGTACCAGTACTGAAAATCATACCCAGCCTTAGACAAAGCACATGTTAATCTAATAAAATGAATGTTGGCTTTGTTCCATCTAGATGCTCCCAGATTGTCTCACTGGGACTGTCTCATTTTCTACAAATAAAAACTTATTCCATCACAGTAATTTGAAATCCCTGTTTGTACTCCACAGAGCAGAGTCTAATTAATCACTAAGTACACCCCATACACATTACATCATTACAGCAGCTGTTCCCTTTCTATCATGGTCGATGCAGTTGGAGAGCTCAGTTCAGTTTCAGACGGTCGTGTATCTGAAATGCACAACTCTGATGTGACTAAAATCAGTCTCTCTACTCTACAGTTTAATTATACTTTCTCTGACTTTCTTCAGGTTATGGGGATCAGAAAATTCTATTTACATGGCAATTTCACATTCACAGTTTTCCCATGAATTAATCCAATATGTTGGATTAATAGGAATATTCAGAGTGTGAGTTTCTGGCCTGATAATTAGACTGTTTGGGTGTGTATTATTAGCAGCGTTTATTAGGCAGTGATGTTCTGTGTCTTAGCCTCTGGAGGCATCAGAGTCAGACAGCCACCCAACAAAGAGTTTATTAGAGCACATCCACCACACTGTCCTGGACCCACATACACATTCACACAAAGAGAAGACGACACACACACACAGAAAAGGCTCAATGAACTTCTCATAGTTCATATAATCATAATGGAATTAGAACAGACATAGTAGGAAAGTAGGCAAAATAAAAATACATGACAATGTAGTGCAATTAGAATGGCACTGTGAGAAATACTTTCATTATTGTTACATGGTAACATATTTTAACCCTTGTGAATCCCTTAAAAAAGTTGCTCTGGTGTTCTTAGAGGACAAAAATGTCTGTCAAATAACTACCAAAAAATGATATGTGAATATTGTTTTTCACTTTCCCCAAATTGAATATTTGAACCAACTTCAGTCCTAATCATAACTACCACAGTATTTAAACTGCTGCTTTTTATGAAGAAAAAAACTTTTTCTCTGTATACTAAATGCTAGTGGGATTTTTTATTTTTTCATGGTCTAGGATGTCAGTGATAAGCAATAACACTGACTTTGATGCATTTTTATTTTTTGTGCAGTGTCAAATTAAAAAACTACTGAGCTGATTTTTTAACCAACATCAGTCCTGATCACTACCATATATTCAAATTCTTTCATTTTAAATATTTTAAATGACTTTTGAGGTTTTTTTCCATAAACAAAATGTTCGGGGGGATTTTTTTTTTCAGTCTGGGATATGTAAATGATTATCATTGCATTACACTGCAGTTCACCATAATACAGCAGCAAGTGCCTGTGACAGACTGATGACATGCCTGCAGTACAACCTGCCTCTGAGCCTTTGCATGCTCAGAACACTGTCACCACAAACAGTGCTATAGATCGCTCTCAAACACACACACAAACACACACACACACACACACAGTCATGTTTCCATGACTTTTGAGGACATTACATTGACTTACATTCATTTCCTGGAGACTTACCCTAACCCTAAGTGTAACAGTTACTTGCCCAGTCCCAACCCATACCCCTTACCCTAACCTCAACCTAAACCTAACCTTACCCTAACTTTAAACCTAGTCCTCACCCTAAAATATATATTTTTTATGTTATGGGGAAGTGCATTTTGTCCCCAAAAGGACGGCAAGTCCCCACAATGTGATTGTGTAAACAGATTAATGTCCCCACAACATATACACGCCCCCACACACACATACACACACACACACACACACACACACACACAAACACACAAACACACACATCGCTATCAGTCTTGTAAAAACATTATTAATTGCTGTGTGGAACAGCTATCCATCTCCCTGAACTTAGACCAGACCAGCATCGTGAAAAGATGTTAAGGTAAGTGTTTGTGTGTTTGTGTGTGTGTGTGCGTGTGTGTGTGTGTGTGTGTGTGTGTGTGTGTGTGTGTGTGTGTGTGTGTGTGTGTGTGTGTGTGTGTGTGTGTGTGTGCTAACCAGGCTCATCTGTCTCCAGTCTATTGATCCCACTGAGGTTGGTCATTATTACTAGGCTACTGTGGAATGGAATGCTGAGGAGGTGTGTGTGTGTGTGTGTGTGTGTGTGTGTGTGTGTGTGTGTGTGTGTGTGTGTGTGTGACATGTCTACTTCCCCTCAGCCAGCCAATAAATCCAGAGGCCACATTGGCACTCAGCACTAATGAAGATGGCAGTCTCTCAGTGTGTGTGTGTGTGTGTGTGTGTGTGTGTGTGTGTGTGGGCGGGGGGGGGGGGGGTCTGTCTGGATGGTAAAGGGACAATTTTCTTGCTTGCTGACAAACATTCAAGTTTGATTTATTTTTGTGCAGTGACAGCGCAGCCCTACATTAGTGTATGTAAGATGTTGGCAATGGAATGTGATTGGTTCAGTGTCTGTGTGGGCGGGCACTAAAAATAGCTTTCATTTCAATTCCAGCTATCAAACAAGACAGCTGTATATGGCACTGCCCCACAATTTGCCCCTCAGAAACCCTCATTGAATGTTATCAGTGAATTGAATGGACGTTATCAGGCCTGTTAAACCCTACTGGTAGGTCCAGAAGGCTGTTAACCTCTATTCACATGGCTGATCACTGATACGAATATACAAGAAGAAGATGCTGATATCTGGTGGCTGTAGCAATTATGATAGTTGCAAAGGTGAAAGTCAGGTGGTGTAGTATAAAGAGTGACAAAGTGATGGATGGATGGAAGTCAACGTTGACTTATTTTACCATACTTTTGCTATGTAACTTGCATACATTCACAGACAGCTGTTATTGCCCGTTGGGCTGCAGTTTGCCATGTTATAATTTGAGCATTTTTTATGCTAAATGCAGTACCCGTGAGGGTTTTGTCATTTGTCACTGTTTTGTGTTGGTAATTTATTTCCAGTAATAAATATAAATAATATATACATATATACATTTGCATAAAGTAATCACATTTGCACACTCCCATGTTGATTAGAATATCAAATACTTGACAAATCCCTCTTTCAGATGCATTTTGAGACAGATAAGAAAATGTGCAATTAATTTGTGATTAATCGCAATTATAAATGGACAATCATTACATAATGTATGTCAATCAATTAACAGCCTAGAAATAATACATTATGTGCATAATATGTATGTATGGATGCAATGCATATACTGTATTTCACAAAAGATTATTTTTTTCTTGCTTGTTATGGTGTTATGCTCCAGTCAGTCCATTTTTTATGAACATACAATGTCCCCCTAAATTAAATAATTGCACAAAAAAAAAATCTCTGTCCATCTTGTTGTCTTCAAACTTTCTCCATACGAAATGCCCATGGTCCATCCAGAATCTCTGATAAAGGCCAGCATTCAGCTGTTGGGTTTAGTGGATGTGTAAAGGATCAGCTCCAGCTTATGCTGAGGAGGACATCTGGTGGACAACTGGAGGAGATTTTGAAGGCAACAGCGGAAAGCAGCATGAAAGTCAGCCTCATCATAGACAAACCTTTCACTTCGGCATCTGTGTATCTGATATGCAGAAGCACTGTGTACAGGTATGGGGAGAGGGATACTTGCGTACTCTGTCTTTAAGAGTACACATTTCATATAAAAGAATATACTTTCATTATGCACTCCATGCTGCACGTTGGTGTAGTGGTTAGCGCTGTCGCCTCACAGCAAGAGGGTCGCAGGTTCGAGTCCAGCTTGCGGCTCTTCTGTGTGGAGTTTGCATGTTCTCCCCGTGTAAGCGTGGGTTTTCTCCGGGTACTCCGGCTTCCTCCCACCATCCAAAGACATGCTGTTTAGGTTAATTGATTACTCTAAATTGCCCGTAGGTGTGGCTGTGCGCGTGAATGGTTGTCTGTCTATATGTTGTCTGTTTCTATGTGCCCTGCGATGGACTGGCGACCTGTCCAGGGTGTACCCTGCCTTCGCCCAATGCCAGCTGGGATCGGCTCCAGCCTCCCCGCGACCCCTAACGGGATAAGCGGTTGACGATGGATGGATGGATGGATATGCACTCCATTCATCCAGGTCTGTAGATACAGTAGTACCTGACTCTTTCTCTTGGACTTCTGCAGCTCACAGTGGATTCATTCTGCTGTTCTGACTGTAATATTGACATCTTGTGTCTTTTTGGATCTATAACTGTCATCAAGCTTCAGGTGCGAAACATAATATAAATATGACAAATATTAAAATACAGTATTTAAGAAAGAAAGAAAGAAAGATATTCCTTTATTAGTCCCACAGTGGGGAAATTCAGATTTACACTCTGTTGTTCACACAGTACAGTTCACACAGTACATATACATGTCAATGGAGAGATGTCAGAGTGAGGGGGCTGCTCCTGACAAGCGCCCAGAGCAGTTGGGGGTTTGGTGCCTTGCTCAGGGGCACCTCGGCAGTGCCCAAGAGGTAAACTGGCACCTCTCCAGCAACCAGTTGGTCTTGGTCCATGGGGGATTTGAACCCGGGTCCTCCACATCCTAACCCAAGTCCTTACGGACTGAGCTACTGCCGCCCCCAAAGGTATTACTCCCCGTCGGGGAATCGAACCCCGGTCTCCCGCGTGACAGGCGGGGATACTTACCACTATACTAACGATTTAGGTCACCAAGCTGTTAACCTTAAGATTTGTGACCAAGAGAAGTGAATGCTAAATACTATTGTAGCCTATGATGGTAGTGATGGTGCAACAGGAAGCTATATTTTTTTACAAGTCGATTCAGCAGGTTACGAAAGTCTATGTACAAAATATATACAAGCGTGTCTGTAAAAAGACAATTTAATAACCATAACCATATCCCTCAACATCCTTAATTGTCTTTATAATAGGATGCAAAAAGAAATGCACTTTCACATAGTGTGAGGAGGTTTTAAGTAGATTCAGCTGATTCTCTTATTTTTTGGTCATGGCCGAATCATGTGATTTTATGTTTATGGATGTTTATAGCTAATATTTCATTGATTCATTTGCTATATGAAGATAAGTGCATGTGCAGTCATCTATTCATACAGCTGCAGGTTAGCAAATAATTAGTTTGTTCTCTTTTAATGGTTACATGTCAGGCAGTGTTCATTACAGCAGTTGTTGCATGTTAGGATTCTATGGTTATGAATTTCATATAAATATTGGACAACCTACACATCATCACGGTTTCACTCCTGTACGCTACTTGGAGAAGCATCGCTCAGACAGAACGCAGAACTGTTAAAACTAGCTCATATAAATAGAATAGTAGTAGAAAGGTTGTTGAACTGTCTACTGTGGTAATTTTCCAGGTGCAAAAGAAAATGGTGATTGTTGTTAGTTGGTATGGTGACAACAGAACACGTTTCAGTGGGACCGTAAAATGCTGTCACAGCTCACAGAGACTGATGGTTGGCGTGGCAGCTCGTTCCTCTCCGCGTAGTGAGGTGGACAGACAATCGGACCGGATTCTGCCGCTGGCCACCAGCCTGCTGTTTGGAACAAACGATCTGGTTAGGGATTCAAACCATCACCACATATGGCTCAAAGGTGCACCCTGGCCAGCCAGAGAAAATCTCCAGCCATCACCTCTGGCCCACGGCACTGAGGGCAGTAGTCAACCCAAAATACTTGAGTGAATACACACAGAGAACTGCCTACCGTGGAGGTTACAAGGAGTAATTCTTGACAACACAGGGCATTTCTTGCTAAAGCACCTCAGTGGACATTTTTAGAGCATATCATTTAACAAGACCAAAATTCATGTAGATGGATTTTTTTCCTTCAAGAAAATGACTGACTTGCGAATGGTTTTGGTGTTTCTGTTGGCAAAGTGACCTCTACAGTCTCCCAGCAAGAGAGATGCCACAGACTCTGTGAGCCAGAGAGGAGCTCCAGCCTCCAGCCATCCACCTCTGGCCCACAGTGTAGAGGGCGGGAGAAGCAGGAGAGACTCCATAGATTCTGCAAGGGGTATTATAATGTGGAAGTTTTACTCTCCAAAGTGGGCATGCCCACTGTACCAAGGCCTCAGGAAGAGCGCTGGTCAATGATGCAAATTTTCATACAACTACTTCCTTGTCTGTCACATGTTGCCACTGGGCACAAATAGACTTTTTCCCATATGGCTTGTGACATTGAGAAAGAGATGTCTAACTCAGCAGATTTTTTTTTTTTAGGTGAATCAAAGTCCAGGTATGGACACTTGAAAAGCCCTTATTTAAATCATCAGGTCCTGAAAGTTGAAAAATGCACTAAGAGCTGAATCCAGAATTATTTCCGTTCCTCCGTTTATGTGAATGAGACCCAGACCGAGGCTGGACTGAGGGCCGGCCGTGAGGCGGAGTTAGGAAGCCGTGACGACAGCGTGACAACTGTGACCCTGTGACAAGAGTGGACACTACTGCGCCTGCTCCATGGACCCAATGGATGCGGAAGATCGTCAGAAGATCCGGGTACTTTTTCCACTCGAAAGTCAAACAATTTTGGCATCATGCAGCACTGAGCAACTTTAGAGGACGAACGGGGCCCACCTCCAACATGGTAGCCAGTTCTCTTAATATATCCATGCTATACAATATAATGGATGGCATGGTGTCAAAGTCACTCATCCCATTCAGGGTCACAGGGGGGCTGTTGCCAATCCCATCTGACATTGAGCAAAGGCGGGGTATACCCTAGACCAGGCATGTCCAAAGTCCGGCCCGCGGGCCAATTGCGGCCCGTGTTTAAATTTCCACCGGCCCGCAGCCTTTGTCATAAAATCAACAATATGCGGCCCGCCACAAAGTCGGTGCGCAATTGAGGAGGTGTGCAGCAGACACCTCATCTCTGGCTGAGGAGTTTTAACGCCGCTTAGGGATTTTGCAGCTGCTTAAAAGGAGATCAGGGTTTTTAACTCTCCTTTCTCCGATGACGCTCCAGACCTCCTCCAGCTGGACCGCATTGGGCTGCAGTGTGATGCGGAGAGTCGCGGTCCGTACCTCCGTACAAACAGCTCCCTTTGTCAACTTTTACCGCCAGCTGGATGAAGGCAGGTTCCCAGAGATTCAAACATTTGCTAAGAAAATGCTGAGCTCGTTTGGCTCGACATACATGCGAGAGGACATCCAAGAACCGCCTGAGGACCAGATTAAGAGACTCTCACCTGCGTGACATCTGTGCATCAGAACCACTGCTTTAGAGCCAGACCTGGTCTACTGACTGTAGTCCAGATCTCAGAGCCACCCTTCACATTAGTGCAGACAAGTTACATGTTTAGTCTTCTGAGGTGAATCACTTCTATTTTTTTCTCTTTTTTTAATGGATATGCTCTGAGTCTTTTCAATCCATGGATCATTTGTTCTTGTTTTTCAACTGATAATCAAACTGGGTCTTGTATACCAAATATTAAAATCAAATTTGGCCCAGCACTTTTTTTTCCATTTCATATTTTTGATCCAAGTCTAAAATTGACATAAATTTCGTGTTTGATTGTGATCGTGTCTGATTCTAAATCAAATAACATATTTTTGTTTTTTGATTTTTGATGTTCAGTTGAAAAACAAAAGAACAAATGATACACAGATTGATATGGCCCTCGAATAAGATACCTGTTATTCTGTTATCATGTTAATGGTTCAGAGTGTCAGGCTGAATGGTCGGCCCCCACACATTTAACCTCACCAAATCTGGCCCTCTTTGCAAAAAGTTTGGACACCCCTGCCCTAGACAGTTCGCCAGACTATCACAGGGCTGACACATAGAGACAGACAACCATTCACACTCACATTCACACCTACAGGCAATTTAGAGTCAACAATGAACCTAACCTACATGTCTTTGGACTGTGGGAGGGAGAACCTGGGAGATGTGTCATCGCTGCAATTTAGTCATGAAATAAAGGGACGTCAGTGAATACTTATTGTCCATATTTTTGTTGACAAAATTAACAAATTGTAATATTTAAAATGCTTCAACACAAAACTTTTAACATAGAACACAAATAAATTTTCTTTGACAAATTTAGCCTTTTCTAGTGTTAAAATGTGTCTCTTTTATATTGTAGGAAGATATAGATAGATATTTTATGCTCTAGTAATGAAATCCTTAATAAAATGGGTGACTTTTGTGTAGATATTGTTTAATGTTTAACTTTAATTTAACTTTAATTCTAACTTTATGGATACCCTTCAGAGATAGTCCAAATTGTGGCATTGACTTCTGGCAAAAGGAGCTAGTGCTAATTTATTAGCGGGCGGGACTTCCCATAGACCAACCAATAGGCACATAGGACACTGGATGTGCTTTGAAAGGTTGCTACCTAGCAAACTCGTCATTCCCGGCAACATTGTCCAATAAAATTAATGAACGTTCCTTAAGACCCGCCCTTTAAATCCTCCTATCCAGTCAAAAACATTGTACGTCAACAAAGCTCTATCCGATAGGCTAGAGTGACGGACGTCACATGATGATAAGCCAATTATGAATGAAGGAGGGTTCTCACTGGCCAATGGGCGTTTAGGACGTAGACGGTGAACTTATAAATGACAAGGTGACAATTTGTCCCATCCTACATTCATTGACTGCCGCTGTGTGCGAGAGCAGCTAATCCCGGACCCTCCGAAAGCCGTAACAAACCGGTAATATTTGCTTTCCATAGCTTCTACACTTAATATATACTCACTTCTGTCCGTGTTGTGAATGCATATGCGTATTGCATTTAAACTTAATTTCGTGAGTCGTCAGGAAACGCTTGTAAAGCTAACTACCATTGCTAACATTCGGTAGCTAGCAAGCTAGGTCGGCCATTCAATGATTTGGTTCCTAGGAATGACTTCTGAGCCGATTAGTATGTGTCCTCTTGGTTGACGTGTGTGGCAGGCTGACTAGCGGGGCAGTAGTATCACGAGCAATGCGTTTCGACCAGCTGTTGTGGTTGTAATGTTGCTGCTAGTGCAAGCAGAGGGTCGTGCACTGAGCACAGCGCGGCCAAGCTGCGTTGACAGACGCTTAGATGTAAAATGTCTGACACTCTGGGCCTACCGTGCTCTGATTCAGTCCGCCGCTACAAGGACATCCCTGTGGGGAGAGCCGCGGTGTCATGTCGCCCCTCGTCATTGCACTACAGCACGGTTAAGGTCTACTGTAGCAGGGAGTGCACCATGTCTGCTTACTAGGCCCAATGTGACCGTCCGTGGTTCATTTTTGACCTTCAAGTCTGCAGTCTGGTTAGCTTAGCAGCTTAGCTTAGCTCCGGCGCTTCCCCTCTTCTACCAGGGCAGTGAGGCAAACCCGGGTATAAACAGGTGACACAATCATGCGAACCAACCTTTCCTCTGGCCAGGCTAGAATTAAAGTCGTAGTGGTGTTTTCTCTAAATGTATTTATTATTTACTGAACACCATATCCTGCGGCTCAACTTTCAAGCAGAAATGTCCTCGAGGTTTCAGCTAATGGCGTCTGAAAGTGGGGTCGTTAATGCCATTCATTCTGCAGCATGTGTGGATATTTAGCGGTTTATCTAGAGTTGATCCTTCCAGTAGTCGCTTGAATTGGATTAGCCCACAGACTGAGCTGGCTAGGAGCAACAGACCAGAATCGCTCTCCTCGATCAACTTGTTGCTAGACTTGACCTCTGTATACTCCAGATATTCCCCAATGTGATTGCCATTTATGTTACAACTCATTTTATTTCACATGGACGACTTTTATACACTGGAAACTGCACTGGTACCTAGATAACTGTTTGGACTTTGACCCTGAGCTGTGAACCAAAGGCAGGGGTCTTCAACTACATTTGTCCAAGGACTGGAGTTTGTTGCAAATGAGTACAGTTTTGGGTGTTACATTTACACTGTGTGCAAGTTTAGACACAGCACAATCTGTATTACATTCATGTAAGATGGGGAATGGTTTCAGCTTCACCTGTCCTAGGCTACTGCTATTCAGGGCACAACCAGCAAAGCAAGCACAGCTCACAGAATCCTGCATTGGTTTGTTTAGGCTACTTGCTAATAAGCTGATAGATTTCTAACATTTAATACCCAAGGATAGAATGCACATTCAATACATAAATAAGAAATGCTAGTTATCCTAAATACTGGAACCCATTTTAGTTCCCCTTTAATTTAATAGTCTTGAGAGCCAGATAGGAAGCTTTGGTGGGCTGTATGTGGCTCTCGGACCTCAAGCTGTCAAAGCTGCAGGTCAGTAAAGGACAAACTACGGTGCACAGCTACAGCCTGCTTTTGAATCCTCATTCCTTCAGACTGTGCTGCACAACTTTAAAAATTCCCTGAAAAGTCATCAGAGTTTATAATAAACCAAATGATCCATATGCTCTTGGGAAGTGGATAGATTTATTGCTTACATCTTAACATTAAGATGAAGTTTACCAAGAAGTGTATCAATATCAGCACCTAGTTGTCTGTCTAGACCTGTCAACACCTGTCTGACAGCTGTTGTTGACTTGGTAGTTGCACGGTCTATAACCAAAAGGTTCCAGGTTTGATTCCTGAAACTGCATGTAACCAGTGAGTCTAAATCTGGTACTTGATTAACTACCAGTGACTGCATGAAAGCACTGACAATAAATGAAAACTGTTCTTCTCCCTTCAGCGTCCAGCCATGTATGCCTGCGCCAAGTTCGTCACTTCTCCAGCTGTGGTACGTCAGCTGTAATACCTTTTGGCACACAATTACTTACAATTAAGCACTGGTGTGAGCATCAGTGCTTAATTGTAAAGCTTTTAACTGTAATGGAGCTACATGTAATTATTTTGTTAATGTACTGAAGTGAAAACAGTATTTTTAACCCACCCGTGGGACATAAAATATAATCTTAGTGACATCACTGTGAAGGATGATTACATTCAGAGTTTCTTGGCTGCATAAGCTTTTGGCATCCTTATTTGTCTTCAAGGACATAGTAGTCATGCAGCCATGTTTCGTCCATGCTTGTTATGACAGTTACATTGTTGGTGGCATTTCCATGTCAGTTGACCCTGCTGCAATTTAGGGCATCTCAGTCATGGAGGTGTTGTGGAGGACACAGTTCCATATTTATGTTGGACACTCTGTTTAGCAGATCCTCACCAGAGTGCAGGTTGGGCAGTCATAAGTTATAAAGTTTGCCTCCAATCAGTCTTGCTCACAGTTTTGCAAATTGCCTGAAATGGGCAAAGTTATAACCAGAGAGATTATGGGACAGACGCCATGGTAGAAACGGTATAACAAAATATCTACAGATTGACAGACAACTATTGACTTAGTGTGTATACTGTATGTAGCTGCATATAGCTAAAACTACCTGTTTGAAACTAAAAAATGATGTTGCAACAGTGGGTATTTTGTCTTAATTTAAACAGTATTAATCACAATATTGATCCCAAATTTCCCTCTGGGTATTAATAAAGGTTCATCTTATCTTATCAAATATAATCGTGCCAAACTTGGAAGTTCATTTTTTTTATTCTGCTATTCACCATTTTGACTGAATTCATTGTGTTAAAGCTGTTATGGAGTGTTATATAAGTTCCTGCTTAAATTATGCTTGTGTTTTCTGAGATTTATTTGATTTGGTAATTGGTTAATCACAACTCCAGTCATAGAAAATAATTGTCATAATTCACTTCCCCAGGAAGGGGTCAGATATTTTAGTATTGGAAATACTACAGTCTTGTAGAGAGTCAAAAGGCTGCAGTTCTGGAATATTGAAATATGCCAGCAGAAGTGCATTTTTGAGCCCATCATACCTTACATTGCAGCTTATCCTATTATATCCTATAAAAAAGTGTAAAAATGAAATGTTCAGATGGTTAGTTTTGGTGTTTTTGGTTTTTGCAGTAGAAAATGTTTTTAAGCATGACACATTGTGGAAGTGTGCTAATATAGTTTTGTCTGTCTAGCTGCGTGGGGGGTCCAGAGTCCTCGCCCGGCCAGTCTCAGTCTCCCTCTTCAACAGACCTGAAGCCACAGTGGAGCAGCAGGTTAGTACTTTGAACTTCAGTGATCCTGCACCCAGTTGTCGTTGAATGGCTTTTGCCTTCCTTTCAACACACATGGCAAATACTGTGAAGTGCATAGAGATGGCCAGTATTGATCAAATCTATTGCAGTACATCACTTGATTTGCAATGCTGATAGACATCTGGATATAGTGCTATCATGAATTGGCCAGTTGTGACTAAGGATCGACCGATACCGATTATTAGTAATCTGATAACTGAAATTTTGACCAATACACATTTGCAGTAAAAAATAAAATAAATAAAACTAGCAAAACTTAAATTTGTGTTGAAGTTTTAGTCTCAGTCCCTATTCTGCGTGCAGTGTGTTCAGTTTAATTGTATTCTGGACATCATTGAAAATGAAGGCATGTTGTCAATGATTCCAGAGTTGCACCTAAAGTTGATAACATATCCTGCTGAACCAGAGTCGGAGACACTTCAGGACAGACTCGTAACATTATTTAGCAGTCCTGGTTCAGACTGAGAGGATAACCTCTAATGTTAGTTAGCGGTCCTGGTTCAGACTGAGAGGATAGCCTCTAACATCAGTTAGCGGCCCTGGTTCAGACTGAGAGGACAGGCTCTGTAACATTAGTTAGCAGTCCTGGTTCAGACTGAGGGACTGAGTGTTTCTTGCCTGTCTGAAGCATGGTAATCCTCAGTATTGATTGGCTATTGCTGATGACATGTAACCAATCAGGTAGTGCTGTGGGCGGGACATTGAGCCAGACTACACAGTGGAGACTGAGGAGTGAGCAGTGACAGAGAGGAGGCTGATCAGAGCCAATGTAGCGCATTTTTATTCATTCATTCATTCATCGTCAACCGCTTGTCCCGTTAGGGGTCGCGGGGGGCTGGAGCCGATCCCAGCTAGCAGTGGGCGAAGGCGGGGTACACCCTGGACAGGTCGCCAGTCCATCGCAGGGCACATAGAGACAGACAACATATAGACAGACAACCATTCACACTCACAGTCACACCTACGGGCAATTTAGAGTGATCAATTAACCTAGATTGCATGTTTTTGGACGGTGAGAGGAAGCCGGAGTACCCGGAGAGAACCCACGCTTACAGAGAACATGCAAACTCCGCACAGAAGAGTCCCAAGCCGGAATCGAACCTGCGACCCTCTTGCTGTGAGGCGACAGCGCTAACCACTACACCACCTTGCAGCCAGCGCATTTTTAAATTATTATTATTATTATTGGTTTTTAAAAGTTAGCGATATAGATAATCGTAAATATGCTGCTTATCCGTGCAGATAGTCGGTCGATCCTTAATCGGGACTTTGTCATAATATTGTGCCTTTAACTTTGACCCTCTTGCTTATACTGTATAACCACTGTGCAGAGGATTGTTGGTCAGAATAGCCAGCAAAATGTGTCCAGATTTAGTATTGGTATTGGGTATTTTTGGCATACTGCATCTGACATACTGTGTATTGGGACATACTAAATCTAAAAGAAATATCAAAAAATAAACAGAAGCTGACTAATGCTAAGCTAAAATGATGCAATGGAGACTTTTACTAGGAAAGTCGCTGCAGTGCAAGCAGCATTATGGCTGCTACAGTAACTCTCTTGGATGGGTGAACGGGGAAGCTGTTGTGCATCGGCTTATCGTGGCAGCTGGCCGGCTTGCTAGGCACTTCAACCACACAGCAGTCATGCATGCATCACAACAAACTTTGGTTAGCAGTTAATGAGCGGTTAACAAGAGTCGGCTATCAGTCAGAAAGAATTCAAACTTGGCAGAAATTGAGTATAGTAGTCATAAATATGTTTTCATTGGTGTATAATCACGTGAAGCTAAGAATCAATGTTTTTGTTACCTTAGAATGAGCCCTTTACGTCCTATACATCTAATTGTATTTCTTGTTTAGTGTTACTGGAATTTGCAATTTTGGGGTGTGCTGGCACCCCTCACATTCTCTGGTTTAATAAGTAAGTACCGTATTTATCGCACTATAAGGAGCATTTAAGGGCGCATTCGCCCCTGTTTACCTCAGACACTGATGAAGGATATGATGGATTTGTGGAAGAGGAATGAACTGAAAGGGAGTGTATTTTTTTTTGTATTTCATGTGTTACAACTGAAAAATGTTGTTATTGATGTTATTAAATGAATTGAATAAAGTTTGACTTATCTGACCGTTTTGTTTTGCTTAATGCGCCTTATAATCCGGTGCGTCTTAAAATCCGGTGCGCCTTTATAGTGCGAAAAAATATGGTAGGTCAAATTCCATCCTAAATGCCTCTGTGGTTGAAGATACCAGGTATAAAAGTATATAGCTGACTTACAGTGACTACATTCAGATGAATTAAATGCATTAAAGTCAGGTCAGCCGCAGTCTTGGCTGATGCAGCTGTGGCATGTACTGTAGTTGTTTCTCCTTTCCATCCTCTCGCAGGCCCTGTTGCCAGTCAGCCAGTCTGCAGTCCTGACCCGCTCCTTCCAGACCAGCGCTGTCTCCCGGGACATCGACACTGCCGCCAAGTTCATTGGTGCTGGCGCTGCCACAGTGGGTGTGGCTGGCTCAGGAGCCGGAATCGGAACAGTGTTCGGCAGCCTCATCATTGGCTATGCCAGGTAAAGCTCTTCTACAATCACCAGCGCTCTGTATGGTCCCTTCAAGCCATTCAGATGTTTGACTGTCAATACACGAGAACTTCCTTCCTGACCTTGGAAACGATACATCTGACAAAATAACCATCGTCTGCTATACATTATTAATGCGATCAGAGCTTTCCGTAAGTGCCAGCTGCTGACCAAACGGCCAATTATTTTGTTGTATTGTAGTTGTGATTCATTATGCTTGTACATTTTATGACCTATGGGTTTCTGCAAATTCATTTTAACACCATTTATTTCTTTAACGCTAAGCAGGCTCAGTTAGTGAAGATACTAGGATGATATGAAACTAGAAGACCTAATGAATCCACTGGTCCAACCATGTTATACTGGCTTGTTGCAAAGGAGGCTAAGTAACGTTCCAAACTGTCATGGCCATTTTCAAAGGGGTCCCTTGACGTCTGACCTCCAGATATGTGAATGAAAATGGGTTCAGTGGGTACCCACGAGTCTCAATGATAATCACACGCAGTTTGGGGCAAGTCATAGTCAAGTCACCTAGTCAGCACACTGACACTCTTGACAGCTGTTGTTGCCTGTTGGGCTGCAGTTTGCCATGTTATGATTTGAGCATATATACAGTATACTGTATGTAGACAGGACTCTTAAATTATAAGTTATAAATGTTTATTTTCTCTATACTGTGAATCCCCAACATGCGAGTGTAGGCTAAACACGGCTGCCATCCACATCAGTTTATTTGCCCAAGCAGTGGAAAATATATAAATAACACAACAATAACAGTAATACTCGTCGCATTATGTTTTGATACACCTCAGCAGCCTTAACTGTTGGATCATTAACAGGCTCCTTTTTTGAAAAATTGGTGAATTATTCGTCATAACTTGTGTACACACTTCAGGAGCAGAGGATCAGGATCTCTTCTCGATCGTTGCACAGTAATGGCGTCAAAATAGACCCTGTGATCAGATACAGGTTTGGTGAACGGTCCTAAAAATCCTCATCAAAGTGCCTGTAGTCTCCAGTGTGACGCTAAACTGGTTGCATATTCACCGTACTAATATGATCTTATCGAACTTTCAACAAGAAAGCAACAATGCCTGTTTTCCTAAATGTCAAACATGCTCATTTAGTCAGTTCATAGGCCTTTTTAGACCTGATCTAAAAGCAGTGCGTATGAATCAGAGGATGTGGGCTGAAAGGTGAATGGACTTGCATTTATTTAGTGTTCTAGTCTTCTGACCACTCAAAGCACTTTACGCTACACATTCATACACTGATGGCAGAGGCTGCCGCACAAGCAGCCAACCTGCCCATCAGGATCTGATCTAAATACTCATTCTCACATCGGGGGGCAGTTTAGGGTTCAGTGTCTTGCTCAAAGACACATTGACATGTGGACCGCAGGAGCCAGACATCGAACCGCTGACCGTCCGACTGGTGGGCGACCTGCCCTACGTCTGCGCCACAGCTGCCCTGACTCAAAGACTAGTCCTAATCGAAAATGTAGTAGACCTGAGCAGAACCAAATGGAGAGAACAGTGATGTAGCCCCCAGTCATGAGTAGCCACAGTTTAAAAAAAAAAAACACAGGACATTTTAACCGTATGTTACCCCTCCGTCTTGCCTCAAAACACATCCATGAGTTAATAGCCTGGCTCTAGGTTGAAGTATAAGACACTGACTTTAACCCCTGGTTTTGTGGATGCCTGTCCTTTTTGTCTTGGTTGTTGTGAAATTAGCATTTAATGAGCTGTATATTTGACTGTGCACCTCTTCTCTCCCACAGGAACCCCTCCCTGAAGCAGCAGCTCTTCTCTTACGCTATCCTGGGTTTTGCTCTGTCTGAGGCTATGGGTCTGTTCTGTCTGATGGTGGCGTTCCTCATCCTCTTCGCCATGTAAACCTGGAAATACACCCACAACTCCACTCCCATCACTTACCCCTTCTCCCCTGTCTCATTTCCTTTCTTGCTCTCTTCTCGCTCCCTTCCTTCCATCCAGAGGAGGGGCGGGGGGGTCTCCAGAACGGGAACTCTGAATGAGCTGATCGGCCATTCCAGTCGGAAATATATAAATGGAAAAATATTTACATCTGAGGTTAACAAACCTCCAATCCTACATTTTTATGTTCCTATGTTCTGTTTATTTTTGTTTTTCAAAAGTTTTATGTAAAACCTCACTTCAGTTGAAATAATCTGTCCAAAATAAATGGTTGGGATAACTAAAAACAAGTCTGAAGTGTTTTGAATCTTTTTCATTTGCTGAGAAAATAAACATTGCATTTACAATGAAAAGTGCAACAGATGGTTGTTTTCAATGTCTTTCACATGTTTTGCCCTTTTATCAATAAGTTGGCAGCCAAAAGTGTTTGGAACAAGGTTCCTTTTGACCTGAAGAAAAGGAGGGGGGTGAGTTGCCAGTTGCCGCAGCTGAAATAAGTTGAAAATTTTACATGAGCACTAGATTCAGATGTACTGTTGGGTCATGTGAGGTCATTTCTAACTGGGCTTAAAGGACCCACAGGCAACCTTTGGTTCCTAATCTCCAGTATCCTGTGAAAAATAAAACTTGACTGCCACTTAACAAGGGCTTCAACCATTTACACTACAAAGCTAATGCAATTACAGTACTGGTAATATCAGATTCTGTCTGTCAGTAAGTTTAGTAGCCATAATTGAGGAGTTCATATTTTTGCAGGTCTTTACAGTGTGAAAAAGTTGTCAGTTGCGATGTCAAAATCATACAGAATCAGTTTTTGTATCGGAGATCACTGATTTTAACCCCTTAAGACCTCCATAAAACATACAAAAAGGTTCTGTGGATACTAGCTATTAGTATCAATATCAGTGTTGCTGCTGTATCTCTCAGGTATGTGTTGTAAATAGCGATGGGCGTTAACAACGGTGCTGTCTGGCATCAGCAGGTCTGTGGCTTGGACTACATGAAAATAATTTAAATAGATTTACATTTAGAATATTTTTACATGCATGCTTTGATTTAACAATTGAACGCTTTAGTTTTTACCAGGCCACTTTTAGTGAAGGCATAGGGGACTTTTACTTTGAAGTTCCTACCGGATGTTCCGTGTTTTGTCGTTTCACGGCAGCTTAACGGAAGAGAAATCAGATCCTGAAGTTGCGTTGTGTTAATGGAGTGGTGGGGATGTGGTCGTTTCATTACCAAATATTCGGACACCGTATTCCTTTAATCCGATAACAACCGGACAGTGAGCGGCTTCATAAGCCGTAGCAAGGCAGACGAGGTCATTTGCTGCCGACTTCATACTTTTTGGAGGCCTGGGGGAAAACACTCAACGTTAAGCTAGCGATACGTAGCCACCATGTCGTGGGAAGAAATGCCTTGTTTTGTGGCCTCGGCTCTGTGCTCGCCTCTACCCAGTTCGCCTGCTCTCTGATCCTACTGGACAACAACACAAGCAGAGGTAACTTCGCACTCAGCTGTCAATGCAGCTAACAGTTAGCATTGCAAATTAGTCAACACCGACGGTTTCACTCTAGCTTGTTAGCTCGCGAGCCATGGCGGACAGCTTTGGAGAGCAGTCTAACAGCGGTGCCCTTGGCTTAGGCGTTACCGGACAAGGTAGCGGAGCTTCGCTGCTGCCGACTTTGGCCAACTCTCTTCCGGTAGGACACTCGGCAGCCAGCGGTGCTCACTCCAGCTCGAACCCGACCTCCCCTCCTCCCGCCGCGGCCGCGCAAAGTGGCCTAACCGCTCTGGTGGCCCCAATGTCCGCTGTCACTGCTACCCCTGCCGGTTTTGGGAACACGTTCACCCCCGGCTCCTCGCCACCGGTCGTGGCCGTGTCTCCGACCGTACACGCCTCTTCGCCTCTCCCCGGTGTTGGTCTCGGGGTCGGCGGGGTGGCAGGAGCGGATCTTCTGTCCCATATCCACGCCACTTCCTGGGACCCGACTCTCAGCACGGACTGGGACAACGAGAAGGCTTCCCAGCAGTGCATCCTGAGGATAAAGAGGTAATGAAATCATTTACTCTCACAGTCACATTTGTAAGCTTTCAGCTAAGTTGAGACCTAAAATCTCAATGAGGTGAGTTAAAATCGAAAGTGAAAGTTAAATTATCTTAAAGTTTCTGTCATGCCTGGAAATCCCTTTGGGGCCTAAAATGACGGGGAATTTCAGAAAACTTCATTAGCGGAGACAATAATACATAAACCACATGCACAACCTAAGATCTCCAGATCATCAGTTTAGTTTGATTTAATTATGTAAAACTAAATATACGTATTATCTTTTACAGTTGCCATGTTGCCTCCTATTCACAAAGACAACATTATTAAAGGGTTAGTTCACCCAAATTGCAAAATGACGTATTTCACTTTTCATTTTTCATAGCTGTGGTTTTACCTGCTGCTGTGGTTTTGACTGTTGATTTCATTGGAAGTATTTTCTACCAAAGAAATAGTCCCATTAAAAATGTTTATGTTAAGATTGTGGGCAGGCCAGAGACAGGTATGTCTATCTCTACCTTAACTTTGTGCTTTTCATTTGTCTCACTCCCTCTCTCTGTCTGTGTCTGCAGGGATATCATGTCCATCTACAAGGAACCTCCACCAGGGATGTTTGTCGTCCCCGATCCTCAAGACATGACCAAGGTAAAAGGCTGGGTTATGACCCCATTTGCACTTGTCATTTCAAGGGACCCCTACTGACAGGTTTCTGTGCAACATCAGAGAAAGCACGGCATGTCTAGCAGAGCCAAGCTCCAAAACAGAGATGACAAGGAGCTGTTGTGCAGTAAGCTGCACCAACCGCAGACAAGATGGACTGAAAATGTTTCATATTCAGATGGGATCACACGCTTTTGCTAAAAACAGTCAGAGATTATGGATCCAGGCCTGATGGGCAAAAGCATTCTAGTCACAAAGCAGCGGGTGATCATGGCGAACTGTCATGTTCCACAGATCGATAAGAATGAACGGATCAGCAACAGGCTGATCGACCCACACTATAAGGAAATATTTATATACATTTAGACTTTACATACATCTACATACATCTAGAATTTAAACTTATATGTGATATTAGACTTTTTTTATGGCCCAAAATTGTTATAACTTTGCATGACAACAGCGAGGGAAAGATCATTCTGATCTAAATATCAGGGCAATACTGACTCAACTAACTGAGATTGGAAATCAGTGACAGTGGGAGCATTCTATTAAATTCAATTCTATGTTTATGTACTATATTCATTATACAGTATACTGGAATTTTAATTCCAAATTTTGACCAATATGTTGTTGCCTTAAAACAATTTACACCTGAATTGTAATTCCTGCTAATTTTTAACATCTTTTTTGCCAAGTTGTAAGAATTGTTATTATTTTAATAAGAAATAACAATTCAGTAAATTTATGCTATGTATTTATTTGTTACATTTTGACTTACAAAGTCAGGAAGGCAATGTTTAAGTCAAGCTTGTTGATGTCTTTTACTGTACTCTACTTAGACACATAAGAGAATCTTAATCTTAATTAGAATCTTAATACTAATATGTTATGTGATAATGGTATCTGGTGATCAGACTTTGCAGGGGTCTCGTATAGTCAACAAGAATGTACAATGTGAAGTCTACATTGACTACGATTGACAACAGTGTCATCACCGGCTGCCAAATTGGTTTTGCCCCCTGAATGCACTCACACACAGTAATGTTTGTGTACAAGAAACCTATCTATGCAGATAGAATCTAGATATTATTTAACACACTTACACATACAGGTGTCTCTGCTGACCAGCTCAATTCAGATATTGGAAATACTGTATGTCTGCGATAGTGAAATTGCTTGGAAAGTCATTTGATGTAAGGTCGACATAACTTTGAGGAATTGCATTTATGGACTACACTCAAGCCTTCACAGGCTCTATGGTGTCATTCACTCTGCTCCCTCATTCTTCATTGAGCTGATCTGGGCCGATTGGCTCAACCTGCTGCGAAGGGTGGGGGCTGCATTGACCGGAGGACCGCTTTAATTTCTCGGTTAGTTGACTCGTGTCATTAAAGAAGGCAGCACAATTCCTCTGTCACACATACAGAGGCTTCCTCCACAAAATGGCACGATGAGCCAATGAGTGATCTTTTTACTGCATACCAGCGTCCTTATTTGGGCTTAGCATCTACATCCATCCATCTTCAACCGCTCATCTCATTAGGGGTCGCGGGGGGGCTAGAGCCGATCCCAGCTGGCATTGGGCGAAGGCGACCCTGGACAGGTCACCAGTCCATCATTGCAGGGCACTTAGAGACAGACAACCATTCACATCCACACCTATGGGCGATTTAGAGTCATCAATTAACCTAAACTGCATGTCTTTGGACTGTGGGAGGAAACCAGAGAACCTGGAGAAAACCCACGCGCAAACATGCAAACTCCACACAGAAGAGCCCCAAGCTGGATTTGAACCTGTGACCATCTTGCTGTGAGGTGACAGCACTAACCACTGCCCCTTAGCATCTCCTCTACCTCAAAATCATGTTGCAGACCCTCCCCCTCTAAATGCCACATTTTGAGCTTGCCATCTCTGTGCATTACCCAGCGCCTCTCCAGCGGTGCTCCGGGCTGCAAGCCCGAGCGTAATGCAGCTTGCGGCAGCTTCCTCTCAGTCCTTTCGCCCGAGTTTCGGTTGTTCTAACACAAGCAGAGGCGGTGAGGGCTCTGGCTTGGGTCGTCTCCACTCGAGAAGGACTCAGATACAGCCAGACATTTCTCTGGTTACAGATGGCATAGTGACACATGCCTTTGGGTTTAATTAAAGGCATTTTTCAAAAGGTTTGGTATGTTCATAATTTCAAGAGGATGAAAAAATGATGGAGGATGGGCAGTTCGGTGCGGCATCTGCAGTTATGGAGGTGCTGTACTGGACCTTTGTAGTGAAGACTGAGCTGAGCTGGAAGGCAAAGCTACTGTTTTACCAGTCCGCCTACATTCCAACCCTCACCTATGGCCATGAGCTTTGGGTAGTGACTAAAATGAGATCACGGATACAAGCGGCCGAAATGAGCTTCCTTCGTAGTGTGGCTGGACTCAGCCTTAGCGATAGGGTGAAGAGCTCAGACATCCAGATGGAGCTCGGAGTTGAGGCGCTGCTCCTTCATCTCTAAAGGGGCCTTGCTAAGCACAACCCAGCACCGGATAAATGGAAGAAAGTGAATGGATGGATAGATAGATGGATGGATATCTGAATCTCAAAATTGAAAGCTGAATACCTACCTAATGAACAAATTATCAAATAGTTGAATCATCATGTCCAACCATAGCAGTGTGTTGGATTTAGTGGCATCTAGAATCTAATCTAGCATCTGATTCTGGATTATTACAACTTTGGTTAGGGTTGGGCGATACGGCCCAAAAAATAGGATCTTGAATTATTTGAAGCATGCAAAATGCAGGAAAACTGAAACTTTATTAACACATGACGAGATTATGACTGTAATAAATATAAGACCTGTACCATTCTGTAAGACTGTCATCATTATGCATATGTAAGTTATTTCATACAGCTATGGACAGCTAGAGCTAGATGCTTCCGCTAAGTAAAGCACAGGTTTAATCAGGTTCAGCACAGATGGAGCAGAAACGTCCACAGACTCCGTAAATTTCTCTTGCTCTTGAAGCCACGTACCTGCGACCTGGCTGCATACGTAGCAGGGATGCACTGAATGGAGTTGAATCCACATGTTGCTCCATTGATCATGGCTTCACCTCGCGTAACAAGAGATAATGCCTCGTCAACAAACTGAGAGCACAGATCAGTGTGCAGATTTTTAGTCAGTTCCTCTCACTGATTGAACTGCTAAATCCACTGTTTTTCCACACTGGAAACCACCATTAATAAACAGAGAAGGAGTGAAGTTGTTAGGTCACGGATCTTATCAGTTGTTTTCTTGTTCCGATTTTCTACTCCATGGCCTGTTTATCCACAGCATGCCTCTGTCCCTTGTACTCCTCTCATGAGTTCTCCTTCTTCCGCACATTTTTTTCTTTCATTTCCTGTAGATCCATGCCCTGATCACAGGGCCGTTCGACACACCGTACGAGGGTGGCTTCTTCCTCTTCCTGTTCCGCTGCCCCCCCGACTACCCCATCCACCCACCGCGGGTCAAGCTCATCACCACCGGACACAACACTGTCCGCTTCAACCCAAACTTTTACCGCAACGGCAAGGTCTGCCTCAGCATCCTGGGGTGAGTCTCCATTCATTCCTTTCATCCATTATTAGGCATTAGGGCTGTATATTGGCAAGAATCTAGCGATACAATATGTATGATGCTAGTTGACGTAGGATGCTAATTTTTATATATATGTGTGTGTGTGTGTGTGTGTGTGTGTGTGTGTGTGTGTGTGTGTGTGTGTGTGTGTTACCTGATAACCAACCCTCATTAACCATTTATAAACCATTAACTGACAACGTTAATGCGTCTCATGTAGCGGTGCGCCAGCTCCAGTATATGAGGCAACAGACAACTGAGTCTCCAGTTCACCGTTAGGAGAGTTATTGACAATCAGACAATCGCTTTCGTTAATCCCGGTTGACACACAGCTGGCAACCTGCTAAACTAAAATGAATGTGCAATGGAGACTTTTATTGGGAAAGTGGTGGTTTGTACACAACACTATACGCAGCACCATAGCTGCTACAGTGACTCTCCTGGTGGTTAACTGGAGATAGTGAACGCAGCACCGTAGGTGCTACAGTAACTCTCCTGGTGGTTAACTGGAGATAGTGAACGCAGCACCGTAGGTGCTACAGTAACTCTCCTGGTGGTTAACTGGAGATAGTGAACGCAGCACCGTAGCTGCTATAGTAACTCTTCTGATGGTAAACTGGAGACTCGGTTGTCTGTTGTGCTCATATACTGCAGCTGGCTCACCGCTGCATCGTTTAACGAGGGTCGGTTATCGGTTAAGTACATTTTTCAAAATGTGCATCCCTAAGTTAAATGATTAATTATTCACATCCCTATTCAATGTATCGCAATATTTTGCAATACAGTTAGCAAGGTAATATATTGCAATTTTTAAAATCTTATTTTAGGAAAATTGGCAATAGTATAAAGAAACACCACCGAATTGATACAGTATCACAAAACATAATATTGCGAAACTTATTATTTTCTTACACCCCCATTGGTCATGGTGAGAAGCAGTTAGTGTTTTAAAACGTGTTTAGTGTGTTTCTGTCTCACAATGTAGAGTTAATACCCTATAAACTGTTATCCAGTGCTATAACCTGTGTCTGTGTGTAGGACATGGACAGGCCCAGCATGGAGCCCGGCCCAGAGTATCTCATCTGTCCTCATCTCCATCCAGTCTCTAATGACGGAGAACCCCTATCACAATGAACCTGGCTTTGAACAGGTACTTTCTGTCTGTCTGTCTGTCTTTTAGGAACATGGTTATCAGTATTATCTTTGTATGAATCAGTAAAGCTCTTATGCAAGGCTGTTTGACACCTGCTCCCAAATAGTGTCATCAACTCACCATATTATCCAAGTAGTGATTGCCAAACTAAAACACACACACACCCCTACAGTAAGCACAAAACTACAGTATCATCGTCTGGCATCACAGTTTGAATTCTAAATCAGAAATCAGTCGATATCAGCTTCGAAGTTTCGTAACCGGCACTTCATTCATGGTTAAAACTATAAACCAGCACAAAAATCACAATTACCAACATGATCCACCATGTTCTGAACAGACACATCACATAAACACCAACAAAAGGATGTGTTTTGGAATAAAAATGGCAAACTGAAGCTACTCAGTTCAGCACTCTGGACTAAGCAGGCATGATGGGTAATGTGGGCCATCCCTGTCGCTATGATACTCAGGGCACTTCCTTCATTCCTGTAGCAGTTTACACTGCATGAATTAGCCTCATCGCTAGCTGACTTAAATTAGTTATTTTCCTTACTCATAGCTCTCCTGCTCTTACTTGGTTTAACGTTAAGTGACTGCATCTCCTAAAAGAACACCACGGATGAATTTCAGCCTACATGCATGTTTTTTCTGCTCAACGTTGTTGAATCACAGCTGATGTTGGTAGCGAGTGCAACAAGCTAATGGGGCTGCTGAGCTCACAGAGAAACAAACGTGACAGTAAATGATAGCAAAACTGTATTTCTGGAAATTACAGCAGACTTGTAATGATATAATCATCATTATAAGCTATAATAATAAGATAAAAATGGAGAACAGTTCTCTTTTTAAAGAAGAATTTGAAAGTGTAAATGTCTTATAAAATCAGTGATCCATTGATCAAGACTCCATAGATTCAAATCGAATCATAGATCAATAATAATAGTGTAAGAATAGGGACACCCGTAAGTGACCGTAACTGAAATGAAGTGACCATAACTACTCTATGTGTGAGCTGAAACCAGCAATGTTGCACCTATTTCACAGTCACAGCCAGTATGGGTTGCTGGTAATTGTTTGGTATTGAATGCCTTGTAATTCAAGTTTCACTAAAAGACTATGGCCTGTGTGTGTGTTTGTCTTTCAGGAGCGCCACCCAGGAGACAGTAAAAACTACAACGAGTGTATCCGGCATGAGACCATGAGGGTGGCTGTGTGTGACATGCTGGAGGGTAAAGTCCCATGTCCCGAAGCTCTGTGGTGAGACTCAATATAATTGTCCAACTAAGCTTTATTTCCTTTCTTCTTTTCCATCTGGCTCTGATCCTGTCCTTCTCATTTCCTCACTTCTCTTCATCCTCTCGTCTCTTCTTTCTCTTTATTAGCTGATTGGTGTGTACTTGTGTGTGTTTTTAGGAGTGTGATGGAAAAGTCCTTCCTAGAATACTATGATTTCTACGAGGGAGTCTGCAAAGAGAGACTGCACCTACAGGGACAGAACATGCAGGTGACTGTATTTCTTGTTATTTATTTGAATTCTGGTGGGTGGTGCTTGGTATCTCCTCAACAGATCTCAACATGGCTGCCGGGTCACAAACCTTCACATTTTACAGCTGAACAATAACTACAAGATGTTTCTGAAAACATTCGAAGAGACAAATAGACATTACAGTAACAGAATATTGATTCATATTTGATCAGCGCTGCCTAGTTTTGAAGTGTGTGAGCGATTGACAGCTGCTCAAAGACGGCAGACTCCAGATCAGCTCTGATTGGCTGTTTTCCTCCAGTCTGTGAAATCTTGCAGATGCCATTAGGAGCACCAGAGGACAGATCATCCATCTCATGCACTGCAGTCAGGATATAAAGACCGTTTTATAAAAATAACTTTTTAAAAATCATATTTGCTCCAATTCTACCTATTGCAGCTTTAAATAGTAATAATAAAAAGAGAAAAAAAATACATATTTAGGTTATGTGGCTGAAATACAGTATGTTATATATGTTAAGATATATAAGAAATATCTTTCTACATCTACATATATCATCTACATATGTTTTCCTGATGGTAACTGTATGTTCCCAACACAACTGTAGTGAACTCATCAGGACAAAAGGATGCAGCTTTACAAGCTCTGTTTCTAAGTGACATACATGCCCAAACTAGTGTTGTCACAATACCAAAATTCTGACTTCAATACTATACCCTGCCTAAATATCTCAATACCATACTGAAACGATACCACAGCAAAAATCTAAAACATCAGGAAAATTAATGGAATAATAGAAACATGGAACTTACAATGATTTTTTTTTTTTTTAATCAAAAATAAAAAAACATATTAATTAAAAAATGTAAATGTATGAAATTAACTTGCTTGTTTCTATTCTTTTCTTTCTTTTCTTTCTCTTAACAGGGGTGTCAAACTCATTTTAGTTCAGGGGCCACATAAGCAAAACCACTGCATAGTAACCTATAAATAACCACACCTCCAAATGTTCCCTCTTAGTGTAAAGTACATTCTGAAAATGATCACAACTGATCAAAAATCCAGCCCAAAATACAAATAGAAGTGCATTTAAATGCAAAATTGGAATTAATTATTCATTCTGACTTAAAGTTATAAATTCAACTTAACATCTCAGAACTTTGGCTTACTATGTCAAAAAGTGGACATTTACATAAAATCTGGATTTGATTCCCATAAAAAGTCAGAAATGTGACAAGATTGAGCCTTGAAAAATAAAAATCTCAGTTTCCACATTACATATACATAGCTTTGAGTTGTATCTTTTAAGTTTGACTCCCCAGGTTTAAGTCAAAAGTTTAACTTCCTTTGCAAGTCATCCAGTGGGCCGGATTGGACCCTTTGGCGGGCCCTCGGGCCATACGTTTAACACCCTTGCTCTTAAAGTATCGACCCACACCGATTTTAACAGCAGGGCATTGAGATACCTTTTTAATATCGGTGCAGTACTAACCCAAACTTTGCTCACCTCTGTGCTCATTTACCCATCCCTCTACCCAGGACCCATTTGGCGAGAAGCGGGGCCGTTTTGACTACCAGGGCCTGCTGGCTCGTCTCAGTGCCACCCACAGACGAATACGCGAGAAAAGCTTGGCGGAGGACGACCACAACGACGACGACTCGGACTCAGACACCAGCTCCTCTGGGACAGACCCCGACAGCCAGGGCAGCTCCCAGCCCTGACTCCCTGGACGCTGCTGGACTCAAAGCTAGGCCAAGAACTAAAGACAAAGGGACCTTTTTTGTTTTGTTTGCAGTGGAGGAACAAAATCACAGAAGAGAATGCAAAGTTTAGCGAGTTCAGGGTTGGAATCAAGCTTCTGTTGTATGGCTGCTTCAGAGAGACAAGAACTGGTAGTGCTCCCTTGACAGGAAATGGACACCATCCGCTAGTCAAATGCTGGTTAATCTGGTATGGAGCGGCATATTTGTGCTACTTTTGTAGCTAACCAGCTGTCATTTTAATGTCCTGTTTGATTCTAAAACTTGTCGGCTGCCCAAATGCCTGATGTTAACCAGCCATTGTTGCTTGTGGACATAAAAGGTTAGTGTCACGGCTCAAACCTTTTGAATGCATATATGCAGATATTACAGCACTCTAAGGCAGTTGTTCCACTTTGACTCACAAGCCCAGTCAGTTTTTATACTCCTGACTGATGGGAATCGACAAGGAGAAGGCCTGAAGCTAAAATTGGCAGGTTTGAGCCAGACGAAGGGACCTTATACTGGGAACGTCAGGGTGACTGGCCAGTGGAAGATGATGGTGTCCATCACAGCAGGCTGTCCTTCAAAGTGGCGTCATCTTTGAATTCAAAAACAAACCTCTAACAGATGAAGGGTAGTTGGAGAAAAGCTTTCGCGAATCACGTGCCTCGTCTCCTGTGGGCAGGGTGAAGCCACGTCACGGTTCTTTCATACTGAACCTCAGCCGCCTCTGTAATCAGGCCACAAAACATCAGCAGCTCACAAGTCTGAGTACAATGATTCCTGTGTATTATACAAAAACTTGTACTTAGATTTCAGTTCTAATAGTGCTGTCGAATTGACAGTAAATCTGTTTACCAGATAATAAGAAGCAGTTAGAGAAATGTCACAATGTTTCATTGACATCGACATTTGTACCCTTTTTGTTAAGCTGTTTTTTCATCGTTGTGCTGAAACTAATACTATTTTGCAGCGTGTAGGGTGCATCATTTATTTGGAAACCCTGCTGTTCTTTGGGTCGCTGGCTCTTGTGATTAACTCAAGATATAAACCAAACTATCCTCTGGTTTAGCTAGATCCACCCGGGCTCAGGGGAACTAATGGAGGCAAGAAAAAGTAACTTTCCATGTGATCACACTGTAAGAAACTCTGATGTAACTGCATCTGTACATAGGTATAGAGAGCAGAAGTCCCGCCCCTTCCGGTGGATCCCATGGGACTGTATTTCGGAAGAGATATGTCCGGTAGTCAATGGCGAGAGAGAAATGATTTCGTTTGATCCTGTTAGAATTGCCCAGTTTGTCAATTTAAAAGATAATTTAGCAAGTCGAGAAAGTCTATACACAGAGGGCAGTTCAGGCCTCTTACGGCTTTGGTATCGGTTTCTACATAATTTGATTTAATACTTGGAGATTTTTTGAGCTAAAGTAGGTCTCGTTGAAAAGAAACCGATTAAAACCTGTCCCCTAGTAATTCATATGCCAATTTTCATTTGTCATTTCACACGCGTGCTACTAGATGTCAACACCAGTTTGGGTTTCAATCAGTAGGGGAAAGAAGGAAACAAGGAATAAATCTGATTAGCCAACGCCAATCCGAGGATGCATCAACAAGTTTCACACAGGAGATGAATGGACACGTTGAAAGCATAGTTTGCAGTGTGATCACAGTAAGACGTTCTCTGGGAAGAGAACAGGAAGGATCGTGAGTTCATGAGTGGAAAAAACACTCCAAAAGGATAGGTTTAGATAGATTTTCCATCCAAGTCAACCTTAATAGTCACTTGTCTTATGTATGTTGAATGTGTTATCGATTGCTGTAATTACTCATCCTGTTCATACTGGCTGTAAAAACATCAAGCATGTGACAGATGTTTGTGACATCCTGGTGGTCAGGTATAGGTTAATTGCTATATTTGGTGCCTGCTATGCAGCTACAAGGATGTAAAGTATCTGAGCCCAGTGGATAGCTTCCACGCTAAGATGTTCAGACTGCTGAAGCCTCATATAAGGTGGGATATAGGAGCGATCTGTTCATTGCCAGTATGAACAGGAGGAATAATACTGAGTAACCCGTAATGGTAACTTTTCCAAACACACATACAGGATGTAAGCATTGTATTGAGAGCGAGTTGAAAAAGTCTGACCTTTTAAAGGAATACTTTGACATTTTTGGGAAATGTGTTTATTGACATTCTTGCCAAGACAAGACTGGTTGGATAAGACTGATACTATTCACATGTCTGTACAGTAAATATGAAGCTACAGCCAGCAGCCAATTAGCTTAGTATGAAGGCTGGGGGACAGAGATGCTCTGTATCTGTCTGAAGGTAGCCATCCACATACCAGCACCTCCAAAACCCACCAACTAACACATTATCTGCTTTGTTTAATCTGTACAAACCAAAGCGTAACAAGACTTGAAACCCAGTATATGTCTGGACTGTGTGCGGTCTGTCTGCGAATTTGTGGCTAAATTGCTACACAGAGTCATAGTCAGTGTGTATAATGTTAAATCCAGCTGTACATGCTCACCAGGTCCGGCGAGGACACTAAGGGACGCAATATGGCAGCTTTCCTATAAACTTGTTTCTTGTAAACTAGATTGCTTAGTTTCACAACTTGGTCCATGTTCCGTGAGCTGCACGCGTCGAGCTGGATGGGCTAATTTGCATAACGGATTGTTCCCACCTTTTTATTTTGAAAGAGTAACAGCCAAAAGACCCAACGAAAACCCCCAACACTGGCCGACAGCGACAGACTTTTGTCTGTCTCATAAGGCTGCACGGTGCAGTGGTTAGCACTGTCGCCTCACAGCAAGAAGGTCGCAGGTTCGAATCCGGCTTGGGGCTCTTCTGTGTGAAGTCTCCCCGTGCAAGTGTGGGTTTTCTCCGGGTACTCCGGTTTCCTCCCACAGTCCAAAGACATGCAATTTAGGTTAATTGATGACTCTAAATTGCCTGTGGATGTGAGCGTGAATGGTTGTCTCTCTCCATGTGCCCTGCGATGGACTGGCGACCTGTCCAGGGTGAACCCCGCCTTCGCCCAGTACCAGCCCCCTAACGGGATAAGCAGTGGACGATGGGTGGATAACCCCTCATAAAACCACATTTTGTGTGGATTAAACAAGATGTTATGTTTTAATTACTGAGCATTAGAGGTGCTGGTGGGAAGATTTATTACCTTTGGACAGGGTCAGGGCCTGATCACACCGTGACACGTCACCGTTAAAGCCATAGTTTAGCCACGTTTTTCTAGCATTTTTTTTACATGTTAATATTTCTTTATTTATAAAAATTGGTATATCACGGTTGAAAATTACACACCATCTTCTGTGCTAAATCAGCCCTAATCTTGCATGACCAGTTCTAGCATAGTCAACCTTTTGGGACTAATCTACGTAATGAAATTTATATTTAAAAAAGAACGCTAACGCCCTCTAACCGAACCCCGTCCTTGCGTCCGGCAGTTTTACCTTTTTTTTTTGCCTTACGTGCAACGTCTAGGGCTGTTTTTGAAGCAGTTGCGCCTGTAGCGATGCATCTCACTGTGATCAGCCCCTCAGGCTAGCTGCTTCCCTGTATTTTCTTTAAGCTAACCCACTGTAGCCTCATATTTAACCGATTGGCGAGTGGTAACAACATTTTGCGTACTACTTCTTGAAGTCCAAATCCAGACTCTTCAGCATGCCACTTTCCTTGTTCTCTTTTTCATCATGGTGAGACAAAGGATCGGACAAACGAACGACATGTGCTTGTTGTATTTCCTTTCTGCCTTCCATTGTCCTCTGGTGTCTGCCTTTAGCTCTCTACAGCCATGCTGATGGAGAGAGGAGCAGTTCGCGTCTGCTGTCAGTGTTCTGTCAAACCCTGGTCCACCGGCAGAGCTTGGGTTCAAATGGGATTACTAATCAAGGGCATTCCTTTTTATTTCTTTTATTATGTTATAGAATGGTTACATGAGAAGCAGCTCCAGTCAGAATATATGTGATTGCCAAAATGTTGATTGCAACACACTTCCCAAAGTGGAAGTTAATTTGATCATATCCCTGTTTGGTTGTGTTGTGTTGTGCTTAAAGCAGGGTTCTTCTGTGGCGCCATTAAGCCTGGATTACTGACGTGATCATTTCCAGGTCTGCAAAATGTTGGCATTGTACAGAAGTTCTGGAAAAGTACAGAATAAAATGTTGTTCAGTCCTGATACATGTGACTAGTCTTGTTTTTCTCTTGTTGTCCACCCAGTGTCAACACAAAGGGGCCGATATTAGTTTTTAGCAGTAAATCCAGATAGAATGTGCAACGTCTTGGACATTAGCTTTCGCATTCACTGGCCACATAATTAGGTACACGTGTTCACTTGCTTATTAACACAAATAAGCTAATCAATGCTGATTAAGCTAATCAATCTACATGCCTAAATGCTGCTACTCAATGCATTTAGGCATATAGAGGTGGTCAAGACAACTTGCTGAAGTTCAAACCGAGCATCAGAATGGAGAAGAAAGGGGATTTAAGTGACTTTGAATGTGGCATAGTTGTTGAAAGGCAACAGTAACTCAATAACCACTCGTTACAGCCAAGGAATGCAGAACACTATCTCTGAACGCACAACACGTCAAACCTTGAAGAAAATGGGCTACAGCAGCAGAAGACCACAGCGGGTGCTGCTCCTGTCAGCTAAGAACAGGAAACTGAGATTACAATTCGCACAGCCTCAGTGCGATTTCAGCTGCGACATGCAGATGACAGGGTCAGAATTTGCCATAAACAACATGAAAGCATGGATCCATCCTGCTTTGTATCAACGGTTCAGGCTGGTGGTGGTGGTTTAATAGTGTGGGGGTTATTTTCTTGCCTCACTTTGGGCCCCTTAGTACCAACTGAGCATGGTTTAAATGCCGCAGCCTACCTGAGTGTTGCTGCTGACCATGTCCATCCTTTATGACCACAGTGTACCATCTTCTGGTGGCTACTTCCAGCAGAATAACGCACCATGTCACAAAGCTCACATCATCTCAAACTAGTCTCTTGTACATGACAGTGAGTTCACTGTACTCCACAGTCACCGGATCTCAATCCAACAGAGCACCTTCGGGATGTGGTGGAACGGGAGACTGGCATCATAGATGTGCAGCCGACAAATCTGCAGCAACTGTGATGCTATCATGTCAACATGGACCAAAATCTGAGGAATGTTTCCAACACCTTGTTGAAAGTATGCCATGAAGAATTAAGGCAGTTCTGAAGGCAAAACAGGGTCCAACCTTATACTAGCAAGGTGTGCCTAATTATGTGGCCGGTGAGTGCAGTTTTTCCACACTGAGTTTATTCTATTTATCTTGTTTAAAAGCTGAAGCAACATTGTAGGAATCTAACTTCCTTTCACTTTAACGTTAATCCTAGCAACTGAGGTCCCCACTGACCCCAGAGGTATTCTGTTGTCTATCATTTCAATTTTTCACGATTTTATGTCTGAGGAAAATGCTGATAGTCTTGACGTCATCTTTTCCCTCTGTCATTATACCTTTACGTTTCCTCCATCATGTTACCCACTAGCTTGCTAAATTGTTAGCCTCCCTGGCTTCTAGACTTGGACAGTAACGTTAATATTGCCGTGACTTAGCAGCAGAGTTCTTCACGACCGCATTTGAAGGCACCACAAGTTTATGTTTATGTGGACCACGGTGGCGCTGAGGGTCAGAACACAACATTTCAAGACACACAGCAGGTTTATCGGAGGCATACGACTGCGAGGCGATAATTTTAGTTGTTTATGAAACTATATATTTGTGAGGTGGTTTTAAAGATTGGCGTTTTCAGTGGGACCAGTGGGCTGGGAGCTTAGAGTCACGGACAGTGTCAGTGGGTCTTTCTATGAGATTTGGTGACAATTAAGATTCGCTGACCTTTAACTTGTAATTGCATGTAGCAACATTTGAAATTGCTCAGGCTGATAAAGGGGGTGTTTGTGGGGAGTTAAGGAAACCCAATAAAAATGAAAAAAAGGTTAATACAAAAGATATTTTAATCGGTTAATCATGTACAGATACTCTACAAGTTATGTTACCATTTATTTCCCTCCATGTAGAATACATTAAGGCTGACATTGACATTTTTTTATGTGTGTGATGTTGTCCAAACTTATTTCAGCAGTTGTGTCTGGCTGCAGGAGGGGACTCTCCCTCCTTCACCTGACACAGAGACACTGTGCCTATCAGATACTCAAACCCAAACGCAGGATAGACGGGTTCGGTGAATGTGGTGTTGAAGGTGTGGAGGTGGACCAGTGCGTCAGAGGAGACTTTGTAGAAGGACAGACTGCCAGCAGGCCAGTCCAGATACACCGCTAGTCTGTCAGAAGCAGAGGTGGTCGTACTTATGGCTGTCATTCTGTTATCGGTAAAGGCAGAGTACCGGTCCAGAGAGCAGCACACGCACCAAGATGTGTCACAGAGCCCGAGGCAGCGCTCAGCACTGTTTCTTCTGTAAGTCACTCCTACATATACCCACCCTGTCCTCTTCACCTCCCAGTAACAGCGGCCAGTCAGACCATCTGTACACAGCAGCTGCTTCCAGCGGTAGGCTCTCTCTGGGTGATGAGGATATGACTGTCTCTCTCTCACCAGTGTCACCGTTCCATTGTCTTCAGACAAAACCAGGTATCTGTTTGCTGTGTTTGGGTCCAGGGTGACGTCACAAGCATCTGATGGAGAGATCAGATCACATCTTTGGTGTTGAGACTGTGTGAGGGTTTGTGAGTTGGTAGACACTCCAGATATATGAGCACAAGAAGCACTGAAGAAGTGAGTTTTTCCATATATCCCCTTTAAGAAAAGGATGTGAATACTACCGCCACTTCCAGAGAATTTAGTGAGCACAGCCACTAAAATGAAATGTAATACAGTGCAAATGGGACTACAATAAATACCAGCTACCTTGCATAGTAATATTCATAATTTTTCGTTCATTTTGATACTACTACTTACATTATGTGTTGACTTACAGTACATTGTTGTGTGTTGAGTTATATGGTAGATTGAGAAAGTGGTAGCCTAATATTATTGAGTATAATAAGCAAAGAGATGAAACTACACCTGCTTATTATAAAAAAAATGCTTATGATATTTAAACTTTTCAGTACAGGCCATTTTGGTACAATATGACAATAGAACAGAAATAATATAGTTTTAGTTTTGTACGGCACTCTGTAGGCAGATTTTTTACTGGCGTCTGGTGTTCGCTTTCAGTCCAAAATGGCGGAAGCGTAGCTTTGCTGCTGGGTGCTGATGTTGTTATGGAACCAACTATTGACTTTCACTTCTTGGAAATATAATATGTCTTCTTTGCGGTTATATTGAACTGTATTATATGAAAATGTGCTTCTGATATTTTATCCACCTCACAACAAACTACAGTTACAAGCTGACACAGTCTAAATAACTATAACATTATACAGCGTGAACATGCTCTTGTCATTACATCACATTGCACAGGGGTTTCTATTTCCTGTCATTCTTTCAAATCATAGGTAGGTTGAAAAATCTCATTTCTGCTTAATTTGGTGTGTCACAAAGTGTTTTATGTTGTTACGTGCTACTATTTTCCCACGTTCAAACATTGAACAAAGAGTGGCAACCCTAACAGACTCAAGTCCCGCTTCCCAAAGGTATCATAGGGTAACATTCACACAAAACTGTGTCCAGGATCGAACACACAGGACTTATTATGAAAAGATACACACTTACACTTCCTCAGACCAGATTTCAACCAGCACATTCCCATATGGTCCACACTAGAGAAATAAACAAAACCAGACTGTTTCTTTTTCCAAGCAATATCAGTCATAACCTTGTTAACTATGGAAGCGTTACTTATCAGCTCATCAGTATGACTGAGAAAATGGGTTTAAGTTTAAATCTATACCTGAGAGTGTCCAGTCTCCACTGTAGATCCTCCAGTCCAGCAGACAACAGCTTCACTCCTAGCTCTCCTGGATGATTGTAGCTCAGGTCCAACTCTCTCAGATAAGACGGGTTAGCATTCAGAGCTGAAGCCAAAGAAACACAGCCTTCCTCTGTGACCAGGCAGCCCGACAACCTTCACAGACATGAGAGAGGGCCACAGTCTTACTGCAAAATCATTAGGGCTATCAATCGATCAATTTTTTTTTTATCTGTTCAAAATGTACTTTAAAGGGATTTGTCAAGTATCTAATACTCCTATCAACATGACAGTGGATAAATATGCTGCTTTATGCAAATGTATGTATATAATTATTATTAAAAATCAATTAACAACACAAAACAATGACAGATATTGTCCAGAAACCCTCACAGGTACTGCATAGCATAAAAATATGCTCAAATTATAACATGGCAAACTGCAGCTGTCTGTGTTTACACGCGCCAAATTTCTCCAATCTGATCAGAATTTTGGTTGATCGGAAATTACAGATCCACTGTTTACATGGACACTAAATAAAATGATCCGATTATGACTTTCGTATACATGCGCCGAGCGTTTCACCAGAATAAATCTCTTGGGCATGCGCAGAGTTGTCTGATTTTCCGGAAAGAGTAGAAGAAGAAGGCGGAAACGCAGTGGAGATAATTTTACCCCAACCAGGAAGACATGATCCAAATGGGTGTGTACAACGATCGACATAAACCACCTCTCTCATTCGGAATGAAATGTCTTTCCGATTGGGCCGTATCGAATCAGAATCTTCTGATTGCCGTGTTTACATGAAGCATTTTTAATCTGATTGGGCCTTTATTCCAATTATTTGTGTCCGTGTAAATGCAGCTCACCGTGTCAGTGTGTCAAACTGCATGTAATTATCATAAAGTGGGCATGTTTGTAAAGTGGAGACTCAAGGCTACCCACAGAACCCATTTACATTCACATATCTGGAGGTCAGAGATCAACAGACCCCTTTGAAAAAATGGACAAGACAGTTTTTCTTCGCCAAAATTTAGCATAAGTTCGAAGCGTTATTTAACCTCCTTTGTGACAAGCTAGTATGACATGTTGGTGTCAGTGGATTCCTTATGTTTTCTAGTTGTATAGCTATATCCTTATATGCTAGTATCCTCACTCTACAGCCTAAAAATTGAAAGTTGCATTAATGCATTAAAGAAATTAGTGGTGTTACACTGAATTTGTGTTAACATGTTATTATCGCATTACTCTTGACACCCCGAGTTATAATGTTTTAGAAAATCAAACAACGATCACGGCTCTATCGTCTTCTTTCTGCAGAGGAACGTTGTTGAATAAGCTGCTGCATAATTCCTAATGTAATTTAGGCCTCAACACTGGAGGCAACAAGGACAAAAAATGTTAAATATGACTGAAATATGTCAAAGCGAGGACTCCTGACCTGAGAGTCTCCAGTCTACAGTGTGGACTCTCTAGTCCAGCGGAGAGCAGCTTCACTCCTGAATCCTGCAGGTCGTTGTTACTCAGGTCCAGCTCTCTCAGACTGGAGGACTGGGTGCTGAGAACTGAGGACAGAGCTTCACAGCTTCTCTCTGACAAGTTACACACATTCAACCTGGAGATTTTGGAATTAAAAAAAGGCAATTTTGATTAACTTCAAAGTAAAATTCAGTTTCACTCATATAGTTAAATACAGTGACTAATACAGTGGTGCAGGGATGACATATGTTGGAGGCCACCCAGGAAGTTAGCATCACCCTGGTTCCCTCCACTAAAAGCCAATGGGATCGCTCCATTGGGTTTCGGATTATTGCAGAAAATCAGCTCACGTTTATGATCCTTTCCCATTTTGCTCAGCAAGAAAATCTCTACAAATAAACACCACTTTTACGATTTTTTTAAATGTAAATGCAATCGCCAGAAGTAAAAAACTAACTTCAAAGTAAAAATATTGAAGTCTTTAAGGCTGTGTTAATCACAGATCTTTTTTCAAGCATCTAACTAAAAAATCATTTAAAATGAACATTAGTCCTGTAGCACTCTATACCTACAGTAACATGTTGGCTTTTTTAATGATTTAGCCACAAGTGTAAAGACTATATTAATATTCAAACTGGCAGAAAAGTATTATTTTCTCCTGGTTGATCACGTGAATAGACAGTCCTGTCGTACAGCAGTTTGTAGGGAGGAGATCTGGGTGGACGAGTCTTCATGTTCTGTTTGAAACCAGAAGTCAAAGTTGATTTTTTTGTCACGTAACTTCTGTACTTAAGCTATGGCTTTTCTGAAGTTCTTCTAACCCAAACCGCTATCTCTTCCTAAAGCTATCCAAGTTGTTCTTGTCATGAAACGTCCTTACTTTTTCTAAAGTATATATAATTTTTTTGTAGAAGTTTTTTTTTCCATTGTTTTTGATAGAGATAGTGGTGAAATGGGGAGTGGACAACATGCAGCAAAGGGCTCTGGGCAGGATTCGAACCCAGGCCCAGACTTCAGCCTTTGGGCACCTGTTCTACCAAGTGAGCTAAACAGCACCCCGTGTAACTTCCATACTTAAGTTACAGCACTCACCGTGTTATTTAAACCCCAACAGGATCTATTCCTAAACCTAAGTATGATTCCAACTTCGATTTCTGGAGCGGAAACTGACACGGCCGTCACGTGTTGCTGGACATTCGTATGAAAAAGCACAAAGTATACGTTGTTGAAAGTCATGCTGAGCATCACGGGGAAAAAAAGGGTAATTTGTGTCTATGTACTTTTGTGTCTACTGAGCTGCTGTGAGACTGTGTTGGGATATTAGTGCATAATGGGGAATTCAAAAAACTACCGTTCACTCATAATACATGTTCTTCAAGTTAAAGTGTATCAGATAAATAAATTCCTCCACTACCCTCTTGCCATATAACTTATTTTAACATTTCCGACCTGAGTCAGTCAAACTGCAATTTCACAAATTCATGAATGTTAACCTAAGTGTTTCCAGTTTACAGCTTGGACTCATCAGTCCAGCACAGAGCGTCGTCACTCCCAAATCCCGCACGTCGTTGTTACTCAGGTCCAGTTCTCTCAGATTGGAGGACTGGAAGCTGAGAGCTGAGGCCAGAGCTTCACAGCTTCTCCAGGTCAGTTTACAGCCACTCAGCCTGAATAAGAATCAGAAACAAAACTATCTCACAATAAGCTTGGCTTGAAAAAGTCATACACCCACATGTGAAGACACAAAAAAAGTAAATGTTTCATATTTAGCTATAGTAAACCTATGCTCAGGTGTTGCCTTTGTGGCAAAACCTGAACATAGTGAGACTAAAGCAGAGCACAAACATAAAATATGTAAAAGTGAATTAGAAATGGTTATAAAACTGAGGTGAGCTGACCCAAGAGTTTCCAGTCTACAGTGTGGGGTCTCCAGTCCACCAGAGAGCAGACTCACTCCAGAATCCTGTGGGTCGTTGTTATTCAGGTCCAGCTTTCTCAGACTGGAGGACTGGGAGCTAAGAACTGAGGACAGCGCTTCACAGCTTCTCTCTGACAAGTTACAGCCACTCAGGCTAAAGGACAAATAGTGACAGATATAACAAACTACAACAGACCTTTTTCACTGCAGACACCTTCATCATCATGCAACCCATTCTCATGGGGAGACATATAAATAGCAAGACATTCAGCTTGTCATGAAAATGCATTTTAGCCTTGTTGCATGTCATTTGTAGACCTCTTTTGTGCGTCATTTTTACACCACGCACCAAAACTATGTTAACAGCCACAGTTAGGTTTAGGCAACAAAACCACTTAGGTTTAGGAAAAATACTGTGGTTGGACGTTTGTAAATTAAGTAAAACATGTACAGAAACAGACTTCATTCTTATTGCACGCAAAACAAAAGTGGCAATTACCTTGGCATTCATACAGCAGGAAAAGCACAGGTGTAAATGAAAACATTAAAATCAACTGCATTCCATTCATGTGAGTTGGTTCCAGGGTCCTGGTATGGTGCATCCAAGCCCCCAGTAAAACGTTTTCATAGTGGCCAAAAGGAGGTACTACAACTTTCATTGATGCCATTGCCAAAAAAGACCTTTTCCCATAGACTTACATTGGGAAAGATACGCCCATATATCTGTGTATTTCTTTTTTTTTTTTTTGTTTTTGTTTGTTTTTGTTTTGTTGTTGTTTTTGAGGTACCTCAACTGGCAAGGACAAACTCTTGAATAGCCCTTATTTTAATCATTAGGTCTTAAAAGTTGCAAAATGCTAGCTATTAAAAATAATAGCCAAATCCAGAGTTATTTCTCTTCCATCATGTGAATCATGTGAATGAGCCCCAGACTGAGGCTGGTCCGAGGGCAGGAAAGCGGAGTTAAAGAATACGCTACTGCACCTGCTCTATGGGCCTAATGGATGAGGAAGCTCGATGATCCGAGTACTTTATCACTTGGCAGTTGGCCATTTTGACTAGAAGTACCACTGAGCGATTCTCATAGGAATGAATGGACACCTGCCTCCAACGCTGTATCCAGTTCTCTTTATGATGCTGGCTCACTGTTATTAGGACAAGTAATGGAACAGGGCTGTTGTTAATGATGTGTTTCACCTGTAATTTTCCTGCCGTGACAAGTCAAAATGTATGCTGTAAAAAAAGGTCCATTAGCTGGTAATGTGAACTGTGATTCATCATGGTGGCCAATTAGTACTGCATTAAGACCTTACAGGTCTAAAGAGTGATGAAATCAATTTGGAAACTCACTATCTATCTTCTGTCAGAATTTCATTTCATCAAGTTTTATAAACTGTTATCTATATACCTACAAGAACACAGTAGAATTCTTGACCACTGGCAGCAGCCTCAGGAGACCTTCCTCTGAAGCAGAGTACTTCCTCAAGTCAAACACATCCAGGTCTTTTTCCGATGACACTAAGATGAAGATCAGAGCTGACCACTGAGCTGGAGAGAGTTTGTCTGTGGAGAGACTTCCTGAACTCAGGTACTGCTGGATCTCCTCCACTAGAGAAGGTCATTGAGCTCATTCAGACAGTGGAACAGGTTGATGCATCTCTCTGGAGATGGATTCTCCCGGATCTTTTCCTTGATGTACTGCACTGTTTCCTGATTGGCCTCTGAAGTACTTATTGTCTGTTTCAGCAGGCCTTGTAGGCTATCCTGACTGGTCTCTAAGGAGAGACCCAGGAGGAAGCGAAGGAACAAGTCCAGGTGTCCATCTGGACTCTTTAAGGCCTTGTCAGTAGCTATTCTTTGGACCTCCGCTATAGACGGCTTGCTGAAAAGCATCTGCATACTTTGGAACTTGAGTTTTTGTTGACCCATTACATTTTTGTTTTTGTTAATGAGTGACTGCACCACATAAACAGCAGCCAAGAACTCGTGAATACTCAGGTGGACAAAGCTGAACATCTTATCCTCATCCTTGCCCTTCTTCCAGCGGCACTCCTTTGTAAAGATTTGCGTGAACACTCCTGAGTACACCGAGGCCTCGTTGAAATCAACGCCACTCTGTTTGACATCTTTTTCATAGAAGATCAGGTTCCCCTTTTCCAGTTGGTGAAAAGCAAGTTTTGCAAGCGAATGAATGTACTGCATGCACTTCTCTGTGTCATACTTCTTTTTCGTCTGTCTGATCTGAAACACCAAGAATTCTATGTACAACTCAGTCAATGTCTTGGGCAGCTCTACTTTTTCACTACTTTTCAATACATCCTCCAGAACTGTAGCGGTGATCCAGCAGAAGACCGGGATGTGGCACATGATGTGGAGGCTTCGTGATGTCTTGACGTGGGAGAGGATTCTGCCACAAAGCTCCTCATCTCTGAACCTTTTCCTGAAGTACTCCTCCTTCTGCAGGTCAGTAAACCCTCTCACCTCTGTCATGATGTCAACAAAGTCAAGAGGGATCTGATTGGCTGCTGCAGGTCGTGTGGTTATCCAGAGGCGAGCAGACGGGAGCAGTTCTCCCATGATGAGGCCAGTCACCAGGACTTCTACTCGAACTGCCTGTGTCACATCAATAGTAAGATTTTTGTCAGTAGTGAAGTTGAGCTGAAGGCGGCTTTCATCCAGTCCATCAAGCACAAACAGAAGTTTGAATTTACTCTTGTCATAGTTGGTATTTCCTGAAGCCTGTATTTTTGTGAAGATGTCATTAAGATTCTCTTCGCTGATGTCTTTAGTTTCCCGGATACATTTGTGAATGAACTCTGCCAAACGAAACCTTCTGCCCTTCAGTAAATTCACCTGGCGGAAGGTGAAGGGGAACATGAGATGCACATCTTGATTGGCTCTTCCCTCAGCCCAGTCCAGGATGAATTTGTTTACAAGGAACGTTTTGCCAATTCCTGCGATCCCACTGGTCAGCACTGTTCTAACGGGTGTGTGTTTTCCAGAGGGGTGTGTGAAAATATCACTGGATTGGACCGGTTGCTCTGTTCCCCACGGTTCTCTTGATGGACTGTGAACCTGCCTGACTTCATGCTGCATATTGATGTTTGCACCGCTCCCATATGTGATGTAGAGCTCTGTGTAGATGTCGTCTAGGTGTTTTTTATCCATCCTTTCTGTCCACCCTTCTTGGGCACACATAAACCTGCTCTGGAGGTGTGATTGGAGTGTGCGTTGGTTTAATGCAATGAGTTCTGGAGGGTCAGGTTCTGGCTCCAGCAAATCTATGCAGAACAATTGAGCATATAGTGAAAACAAAGAATCGATCAGTACATCCACAAACACATTCTGTCGCATGGATGAGGAAGAGTGGCAACAAGGACTCAAATGCAGACAGTCAAGCAAGCAGGATGATTTCAGGCTTTTATTGTGGCAAGGGTATGGATAGACTTACAGGCAGGTAGGCAAACAGAGGAAGGCAATCTTGACCAGGCTGGGAGCAGCTAAAGACAGCTGTGAAAATTAGGCCAGTAGGTCAGGTGGGCTGAATATAAAGGCTCAGACACACCAAACTAACATCAGAAAACTAGCAGCGATGAAACCTGGCTGTTGCGTCACCTCACATCTCCTGAGTCTTGGCCGACAAGCTGTACTTGAACACACCGCAAAGACTACAGCTGATGGTCAGTTAGCCACCATTTGTTCTGCCCCTGCACGAGATGAAATAACTCTCCACACCAGCAGATGGCGTTAGTCTGTATTCGTCATTCAAAAAGGGAACTCGAAAGGCCGAGGACCGCGGCTACATGCTGTTGTTGCATACACATGAAACAAAGCAGTATTTGCCGACCATTTTCACACCCCTCTCACTCACCACTTATAGTAGCTTCATTCCTGGTGGTCATGTGGTTGTGAAAATATCTGTCTATTTGAGTGATCACATGAAATGAAGATGCGTCTGTTCTGTGTGTGCCCTCTTGACTTTACTCGTTTGCTTGCTTTTCTCACTTCTTGTGTACTGGTTTGTTTAAGCTAAACAGCCAATTAGAGTTATTTCTCTCACTGACGGGTGGTGCCGCTGATTCAACATGCTGAATCGGCCAAAAAACTCCTACTAGACTCAGACTAGAGCCAACAGTGTGGAACACACAGCAAAAACTGGGCTGTCGGCTAGCCGCTGGCCTATGGCCGACCGTCAGCTTTGTATGTCACAGCCATAAGAAATGGACGTAGTCACAGTGACATCACCCATTGGTTTATGGACTATGGTTTTGGAGTCTTGAGTTTCTTATTTTGTTGTATGTTTACAGGTGTAATAAATCAAGTGAGAAATAAGCTTTTCTCACAGACTTCTATATAACCAGACCTCTGTTTGCAACCAGAGGAGGTTAAGTTAAGTTAGGAAGACTGCAGGTTTAAGGCACCTCCTCACTGGCTTTACTTTTCGGAACCAAAGTTTGTTGCTGACAGGCAACAGGCTCAAAAGCAATGACTTGAAAATCTCTGTCATGATATGGATATCACTGGCCAGTATATGGAGAGTGGCTGATGAAGGAGTGCAGCAGAACAGATGAGGGAGGTGGGAACAGGTGTATAGCTGGGTGGGGCAGTCAGGTGATGGGGAAAGGAAGGAATGTCCAAAGACATCTGGTGGATAGATGGAAAATGGCAATGAAGTGGCATGGGAGATATGGAACATGGCTGGAGAGGAGGGACAGAGAGACACACCATGACACTCAGTCTGTAAACGCTTCGTTAAGCTAGAGACTGTAGACAATCTCCCTAGTTTTGTTGCTAAACTGGGTGAAAACAATTATTTAAAAAAGGTTTTCAGAAAAGCCTGCATAGCAGAACCAATCCTAAGTCTGAGGAACAGTGTGTAGCATTTAGGATGATCTATTGGCAAATATGGAATATATTATCAATAAGTATGTTTTCTATAATCACCTGAAAATGAGAATTGTTGTGTTTGAGCTGGAGTCAATAACATTACTTGCTCCTGTCGAGTTTATGGTCTCAATCATTAGTTTCAAGGCCTTACAGCATGATGTTCATGACTACGTCCAGTTCTTAAATAGGCTGGCTACAGTCTATGCTTCCTCCAAGGTTAACACTGTTAGCTCTGTCGGCGCTGTTTTCACTGATAGCACTGTTAGCATAGTTTTCTGTCAGCCGTCACCATCAATCTTGCATTTAGCACCTTAAATTAAGAAAGCCGATTAAAAAGACAGCCAGGGAGAGAAAATGCGAGGAGCTTTACCTTTAGTTGGACGGCTGCTGGTGGGACGGGGAGGAAGACAAGTAGAAGATGCTTCTCTGCTCTCTGAAATTCTTCCAACATCATGCCCAATTTCTGACAGAAAGAAAGAAAAGAAAAAGAAAAAACTATCTCCCAGGACCTTAATTTTATACAAACCTGGACTTCATTTCTGTCACACTGCAGATGTGATAACTTACTTTTGGGTCCTGAGCCAATGCTGGACATATTCTGCACCAGGTCATTCCTGTTGATCTTTGTCAGCACTTTCTTGGTCACCTCCACCGATTGATCATTGTGGGTCTTCACTATCAGGTCCAGTATGTCCAGCCTGTCAGCCTTCTCTAGTTGACTCCTTGGGATGGCTGGGAAGTCTTCCAGGATTTCAGGCTGTTGTAGGAACCACTTGAAGGTCTTTAACTCTTCTTCTCCCAGATCATCCAGTATTTCCAAAAGGAGCTCTTTAACAGCTGTCATCATTGGTTCCTGGTAAATCAGAGGATGTGCTACGTCTAGCACACTATCTGTATATATGTGTGTGTGTATTTTGCTCAATAACCTACTTATTGTTCATCTGTTGTATAGTCAAGTGGAGTTTTATGACAATCTATTTCTTCTCTTTCGTCAGCAGAAGAAGCAGGTATGCATTTCTGCAGTGAGGTTTGCAAACAGAGATTCCCTGTCCTCATTTACTGTACATTTTTTCAACTAGTCAAGTCCTTATTCTCACTTGATTGTAATTATTATCTGAGTTTGGAATACGCAACAAAACACCTGAATGCTTTGGTCCCATCTATTAGAAAATTCACATTATCTCATGAGTGTCTCTGCATAAAGTAGCTGCCAGCCTGATAGTACTAAGTAAATACCAGCTCAGTATCCCTGGGAATTATTTTCATTTCGGACAATTCTGCACTTCACAATTACGTCCAGTGCTGATTGTCAGTGCCAGTGCGGGAAGTAGTGAACTCTACATGTAGTGAGATGGGGAGTATGGGTGTGGAGGTCAGGACAGTGGATGGGTAGAAGAAAATGAGTCAGAAGGCATATTTCATTAATGCCTCTAAGGGAAATTCAGTTTTTACAGATGAATACAATTGCATTATATACCATCATACCACATATAAAACAAACAACAACAGCCTCGGCAGCCATGGAAGCACGTGTTAAACTTACACTTAAAAGAGCGACTCCTTCAAGGTGCAGCACATTTATTGTGGTTCTTCATGTGACGTCCTGTGCAGGAATACAAACACTTCAGAGACAGTTCAATAATTTCACGGCGCTCTGACTTCTTCTGTCATTTAAATACTGAAATCTTACCTATAATTGGCACTGAACTAATATTTCTATTATGCCATACACACAGTCACTGAACTTCCTCACATTACACAACACCTGATGTACAAAAACTGTATAAACAACATTTCTATCGCACCTGAAACCGTACACAACATTTATATCCCATATTCACATAAGGAAATTTCAATACACTTCAAATTATTATTCTGTCAAGTTACCAAAACACAACATAACATAGACGGATCTGACACCATATTTCCTCCTAATAAAGCAGTGACACCTACAGCCTAACATAACACTGCAGGTCTGGCATGGTTGTCTAACTGACCAAATGTATTGTGTGTTTTTTTTTTTTATATATACTGAGCAGAAATAATATCGAAACAATATAAAATGGCTCAACAGTCGAGATGCTAGAGTTTAACATTAGTGCTCAACAATGCATAGAAATCACATAATATCTTAACAGGCTGCTAGAGTTCAACATTAGCGTTTAACACTGCATAGAAATCACAAAAATGTCTTAAAAGTTTGCTAGAGATAAACATTAGCGCTTAACTGCATAGAAATCATCTGAGACAACAGTCGCTGCATGTAAGATGCTGCGCTCGAGGGCGCCCGCGCCCCCTTGTGGCCATTCTACTGTAATTGCACAGACTTAGTTTTAACTGACTGCCACTGGGACTGATTGATAAATAATCAGGTTGTTTAAGTGATTTGAGTTTTAGAATGGGGGTACAGTGTTTACATGGGGTATTGTGTGTCTTGCTATTTTGTGTCAGTGCCTTGAATGTTACTCTAAATGGTCTGTAGAAAGCCTAAAAGAAAGAAAAGAAAGAAAAGAAAGAAAGATATTCCTTTATTGGTCCCACAGTGGGGAAATTCAGTTTTACACTCTGTTGTTCACAGTACACAGTACATAGTACATATACATGTCAATGGAGAGATGTCAGAGTGAGGGGGCTGCTCCTGACAAAACTTTCAGGACCACACAAGCTAATGAACTGGATCATCAGAGATTTCATAACATTAGATTCTACCCAACCTGAAAAGCCTCAGTACATCTCTCTGTGATCCGTGAGCAGCTGGGTTATCAAGGCAGCGAGTATTTGAGAAACATTGTTGTTGAAGTGATTCCCATGACTGCTGCTGTCAGCAGCTAACACGGTCATGTCCAGAAGGTAACTCCTCAAATGATGAAAATTTGTGCCAACTGCTATCAGCAAAGGGCTACATATTGCTACTTTAATACAAGAATGAACCTCCATTCAAGTTCATTATTACCTTATAAAGCCAACGTGGCTATAGGAATGGCAATGTCAGTCGGTCTGCACTTTGGAGCTATTGGATGGATTGCCATGACATAAGATAAGATAAGATAAGATAAGAGGAACCTTTATTAATCCCCGGAGGGAAATTCGGGTGTCATAGCAGCATCAACAACAGTACAGACGAATACGTTGTACCGCCCATCATGGTCCCCGGAGGATGCATCCCCTGACTTCCTCTAGTGCTGCCATGAGGTTATAATGTGGTTTTGAGTGAAATGTCACAGCAGCTATTGGATGGATTGTCATTATATTTGGTACAGGCATACATGGTCCCCTCAGGGTGAATTCTAACCACTTAAGGTATTCAGGGTCTTTTCTGGCGCCAACATCTGATGGGCAATACATCATCCAGTAGTTGACTTGTATTTTGGGGGAAAACAATCCTGTGTCCCCCCATAGACAAGCTCTAGACCAGACCAGCATGACTTTATGGTTCCAAGCTATACACCAGACCAGCATGGCTTTACGGCTAAAAACTAGAGACCAGACCAGCATGGACTGATCTCAGAGGCTGTGCTCCCATTTGAGGGAAAGAAACTTTCTGTCACTGGAGAGAAAATGATGAAAAGCTGTTGTGTAGCAGGTCAGCTGAGGCTTTCACACTGAGATTTGAGGCTCATATGATAACTGAACACTGTCGGTGTGATAAATGGCTAAATGGTGCTGATGACAGTGACTAGCACGACTAGCTATCATTAGCTTGAGTGGGAGGCTGCTGCAGTAATACAGTAATACATTAATGTTAGAGCAGCATCAGATTCTCCAATGAAATCTCAGCCTATAGATCAAAGAGTTGGCTGTTAACACGCTGGTTATTTACAGATAACACTTAGCCTAACGGGATTCAATCAGATATGTAGAGATGTCTGGATCAGCAGTATCCGGCCACTGTGTTGGACGGAGGAAGACCAAGTTGACATGACAGTGATCAGCTGTCATTTATTAAGGTGGTCACAAATGCTCAGGTTCAGGCAAGGTCACAAAATGTCACAATTACAATCCAAACATACAGCATGTCTAATTGCATTGAACTCTATGGTATCTTTGGTTTTCTATCCCCTAAAAAGAGGGTGCGGCCTTGACTTCTCTGAAGTATCCATATGTGCAGATCTGATGTATCAGCATCAGATGCACTTTGTGTTCAGTGCTAATTAGCAAATCTTAGCATGCTAAGTCGAGGCTTCAAATTCTTGGGGGACCCCAAAACAGGTATCATCATGTAGGAAATCAATATGATTAAGGGCTTATTAAACTATTCCCCAGCTATTTCCTTTTCTCCACTCTGAGCATATAAATGCTTGGACTATATGTGTCTAGTCATGTGGTATGTACTGTATGTACTATATATAATTTGTAGTAAATGAGTAGGGAACTCTCCAGTACATCCAACTACTAGTGTGGCAGTATTGCACATAACTTTGTTGTGTGTGTTTGTAACTGTTCAGTTTTATGTCAGCAGAAGTTACATTTAGGGAAGTAAACTAAAGTGAAGTGAAGTCACTACAGAGTTTTAACTAAAACATCTAGAGCAATAGATTTCACATTGTCTAATACAGGTTTTTAAGCAGCTTTCAAGATAAGATCTTCTTTCAAAATAATATATTTCTACTGTTATCCCCATATGTGTTTGCGGCTGAACAGACCGAAGTTTACACTCTACATATCTGAATTTCCACTGAGCTTTTGGAGTCAAATGAAACCAGAATGTTTCATAGGAGGACTTGGCTGAACTTGGGTGAGCATTATTTTGCACTTTAAATATTAGTGGCAACGGTATAAATACCCTTCAGGCAAAATAGTATAAGCTGGATGACTAGTTCTGCTATTTTCTCATATTTCATCATGTTGCAACATGTCGGCCTCAGTCCTGTAACACTAACAATAACACGCCAAAATGGATTCACAGAAGGCTGAACATGGACAACTTACATCCAAATGAAGAGATTTTCATTCCGTCTGTATAGGAAACGCTCAGGAAACATTGCTGATTGTGTCTCATTTATTCTGATTCTGCTGTCACATCCTCACAACTTTGCTTGTCAAGTCCAGATTTGGCAGTGGGACCAGTACAAGTCTGAGGTGGAGAAATAACGAGAAGTATCGGTTCCCTGAGTGAAGCTTGCTAGGCAATATTTCCTTGTACGCTGTAAACCTGCCATACAGTGTGATCAGCAGGTACCTGAAAACTGGCACGATCCAAACATTAACTTGACTATTTACCATCTTAAAGCTTCAGTAGGCAGAATGTTTTTGGCATCACTGGGCAAAAATCACTTGCAAACTCCGATCAGACGGTCAAACAAGGCTCAATATTCTGATATTTGATCAGCGCTGCCTAGTTTGACCGTTTGATCAGAGTTTCCGAGTGATTGACAGCTGCTCAGAGACGACAGACTCCAGATCAGCGCTGATTGATTGTTTTCCTCCGGTCTGTGAAATCCTTCAGGTGCCATTAGGAGTACCGGAGGACACCAGAGGACACAGAAGCACATGATTTTTTTCAGATTACCTGTTTGATATGCTACTGTCAGGACAGAGTGACCATTTAAAAAAAGAACTTTTTAAAATTTGCTCCAATTCTACCTGCTGCAGCTTTAAGTTTAAATTAGTATTTATTATTATGTATAATTTGCACGCTGACAGCAGTACATAGAGGGAAGGAAATGTTACCTGCAAGGCTGATCTCAGGGATCACTGAGCTTAGAGAAAACATACATTGAAGTTTAATTTTTCTCTTTGTCCACTAGATGGAGAGCTTTGTCTCTGTCTTTTGCACACTTGCATGCCTACGTCTATGACATGTAGCTTAGTTCCCCTTTGATTGCTGGTGGTGGACTCGGTGGTGGAATCTACAGGAGACAACTGTCCACAACGACATGTACTGTCCCTGTCCCATGCTTTCCTCTGTTGAAGAAGTATGGTAGGCCCATACATTATGACATTTAAAGGGCCAGTGTGTAGGATCTGGAGGATGAAATAGTATAGATATGAATGGGACAGTACTTTGCGGTGACGTCACGTTACCTTGACGAATGTGGGTTTTTATTTTACGTTTTTTACCGCCTGATTTAAACGTCTTCCAGGGTCATGCCTTATGAGACTAGATTTAACTGTCAAAAATTTGCTGTTTTTGTCAAACTTCATTAGCAAAATTAAAAGAACTGATCGAAACCAGGTGATTAATTTAGTCTAATGTATTACGCATGATGATTACTCAGGATTTCATGTGTTTTTTTATGTACCATCTTAAATCCTTAATGTGAATGTTTCTGTGTATATACCTACAACTTCAAGCTACAACTTCTTCAAGATAGGGGAAAAAACAGTTTAAGCAATAAAACTACATCTTCTTTAGGTTAAGGCAATAAAACTACAACTTATTTAGGTTTAGGCAGTGAAACTACATCTTCTTTAGGATAGGGAAAAACACTTAAGTTTAGGCAATAAAACTACAACTTCTTCATGTTAAGGCAATAAAACTACAAGTTCTTTATGTTAAGGCAATAAAACTACAACTTATTTAGGTTTAGGCAGTGAAACTACATCTTCTTTAGGATAGGGAAAAACACTTAAGTTTAGGCAATAAAACTACAACTTCTTTATGTTAAGGCAATAAAACTACAACTTCTTTATGTTAAGGCAATAAAACTACAACTTCTTTAGGTTTAGGCAATAAAACTGCAACTTCTTTATGTTAAGGCAATAAAACTACAAGTTCTTTATGTTAAGGCAATAAAACTACAACTTATTTAGGTTTAGGCAGTGAAACTACATCTTCTTTAGGATAGGGAAAAACACTTAAGTTTAGGCAATAAAACTACAACTTCTTTATGTTAAGGCAATAAAACTACAACTTCTTTAGGTTTAGGCAATAAAACTGCAACTTCTTTAGGTTTAGGCATTAAAACTACAATGTCTTTAGGTTTAGGCAATAAGACTACAGCATCTTTAGTTTTAGGCAGTGAAATCACAGCTTCTCTGGGTTTAGGCAATAAAACTACAACATCTTTAGGTTTAGTCAATAAAACTACAATGTCTTTAGGTTTTGACCAAAATGGGGCTATAGGGCTTATAATGACTGATAATGCCTACTTAATGGCCTGACAATAGTCTTATCAGCTGAGATATTTGAGGAAAATGTTCCTCACTGTATGTGCTTTGATTCTTTTCATTGATCACTTGTCAACATAACCCTGTGCTCTGTCTTCTATATATTCAATTTACCCCTTTCTCAATGTGGCATCAAACATCCAAAGCCAGTGCCTCCTTAGACAACATGTTTCACCAGGTAAGATATTGCTGCAGTTTCCATCAAACTGAGATTCACCCGTTGTTCTCTAACCTTTCTTGTCTTTAACCTCTGTCAAAATCAGTTTGAACCTTGAGAAATTTTACCCACTAATGTGAGGAAACTTTTCCTTCCAACATTGTTGAGTCTTATCAGATTTATGCACTGAAGAATGCTCAAAAGCAGCAATATTTAATGAGAAAGGGGAGTTATGGAGTTTGACAAAAATTCTACTAGATACTGACAGAGGAACCCTTGAAATGTAAGTTAATGAGAGTGGTTCATTTCCTTTAAAGTCCTCTTTTCAGACCTTGTTAGAGGTGGGAGATGACCTGCCCTGTGTACACATACACACAAATATCATACTAAAAAGATATGCAAAACAAATGTTTATAATGAATTGTATTTTTTAAATTTAACCCATCATTAAAGGTGTTGATTTATTGAAACTGGAAAGTTTTACTTTTACTAGAAATTACCTTTTCAATGCATTATCAAAAATTAGACTTTGCTTTTCCTAAATCAAAGTTGCGAGGAAACCAAAAATTTGGTATTTTAGGCCTCAACAAAAAAAATATCTTGGAGTGCAGTGTCATTTAATATCAGCTGTGTGTCATAAAAGTTTAAGAAACTGGCTTTCATCAGTGTAAATATATATTTTGCTGTATGTTTCAAAATATGTGCAAATGGTGTTCATGTATCCTACTCTGGTATATGGAACATGGTGCTATAAAACAATATAAGAAATAGTTCCATGTATGAGTGAGAAACAGAAGATAAATAACCTCCTGCCCTGATCAGCAGTGATACATCATTATATCATTCAATTATTTCTGCTGTGGTCTGTGACTTGGCCACTTAGAGCACGTGGCCCACCAACTGAAGGGTCCGTTGCTCAATCCCTGGCTCCTCCAGTCCACATGTTGAAGTGTTCTTGACCAAGATACTGAACCCCAAATTGCTCCTGAAGGCTGAGCCATCGGTGTGTGAATGAGTATTTAGATTAGATCCTGTTGGGCAGGCTGGCTCCTTGCATGGCAGCCTCAGTCATCAGTGTATGAATGTGTGTGTGAAAGGGTGAATGCTGACATAATGTAAAGCGCTTTGAGAGGTTGGAAGGTGTGCTGTGCTGTGTAAAGTAGAGTGCTACAGGAATAAGTCCTAAAACCTGGAAATAAGTTAGCATTTTAGCTCTTCAGTTCCAGAGTGTCAATGGGTTTTTTAAGTGGAGTTTTAGTTAGATACCTGAAATAAGGCCTGTGGTTAACACAAGCTGAAGACATTTAAACATTTTGTTCTACAATACTAGATACAGTTGCAAAAGAAAGTATGTGAACCCTTTGGGATTACTTGGATTTCTGCATAAATTGGTCATAAAATGTGTTCTGATGTTCATCCAACTGAGGCTTAAAAGAGGATGGGTGATGCACCAGGACAATGACCCAAAGTATAGAGGTAAATCAACAACAAAACGGCTTCAGCAGAAGAAAATACATCTTCTGGAGCGGACCAGTCAGAGTCCTGACATCAACCTGACTGAGATGCTGTGACATGACCTCCAGAGAGCGATTCACACCAGACATCCCAGAATATTACTGAACTGAAACAGTTTTGTAAAGAGGAATGGTCCAAAACTCCTCCTGACCGTTGTGCAGGTCTGATCTGCAGCTACAGGAAACGTTTGGTTGAGGTTATTGCTGCCAAAGGAGGGTCAACCAGTCATTAAATCCAAAGGTTCACATATTTTTTCCACCCTGCACTGTGAATGTTAACATGTTATGTTCAATAAAAATGTGAAAACCTATATTTTTTTTGTGCGGTATCAGTTTAAGCAGACTGTGTTTGTCTATTGTTGTGACTTAGACGAAGATCAGAACGCATTTTATGACCAATTTATGCAGAAATCCAAGTAATCCCAAAGGGTTCACATACTTTTTCTTGCAATCGTATCTCAATAAATACTCCAATTCTTAAGCCTTTATGTGTTTTAAAAAAGGCAGTTGCGAACAAGTGATTAAATGAGACCACAAAACGTCATCACGCTGCTCATAACCGTGGTGTAGTTTTTATAGCCTGCCATTAGCTTTTTACCTCTGGCGTTTGCATTCGCACTTCAAAAATCATAAAGTGGTGCTCATATGGAAATTATCTTGCTGAAAAATGTGTAAATATTTTAAACGTGTCTTTGCCACAGAGTTTATTTTTTGCTATAATCCAAAACCCAGTGGAGGATGTTGAGGGAACCAGGGCGATGCTAACTTCCCGGTTGGCCTACAAAAGCATGTCATCCCTGGAGCACTCTATACAACGTGTGACAATAAAAGCTGATTTACATGAATTTTTTTACATTCACATATACAAGTATGAAAAATTGGATTTCTAACATTTCTCTGTTACTCCTGGTTGATTTACTTGTTATAATCAAACCACATTTCTAAGGTTCTAACAATGTCTCATATAGTAGAATAAAGCACTTTCTATGAGGTCAAATGGAGAAACACTGAGGATGATGAAACCAAAAATATGATCTTAAAATATATTTCTGATTTTATTTGATCTTAAAGCAGCAGAGGGTAGAAATGAAGCAAATATAACTTAAAAACATTATTTCTATAAACGGTCACTATATCCTGACAGTGGTGCATGACACAGGTCATCTGAAAAAGCCTTTGTGTCCTCTGCAGCTGCACGATTTCACAGACCGGAGGAAAACAACAATCAGAGCTGATCTGGAGTCTGCTGTCTCTGATCAAACAATCAAACTAGGCTGCGCTGATCAAATATGAATTAATATTCTGTTTCAGAGTTTGCCGGTGATTGACAGCTGCCTCCGTTGAATGAACAGCCATTAGGAACGCTATCTCTCTCTGAAATGAGCTGTGATTGGCCAAAGTCTCCTATCAGGGGCTAAAATCTTTAAAAGCCTGAAAACAGAGCCATGAGGAGGTGCAGAAGTCTAGTTTTCTCTCAGAACACTTGAATTACAATATCCTGAAAGGCTGTTTTGGAAATTTTGCCCAATGATGCCAAAAATATGCTGCCGACTGCAGGTTTAATGAAGGAAAGGGCTTTCTATGAGATCAGTCGATTTCTGATTGAATGCCCCAAATGGAGAAACACTGAAGGTGATGAAATCAAAAAGTATATTTCTGATTTGATGCTATTTTAATTTTATGGTTTTGTGTCGTTTGATACTGATGTATTGTTAGAATTTGTCAACAATGTGATAAAGTTCCCCAATTGGATTCCAATTAAATTTAATGTTAGAAAAACTGTGCTCCCATGATGCACCTGTCCTGGCGGTGAGCCACCTGCAAAACTGACGTCTGCGCCACGCGCCCGCAGAGCGAGCAGAGCGCGCGGAGGAGGCGGCTGCAGCGGTCGGCAGAGCAGAGCAGAGCTTCATCAGTCCAACCGGCGCTTTCAGGTCAGGCAGCCGCTACCGCAACAAACACAGGTGAGTTCACCAAAACGGACCACAGTCGTTTCACGCGTGACGCCAATTTGAATGTTCAAGCGAAAGAAACGTTTTTAAAGACTCGTTAGGTGGCCGGTTTGGTCAGGGGCCTGCGTGTTAACGCGTGTTGGAGCGGTTCGTTTCGTTTGAAAGGTGAAATAACATGGCGAGTGTTTTTACCTTTCTCTTTTCATCTCTCTTTTTTATTAATTGCGACTGTCACAGAAACGACGTTTGACGGCATTTTGGCGTTTAAAGTTATTTGTTGTTGCCGTGTGAAAGCAGCCAGAGCCAAAGGAAGGCTAATTTTGTCTCTTATGGGCCATTCACCATCTAATATGTCCTATATTTCTCTGTGGCGATGTTTAGGGTGTTGTTCACTTAAACCAAACCTGTTTGAGCTTCCTACCTGTCCCCAACACGCGCACACGCCCTCTTGTATGGGTGTGTATGGTACATTTCTACACTGCTGTTTGCTGTTAACCCTGACACAGATTACAGAAAGGTTGTATTTAGTGTTAATTACTCTTTATAATTAGTCTGACTCCTGCTAAACTAATGTATTACTACTACATGAGAATCACAGAGCTAAACATCTAATTTTACTAACAGCTAGATCTGTCGATTCATTAAAATATTGAATCTGGAGGTACCAGAGACCTTAAAGTCTCTTCTGGTTTGTCTGTTGCATGAAAACTTAAAAAAAAAAAAAAATACAAATTTCTTTGTAAAACACAAGCAAAGTATTCATATTTAGGCTACATGTAATTTTGAATGAAAAATGAAAATGTACAATATTGGCTCTAGGAAGAGGTGTGTGTGTGTGTGTGTGTGTGTGTGCCAATACAACTGTGTTCACGTTGTACAAATTGGGTAAGGAAGGAGATCGGCTATGTCATTTATGGCTGCCATCTTTGTTTAGATTAAGACAGGTGCATCTTGGGAAATGGGTGATAAATCTTTTTCTGCTATGCAACAGGTGGAATGTATTTTTCATCCAGATGGTTGGAAGAGTCTTCTAGGTTTTTTTGCTGGGTATTATCTTTAGGCAAATCGAACTCTTAGCTGTGTGACTTGAATGTGATGGCACTAGATGAGAAGCAAAAACCAGGCCTGTGCTGTATCTCAGGTGTCTGTGTCAGGTGTGGCGGTTATGTTTGCTGTAGCATATGGCTCTGGAAGTTCACTCTGTGGAGAAGGGGCCATGATGCCTTGTAGGGCTGGCGGTTTGAAGATTTTGAGACTAGTGGAGACAGATATTTAAAGGAGCAGTGTGTAAGATCTGGCAGTATTTAGTAGGGGTGGGAAAAAAATTGATTCACCTGTGTATCTCAATTAGGGTTGGGCAATATTTAAATTTCCCTACTGACAATATTGCTTTCAGAAAAAAAAGATGATATACAATATTATTGTTGTTAAGCTGAAAAGACACACATAGATATAAATATCTATAGACTGGAGACACATTGCAGTACAAAAGTGGCCACGACATATAGACATTTAGTGCTATTTTACACACAGACATGCTGAGATCAATAAGTCAGAGTTTTTAAAAGGGGAAGCAGAGATTTGTGGCGTCTCCATCTTTAGTCCTGACTTGTTTACGGCACCATTTACAGATCACTTTGTTTGTTCAAGTTCTCTAGCTCTACTTTTTCATGTGGTTTAAAACCAAAGACTCCCTAATGATCCCCCCTTCTCCCCTCAAACAAGCATGCAAGAGACCAGAGAGAAAGATGTGTGTTCAGCTTTCAGTGCTTTTGTAGCTTATAACTGAATCTCTGACTTCACTGTTTGTACTTTAAGATATTTATTTTACCATTTTGCTTTTGCAGCTGCATAGCAGCATGCATAGGAGTCGTGTTAAACTGCTGCTGCGAACATTTCCCCACTTGTGGGATTAATAAAAAAAAATCTCTTATCTTATATCTCATCTTAACTCTGTCATGGACAGGAAACGTGTCATGAAACGTGAAAGGTAACGTGCGGTCAAGCCGGCTGTCACTCTCGTCTCCGTGGTCAAATGGGCCAACGCTACAACTATAGAGCACCCATATACTGACATTTATTTTAAATGTATGCAAAACAGCCCTGATGGAGCTGACTATGGATGGATAAAGAGAACGGAGGTGACGGAGAGCTACAGACCACCTTGGAGAAGTTAGAGGAAGTAGACACGTGATACTGTGTCTGGTTTTCAAAATAAGGGGTAAACAAAGGGAAATGTATCTATAAATTGCAAATTTTGGGGGAAAAAAACAAAACAGTTACTGAGTTGGCAGCCACGGTGCTGCGTTCACTGTCTCCAGTTCACCGCAGCCAGGGTGACACATGTATACATGCAGTCACTTTCCCAGTACAAGTCCACCACCGCATCATTTAATTTAGCAGGTTGTCAGCTGTGTGTCTGCCCGGCGTCACCCAGCCTTAACCCAGCCTTAACCCAGCCTTAACCCAGCCTTAACTTTGGCGATCGTCCAACAAGCAGTGTGTATGTTTGTGCTACGTTAGCAGCTGTAGCTCTGCTGGAGGCCCGTATTCCCTGTAGCCATCCACACACATGCAAATGTCTGACAGACCGTGTGTGTTGGCGGCTGTGAGTGTGGGTTGTCGGTGGCGTTATAGCTGTGAACATAGCTGGGTGTGTACAGTTTATTTATAGGTGAATAAATGTTACGAGGCTGCAACTCCTCCACTCTGTCTCTCTGCCATCTTCCTGTATCCTGCAATGCTCCCTTAAGGTGGACTCTTAAGGTGGACCAGCTTTTCTCCTTAAAATGACGAGCCGCTCCTCTGAGTTTTGCTCAGCTTTTTACTTTATTATTTTTATTTTTTACTTTATTATTTTTATTATTATTATTTTATCTATATCTATATATCTATCTATCTATCTATATATATATATATATATATATATATATATATATATACTATATATCTATCTATATATATGTGTGTATATATGTGTGTGTGTGTGTGTGTGTGTGTGTGTGTGTGTGTGTGTATATATATATATATATATATATATATATATATATATATATATATATATACAAATCTGACTACATACATGCTGAAAATTAAACATTTTTCTCTATAAATTTAGAGATTTTCCAAAGTAAAAGTCCCTAGAAGTGCATGATTAGACTGGTCTAGTGTTAAAAAAAGTTAACAGAAATCACAATAAATTGTAATATTGCAGCACAAGTATCACGGCACCCAAGTATCGTGATAGTATTGAATCAGGAGATCGTTCCAGCCCCAGCAGCTAGCAATGAGGTTGCAGATTGCAACCAACTGAAGCTTCTCCTATGGGCCAAGCGTGTTAAAGAGCTAAGATGGCTGACGCGAAACTGTGTCTTGTTGTAAGAGTAGTGTAGGTCATCTGGAACAGAGCCAATGTGCAGAGTGTGTGTGTCTATACGGGAAGTGAGTGGTGAAGCGAGAGAGAGAGCGGTGGCGATGAGAGCGAGTAACATTACGGACTCTGGCCCAAGCAGGTAAAGTTAATAGATGGTGGACTGTGAAGAGGATCTGCTCCCTATGTAGATATATATGGCTCATTCTAAGGTAGTGAAAACACAACAATTTTTATTTTCAGGTGATTTTACAGAAAACATACTTAATATTAAATAAATATTCCACTTCTGCCTATAGATCACCCAATTACACCCTGGTCCTTTTGAGAAAGAATGCCAAAGTTCACCTAAATAAAATTTAAATCAGAACTATCTGATCTGGTGCGTAAACATGTTAGTCTTTTAATCTATCAACAGAAAATAAATAAGAATTCTGGTAATCAATTGATTGTAGAAGGCAGTTATCAAGCAAAAATATCAAACATTAATGTGAGGATTTTCTCCTTTTTGTCTGTTTTATATTATTGTACATTTGATACTATTGTTTTGGACTGTTGGTCAGACAAAACATAACAAGTATTTGCCTCGGGCTCTTATTGTCATGAGCACTGAGCAACTTTTTCCATTATATACCACACAATATATGATGAACTGACTAATTAAAAAAAATAATAATAAATCAGCTGACCATGGAAAAATAGTACTCAACAGTTTTCATTACTTAGACACATTACAGTCTGTACCAAAACAGAATTGAGGTCTCAAACCCAACTCTAATGGCTGCCTATTGATGTAAAGTAAAATTATGATTCACGGGTAACATTTGGTGGGATAAATTGGTTAAAAAAATGAAAATCTAATATCAATGGGTATGTTTTCTTTAGTGTATAATCACCTGAACATATGAATTGTTGTGTTCGTTGCCTTAGTGTGGTGTAGTTGATGTTAGAAAAAAGGTTTGGAAACAAGTGAATGCCAGAGGAGCGCTCCTCTCACTTTTTTATACATCGTTAAGTTGGTGTTGCTTGTCTTTGCTGTGTTAGACTACAGGTTTAGTCTGCTTTAAGCACTTGACTGTCTTCTCCATATTGAAGCCAAACTGCACCCAAAATTGTGGGGCTGGGTTGTAAACATTGTGTTGTAAACCTAAAGAGAACTCCCATGAGTCACATGTGGCCAAACAGCCTGTGCATGTTGCTCTGGCACATTCCTGGAAGGAGGGGGTGAAAGATGGAGGATAGAGACCGAGAGGGAACCAGTCTGTTCAGGTCTCGTGTCTCTCTGAGGTGTGAAAGAACAGATTGTTCGGGATGGCACTTCCCTTAAAGAGCACATGATACATACCATGATGCAATTTGCATCAGTGTATGAGTCAGATATTTGGTTGGGTTGGGTTGTACCTTGGTTCCCATAGCTACATGTGTAGTGTCAGCTGTAAATATATATATATTTTTTTTTTCTTGTTTACCATATGTCACGCGGTCTGCCTCAGGTAGGTTGTTTCATGGACTACTGTACGTGACAACATCCTTTTCAGGAAGTAAACACACTCCCCTTTATCGGAAATCTGTAAAACTGATTAGACTGCATTTTGCACTGGAACAATTAACAGTGTCACTCCTGATGTTTTGATATTTGTTTCAGATTCACCATCTAGTTAAACATTTAGTTAGGCATGTTAATAATTAACCATTTAAACAGATTAAAAAAATAGTAATAATTAATTAAAAAGCTGAGGAAAACTCAGAGGACAAGATACAGGAAGTTGGCTCTGGACTTCCAGCTGAGAAGTTGTAGCTTGTAGCCTTGTAGCATTTATTCACTAACAGATAAACTGTCCACACACTGTCTGCTACAGCTACGTTCACAGCTATAACACCACCGGCAAACTCCTGCTCACCGCCACGCACGCACGGTCTGTCAGATACTCGCTGAAGTTATGCCATAGCAGGCACGTAGGAACCAGCAACGCTAGCAGTTAGCAGCTGCTAATGTAGCACAAACACATACCTTGTTTGTCAGACACTCGCTAAAGTTATAAGATAAGATAAGATGAACTTTTATTAATCCCCGGAGGGAAATTCGGGTGTCATAGCAGCAGCAACAACAGCACAGATGAATACAATATAGTAACAAGTAAAAGAGAAGGTGCAATGAAGGAAATTGGCAATAAAATAAATAAGCAGAACAGTAATAAGTAAAGTGCAGCAGCCGGGCGGCAGACCATCGTCATGGCGGGCTGACAACCTGCTAAACTGAACTAAATGTGCAGTGGAGACTTTACTGGGAAAGTAGCTGCTTGTCCACGACACCGATCTCCTATTGGCTGTTCACTCAATGTCGGCGGCAGTCAGTCACTCACAAATGAAAGAGAAAGTTTGTGACCCAGCAGCCATGTTGAGATCAGTTTAGGAAATACCAAGCGCTGCAATTTCTGCCTACTTCAGCTTTAAAAATGGTGACTCTATAAAAACTCTTATGTCTGACCAACTCGTCCATCATTCATCAGAAAGATTTTTGTTACAGCTCCAGCAGCATCTGGCATCTGATAGCTGCAGTGTTTCCTCTTCTTGCCCTTTCCCTGTCCTGCTGTGCTCACCTCAGCATCATTAACTGATGCACTACAACAGTCTTTATGCATTACATGTGATGGTTGTCGTCTGTCGTTTTCTTGTCAAAGCGTCGCTGTTTTACAGAGCAACGTCTTTGAACTATCATGAAGGTCTTCCAGCCCTGATCATCCAGTGGTAGCATAGATCTGATTTTGATGTCGTGTGGTGTGTTTATGTGCTGTTGTGTAGCTAAAACTGTCTTCCACTTAAAAAATAGTTTTTCTAATCCATTCTACACTAATATCAGTTTGTGTGCAGGTTTTAATGAATGACCTCACATCAGCACATGAATGCACCACCAGGAAGGATTCACAGACCATTTTAAAACTTAGAAATCTAAAATTAAGTAACTTGAGCAAACATTTTTTTTTTACTCTAAATTCCCTCATTCCAGCTTCTTAAATGTAAATATTTTCTGATTATTTCTATGACAGTAAACTGAGCATCTTTGAGTTGTGGACAAAACAAGACATTTGAGGATGTCATCTTGGGCTTTGGGAAACACTGATTGATATTTTACAGCATTTTCTGACATTTTATAGACAAAACAACTAATGGATTATTCAAGAACATAATCAACATTGAAAATAATCATTAATTGCAGCCCTGCTCAGAATGATGCAGGAAGTGTATGAAAGCGATCAACTATCTCTGACCTGACGTGGACCCAAAAAGTGTGAAAATATATTTTGTTCATTATGAAACTGTGGTGGGCCAACCTAGACTGCAGGTAGTTAATGGGAAACACTGGATTAGTCATGGGAAAATGAGAAACGTCCAAGCCGCAAAAAAGATGTAGATTACATGTTTGAGTTGACTTGCTGACGTCGCGCGTCCTACGATGTGACTACAGCACATGCACACATCGCGATGTTGATAATGAAACAATGTACCATGCCGCTCAACTTCACACTTCATGGGTCTATTGCTGTGTGGCAATGTTTCAGACCCATGAATTTGAAGCTGAGCATCTTGTTGGTGACAGCGCCTGTAGTGAACTATGACAAACATGTTGAATGAGTTCACAGAAATCCTACTACTGACACATGGCCTTGTTTTCTGCTCCAGGCAAGGATACAGTTGTTGTTACAGTGTGTTTAAATGCTGCTCTCAGGGCTGTATGTCAGCCCAGGCTGCTCTCTCCCTGATTTACTGGTCAGATCACATACATCTCATGGTTGCTCCAAACTTCCTCCTCTGTCCTTGTTAATGACTTGACATAGAAGTGTCACAGCTGGGCTGTGACATCAGCTGGAGGACAGTGAGGGGGCATTGAGTGACAGCCTGGGGGAAGAAGCTCTTTCTTAACCTGGATGTGTTAGAGCAGAAAAAGAAGCAAACCAATAAGGAGTATCGGCAAGAGCAGTAAAATCGTTCCGATACCCGTTTCTAATGATCGTGGTGAGTGTGTGGAGGAATTTAGACCAGTGAAGGCCTGACCTACTATACATGCCAGTGGCACCATCCACCATGATATGACAAGTAATGATAATAACTATGTTTCACAACAATGCATTCTAGTTAAATAGAGAAACTTAAAGATATCTTCAGAATATAGTTTCAGCTAAAGCAGTATTACTTTGGTTCTGGTATCATGAGCATTTTTGGTTCTGTTTTTTTCTGGACTGCAGCAGAAATCAGCCAGTGGAGCACAATTAGTTGTTTTTCAGCATGTATTTATTGAGGTTGTCTTTTTTTCTTGGCAATGAAATCTCCATTTTCTGCAGGAAAAAAATCTGTATTTATACTGAACCAAAGTTTTCTTCCATATGATTATTACTGTAATTATGGCAGCTTTAAATCATTATTGAACGTTATTGTTATTGAGGTCATGTATCATCGATTCATACACCAAAACAGACAAAAGAAACAAATGCACGTCACTTGTCAACAATGTCCCTCCATGGTCGTGTAACAATAATCTTATCAGTTTTTGTTAGGAATGTATTCGACAATGAGTCTGTGACCAAGATGTAATCACACAGTGATGCGTAGTGCAATGCATGCAGGGAATGTTTTGGCCCTCTTTCTGTGCCGTCCTTTGTTGGTTCCAAGCAGGAAAACTCCTTCCAAAAAACAGCCGGTTAACTGGATGTTTGACTACCACAAAGTAATTGCTTGACGGTGCTGCTGCATGTACTTTTCTGAAAAAAAAAAAAAAAGATGATATCAAGCAAGCAAACTATGACTTAATGGTGTACTAGGGATGTCATAGTGAGGAAATTTTCCCACTGGTTAAAAATTTGTGACAACACTAGGGTTGGGTGATATTGAAGTTTCCCTATCGATGATATTGCTTTAAGAAAAAAGAAAATATACTATGTGATTGTCCAAAAGAAACAGAAGAGAAAACACACTTGGATATAAATATCATCATTTGCAAATCACTTGGATCATTCATTTCTCTGGCTCTCCTTTTTCATTTGGTTTAAAACCAAAGGATCGCCAACGACCCCCCTTCTTCCCCTCAGACAAGCATGCAGACGTTGTGTGTTCAGTTTTCAGTACTTTTGTAGCTTCTAACTGAATCTGACTTCACTGTTTGTACTTTCAGATATGTTTTTGTTTTACAGTTTTGCCTTTGCAGCTGCACATAACAAAATGATGGGACTGTTATGTTTTCATGTTTTTATTGAACACATGTAAATATTCACAGTGCAGGGTGGAAAAAGTATGTGAACCTTTGGATTTAATGACTGGTTGAGCCTCCTTTGGCAGCAATAACCTCAACCAAACGTTTCTTGTAGTTGCAGATCAGACCTGCACAACGGTCAGAAGGAATTTTGGACCATTCCTCTTGACAAAACTGTTTCAGTTCAGTAATATTCATGGGATGTCTGGTGTGAATCGCTCTCTTGAGGTCATGCCACAGTATCTCAGTAGGGTTGAGGTCAGGACTCTGACTGGTCTGCTCCAGAAGGCCTGTTTTCTTCTGTTGAAGCCGTTCTGTTGTTGATTTACTTCTCCGCTTTGAGTCGTTGTCCTGTTGCATCACCCATCCTCTTTTGAGCCTCAGTTGGCGGACAGATGGTCTTAAGTTTTCCTGCAAAATGTCTTGATAAAATTGGGAGTTCATTTTTCTGTCTGACAGCGATCCATCCACGCTCGTTCTATTATTGTGGACACATAAGCATATAATAATCACCCAAGCCTAGACAAAACTGGTTTAACTTATTACACCAGACATTTTACAAGAAAAGACTTTGGATGACTGTGTCTGGATCTCTGGTCAAGTTCTTGCTGTGGGGCCAGCAAATGTCGAATGAACTCATGGTATTTGAAACAGAACTCTCCAGACAGCCTGGAGGGCACACATTCCCCTCCACCTGCACACGTACAACAGGAATACCTGGCATTTTTGGAATTTCACATTAGAGGCGTTCCGGTTCCATTTTTTTTTCCTTCCCAATACTGATTCTGGTACATGAACTTCGGATTGATCGGATTGATTTTTATCAGCGTGATTTAAAAATTATAGTTATTTAGGGATGTTAATTATTTGATTAATGCTATTGGTTAGATGATTAAAAGAAATATTAATAATTGATTAAAAACGTGAGCAAATCTCAGAGGAGCTGCTTGTCACTTTAAGGTGAAAAGCTGGTCTACCTTCAGAAATTCTGCACTGGCATTGCAAGATACAGGAAGTTGGATCTGGTCCTGAGTGGAGGAGTTGTTTGTAACCTTATAGCATTTATTCACTGACATAAGTTTTACACACCCGTCCGCTAAGGCTACATTCACAGCTATAACACCACCAACAAACCTCCAGTCACAGCCGTTGGTAACTTGCTAAAGTTACGCCACACTGACAGACTGTGTGGAAGGAAACCACGGGCAATGCTATAGTTGCTAATGTAGTATGTTGCTAATGCTAAGTCATTTTCTCATGTCTCCCACTTCCACTAGATTTAATCCAACAAACAAAGTGTACATGGACCATACAGCCCCCTTTAGTGACACAGTAATAGACACAGTCGGCTAACGTAAAATAAAGGTCGACACCAAATGTGAAGATTATAAGAGAACAGTGTTATTTTGACCAACTCTCAGTATCATCAGTTTGTTTAATATTGTGTAAATGTACACTCACCGGCCACATAATTAGGTACACCTGTTCAGTTGCTTGTTAGCACAAATAGCTAATCAGCTAGTCACATGGCCGCAACTCAATGCATTTAGGCATATAGAGGTGGTCAAGACAACTTGCTGAAGTTCAAACTCAGCGTCAGAATGGGGAAGAAAGGGGATTTATGCAACTTTGAACGTGGCATAGTTGTTGGTGCCAGATGGGCTTGTATTTCAGAAGCTGCTGATCTACTGGGATTTTCACACACAACCATCTCTAGGGTTTACAGAGAATGGTCTGAAAAAGAGAAAATATCCAATGAGTCGTGTGGACAAAAATGGTCAGAGGAGAATGGGCAGACCAGTTGGAGATGATAGAAAAGCAACAGTAACTCGAATAACCTCTAGTTACAACCAAGGAATGCAGAACACCATCTCTGAACGCACAACACGTCAAATCTTGAAGAAGATGGGCTACTGAGGAAACTGAGATTACAATTCACACAGGCTCACTAAAATTGGACAATAGCAGATTGGAAAAATGTTGCCTGGTCTGACAAGTCTCAATTTCAGCTGCGACATGCAGATGGCAGGGTCAGGATTTGCCTTGAACAACATGAAAGCTGGATCCATCCTGCTTTGTATCAACAGTTCAGGCTGGTGGTGGTGTTTTAATGGTGCAGGGGATTATTTTCTTGGCTCAATTTGGGCCCTTTAGTACTAACTGAGTATTCTTTTAAATGCTGCAGCCTATCTGAGTATTGCTGCTCACCATATCCATCCCCACCGTGTACCATCTTCTGGTGGCTGCTTCCAGCTGGATAATGCACCATGTCACAAAGCTCATATCTCAAACTGGTTTCTTGAACATGAACTTGACAGTTCACTGTACTCCAGTGGCCTCCACAGTCACCAGATCTCAATCCAAGAGAGCACCTTTGGGATGTGGTGGAACGGGAGACTCTCATCATGTGCAGTTGACAAATCTGCAGCAACAGTGATGCTATCATGTCAACATGGACCAAAATTTCTGAGGAACGTTTCCAACAACTTGTTGAAAGTATGCCACGAAGAATTAAGGCAGTTCTGAAGGCAAAAGGGGGTCCAACCTTTTACTATCAAAGTGTGCCCGGTTAGTGTAGATTGTATGGACCCAGTAGAAAAGGTGAAATGCTGGCCCCTATTTTTTTGGATCATGTGGCCATATCTGACACACTTGCTTTTGTAGGGCAGAATTTATTATTGAATTCAGTGCAGGTCTCTCGTATATTTCTAATGCTGAAAGTAATCTGTTCCAGATCTTGTCATCCTTGTGATGACAGAGCTGGCAGGCCTGTTCGGTCAGGTAGAGTGTTGCTGTACTTTCAGTCCCGCCCAGATACCAGCTGGTGTTGATATGCACCAGTCTGACAAACGCATCATTAGTCAGCTGTGACATTGCTCTCAGTGTAACACAGGTTTTCAGAGGATTTTGATGCTGAGGGATTGTTCATGGGAACATTTCTTTTTATGGTGTTTTTTTTTTTAAGCAGGAGCTTTGAGGGGAATTCTTGGAGTTTTCGAGGTTTAAGTTAAAGGAATTTTCTGTGGACTATTGGGTGAGCAGCTTGTTAGTCATCAGGCCAACACAGGTGTGTTTTTATTTGCTATTGTGTCACCAAGGCTTTTCTGATTTTAAGTTGCTTTAATTTGCCTCATTATGGTTTTATTACATTGTCGTCAGTGTTGCCACTCGCTACAGTTGTGCACTTGCTCATTTGCATGCAGTGTAGGATTGGATGATATGGATAAAAGCAACTATCATTGGATGTGACATTTTACATTACAGTATATCAATATATATGTCTATATACAGTGTAGTGATATTCTAAAATTTAAACATGCCCCAGTTCACTCAGATATTACAGTATAAATGGTGGAGTAAGGCTGGCAAATTCATATAATTGCATTTATATTGTCATATCATCCAAATGTAATTCAGGGCTTCAGGTGTAATTATTTATCCTGAGCAAAAGTAGGGGGAAAAAAAAAATCAGATTTTCTTTGTCATGTGATAATGGCCGCCAGCCATCAGCAACAATCTGCCAACAGAATCTGGTCAGGCTTCTTGAATTGTTTGTCTGCAATTTCAACATGGAGCACTTCCTCTTCTCGCTCGTTTTCACCTGCTGAATGAGAAAAGGAAAAGCCAGTTGAGAGGGGGTGTGGAGCAGGATGAGCTACTGGATATTCAATGGGCCATCTATCAGCTGTGGTTTCATCCTAATTATGCATTTCATTGTATGTTTGACCTAATGATCTAGTGACTTTCAGACTTCCTACATCACCACTGATATAAGGGGAAGGTAGTTTTACTCTGCTTGTGTAACTTGTATATAAATGGCCTTTCTGTTCAATGCGCCTTGTTTGAATTTTACAAGCCAATCTAAGACGACCAAGCTTTAGAACTAGAGGCAAATATAATTTAATGGACACCTTCACATTTAGCGAGTGTATCCATTAAGGCATATTTTATTTGATGATGAAGAGCTGGGAAAGAAGATGTCAAAGATGGCTAATAACGTCATCAGTAAAGTGCCTCTGATTAATCCTATTTTGGAATTGATATTTTAACTTGATTGCGTTACAGTACATTTATTTTAATTTCTCAACGTTTTGTCTCCGTACTGATGATGCTTTTTCCTGACCTCCTCAGTGTCGTGCACTTTGCCATGAGACACAACCTGTCCTGAAGGTCCTTTCACTCCATGCAAAGCTTTCCTCATCACATTGCACCAATGGACCCTCAGGTGTGTCCACCACCTCTGTGCAGCAGTCAGTCAGTGATCAGCGGCCTTGACAAATCCCCAGCCAGCACATTTAAACCTGGACACTCGCGGAGCAGCAGCACCGGCTCATCCAAATATTCAAAACAGGTAACAAAACCAACGGGTGCAGAATCTGACTCTATTGTGTTGTTTTTTGGAAAGATGCAGAATGATATCTGCAGATATGAGATCTGCAGATAAAGGCTCCAAAGTGAAATATCAGCATCTGCCAGAAATCGATTTTTCCTCTGATAAGAAAGGCTGATGAGGCAATAAGGTGATGAATTTGCGCATGTGACCCAAACTGTTGACAAAGTGGGTGCAAAAAAGGTGAAAGTACATTGTTTTACTACTTCTGAAATTGGTCAAAGTTGCCCTTGTGCCTTTTTTCAAGATTGTCTCAGTGTCCCTGAACATCATCCAAGCTTGATGAACTTTTCAGTATTGTTTGAAAATGTCACATAAAAATAAATATGTAGGTATGATAATGTTAGAGGTCGACCGATGGCCAATTGGGCTGATTATTTTACATTTTTTCATGATCGGCATCGGCCAGTGTCTGAGCATATTCAGCGTCCAGTAACAAATCTAGTGACTTTTTCTGGTGTTATTGGAGACTTTTGGAGACAGTGGGTGCTGCCGTGGACCCCTCCCCCACCCGAAGCACTCAGGCGGCCGCCATGCGCTCGTCAAGCGGCCAGTCTGTCCCAGAGCCAAGTCACGCAGTAGTCCCTCCTAGCTGCAGTCAGAGCAGGAGATGTTCATCCCTCCGCATCCAGTCTGCAAATGAATCGCATGCACAAAACCGCCGCTGGCTGGATGTAAATTTTGGATTAAAATTTTCTTAGTCTTAAATAAATCACTGCACTAAAATCTGCACTGCATTTCACACTCATAATGACCATTTCATGTCATTATAAATGTCATTTGTGTTTATTTTAGACAGAGAAAGGTCAAGAAACGTGTGCTCCTTTGTAAATAGTAGTAATAATGCACAATTAAAATCCCATACTATTTTCATTCATACAATACAACACTGTCCTGCACATATTTCAGAATTAAAGCCTTGTGTTAACAAATGAAGGAGTTCTGCCCACAGAAAAAATGCTGGAGGGGTTTTATTTTGAAATGAAAGCAGGAATTGTTGATTTAAAAATACATCTTAACTTTTGTCATGTCCGTGACATTTTCTACAGATGCAGACATTGAAAGTGTAGTTATGTAGCTGATATGATGTCAATAAACAATCGAACAATCACTTTCACTGTCTGTTGCTGCCATGAACCGTGCCTGGCTCGCAGCAAAAGTAGTAACTCTCTGGAGTGAACCTTGGGCTTCGTAACTTTTACACAAGATTTTGAAAAATTATTTACCCGAAAAACCCAGCCCAGCGTTGCCAACTCGTTTCCAATGAAAGTAACCAGCGTGACCAGCTCCATAAGTCCCCGAATCTAGCGACAAAGTCGGCAACACCGACAGTCTGTCGTTCCAGCCACCCCTCCAAAACTACTATTATGAACATAAAGATTACATAATGTTATGTTAGTTCTCACAGCTGTCAAGCTAGCAGCTTGTGGAAGACTGCACACTTACAGGTAGGTATTCAGCCTGAATGAAATGATTGATCGGGCTTATTACAGGCCTTCGACAGCATGTGATTTATTGATTGCTGCCAGGGTGTGATGACTTTAACTTATATAACAAATGTTTCTAAAATCATTACCAACCCTGCCTTTTTTAAAACAAAAGGAAAAAGAAGCAAGGTGTAATAGTTGATGCTAAACACCCTACTGGCTGTATTCATCTGTGTTCTAGTTAGTAACACCTCTGCCAATAAGTAGGTAAAGTATTTTATTTTGCCATTAGTCCTAATGGGAGCTTAAACAGAAAATCCTATAAGAGCTGGGTAACAATTAATACATAAATCTGTTTTTATCATTATATTTCTACTTACATTGTATCTCATCAATGACTCCAGTTTTTGTAAGTCCATTTCCACCAGAAAAACAGATTTATTATAAGGAATGGCAAAAGTAAAAAAAATACTAATGGTAAATGAAAACTGTGAGCTCATCATATTTGTGACAGAGTAACTTAACTTTGGCTTGTAATGAGTAATTTTTTTTGTCATCTTTTATTTCTTTACTCTGGACTTCCATATATTGTTTGTCCTTTCTGTCTGCCTGCTAAAGGTAAAACAATGTCCATGAAAATAGAAGTTTCAACTTAATAATCAGAACAAACAACAGCTGTATGTACCATATTTTTCGCACTATAAGGCGCACCAGATTATAAGGTGCATCAAGCGAAACAAAATGGTCAGATAAGTCAAACTTTAGTCAATTCATTTAATAGCTCAATAACTTCAATAACTCAGCATTTTTCAGTTGTAACACATGAAATCCACTCACTTTCCAGTTCATTCCTCTTCCACAAATCCATCAAATCCTTCATCAGTGTCTGAGTTAAACTTTAAGTGCGCCTTGTTGTGCGAAAAATATGGTAATTTCATTGTTGGTAACTTAGGCATAAAATGCTGTTAAATGTTGCATAGATGCATGTTATGTGTTGGTAATATATTTGATTTCTCATTTTTTTTATTTTGATGCCAGTCTCGTCACTGGGAGGTGTTGGACGACTTGCAGCATCTGGATATGTGTTCAGTTCCCGGCTCTTCTCTGGACCTCAGCATCCCTGGGATCTGTGAGGGTTACTTGATGAAGAAAAGGAAGTACCCGCTCAAAGGCTGGCACAAGGTGAGCACAGCACACATTGGGCTGCATCTGATCTCCGTTTACTCAGGTTTTCAATTTTATTGCAGTAAATCATTGTCTCTTCAGCGTTAACATTATAGTTAGACTGAAGCAGAGCTGTTTTACCTTCTTAAATGAATAGTTGTGGTCTTTTGAAGTGAATTTGTATGAACCAGCAGGGAAGCAAAGCAATGTACTGTTATGCATGCAGGCAGCACCAAAATGTATTTTAGCCACCTAAAAATATCAATAACGTCAGTTGACTTAAGAAGTGAAGAATCATTTTCTCCACTAATCTTCATCACTATTAATTATTAGTGTATTAATTATAAGTATAGAGTACGCTATATTTAGAGTATTTTCTGCAGTTTACCTTGCTGTAGGACAGCCATTTCCTATGGGGAAGCAGTCATATCCCTTTATGTACTTGCCTCCAGACTCCATTGAGAGAGGGAGAGAGAGAAAAAACAAAACAAAACAGTAATCTTACCTCGCAGGACACAGATGTTACCACTAACACTGGTCTAGTGGTGCCTCGATCGCTTAGTTTAGAGTTCTGGTGTAGCCAGCAAATATCTTGGCCAAGACTTCTTTTTTCTGTCCACTGCTCATTGTTTGCAGTCCAATTAGCAACTTGATGTGAGACTGGAGTTGAGAGATGACTTGTATGACCAGATTGTGGCCAGTTTACTAATTTTTAACTAATTAAAAGCTAAATCGTCATCAGGCGATAGTTGATGGATTCAGAGATTGCATTTCGGCCGACACTTTCCACGTCTTTTGCTCTCCACACGGACTGTTTAACTGCATTCAACCACAGCCTGCTTGCTTATCGGTCAATTCTACTCGAACTACAAACAGAAACCAGAACGCTTCCAATGCAGAAATCCCATCCCGTTGCCTCCATCTTTTACATATGAATGCAGAATCTGTTTATAGAGATTACAAACCACTAACTGATCGATGTGTTCTGCAAGGTAAGATTACTGTTTATTTTTTTTTTCCCTCAGTGGAGCCTGGTGGTAAAACCATAGAAAATATCCTAAATATAGTGTTTTTTAATTGAGCCTTTTGTTCACTGTGATTGGTGTTTTTCAGAGATACTTCCTGTTGGAGAAAGGAATTCTCAAGTACTCAAAGACGCAGCAAGATGTGAGTCATAAATTAAAAATGCACTACACGTGACCTCTGTTGTGTTGGTTCACAGCAACAGTTTGGTCTGAACAGCTCTGTTTGAATTTTCTAATTTGATATTTGTGTTTTTAGATTCAGAGAGGGAAGCTCCATGGCTCTCTGGACGTCAGCCTGGCTGTGATGTCCATCAACAAGAAGTCCAAAGGCATAGACCTGGATGCTGGAGACAACCTTTACCACCTCAAGGTAACCTGCACAGATCAGAAAGATTTCAAGACCTCTTAGGCGGTTGCATAATTAAAGACATAAACATTACTATCTGTAAAACTAAACTTTAGGAGAAAATAGTTCATAAAATCTTCATAATTTCTATCAGTAAAATCTAGAAGGCCCATCTGGACCTACTTCAGCTTGTATCTCCTTGCTCCTCTCTGTCTTGGTTTCTACGTGTCCTTTTTTTTATTTATTGATTTATCTCTACTTCCCTCCCTGTTAGGCAAAGAGCCATGACATCTTCTACATCTGGCTGACCAAGCTGTGTGCCCACCGTGTTTATAGGAAAAATGAGGCGCTGAGCGTCCATCATGGCGTCCTTCACGCTCTCTCCTTGGGCCCGAGCAACCTGCCGACCATGGCCACTCTCGCCCAGGCAAACAGAGCAGCGGTCCGTAGAGATTCCTCCTCAAGTTAATGTCACACATTTTATCGTAAAATTGTTAAAAAATCATTCCTAAGAGGAAGCCCCTTAATGGTGATGTTTCTATGGTAATAACCACAAAGTACAAATAAATATGGGAGGTGGTTGGTAGTGTAGTGGCCTCAGCTCTATACTGATGATTTTTTTTTTTTATTTTATTTTTTTTTTTTTACCATGAGTATATTTTATGTTAACTCATACAACCAAAATTAGCATACTAACCTTCTACATACAAAACTCTTGGAAATGGCTTCTACTGTATGAACAATATTCACTAGAGGTCACTGCCAGGCTTTCAAATAACTGTTGTTCATCAATCGCTCAGTTATTACTCAGTCCAAAAAATAAAATCAAATTTAGTTCATAGAAATGCATATCTGACCAGCTGCCAGAAAACTCAGAGTATTCAGTTTAAGACTGTTGGAGATGGAGGTCTCGCATTTGAGAATCTGTAACCCGCAAATCTTTGGTATTTTTAACCTGTTATGAAGGTTGTGATTGATTAATTGACAAACCATTCCAGCATTATTTACAGTTTCGCCCACAGTGACGGTTATTTGAAACAAAAACACGAGAAAATCAGTGTAATTTTTCTCTCATTGACTCTAATTCTGAATTTAACTGTGATCTGTTTGATCAACCAGCCAACACACTATGCCAGCTTAGCATCCGTGTACCATCCAGAGATGGGAAGCCACGCGCCTGCCATCACCTCTCACCCAGGGGTGACCAGCAAGGTGTCGGCATGGCTGCAGCAGACCCACGACATCGACGCAGCCTCCAACGGTGAGAACCGTCTGTAATCTTTAACCACCAGAGTGAAGCACAGCCTAGTTGACAGTCACATTTCATTATATTCAACAGTGACAGATGGCATACAAATAATGAAATATATGTATGTATATGTAAAACATTTTACCATGTTCTCTTAAACACTAAACTGACCTTTGACCCTCTGGTTGTCAGACCTGGCTCGCTGTCAGACAGAGCTGACAGAACTGGCCCAGCTCATTCAGCGACTCAATTGGCTGGAGGGTGGCCTTCCGATCACAACCACAGACCTGGAGATGCGAATCAGCATGCAGGTGAGTCCTCTGGTAACAACTGTGAATGCGTACGGTTCAAATCATATTTCACTGGAACAAAACTAGTGGCCCGTAGTTTTAAGGCTTTTATGAATCAGTGGACATAATGTTGGTTTGAATAAGACCTGTAACACTTGGGTCCAGGCTGGACAGGTCTACACAGAGTTTGCTTTTCATAATGGATATTTCATTTCATTATAAATATCATTTATATTTATTTGAGACCCAAAAATGTTAAGAACCATGCTCATTTGTAAATGATAATCCACAATTGAAAGCCAGTACTTTATTCATTCATGGAGCTGTGCAAGTCATGTTCTACAGCACTCACTGCAAATATTTCACAATAAAAGCCTTGTGTTCAATGAAGAGATTCTGTCCACAGAAAAAAATGCTTGAGGGTTTTTATTTTGAAATGGAAGCAGGAAATGTTGAGTTAAAAATAAGTATTTTTTTATGTCTGTTCTGCAGATACAGACATTGAAACTGTAGTAATGTTGTTGGAATGATGTCAACATACAGTGAAATGATCACTTTTACTGTGTTGCTGTGAACCATGCACAGCTCACGCTGAAAATAGGCCAGACCTCGAATCTCTAGAGATGCTGCTGACACGCAGCCGAGACGTAGCTGCTCTAATTTGTTAATATGGACCCCGAAATAAAAAAACAGGTTCCGCAGCAGCCACACAGTCCTTCTGTTCTCCTGGCCCGGACCTTAGTGGATCCCCAGGGGCTGCATCAAATATGGATGAGATATTCTTAATTTTTATTATGTCTTAAGGAAAGTGTTTGAAGTATAGATGGCAGAAAATAGATGCCTATCAGTTCTATATATCTGTTGAAAAATGTGTTTTGGGAGAAGCTGTAAACCTGTTGGTCTCTGTTTTAGAATCTCTCCCTGGAAAAACCCAAAAGGAAAGCAGGGAAACCGTTTGGTCACTCCAGGACTTTGTCCCGCGTTGAAGCCATGGGTGGAATGGTAGGACTGACTTTTATTCTCTATGCAGTGATGCCAATCATCCTAATTTTATTCTGTAATATAGTTGCATCCTCTGTTCAATAAGTTGAATTTCTCAGTTCAGTCTTATACCATTCCCCGTCTTGTCTTCTCCAGTTCACCTCCAGCCACCTGAGCACCAATGGCACCTCCTATGTGGGGGCTTCTGTTCAGTCCATCCCTGACTACGTCTACTCTCAGCTGTCCAACCCTCAGGTCACCTCACCTGAAGCCAAGAAGCTTCACCAGGAAATCTGCACTGCTTCTCAGAAGGGTGCGGCCCAGTGTTAATTTCTTTAACTAAAACTATGACGAAATATGTTCCTTAAGGTCCTTTTTTTTTCCATGACCAAGATGAGACGGCACCAACATCATTAAAAACTAGCGGTGACAATATCAATCGTGCAGTATGTTTTGGATGAAAAAAGATGTCACTTAAATGTACCTTGTAATGTACACACCTGTGGTGGCGGCACTCAACCCGTCCCTGTCCTTCTTGTCTCAGTCCTGATAATAGTGCTACTATAAAGCACAAACTCAGTGGTTTGCTGGTCTGGTCCAGTTCAGGTGGATGAGTGACGCATATTTTTTCATGTTGGGAGAGGATTGGCTCTCATATCAGACCAGTGGGTGGAACTGGACTGAACCACATGTCCCCAGATCCTCCTATCTGGCTACTTTTCCCGTTGGCTGGCTACTCCGTATCCTTGTGGAATCTTCATTTAAGCATACAGTAAAGCACAGGCCTTCGTCACAATATAGACTTTTGTTAGCTATTTTTTTCCCCCAATACTTATGTTTGCATCTCTGAAAAGTGTTCCATCAAAATTAGCAATTTCAAGTGTCAATTGGTTTGTCTTTTATTAACATTAGTGTGAGCTTTCTGAAATTGAAAAATGCCTTACCTAATGATCGCTACTCTGCAACATGTCTGTCTTTATTACGTATAGCATCATATGTTCATTGTAATGAACTGGCTTTGTAATTCGTAAAGATTCTGTATGTTGTGTTACAGTTCATGCGTCTCTCACATCCGTTCATGATGTTTTGACCTTGGAGAGAGAGCGACTGAGGCAGGCCTGGACCGGCCCAGACATGAGGGACAACACCTCACAGCAGTTCGCTACACTCTGCAACACACTGTCTGAGGTGACACACACACACACGCACACACACGCACACACACACACACACACACACACACGCACACACTAGAAACAAAGCTGGACTACATAGAAACAAAACTCGACCCTCTTTCTTCCTAAGCGATATCATGATACGATATGACATAAGTGTTGTAGCTTTTGAAGCCAGGAAAAGACATTACGATAGTGATGTGATTTCCTAAACTTACCAGTCTGTTCGAGCTGTTCTGTCATTTGTCAAACACACTTTGTCATTACTGATGATAGATTATCAAAAATGTCATTGTGTAACTATTTTGTGAAAGCACTAACCCTACAATATTGTCACAATATCAATATTGACGTACAGTAGATAGAAAGTCTCCACACCCCTGTTAAAATGCCAGGTTTTTGTGATGTAAAAAAAATTAGACCATGATAAATAATTTCAGATTTTTTTCCACCTTTTATTGTGATCTATAACATGTACAATTCAATTGAAAAACAAACTGAAGCAGTTTTGGGGGAAAAAAAAATCAAAAAAAAATCTGATTGCATAAATATGCACACCCTTAAACTAATACGTTGTTGAAGAACCTTTTGAGTCTATTACACCACTTACAGCACAATTTTTGATAGGAGTCTATCAGCATGGCACATCTTGACTTCAAAATATTTGCCCACTCTTCCTTTCAAAATCTCCAAATCTGTCAGATTGTGAGGGCATCTCCTGTGCTTAGCACTCTTCAAGTCAGATTTTCAATAGGATTCAGATCTGGGCTCTGACTGGGCCGTTCCAAAACTTTAATCTTCTTCTGGTGAAGCCAGTCTTTTGTTGGTTTGGATGTGTCCTTTGTGTCATTGTCATGCTGAAAGATGAAATTCCTCTTCAGCTTTCTGGCAGATGCCTGAAGGTTTTGTGCCAACATTGACTGGTATTTAGAAGTGGTCATAATTCCCTCCACCTTAACTAAAGCCCCAGTTCCAGTTGAAGAAAAACAGCCCCAAAGCATGATGCTGCAACCATCTTGCTTCACTTTTGTCAGCCTCCCTGACCGGTTTTCGTCTCGTCTTTTCATGAATTTTAGAGGGACATGCGTTCTTGGTATTGTCACTGTTGTGCCATATTTTGGCCCACTTTTTGATGACTGTATCTAATGCCTTGGAAAATCTTTTGTACCCTTCTCCTGACTGATATCATTCAACAATGAGATCCCTTGCTTTGTAAGCTCTTTGTAGCCTGTGGCTTTTACTGTAAGATGACATTAAGTAAATGTCAGCAAAATCCTACTAGAACCGCTGAACTTTATTTGGGGTTAATCAGTCACTTTAATTGATGGCATGTGTGTACTGACAACTATTTAACATAAGTTTGAATGTGATTGTGAATTCTGAACACAGTCACATCCTAAATTGTAAGAGGGTGTGCACACTTATTCAAACACATTATTTTAGTTTTTAATTTTTATTTTTCCCCCTAAAAGATTTCAGTGTCTTTTTCAATTGAATTGTACGTTATAGGTCACATTAAAGGTGAAAAGAGTGCTGAAATGATTTATCATGTCATTTTTTTTACATCACAAAAACCTCGCATTTTAACAAGGGTGTGTAGACTTTTTCTATCCACTGTATGTGGTCAAACAAAAGTATCGCGATATGCGTAGTTTTCTCCATATCGCCCAGCCCCAGTATCGGCCTGAAAAGAGACAATGGAGGCCAAGCCCTCGGTGTCTGTCGGCGAGGTCCTGTGTGAAACTGTTAAGCAGGTTTGGGCTGTTTCTAGGCAGGGCAGGCACAAGTTATCACAGGAACACACCTCAAGTCTTTCTCTCCCTACTTCCGCACATGCAAAGACACAAATAGGATCGTTGCCACACTGAAACCGAACAGTCTTGTCAGTCGAGTGGCTTGTTAATTCCTGTTTTCAAACTGACGGCGTTCGCTAAACCTTCCTGATTGGTGTTGCATGAGGTTTCTTCTTAGCTGCCTGCTTGTTTCTGTCCATGCTGCATGAGAGTTGTCTATTTCAACCAATCAGTTGAAATAGTTGCTGTGACTTTGGGCTTTATTGCATTGTTGGTTGCCTGGCAGTTTGGTGTCCCTCTATGTTCTAACTGTGAGCAACACTGTGCAAGTTCCTGACAGTAATTCCCAAGAGTAGGACTAAATAACTTACTGTATATTACAACTGTTTTCACTCAGATGAGTTTGCTGCTCATGATTCGATGACTCAGCCTGTGAAAACTGTTATATAATGTGGCTGTAGAGGAGTTTTGTCTTGGCTCAGCTCGGACTCAGAGACAACTAGTTTATAATGGAAAGCTTGCATTAGAGTTTTGTGTGTGGAGACCCATTTATAGGCCTGTCACAATAACTAATTTTGTAGGACGATATATTTTCCCAGAAATAATTGCGATAAACAACATTATTGTTATTTTATAACTCTGATATAATAGCATAATATCGCACTTGCACCCAAAAAAGCAACAACCTTTTAATTGTTGACGATATTCAGACATTGGAATTGGACTGTGAAAATTATTAAAATATCCTAAATAAATAAAACATAAGTACAATAAAACTACACAACCAGTGCAGTAAATAAAATGGGTAATGTGTGTCTCCTAATGACAGGAAAAAAAAACCTACTGTTTATTCAGGCATCATGTTGGCGGAAATGTTGGTGGCATTCTTCTGTCAGCACAACGAGCAATATCGAGGTCAGCAAAAACGATTGAGGTCATGTCTATATATCATAGGATAAGTAGACATAGTAATTATTCTGACAGACCTGCCCATTTAAATACAGTGAAGCTGCAGTAGGCAGATTGGAGGAAATATTATTAAAAAGTTATTTTTATAAATGGTCACTATATCCTGACAGTAATGCATGAGACAGATAATCTGAAAAAAAAACATGTGCCTCTGTATCCGCCAGAGGAAAACAACCAGTCAGAGCTGATCTGGAGTCTGCTGTCAGTCACTCACAAACTCAGATCAAACTGCTGATTCATATTTGATCGGTGCTGCATAATTTGACAGTTTGATCGGAGTTTGCGAGTGATTGACAGCTGCCTCGGTTGAATGAACACCCGATAGGAACACTCTCTCTGAAAAGACCTGTGAGTGGTTAAACTCTCCCCTGTCACGGGTAAGATTTTCTAAAGCCTGAAAACAGAGCCATGAAGAGGTGCAGAAGTTTTCTCTGAGTATTAAATAACAATATGATGATATTATGGAATTTTTACCCAACAAAAATATTGTCTGCTGCCACTTTAATAGCTGTAGACAACAACAAAGATGCCGTTTTGTCCTCTGTGTCATTAAAAGTTAAACAGCAGAGCGACATATTGATCAGCGGCATGTTGCTATGTGAATGCTCTGGAGTCTGCGTGACATTCTGACCATTTATTTTCTGATGTTTTGTGTTTTTCCACTTCTCGTGTCTGGCATGTCTGTTGTGTGTAGCTTGACATACAGTCCCGTTTGACGAAAGTCCATTCGCTTTCCCTGTCCTCTGACTCTACCGAGGAATCCTTCTGCACCGTCCGTCCTGATCAGGTGTGTACTGTGTTTGTGTGTGAAAGAGTCAATTTCATTATCTTGCTGTCACTCATATGCATTACTTTACATCTTGCATATGAAATTCGTTTAAAAAAAATGTGGAGAAAATGTCGACCTAATTCTCCCAGAAACTGTCACAGCAGAGCACATCTTGATTCTTCCCTCACGACACAGTCTGTTACAAAAAAATGCAAATGAATGACGGTGTTTTCATGCGGTTGCTGTGGCTCAGCTCGGTCACAGGCATTTTGTGTGGGTGGCAAGAGTTGCGTGTTTCTTGCCTCTGCGTCTGCTGCTCTGCATGCCTGTCGGTTAATGGTCTGGCTCCAACTCTGACTCGGTACAAACTGATTTCTCCTCTGCGCTCCCTCCTTCCCAGAGGACACCATCTATGGATCGTAACCGTCATCGCGCGCCCTCAGTGGCAGATTCAATGGCAATGAGTGAGTATTTTGACGCCAGTGAGGTGATAGTGTGCGAGAGCTCATCAGAGGCCGAGGCTTCAGATGAGTCAGGCCTGAGTGATATCACCACCACCAGCAACTCAGAGCCCGAAGAGGGACACGGTGAGTGTACCTACCATCCAGTAGCAGTCAGACCACGCTGCCCAACCACCACTTCAAGATGAACTGACTTTCTCCGCTCTCCTCCTCAGCCACTGTCACCCTCAACTACCGGGCCAGTCTGAACAACGCTCCTCACAAACCCAGTCCAGTGCCCACTAATACTGGTAATGTCACCACTGTGTTGTCTCATTAATTTTGTAAATGAGTGCAGTGATGTGTACTGCAGGGTCAACAGTCTAGGCTCTTCAGTACTGGTTTTATTGGAGTTTAGAAATTAGTTCACCTATGTATAGCTTTTTTTTTTAAAAAAAATATTTTTTAATACCTGAATTGATACATTTACTTCATTTGAGTCTATGCAGATGTAGAAGAATGTTACCGCTTTTATCGTTGGGCTCTGATTAACATGACGTCATATCCGTTCCCTATCCATCAACCAAAACAAACCGCAGCCAGCTGCAGTGGGCTGAGACAAGAAAGTAGAAAACATCGGAGGGTCAGCATGGATACGACCTGCACCCTCCCATTTTAAATCCAAAGTGGTAAACACTACGCATCCAGTAAAGTATGGAAACACTGTGGGTTTCATCATGGCTAAAGCTGCCTGCTAACTCATGGGCAGGAAACGTTATGTTATTGTAGCAGTTTTTGGGTTGATACCATTTGTTACACAGTTTTGATGCTAAATGTAACCATTTTTTAGCCATTGCCCTTGCGATGTGTAAACTGCCAAGAAACCCCCTTATTGTCAGTCTACCTAGTAACGCCATCCATCCTCTGAATGCTCCAGGTCTCTAGTTTGTGGCTGTAAAGATTCACGAGGCTGTGATTATCCTAGAGGTCATCACAGGTCGTTTTGTACAGGGAGATCACATTTCAAAATGCAATGAACTACAACAATGAAATGGCTACTGGGAGGCTAACATCATCACACATGAATATAGTTGGGCTCATTGGATGCACAAGAGTCTCAGCTTTACAGTGATACACAAGTTAAGTAATTCAAGCCTGTTTAGGGACCCTAGTATGCAGAAATTTGAATACACCATTGTACAATAGGCAAAAATAACACATTTATATTGCATGCAATGATGATGAAGTTGGCATTTCTGTAAAGGGGAGACTTGTTGGTACCCATAAGACCCATTTTCATTCACATACCTTGAGGTCAGACATCATTTAGCGCAACCTTTAGCATTATTTAACATTCTTCTCGACATACTAGCATGACAAGGTTGGTATCAATGGACTTAGGTTTTCTCATTTCCTATAATACCAATACCTTTGCTTGCCAATACTGAGCCTGTAAGCCTCTGGACAATGTAAAGTCGGCAAAGGGCACGGAAACTGACCAGGTGGGTGCCACTACCCTCGAGGCTGTACCTCCTTAATTATGCGTCCGTCTGTCTGTGGACACTGGACATCTTTAAAAAGCTGCTCAATATAGAATCACATGTATAGACATGCCTTTATTATATTTCCTTATTATTAGCCCTTTGGGATGTTTCAATGTCCTTTAGTTCCACTGATTTGTGTTGCTGTGATCCAGGTCGTCGGACCTCCCTCCCTGCCCCAGGAACAGACAACAGCCACATCGGCATCATGACCATCCTGTACAACAACATTGGCAAGGACCTGTCCAGAGTCTCAATGCCAGTTGCTCTCAATGAGCCAGTGTCATTGCTGCAGAGAGTCAGCGAGGAGCTGGAGTACTCTGAGCTGCTGGACATCGCTAACCACATTGATGATCCATATGAGAGAATGGTGAGTTTGGGTAACTTAGAGTTGTAAAGCAGCAGGAGATGATAATGACTTTTATTTTAAAAAACAATATGCATGTTCCCAGGTTTACGTGGCAGTGTTCTCCATTTCTGGATATGCTTGGGCATCCTGGAGGTATCGATACAAACCCTTCAACCCTGTTCTGGGAGAAACCTACGAGAATCACAGAGAAGACCGAGGCTTCCACTACATCAGTGAGCAGGTAACCAGCAGAGAAGGGTATATAAACACGCTGACCAAATCACAATATCTGACTTTTGAACATACTGTAATGCTGCGTTACATGTTGTGCTTTCAGGTCAGCCATCACCCACCTATCTCTGCCTGCCACGCAGAGTCTGAAAACTTCACTTTCTGGCAAGGTAGGCGCTGCATGGCTAGTGATGCGTGCTGGAGCCACCTGTAATGTATGAGTGGATGTAAACCTAATGCTCTGTTTGTGTGTCTGTCTCAGATCAGAGATGGAAGAACAAGTTTTGGGGGAAGTCAGTGGAGATCCTCTCCTCTGGACTGGTCAACATTACCCTGCCCAAGTGAGTCGCTGCTTCATTTAGCAACATCAGTCAGCCACACAGTGCAGCAGATAACAGTTAGGTGTACAACAGTAGTAAAATAAACCGTACAGTACAACTGCTCGTACAATACTGGACGTAATGTATAGTCCAAGCTAGTGTCGCTTTCCATGTCACTTTCATCTCGAGGCAAAGTTGCCCCTGAGCTTGTGCTGTCCTCTTCATCACGCAGCAGTCCAGCCTTTTGAAACCCGCACCCTTTCCAAGACTACAGTCACGTGATCCACCAAGTGTGAAATATTGTGGAAATATCATAGTATCTTATATTTGCTTCATTTGAGTCTATGTGGAGGTAGAAGGAAGTTAATAATTGCGGTAGTTCATGACAATACATGCTGAAAATCAAACACTTTAACTGGATTCATTTAGATATTTTCCTAAGTAAAATCCGTAGAAATGTATGATTCAATTTTTCATCCCGGTCTAGTGTGGTCTAGTTAACAAAAATAGCAAATTATTATAATATCGATTTGCAATACTTGTAGAATTACAATTCTTAAAAAATGCAACACGTATCAAATCTGCATCCACGTATCGTGATCATATTGAATCAGGAGATAGATGAATCATCCCAGCCCTAATATCTTTCAGGACCTTCACCTCACCTACTTCTGAGCAGCAAATTCAGGCGGCGGCTTGCGGTACCACAGTTTTGCAGCTCACATTAACAGTTTCACAGTTTTTGGAAAACTATGGCGACTTTCTGTGTTTGGTTTGTCCGTTATGGACTACACAGCAGAGCAACATGGTGGACGCCATGATAATTGATCCTCTGAAATGATGCACACTGCCCCTTTAACACATTGATAGGCTAGCTTGAAATCTCAGATTTTCTGTTTCAACAGACAGTAACTTGTTGCTTTCTTGCCATAGTTACAAGGAACTTGTACATAAAAAAACACCAATCCACTACTGGGGGCTCATTTTGAAGAACAAAAGTCTACTGATTTATATCCAGCTCATTTATGTCCAAACTAAACCGACAAATCACAGGAATCAGGTGGTTGAATTTCTGCATGTAATCAGACTATCCAGTCATCCATTCAAGGTATTGACCAACATTAGTATTGGTATAAATGGGTTAACACAGAGGAGTTAAACAAGCCAAACTGTGACCAAAAATGATGGACCCCAGTGAAATTAGTCAGAAGATCACAGCCGTGTGGGTTTTCTTGATGGTCAGATGCATCCAGTAACTCTGCAGCATGAAAACACTCAGGGACTGCAGCCAATAAAGTTTCCTTCCTATATACATATACATTATGGTATATACTGTATTCTAATCAGAGCCAGTCATCCACATAAAACCTGTTTTAGTGGACAATGGAGACAAAACTTAAAAATATGATATTAATATATAACAATATGTGAAGAGTTGCAGTCATTTTCATAACATTTAGGAATATTTTCAGTGCTGTGGTAAAGTTTAGAGAGCTTTTAGAGACATTGTTGGGTTGTTTTGGAGAGATTTTGTAATGCACTATGGCCATCTGCTGGAGCTGCTCAGTACTGCATTCATCAACTTGAAGCTTTATTCATCCCGAAGGAAATTCTTGTGCCAGAGATTGCTCAAAATGTACAAAAAGGTACAACACAACACAAGTGTACATAATAAAAGTAAGAAGTTCAAAGTACTATCATGAAAAAGTGCTATTCCCAGCAACAGTGCCTAACTGAATATCAATAGAAAGGAAGATGCTTTGTAAGAAAAAAAATGTGAGTAAAGTAGAAATAAGTAAGGTAAAAACAACTAACTATATTGCACATGATAGGATCAGTAATATTGCATAAGGAAAGACCTCCTGTGGCATTCTGTTGTACACCTCGGTGGTGTCAGTCTACAGCTGAAGGTGCTGAGTAGCTTTCGCAGCATCCTTTTCTCCGACACCTCCACCAAAGACTCCAGTTCCACTCCCAGGACAGAACCTGCTTTCCTCATGAGCGTGTTGAGTCTGTTGGCGTCGGCCCTGCTGCCCCAGCACACTACAGCGTAGAATATGAGGCTGGCCACCACTGAGCATGGTTCTGCAGACATGGAAGGATCTGAGTCTCCTTAAACTTGGACACATTGTAGACCTGCTGAGGGAAAGATGAGCCTAACTGAAATGTTTAAAACAAGTCTGAAAACATGCACAAAATGATTGAATGAGGTTAAAAATTCTTGTGTCGTGTGTCTGTGTGTGTAGGTACGGTGATCACTATGAATGGAACAAGGTGGTGACTTGTATCCACAACGTGCTGAGTCAGGACCGCTGGTTGGAGCACTATGGTGAGGTGGTCATCAAAAACACAAAGAGCGACATCTGTACCTGCAAGATCACCTTTGTCAAGGTCAGGACACACACACACACACACACACACACACACACACACACACACACACACACACACAAGAGTCACTAACTAACTAGCCTCTCTAATGTTTGCATCTGTTTCTGCCAGTTCAGTTGGAAGTCCAAGTAATGCACATGGACTTTTCTTGTCCTCACGTCCCGTTTATCACGACCCTTTCCTCTCCATATTTTAGTCTCGCTACTGGAGTTCTGACAACAGTAAGAACGAGGTGCAAGGTGTGGTTCTGGACCGGGCTGGACAGGTGGTTCATCGTTTTGGTGGCCTCTGGCATGAGGGCATTTTCTGTGATACTCTGTCTACACCAAAGTGCATCTGGAAGCCCAGTGAGTAGCATGTCTGTGAATGTTCTCATTCATCCAGGTCATATTCATTCTGGCAACAACTGAATCAAAGGCAACTGGACTTAGATTTGTCTCTGAAGACGTTTCGCCCCTTATCCAAGTGGCTTCATCAGTTTGAACGCTACAGTCTGACTAGTCTGACGAACAGTCTTTAGCTGTTCAAAATGTAAGTGTTGGGAGATTTGTCGGTTGTTAATGTTAATTTATACTCAACATAATCAACCAAACAAAATCAACATGAGTGGGCAAATATGCTTGCTTATGTACAGCATGCAAACAATTATTGGAAATCAATAAACAACACAAAACAATGACATATTGTCCAGAAACCCTCACAGGTGCTGCATTTAGCATAAAAATATGCTCAAATCATAACATGGCAAACTGCAGCCCAACAGGCAACAACAGCTGTCAGTGTGTCAGTGAGCTGACTTGACTATGACTTGATCCAAACTGACTGTGATTATCATAAAGTGGGCATGTCTGTAAAGGAGAGACTGGTGGGTACCCACAGAACCCATTTTCATTCACATATCTGGAGGTCAGAGGTCCTTTTTGAAAATGGACATGACAGTTTTTCCGTATTTTGTGAAGATTGGAGTGGTATTTAACCTCTTTTGCAACAAGCTAGTATGACATAGTTTGTGCCAATGGCTTATTTAGGTTTAGTTTCATATGAAACCAGAATCTTCACTAGCTTTGAACCTGAGCCCACTCCGGCCTCCGAAAGATTAACGCGTTAAAACAAACCTGCATTAACGCACTATTCCACAGTAACTTACATTTGTACACATTATATAATGTCCCCAATCTTGATATACTTGATGTCATTTCCTGTTCAGATGTGCAGCCTGATGACCACGCCCAGTTCTACGGCTTCTCGCGTTATGCCAGAGAACTAAACGAACTGACGCCTGAGCTGAAGGCAGTCCTCCCGCCTACAGACACACGCTACAGACCAGACCAGAGGTACAAACCAGAGTTTTATCTATTTAAACTGAAACATTTGTTATATATTTTTTTCACCCTAGATGTTGCACCATCTTTCATGTTGAGCAGTTGTTCAATCCATGTCCTACTTGTCTCCATCAGGCTCCTGGAGGAGGGAAAGGTAGCAGAGGCAGATAAAAAGAAGGATGAAGTAGAGGAGAAGCAGAGGGAGAGGAGGAAGGAGATGGCTAAGAGAGGGGAGGAGCACATCCCCAGGTTCTTCAGGTGAGGAAGATTTAACATTGCACATTGATACACAAGCAAATGTTGGCAATGGCAGTAAAATAAATAAGAGAAGTAAAATAGTAATACGTAAAGTGCAGTAGGTGGGTGGGTATTGTATATGCATAGCATTTATATGTAATTGTATAATTATATGTAATTATATACACCTCTGAAAGCTTTTGTCATCTTTTTGCATTAAGTCAGTTTTTCATGCTGCCCTCTCCGTCTCACAATTGAGTCATTGATGCCAAGCTTACGTGCAGCAGCTCTATTTCCTTCTTGGACACCCAGATCGATTGTTTTTAACTTAAAAGCTGCATCATATGCATTTCCTCGTGTGTTTTCCATGATGAGGGTGTGTTCAAGACATGCAAAATGATTGTTAAAAGTTAAGCTAAAAACTAGCATCTTCCTCGGCGCATCACCTCTTCCACCTGTCTCTCGCTCTTCCACTTCCTGCTAGAGCGCCCCCTGGAGGCCGTCAGCCCGTAAAAATCTATCGTTGTATAGGCCGCAGGGTTCAAAGCGTGGGAAAAAAAGCAGTGGCTTATAGTCCGGCAAATATTATTTTGTTGCTGCCAATTAGTATGTCATATATAATGTGTAAAATTAGTGTGTTATCAAACTGGGACTGTGTCTCCACTGGTTGCCTGGCAACCTCAGAGTGGTGACAAGACATAATCTGCCCAGAAAGCTACTTGTTTATTCACATCAGTTTTTGTACAGATTAAAGCAGGGCTCTCAACCTTAAAGGTGCTAAATGTGAAATCCAGAGCATATCAATGATTGAGGGATTGCTTCTACATGGTTCTCAACATGTCAACGGCTGAGCCGTCAGCGAGCAGGTGATGGTGCTAACAACACCAAGCACTGAGAGAGCAACACTTTGCGGTTGTGTTTTGAAACTGTCACCTTTATCATTTAAAAAGCGTAAATATACCTAATGATAGCATTAGAATAAAGCTAATTTATACAGCACTAAATTCAGGATAAATAAAGGAATTTGTAAAAATAAATAAATAAATAAATAAAGTTGCCATAATATTGCATATTGCACTGTTGAGCCAGTCATCACCGGGACAGCCCTACGGTTACAATGAGGAAAACGAAGAAAATGCAGCATTGTATTTTGAAACTTTTTACATTCTACAGTGGTACATTGGCTGTAATTCTTAAACAGTTAATGCACTCAAATACTGGCATATTGTCTATAAAAGATAAATAGGATAATAACGATCAAGTATTTATGATTGTCTAACGCGTTATTATCTTTTTAACTAAACTAGTAAACCTAGTTCTAACATTTATGCCGGCGACTGAATTGCGTGATTGACACGCAAACTTCACCAAACTTAATTTGTTTTCATTCACGTGAATTCTTAAGCACATTTATACATAAAAAAAAAAAAAGTAGTTGTGCAAATTACCAAAAATTTAAATTTAATCCATCCATTTTACAGAGACCCACTCTGAGAATAATTGGAAAAAAGAAATTAGATTGTGTTAATTGGTGATTGGTTGGTATGTGGGTTTTGATACCTTTTGAACAAAGCGAGGCTAGCTGTTCCCAGCCTTTATGCTAAGCTTACTGTGCTGTGATGGTAGCTTTATAATTAACTGAGACATGAGAGTCAATCATTCTTCCAAACCTCAGCAAATAGGTATTTTTTTCCAAAAAGTCAAACTAATCCTGTTTAATGTTAAAATATTAGTAACAGAAACAAAAGTTTTCCGAGATGATTGCAGCAGTTTTCTCTTTTCTATTATTTCAGGAAAGCTGTGGATGAAGCAGGCAGAGAGGTGTGGCTGTTCAATGGTACCTACTGGAAGCTCCGCAAAGACCCAGGCTTCAACAACACTGAAAACCTGGACCTGTGGTAGAACACATTACCTAGCTTAGTGCTGAGGAACTGCACTAGCCAGGTGCTAAAACATTATAGTATAATGAAGAGAAATAATACACCCCTTAATTATTAAAATTTATAAATTGTGCCCATGTTAGTCTAATAACCTATGCGTGAATATCCTGTCGTGACTTATCAACAAAGATCCAGAGCTCTGCTGCGACCGTTACTCTAGGGATGTAGAAGAAAAGGCTGTTTGAAGGCACAAATGAACCTCTCATTGAGTTTTTTGTGTCTTGTGGAGGTGAGGTGCCGCTCTGGAACAAATGAAGACTGATTTTAGATGAAGCCGGACGTCCTGCCAGCCTTTGGCCTACCTCTCACCACGATGGAGCTCTTAAATATAATCATTCATGATTCAAAACAAATCTTAACTTAAAATCCAGATTTTATCGCAGCCCTTAAGAAAATAGTTTCAGGATTAAGGCCTCTCTCTGTATGTGAAGTGTTTTGTATCATATAGGTGGGACAAATATCAGATAGTAATGTTTTACTTTTGTTAGTTTAAACATGTTATAATAATAGCATTTTTTAGTAAGGCTCATTTTTATGACCGTTGTGATGGGAAATCAGACATAAATCGTTTCTGAAGCTTGCTGGCTGTGGAGGGATCCCGAACACATGGAGGGCTGATCTGGTCCTTGTGGGGTGTATTACAGGTGAACTGGTGCTGTCCTGCTTTCTTTCTCAGTGGGTCTTACTGTATAAACTTGTCCATTTGTAAAGTAGGTGTGTATTTTATTTTCTGATCGTGACACGATTGGTGAGCCATGGTTTTTCTAAATCCAACAGACCTAGCCTTCTTCCTCTCTCACCTGTATGATTTGTTGATGTCAAAAATGAGCAGACAGACGAGGAGGACCTTTGCGCTCTGTTGATGCAATGAAGTATTTTTATCGATGTTTCAACAATGGATTTTAATAAGGAAAAGAGACTACTGTTAAAAGCCAGTGACATGTTTTCTTAATGGTTTTGTTTCAAATAAAAGGTTCCATAATCAGCACCGTTTTGCCTCCTTTCCAACTTTTGTTCAGTTCGACTATCTCATCTTAAGGTTCACTCAAGCTATTTCATTCAAGTCTTCAACTTTCCATAGGTTTGTTTAGAGTTGATATCTCTGTAAAATATTCTTGACTGATATGAAATTTGAAATGTACACTACTGTACACAGAACGATGCCTGTAACACATTGACAATGTCCTCATTTGGACTCTCAAAAACAATTTTCCTCAAGTGGTTCACTGAGGAATTCAATGGAGCCCCTTCCTAAATGACCCAGACTGACCATATCAAATCCTTTGTGTACTCAAAGTCAAACCTGTTTACGGCAGGTGTTGGCTTGCCCTGTCACTGATCCTGTTTTGTGATTTTCATGGACAGGATCTCACGGTGCAGCAGGGGTGAGGAGAGTGTCAGGCTTTGGGACCTCAGAATTGCATCTCTGCTCTTTGCAGATGATGTGATTCTGTTTATTAGATTATTTATTAGACCGTGACCTGCAGCACACACTGGGTAGCCGAGTGTGAAGCTGTCGGGATGAGAGTTGGTACTCTGCAAGTCCCCCAAGGACGGCAACCTCCATGTTGGTAGTGAGCCACTGTGCCAAACAAGGGAGTTTTAGTATCTCACGTGTGCGGTGTGCACCATGTGGTGAAGAGGAAGCTGAGCTGGAAGGCCAAGCTCTTGATTTACCGGCCCGTCTTCATTCCCACCCCGTCACCTAAGGTCACCAGCAACTAAAAGAATGAAATCGCAGTTACAAGCAGCCAGAATGAGTTTCTTTAGTAGGGTGGCTTTGCTCAGCCTTAGAGGGAGGGTGAGGAGCTCAGACATCCGGAGGGAGCTCGGAGTAGAGCCACTGCTCCTTCTAAAGGGGCCAGCCGAGGTGGTTCATGTATTTGATCAGGATGCTTCCTGGACACCTCCTTTTGGAGGTTTTTCGAGCAACTGGTATGTTCAATGTCCAACTGGTAAGAGGCCCCAAGGTAGACCCAGAACACACTGGAGAGGTTATAGATCTTGTTTGGCCAGGGAAGAATTGGAAAACATTGATTGGGAGAGGAACGTCTGGAATTCCATGCTTAATCCGCCCCGTGACCCAGCCATGGATATCAGGAAGCACATTGATGGATGATTCATAATTTGGTTATATTTCCATAATTTTGGCAATTGCCAATTTCTATTGGGCAATTTAGGTAGCTATGTCAAAATGATTATTCCATTAAAGGTGACACAACCTGAAAAAATGTACTTTTTGTTATTGCGCACATATATCTGAGTATCTGGAGTTCCTACCAACCCACAAACTGAAATATGACAACCCAAACAGTAAATATTTTGTGGGCTGTCTAGAAAGAATGTATCCTAGAAAACATGTGATCAACAAGCCATTCAGCTGGCTCCCCTCCCTACGGTACGCTACTTGCAGGCTCATTAGAATATAATGTGAATCTCCACCCATGGCTTGAAAACTAGGCGACATTCCAAATTGCATACTTTGGCTTTTTACTTTTACTACATACTGCAGCTGCCCTTACATTGTACTGTACATACTGTTTGATGCAGTAAACATATAATTGGGACATACTACTTTGTCATGACAATCCACTGAACAGAGGATTGTGGGTCAGATTGTGGGTCAGATCCTCTGGATTGAAAAACATGTTGGCTTGTATACTGAAAAATGTGACCGCATATAGTAGGACATACTGGTATTTTTTTACATACTGCATTTGACAAACTATGTATTGGAACGTGTTAAATCTTTTTCTGGCATACTAACTAGTACAGTAGTATGAATATTGGATCACGTTGTACCTTTGCAAAGGTGCAGCATATTTTTCTTGCAAACCAGTCAGAGCAAACTTGGCTTTTTCAGGAGGAAGTGTTAAAGAGACAGGTGCTTAAACAGAGTGTTTCGGACAGACAATGAATACAGGTATATTTAGACAGATAGTGTGAGAAAAATAATGTGTTTTTTGAACAGCGAAGCACTGTTTAGACATGTTCTGGTAGAAATCCAAAATGCAAATATTAAATCATGATATGTAGCTTTTAACATATCAGTATATCGTTCACTGACAAAACACAAGTAGATGCTTAATAACACAATTTAGTTTTGATTTAATATTACCCATTTATTTATTCTGTCTTATTCCAGATCAGTTACAGCACAAAACCCCATCCACAGTTCTAACGAGATTCATTATTTGAAAAGCATTCACTCTGCTGATCTTGCTAAACAGTGAAGTAACCATGAGGTTCTCAAATATGAGATCAGATTTTGAAATGATATTCAAATGTTTTAGATTGTAACCAAGTAACAAATACTCTAACTGTTATACAGTACAGTTTCATTTATAATCCTTTACATCTTCATGAACTTAAACGTTTTTTGACAAGGTTTTTGATGTGGTCAACATTTTCTCAGCACTAGCCATTCAATGTACGGTATTTATATCAGGGGTTCTCAAACTTTTTGGGGCCAGAGACCCAGAAAATGGGCATGCACTGTACAACTTTAGAAATGTTGTGTACTTCTGTACTTCAGCTCCTACTGTACTCTTAGTCTTAGTTTACCATTTGCGATGTAAAGCCAAAGCAAGAAGAAAAAAAACATGGCTGGTCTGCTGCTGCAGGCCTGTCTCACTGTTGACAGTTGTCAATAAAGATTTGTTTGAAAGCTCCAAGGCAGGTAAAGTGTGTTTGCTGGCAGAAGTCTGTACGGGCAAACCCCCAGGAAGAGCGTTGGTTGTTAATCCCAACATGAACGTTCTGGCCAGCGGTGGTACTGCAACTTCTGTGTCCGTCACATGATGCCATTGGGTCCAAAAAGACTTTTTCTCATAGACTTACATTGAGAAAGAGATGTCTGTACCTCAGAGGATAACTCAGAGGATAATTGTTTCTGTGGTGAATCGACTTCCCAGTACAAACACTCTAATAGCCCTTAATTAAATCAGGTCCTAAAAGTTGTAAAACACACTAATAGCCAAATCTTCTTCTTTATGCCTATGGAGACCCAGACAATGACAACAGCACAAGCCGTTTTTCCAGACCTAGAAGTCTACCCATTGACTTTGTGCGCGACTGTCCGACGGCCGGACGGAAGGAGTTAATCGGTCCCCGGTCCCCCATACACTGCACAGACAAAGCTGAAATTGGGTTTGAGCTTTAAAGGGGAGAACATTTCCCAAGGGCCCAATTATAATTAGAACTAGGGATGCACTGATACTGATACCGGATTGGCTATGGAGCTGATACTGACTCAAATAGCTGGATATAAGTATCGGTGACAAGGGCTATTCAATTCAATTCTGTTTCTATGCCATTTCATGGATGTATAAGGAGAACTGGCCCTGTTTATTCCCATGAAAGCTGCTCAGTGGCGAATGAAGTAAATGGGTAGACTCCTGGGTCGTCCAACATGCGCAGTAGCGTCCACTCAGTCACATGACTCGGTCATGGGGTCCCAATGTCACGGCTTGCGCTGTTTTCACGGTATCGGTATCAGGACTGAAAAAGTTGGATTGGTGCATCCCTAATCATAACAGATTAAGCATAATATTTACTACCATTTACTCTAAGAAGCCTTTGGAACTATTTGTATTCTAAAACTTTTCAACATAAAAACACATTTCCATTTGAATCATGTTATCACCACTTTGTTTTGCCCCGATATTCTGGGTGCTTTGTTATCACGTCAGTTTAGTTTGGTCGGCTTCACGGCTTTATTTGCTAGCACCCAAAGACACGTTACAAATTGTGGTCTACTGTCTCTGTCGTTCATTATGATTTTCAGCATATTTTCCCAATTTAGCTAGTTGGGCTTAGCCTCACTTGACGATATGGACTGACTCTAACATTTCTCCATGCTCACCAGCCAGCTGGCTAATAAGCTAAGCTAAGCTAAGCAGCAGCAGGAAAGGTTCGATGGTCCAGGAGTGAAGTGACTGATTCATGACAGATTCCTGTGATGTATCACAGTCATATCAGAGTTTCAACTGGCCCAAAGCTCATGTGGATGGTAGTAATGGACACAATATGCTTATTTTATTAGCGCAAATAGTCCCCATTTGGAGATACGCATTTTTTAATGATACCAGCACAATTTTATAATTTATAGCAAATTATTTTGCAGAGAGCCATGGACCCCTGGGGGTCCCCAGACCCCACTTTAAGAATCACTGATTTACATTATGTAATCACCTCTCAATTTACAGTAGCAGTTTTCATTGTTAATAGCAACTTCTGCCATTATTGTACATGGATTCACACTGCCTCGAGGGACTGACAGGAAATGATACACCGTATGTAACCCAGCCACTTGTTTGTTATTCAATTATATTGATATCAACCTCACTGTTCACTATCCACAGCCCCATCAGAGCTGGGTTAAGTTAACTAATTAGTTAAATTGGCTAATGCTACCCGACATTTCCTATTGCTGCTACTTCACTTCATTAAACGCATCCAGCTAGAGAAACACAGGGTAACTTTCATCGTGAAGCAAGCTAGTTAGCTACGAACCCAGCAGGCTGGGAACCAACAGCAGTGTTGTAAAGACAAATTGAGGGCATATAGTTACCAATCCTTCAATAAAGTCAGTCAAAAAGAGAGTCATACAGTATCGCCAATGTGTTTCAGAGATGGCAAGAAAGGGTTGCTAATAGTTAAGCCTTCTGATAACCACTTACTCTCTACAATCACAATCTGTGAAAGGCTCACTAAAGCCTTGAATCATAGTAGTCATCATGAATGTATGCGATATCTCCATTCTGGCACACAACAACACAGCAATGACATTTTAGATGTGAAAATTTAGCCCACTGCTAGTATTAGCCTCCAGTCTTTCCTTTATTTAGCTAACTGATGTGATCATGATGTTGACATAAAAAGATTTTATAGACATGTTTCAATTTCAGTTTAGTTCACCGTTGGAAAATAGTCAAAAAATAGCATAAACTTTAACAGAAATCAGTGAGGTGAGGCTTTCTTTTAGGTGGCTAAACTCCGTTTTTCTGATGTCCCTGTCCCCAGCACTATACTGCCTTACTCCTGTCTCTTTCTCGATGCTGGGGGCACGCTGGTCGTCAGCTACTGTAAATAATACACCTACTATGGATAAAGACCTCATACAACCCCACTTGAAAATACCTGAACTATCCCTTTAAGATTACAATCTAATCATGTTAAATAGCAAATCTTATGGGACGGTTTTCTGATTGCTGTCTCAGAGATTTCAGCCTCCACCACAATACAATGGAGGTGACTGAAATAACAATCAATGTCCTCGTTTGCCTCGTTAGAACACTCTGATGTTAGCATTTAGCTCAAGGCACCACTGTCTATTACCTGTCTGTTTAATGAAGTGGAGGCAACAATATCAGAGACAAATGAAAACAACTCAAGAACCACTTTTTCTCCGGAAGCTTTTCTCAGTTTCACATGTTCATCAGCAGGTATCACACAATCTTGAATACCATATGTAATGGTTAAAAGGTCTAGATAAAGGTATAAAATAAACCTTTAGTGTCATTTTCTTTTCTGGAGTCAACACTGCTCTCCCACAGCTTCCTATTGGCATTATGGAAGAAGTGCCTCCAGCTTGATTTTCCAACAAGCAGTGTGTGTCCAGCCACAGCCAAGCGTTCGGTGGTGTGTCCTTGAGCAAGGCAGTGACCCTTGACCTGCTGCTCATCACACTAATCCGTCTGAACAAGAGTCAAATGTATAAAATCCCTTCTGTCCAAACGAGCAACTCACAATGTCGTTATAATGAAGATTATTTTTGCTTGATTCATATTAGATTTTTTTTGCTTAATAAGTTTGGCTTTCATCCTTAAAACAGTAACAGCTGAGAGTCAGAAAATCAGTTTCAGTCATTTAAATGTCTGCCCATAGTTTCTCAAGATGAGTCCCGGTCTTTTCAGCATATGATCTCAGATGCAACAGAAGTGATAAGTGATGACAAGAGTGATATTTCTCATGGTTTTACTGCCCTTTTAGTACTATAGGAAATATGTGGAGCAAAACAAAATACATAAACTCATGGGTGTGGAATGTTTAAGGTGGAAGATGTAATGTCACACTGGATTGTAAAGCATGTTATGTTTTATGTTAAATTCTGGACTAAGTCATACATAATTTCTCATAAATATGTAAAATTAATAATTATGACTTCCTATTCTATATCATATCTAATTATGTGATAATATGTCTTAATTATGTCTTATTATCTATTAGTTATGGCTTAATAGCTTATAATGAGAAGCTTTAGTTAAGCTGTAATGTTTCTGTCTCAAATATTTATTTGAAAATTGGACTGTAATTATAATACCATCCATCCATCCATCGTCAACCGCTTATCCCGTTAGGGATCACGGGGGGGGACAGGGGCAGGACAGGTACATATTCCCATAATTATGAAATATTAAGTCATAATTACAAGTTCTTAAGTCAGAATTATGAAAAGCATTCCCATAATCATTAAATACAAAGTCATATTCATAAAATAAGTAACTATTATGAGTGAAAAAACAACAACAACGAATACTGTATGTGGTCTAGTGTTATTTTCAAGATGCAGGAATGGTTTCCATAGATCTCTACCTTTTCAAAATAAAGGTTGTGGTTTAACCAAGGCACTTTCATGACCACACCAAGATATGGCAGTAGGTGCTTTTTTGCTGTAGTGTTCATTTTTTTCATTAAAGCTACAAGGATTAACTTTAATTTTGAGTTGATTTTGGCGGTCCCTGTAGCGAAGTCTGACAGTCTTCCCCACATAGTTCTGGTTCTGGTTCTACCGTGCCTCCCTTCCCTTGGGATAGGTATCATACTCTTTTTGATACTTATTATTGGGTTGGTTCTTTATCAATACTGTTATCGTTTTTTTTTTCATTAATAAATAGGATAGAAATAGGATTTATTTATATTTAAAATATAACTAAATGTTTCCAGAGCATCAACAGTCATGTTTACAACAGTAAGTCACTATTTCAACTCAATAATCTCACTGTAAACAAATTCAAAGTGTTAAATAATTAGAATAAATAATATTCCTGAGTGAAGTTGATAAAGAATGAAGAAGAGAGACATCAGTCAGTATCAGTCCTTCCTCCTGTCCTCCATCAGTCAGTATCAGTCCTTCCTCCTGTCCTCCATCAGTCAGTATCAGTCCTTCCTTCTGTCCTCCTCCATCAGTCAGTATCAGTCCTTCCTCCTGTCCTCCTCCATCAGTCAGTATCAGTCCTTCCTCCTGTCCTCCATCAGTCAGTATCAGTCCTTCCTTCTGTCCTCCTCCATCAGTCAGTATCAGTCCTTCCTCCTGTCCTCCTCCATCAGTCAGTATCAGTCCTTCCTCCTGTCCTCCTCCATCAGTCAGTATAAGTCCTTCCTTTTGTCCTCCTCCATCAGTCAGTATCAGTCCTTCCTCCTGTCCTCCATCAGTCAGTATCAGTCCTTCCTCCTGTCCTCCTCCATCAGTCAGTATCACTCCTTCCTCCTGTCCTCCTCCATCAGTCAGTATCACTCCTTCCTCCTGTCCTCTGTCCTCTTCCCTCTGACGATGTGATTCACTGCTGCAGGTAGTGCTGGTAGAGGGAAGGGCTTCTTTTTCTCAGCCAGCAGACAAGAATTTTAAGATACGTGGCAAACTAAGCTAAACCGACTACATACAGACTGTTTTTGTTAGCTTGCCGATCTAGCTCGCTGTGCTTGTGTAAACTTAGCACCAGTGCCCGTTTAGTACCGGGTTTTGGTACCCATCCCTACTCGGACAGGCCCAGCAATACGAGCTGGGCCTCCAGCAGTGTGGCGTCAGTGTTGGCTCCCAGTGGGGACTGACGGAGCAGTGAGGCGAAAGAGCCAGTTTTCTTGCTAATGGTCTCCTTTACTTATGTAGGCCATATAGAGGCATAAATATTACTGAAAGACTGTTGTCATAACAAGTTAAAAGTTCCTCACAGTAACTTTAAATTACTTTTTACAGCTGGAGCGTTTCACACTCTTGAGTTTACATATAGTTTCTTTTGGAACTCCACTAGCTTGTAGATTTGACTCTTTAGCTCTCATCATTGGCATGAGTTTTTTTGCTGCATCCTTTAAACTATCCTTTAACTATGTATTGTTATAGCCTAGTGTCATATGCTGTATTTGGCTATTCGACTTGTAGACTATAAAGTGTTCATTTTGTTATAACATCCAAACAATTACTTCTGCAAACTATTTTTAACTTTACCTCACAATAGTTTATTGCAGATCCAGATTTTTTTTTTCCCCAAATAATAATGTTGACATGAGAGCAGTGACATGCAGGTGGTGTGATGCATGTTGGACATGAAAACAAATAGGTGCTTTTGACATTGCATGTTTCCAGGACGTCTTCTACATTATCAATGGAGTGTCAGCAGCTGCTCCTGTCTCTTTTTCAGTGTATCCGAGAGATACAGCACTGTTATCTTTTCTACGTCTGATATTTATTTAGCACTCAGGTCTATGTACAAATGATGTATTTGGTTGTGAAAGAAAAAAAAATAACTGATACAGAGTTGTTGATGTTGAAAGATGTTAGGCATGTACGTGTGTCCATGGTGAACACAAATGGAGAGATTTACAACCTAAACCTGTTAAATGAAGACCTCTTGCGTCTGGAAGCTAGAAAAACAGATGTGTCCTGTAACTGGAAGGTCACTGGTTAGATTCCACGGTGTGGATGGAAGGGCAGAGGGAAGTGCCCCTCGAGTGAGGCCTGTTACCCCTGTACCAGAAGACTGCGGCCATACTGGGCAAGTTCCATAGAAAGACGCATGCAGGCTCATCAAACCTTTCCTGGTTAAAACCTAAATAGAAAACAATCAAGATGGGCCTGGTGTCCATCTCAGGTGACAATGGGTGTAAAATGCTTGATAAAAAAGTCAGATCTTGCTGTTCTCCAAGTGGGAGTCGATGTGTTTGATGAGGGCGTCATCGGGGTAACCGGTTGGGAAGGTCAGCTGACACAGAGGACAGCTCCGAACAGCACTCTCTTCTGACTCCATCCATAGCTACAGACAGAGGAAGACACAGCTGTCAAATTACTGAGCCTCAATTTATGCCACAATCACAGACTGTAATTTTAGTTTTTACTTAAATGTACACAGAAGTCCATTAGAGGATGTCAACTTCAAAATTGTATCCAAAGTATCATATGCAACAATTTCCTAAAAAGCCACTTTACCCCAGATAAGTGGCTTTTTTATTTTTATTCACAAAAATAATTTTTTCTCTGCCTCACAAAGTAAGAATGGTAGTATGCTATACATCCTCTTCATCCTTAAGTTGATTTGCACAGTTCTGCTTACAGTGCAGTGGTTTTTGTTTTGTGTTTTGCTGCATTGAGCTAGTTTCCCCACAAGGACTGCTGGGAATCTAGTATTTGCTCTATGTAGTTCTCATCATTGTTTCCTACTCACATTGATGGAGGGCCATGACTGAGCATGCTCAGTGTTCATGTAGGGAGGCAGATGGCAGGAGAGTGTGGCAGGACCCTCGGGGGATGAAAAGGAGGGATGGTGGGGCTGTTTCCTAGGAGACGAGAATGAGGGGTGTAGGGGCTGTTCCCTAGGTGACGGTGAGCCAATCCCGATTGCGCCGAGTGTCCGAGGTGGGCTGGCGGCCGGCGATAGATACGTACATACATCCTGTAAATGTACACACACATCTTCCAAATGAATAACCCAGCTTTAAAGCCACAATAAGAGTCACACACATGGTTCTCATCGTCATCACCTCTTCATCATCAGAGGACTGTGGTGGCGTAACCAGTGGGGTGGGTTCAGGAGGGTTGTCACGACGACAGAAGTGATGGACCTGAATGAGAGGAGGGGCAGAGGAGGGAGAGATGAGAATTACAAAAATGTACAGTGTATAAATATGACATCGTGTGTTTCTGCACATTACATGCAACACTATATATGGCCTCAGCTGTTTCAGCTGCTAACAGCTCATAAAGTTTCAGGTTTCAAAAATGCTATGGTCCTGTTTTATGCATCAGTTGCGGAAACTGTAACGCAATTTGGCTGGTAATTCAGTGCATTCTGGAAGCTGGTGGTGCAATCTCAAGACATGGGGCGTCACGTTGGCTGCTCTTCATTTGTGTAAAGTTGAGGTCTAGGATAATTTATGCAAATCAGGGGCGTCCGGCTTGACTTGCTGCCTCTGGAAACTCCCTAAAAACTTTTAAACTGAGCATACTCGATCAAAATTCAAGACAGATTCATCAACTGCATGGCTTATTTCTGGCATAACATGTTTTCATAAACACATTTCGGTGAACTATTTTCGTGATGCAAGAGAAGAAAGTTTCCAAATGAGCCGCCATGTTGGTTCTGGTTTGAAAACTGAGAGCAGCAACCCATGGGAGATACTGTTCATCCAATCAGGTGTCCTGTGTCTAGAGGCAGCCCATCAAGAAGTCAGTGCTGGGAAGTGGAACCGCTGAAACACCTCCCTGAAAACTGAAGACTGTTCCAGCATTTCATTTTGAAAAAGCAACAGCCAGTGAGGAAACTCCAACACTTGGCCGACCAATCATGTTACTTCATCACACAAAATACTTGAAGGGCAACTTTGGTATTTTTCAACCTGGACCCTATTTTCCCATGTTTTTGTGTCTAAGTGACTAATGGGGACAACTAGTTTGAAACTGGTCCAGTATCACGGGAGAGCGTTGAATGAGCTGCAATGTAATCATATTGGGCAATTCCACACTGGCTCAGATTATTATTATAAGTGTCTGACAACATTATGGAAAAGGACTGTACAGAGTGTCTTCCTTTACCTTCCACTTGATAAGCTCTGTTTGTTATTGTGTACTGTTATATTCGGGGTGGGCGGGACGTATGTGTGAGAGAGGTGATGAAGGGTTACATGTTGTGAACACTACAGTACAGTACAAAGTGTGCTACTGGCATCGCTACTTGGTAGGCTTTGGGCCCTATCTCACACCTGGCGCACAGTGCACCACAACTATCATTGCTGGTTTCAGACTGATGCAGTTGTCATTTTCACATCCAGCTCCCATGTTGTGTAAGTAACAAAACGAGGCGTGGTCAGGTGCTTTGTTGGCACATTGTTGTCTTGAGGCAGCAGAAAGTGATTACACGTTGACCAACAAAAACCTCGTCTAAAGTCCGGGTCAGTATTTTCTGCTATTTTCTACACAGATAGCTTCACAATATGCATACACTCTGCTTGTTACACACACAGGGACAAAGCAGCGCTCCTCCTCGGTAAAACAGTGTCGGCATATGTTCCGGAAAACACTAAATTCAGGCGGCAGGTGACAATTCAAAATATAATAAATATAATGAAGCGAGGCTCTCGGGCATTCTGTATTGATCAACCTGCAGCGCTGTCAGTGCTCCTCCGGTCACTGGTGTGACCACTGTAACCAGAGAGATCACGGTGGTCACATGCCTCAGAGCATAGACGTAGGCTACTTCGAAGTTTGCGGGCCCTCCCCTCTTAAATGGCGGCATTTTCAGCCTAATGGATGTGTGCAAAAGTGGAGTTGGACACGCCCTAAATGCACTTGCGCCATGCACTTCAGACCAGGCGCTATAGATCATTAGGGCCCTTTGAGTGTGAACATATCAGAATTGGCATATTTTAATATGTTTGGTCAATTAGCCTAATCATTTTGTTTATAACTACAGGCCTCCCCTTGCGACAGCTTTGTTTTTTGGAAATCAGGTGAATATGGCAGGTGCAAGGTTGTCGGCTTTGAGGCTATCATTTAAGCATAAAACAATTAGCCTAGGATAAAGTAATTTAATGTACAGTATGTAGTATATACAGTAATTGATTTAGGCTACCAGTTAGAGCACACTGTGGCCAATTTAGGGATGAGGAAATGATTTTGAACGTGTAGTTTTTTTCCTCTTGGTTGAAGATTAGGTAGAATTTCAGTAGATTTTCCTTGGTTTGATTCCAGCCTTAAAGTTCACTGATGTAATCAAAGTAAACGAAAGCTTTCAGTCTCACCTCAGAAGCCAGAGAGAAGCCCAGCTCCAGAGCACAGTGATGTGGACTGCTGCTCAGACTGCTACCCCCACCTCTCTCTCCTCCCCCACCTCCTCCTCTCTCCCCTCCAGCTCCGTGAGCCGAGGCCGGTCTGACCAGGCCCACCAAGGAGGTCCGGAGCTGAGGTTTGGTTTGGCCATAACCCTGCTTCTCCCCCAGGAGGGGCCTGGGCTTTGGGAGGGTGGATACTGAATCTCTCATCAGCCGAGCTGGGGGCCTGTGAATGCCTGATGGATCAGATACCTAGGAAAAAGAGGTCAAAAGGTCAAAGGACCAATAACTCTGTAGTTTCACTGCAAAAAGACACAAAAATGTCAACATACACGTCCAATTTTCCCACTTAATTACTCCAAAACTTTCCAGGCTCACCTCCGAGTAACTACGGCGACCCTGGAACTTGGCTCGTAGACGGCTGCAGGTTGGCTGATGGGAGTAGGAGGCGGGGCCGTCGCTTGGAGAGAGAGGAGGAGAAGGGGTGGGGAGGAGCCTGTCAGGGGAGAGAGAGGGGCGCTGGGGGGAGGTGGGGGAAAGATGCTGAGGGGTAGGGGTAGGACGAGATGCTGGAGGAAGAAGAGAGAAAGATGGAATCATTTACACATTTAGTGATTCTAGTAGATCATCACTTATTATACATACATTTGGTGGGTATCAGGTAAGCAGTCAGCCAAATGATAAATGTATTTTGAACGTGTGTAGACTAACTAGGGCTGTTACGTTTGACATTTGTACTTTTGTTCAAACATGGGAAAAAAATACTATTTAAACTGTAATAAACTGTTTATATACAATCTGTTAACACATCAGACTCTTGGAGGTATGTTGTCTTGTAGTCCAGGAGAAGGCACCCTTAAATTCACTATCAACCTCCCGGTCGACCCTACTGAGTATCAATTAATTATTTATTTTGAAGTCAACACTTCCTGCTTGCATTTCAAAATAAAAGCCTTCTAGTGCTTTTGCTTCATTTGTTAACACAAGGCTTTCATTCTGAAATATGTGCTATTATTAACTAATTACCACACAGTTCTTCACCCTTTTCTGTCTAAAATAAATATGAATTTCAAACTCTATGCAGAACGAAAGGGCTGGCGGCAGCAGGTGCTGCTGGTGTGAACAACCGACAAGTGTGTCACGCAGCAGTTCAGCGAGGCAGCCGCCACACGCCGCTCACCTGCCCACTGTGTCCGACGGTGACTCTAGCCTCTGCTTTAAAACATCTAATGATATCATGAAGTCCTACCAGGCTCCTGGGAGACATGTCGTAGAAGGTCACTCTGTTTCACAGCCAGACTGCGAACACGACCCAACTCCTCGGTTAGCTCAGTGTAGGCTAATGCTAGGTTCACCCTGTAACTCAAAGAGAGCGACTGAATAAATAAACACACATCAATGACAAACTGACAAATGTCCTGGTTTCAGGAAAAGACTCACTGTTCGTCCCCAGCTTTCTTTATCCACTCTACGTCACAGTGCTCACAGTGTGGAGACATCTCCTGTGACTGAGGGAGACACAGAGCTGTGGTTAGGGCTGTGGCATTTGTCTAAGACAATTTTATTGATTTGTTCCTCTACATGTGGTCCAGCTTAGTATACATACTCTGGCACTAAAACCATTTTTATTTATTGTATTGTATTAGACAAAAAAATGTTAACATTTACATGTTTTAGTCCATTGATCACCAAGCAACAGATCCAGTGTAAGATTAAAGTAATCAGAGTGCACATTTGCACATAGACATCTTGGGCTCAAATCATAGTTCAGGGTTATTATTATGTTTTGAAGCTCTAGATCAGTCTGAATTTGGGAATTAATCACAAAAGGTCCTGCAATAGCAGATTGTAATTTCTAAAATTATAATTTAAAAGAGAAGATTTTAAATAGGAATTTTAAGAATAGGTTTGTAAATGAAAACATACCAGTGAGGCAGCATGAAGCAGGCCAATTCATTTTTGAGTATAAAACACAATGGTGTGTTACAGATCCATAGCCCATAATCTCATGATCTAGCATGTGAAGACAGTGAGCAGAGGCATTTGTGAACAACACATCACCTCAATCAATAACAGGTAAAAAGGTGGATTACAACTTCTGTTAAGTAAAAGCTTCAGCTCTAGTAAAGTAACATACTGGAGACAGTATGTACCTTAAAAGCCAAGGTATTTCAACGTAGATACCAGCATATCTTGGTATGTCAGTGCAGGCGTGGGTGCAAAGCAGAAAATGACAAAGTCGTCAGAATAGAAATGAAAGGCCAAATTTGGATAATCCACAAAATCTGTGGGACACATCATGCATTTATGGATAGGTTGGTATGGTTATTTTTATTTTCTAGCAGTTTCCTACATTCTAAATTTTCTAAATTCTATATTTGTTGTCAAATGTCTTACCAATTCATAAATTAAAAACATATATATTCAATTTTCATTGCATTTTGTTTTGTCATTTCATACCCGCCACTACATGAATTACTTACAGTATAATAAACTAGGGCTGTCAAAGTTAATGCGACATTGATGCAAATTTGTTTTTATCCCACAAATTTCTGTAACACATTAATGCATCTTGCAACTTTTAGGTTGTAGCAGCTCAGATTTAAAGCTAGAGTGAAGACACTGGCATCAGATTAAACTACAAAACCAACTACCAACCATGTCATACTAGCATGTCGCCCTGACCTCTAGATTTGTGAATGGAAATGGGTTCTGTGGCTACCCACGAGTCTCCCCTTTACAGACATGCCCACTTTACGATAATCACATGTAGTTTGGGGAAAGTCATAGTCAAGTCAGCACACTGACACACGGACAGCTGTTGTTGCTTGTTGGACTGCAGTTTGCCATATTATGATTTGAGCATATATTTTTATGCTAAATGCAGTACCTGTGAGGGGTTCTGGACAATATTTGTCATTGTTTTGTGTTGACAATTGATTTCCAATAATAAATATAGACACATATTTGCATAAAACAGCATATTTGCCCACTCCCATGTTGATAAGAGTATTAAGCCCTAATAATGAATAAATAATGCATTTGCAAATAGCCCTGGTTAACTTAGTTTTGAATTTAAATCCCATCATCTCTAAAAATGGCCATGAAATGTGACAAAATGGTCTCAGTCTGGAAGGTGCTGTAGAGATAATGGTTCTGATAATATCACAGGTATAAACATCCAGCCTCTTAAGCATTAGCCTACCTGTCTCTGTGCTTCTTGTAGCTGGGCTACCTCCTGCTGCAGCCTCTGAAACTCGGCCCTGAGCTCCTTCTCCCTCTGACAGGCTCCCTCGGCCTGGTACCGTGCCCCCTCCAGCTCGGCCTCCAGTCGCTGTAGCTTCAGGTCGGACAAGGCGTCCAGACTGCGGGAGCTCTGCAGTGTTGGCCCGCGGCCCTCTGGGAAAACCAGACACACAACAGCTTCAATAGCAACTGAAATGAGGCGCAGCAGGCCAGGCAAGCTTTACCTTTCTCCATATGTTGGAGTGGTGTGTATGGAGTTGTAGTAGGAGAAATACTCTGTATTTAAAGGCTTCAGATAAGGAATGTTTATCGGCTGAAACATAGACTCAGTTTTCAGGCTTCAAAAAATCTAGCCTGTGATGGCAGAGTGAGTTCCTATTGGCTGTTCATTCAACAGGCAGCTGTCAGTCACTCATGAACTCTGATCAAATGGTCAAACTAGGCAGCACTGATCAAATTGATCAATGAATTCATATTCTGTTACTGTAATGCCTATTTCTCATGTATAATGCTTTCAGAAACATACTGTATTGTAGTGTACTGTTTAGCTGTAAAATGAGAAATTTACAGCAACAGAATATTGATTCATATTTGATCAGCACTGCCTAGTTTGACTGTTTGATCAGAGTTCGCGAATGATGGCTGGTCAGAGACGGCAGACTTTAGATTACCGGTCTCATGCACTGTTGTCAAGATATGGTGACCATTTTATAAAAATAGCTTTTTTTTACAGTACAGTTGTACTTCTCCAGCTTTAACTGCTGATAAATGACTGGTAGCACTGCTGCTAATAGTTCTATTATTATGAGTGGTACTGGTTTCTGCTGCTACTGTTACTGTTATTACTGCTGCTTCTTCTATTACTAATACCACCAGGTCTTAACCCACCTCTGGGTACGTCCAGGCTGGCGTGGAGTTGAGACCGATGTGCGTCTTTGCTGCGGAGTTGAGCGCTGAGTTTCTGAAGGGAAGTTTCTCTCTGTCTGAGAGCCGACTCCAGACTGCAGATCTGCTCCACATGCTGCTCTGCTAGCGTTGTCTGACACAAACACACGTGTGAGACTGAAATTCCATTTGCTGCTTAACAAGTATAGGTAGGTTATTAATACAATGAATCAGTGTGTAAAGTGCGTGTGCATATTTACCATTTTGTCTAGGTCTCTCTGGACGTTGCTTTTCTCCAAGTGAATCTTCTCATAAGCCTGGATGACTTCCTCCAGTCTCTCCTCTCTTTCCTTACTCTTCTGGAGCTGAGACAAAGTCAGGGAAGAGAAACCTCTCAGACTTTGATTTAACGGATCATTCTAGTTTACTACAAAACTGGGTCTTATACTTCTTTTGTTATGCCCTTCATTACTATTGCTGAAAACACAGTCCTCTCTATGTTAATTGCTGAAATCTGCTAAATTAGCTTCATGGATATAGGCCCCGTTTATATAGACCAATTAAAATCCAGATGAGATTCAAGACACTTTCATTTACCACATAAAGCATCTCCTTCAGTACATGTACAAACAGCTGTCAGTTCATCTGTGATTCACTCCGAAAGCCACATAAACACATTCTCAACCGTTACTCAGTTGTAAATACTAGACTGCTGAGCTGTTAACCCTACTACATGTGCTGTACTTGTATAGGGTTGCTTTGTACTGAACAGAAGAAGAGTGCTTGGACTAGCAACAGACTGATCAACACACTGTGACTCCCAGCTAGTCAAATACTGCCACTTGGTCAAGGCCCCTCATGATCGGAGACTAACGCATGGGGTACCTCACTTGCGTTACTTTTGGACGGACCAGGGATGGCTCGTCAGTATTCACTTGTTACATTCATAGCATCCTTTCAATATATATATATTGTATATACAGCTGTCAAAGGTAACGTCAACTTGATAATAACATATTAACAGAAATTCATTCTAACACTGATTAATGATACAAGCTAAAAATGTAGTGGGCATAATTTTAAAGATAGCTTTTTGTGAATGAGGTTAAATAACGCTCCAGATGCACTTGAACTGATCAGGGAATCAGGGATCAGATAAACACTACAACAGCTCATTATTCTACGATCCTCATGTGTTGAAATCGCTGGGGCCATTTTCTTCTGGTCCTTCTTTCCTTCCTTTCAATAATGATAAGAAGCTAGACGGTCGGCTTGGTGTCTGATTGTCTGACTGCTTTTATGCACTCAGCAGTGCTCCCATGTTCCCAGTTTCCTGCGGTTCTGGAGTACCTCCTGAGTGAGAGAGTTGATCCTCTGCTGGAGGTTGGTGGTCTCTGATTGGATTGCACTGGTATCCTTGATAATAGGCTCACAGGAACAGCACAGAATCCGCTCCCCTCCAAAGTCACTGCTCATAGGAAACTGGAGGAGAGAGGAGAGGACACTGACTTTCCAGAAAAGAATGAATTCACATTCACATTCGTAACGGGATAGAATAGTTATGAAAGTCCTGTTCTATCCAATCGTGTTTCATTTTGTGTGCGTACTGTGTGGGTGCTGCTCTCCACCTTGACCTCGTAGTGTTTGAGCTTCCTCTTGATGCTGCTGTTCTCCCTCTCCAGACTCGCCAGTCGGGTCTTGATGTCATGATAGGCAGCGGCCAGGGCCAGTCCCGACGCCGGGTACATATCCTCTGGCAACCGACTTGCCGACCAGCTGATCCCGGGAATGCCCACATCATCTCTCAGCCCCTCTCCTCCTCCCAGCAGCCCCAGCTCTCCTCTGCGGAATAGATCCATCATCAGTTAGCTGTAGGAGAGGGGAAAGAAAGAGTGGTAGTTGATCTCTGGGAAATGTAGTGCAGAAAACACTTTGGGCAGACAGACAGAAAGGCTAGTAGCCATATCAGCTCAGTAAGTCGCTTTGCACTCTCCACCTCACATAGCAGGGGCCCTAATGGCTATCAATCTGTCAAGCCCCATGTCCTGGCAGAGGTGAGAGTCGCAGTGTGTGTGTGTGTGTGTGTGTGTGTGTGTGTGTGTGTGTGTGTGTGTGTTTTCAAACTGCAGCCAAGTGCCAACTGAGCCTGCAAGCCAATGGTTTGCTGTTTTCCATCTGCTGCCTTAAAGCTCATCCTCTTTTCCCTGCCCTGTCTCTCACCGGCGGTTTCCATGGTTACAACAAAAAAACGATGCCCCACAAAAAAAGCTACACCTGCAAAAGATGGGATCAATAAGGATTAATGATTCTGAATCCTTCCTATTATGCAGCAACATTTCAGACTCATGACCTTTGAAAATCAAAGACAGATTTTTCATTTTTCTTTGTGTTATATGCAAATACTGACATGTTTAACTGTCAGGGAAACACCTCGGGAACTCAAATAATAATCCTTACAGGTGCACTGGCTCATACTGGTCATAGATATAACTGAAACATTTGGAGCTAAGTTAGCCATAGCTCTGTGAGTGCTGCAGGTTCAGCTAGCTAACCTTCTACATATAAAAACAACTATTTCAACGATTTAGCCAAACAGAGTGGAACTTTTACTTGGGAGTAGTAGAGCTTAATTTGGCCTTTCATTTCTATGCTGACGACTTTGTCATTTTCTGCTTTGCAAATGATATAAATTAGAGGCACAGGTACAGATAGAGATTTACAGGTACAAATCAGTCTACATTTACAGTATTTGTGCACTGTGTTTTACGAGTTACATAACTTGACATACTTATGAGACAGTTTTGACACCATATTATAGTTCTTGTAGAAGCTGATTACTTGGAAAAGCACGCACATGTACCAAAAAACCTCAGTTAAGTAGAAAAAAAAGGCTATTGTTTGTTTATGCTGTAAAGGGGACCTTAATCTATACTTTAAGCCATTTGTTATAAATATCTGACACATTAAAAAAAAAAATATGCAGAAGTAACTCATGGGGACAGAAAAGTTGCTGCATAACAAGAATGATCATTCTATGTTTTCTTTTTTATTTTTAAACAATTGAGTCTAATAAAATAAAATAATACCAACACAGAATAATACTGTTGACATCTTTTTTTGGACTACTGAGTGTAACAAAATAAAAAAAATAAAATAATGTAAACACTGAGAATAATAGTGTAATTTTATTTTTTGACTATTCAGTGAAATGATGTAAAATAATAGCAATACTGAGGATAATGGTGTTGATATTTTTTTAACTACTGAGTGTAATAAAATAAAATATCAACACTAAGAACAATACGGTTGATATTTTATTTATTTTTTAACTACTGAGTGTAATAAAATAATATCAACACTAAGAATAAAAGTGCCATTTTATATTTTTAAAATAATAATTAATAAAATAATAGAAATACTGAGAATAATGGTGTTGATATTATTTTAGGTTTCTTTTGGACTACTTTTACTTTTTTAGTGTAATAAAATAAAATTAATACTGAGAACAACAATTTAAATTAATAATAACCAATAATGCAATCAGTAAATAAAATAAGCAGAAAACATTGAGTGGAGTGGGCCTTTAACGCCTAAACATACAAATTTGGCTGCCACAGTAACTACAACACTACGATACTGGTGTGTAGGTGTTACACTCCAACCTATGACCTTGGTGTAGCAGGAAATAAGAATAACACAAGCAGCAGAGAAGGAGGGATTCTGCCTGGCTGCAGTGAGCGCAAGAGCAATGACAGAGGTTAATGAAAACACAGTGTTAAACGCTGTGGACAGCTGTTAGCTGTGCTACAGTAGCTCCCACAGTTTGTGTACAACCTTCCCACGTTATTTTCTGTCCTCTTTTGCTTTTGGCCTCACCACGCAAGTACATTTGTTTTGGTCTGATTGCAGCCTAAAGAGGCTGCTAGCCTGGAACCACTCATTCACACAAGCAATCACACAGCCAATCAGAGCGGCTCACCTGCAGCCCATTAGACAGAGCCCCAGCAGGTTACCGAGAGAGATCTCCAGGGATTTAAAGCACACGAGGTGCACAAATACACAGTGTTAACCTATTTGTCTGTGTGTGTGTGTGTGTGTGTGCCATTCAAAGCAGCAGGTTTTATATCCGTTTTTATTTTGTTGACAATGTGTCATATTATCGAGTAGCAGGTGAATACATGCATGCAAAGTGCACTCAGAATAAGAAAATGAATAATGGTGAGGCACTGACCTCAAATAGTTAAGGTTAGTCATTGGCCTTCAATAGTTAAGTTTAAGCACTGACCTCGAACAGTTATGGTTAGTCATTGGCCTTCAATAGTTAAGGTTAGTCATTGGCCTTCAATAGTTAAGTTTAAGCACTGACCTCGAACAGTTAAGGTTAGTCATTGGCCTTCAATAGTTAAGTTTAGACACTGACCTTGAACAGTTAAGGTTAGGCATTGACCTTACCTCGAATAGTTAAGGTTAGGCACTGATCTTATCTCGAATAGTTAAGATTAGGCACTGACCTTGAATAGTTAAGGTTAGGCACTGATCTTACCTCGACTAGTTAAGGTTAGGCACTGACCTCAAACAATTAAGGTTAGGCATTGACCTTACCTTGAATAGTTAAGGTTAGGCACTGACGTTGAATAGTTATGGTTAAACATTGACCTTGAATAGTCAAGGTTAGGCATTGAGCTCCAATAGTTCAGGATAGGCATTGACCTTGAACAGTAAAGGTTAGGCATTGACCTTGAATAGTTAAGGTTAGGCATTGACCTCCAATAGTTAAGATTAGGCATTGACCTTGAATAGTCAAGGTTAGGCATTGACCTTGAATCATAAAGGTTAGGCATTGACCTTGAATAGTTAAGGTTAGGCACTGACCTCAAATAGTTAAGGTTAGGCACTGACGTTGAATAGTTATGATTAGGCACAGACCTTGAATAGTTAAGGTTAGGCATTGACCTTGAATAGTTAAGGTTAGGCATTGACCTTGAATAGTTAAGATTAGTCATTGGCCTTCAATAGTTAAGGTTAGGCATTGACCTTGAATAGTTAAGGTTAGGCATTGACATCCAATAGATAAGGTTAGGCATTGGCCTTGAATCGTAAAGGTTAGGCATTGACCTTGAATAGTTAAGGTTAGGCACTGACCTCAAATAGTTAAGGTTAGGCACTGACCTTGAATAGTTAAGATTAGGCACAGACCTTGAATAGTTAAGGTTAGGCATTGACCTTGAATAGTTAAGGTTAGGCATTGACATCCAATAGTTAAGGTAAGGCATTGACCATCGTAAAGGTTAGGCACTGACCTTGAATAGTTAAGTTTAGGCACTGACCTCGAATGGATAAGATTAGGCATAGTCCTTGATTAGTTAAGCTTAGGCACTGATCTCAACTAGTTAGGTCTCATGGGAGCTTTTTGCAAGTTTTTCCTATTTTGGAGGTTACCTTCGAGACACAAACACAATGCACAGAGCTGGCTATAAAGAGACGAGAGGCGGTGGTTGCCTTAAAAACCCCAACTGAGACACATATTCCAAATGCACATATACGAGGAATGCTAAATATCCAAATAATAACAGCATATCCCACATGTCTTAATCTGAAAATGCTCCATTCACAATAAGGCTTAATTCAGAATAGCTAAACAAAATATGATATTTACGTGACCTTCATCAAAATTGGAATATCGTCAAATTTGGAATAATTGTGGAACATTAGTGTGCATGTTACAGAAAGTCCTTCCCGCCTGCAGCTGTTAGACTCCACAACCAGCACTGCTCCCAGTAGACCACATAAACACTTACAACAAACTGACCGGACACAAAGTGCAATAACAATTTATATGTGCAATTATATCATCTGTTCAATTGTAGTAGCTGGACAATTATTTATTAATATGCTGGACATATTTTAGCTTTACTTTTCTGTTATGTATATATTATTTTATTTGTATTAATACTTTTTTTTTAAATCTTGTTTATTGCACTATCCACTTTGCTGCTGTAACATGTGAATTTCTCCACTGTGAGACTAATAAAGGAATATCTTATCTTATCTAACAGTCAATGTAAGATTAACATTGCATTTAGCCTGCAAGACCTCATGTAGATAGTCTTCTGATGCTGAGCAGGATGGAACGTGCAGCTCTGCAGTACATTAATATTTCATATTTGAGCATGGGTTCACAACAGCCATACCTCTTCTTTTACAACAGTCACTACGGTATACAATGTTTATTCTGGCAACAACTGAATCGAAGGCAACTGGACTTAGATTTGTCTCTGAAGACGTTTCACCCCTTATCCAAGTGGCTTCATCAGTTCGAACGTCCCCACTAGTGGGGACTAGTCAGACTTGTTGGACATGTTGTGTTAATACTTGATTAATGATGGGGAAATGTGTGCTGTGCATTTGACACGTTCGTGCTGTTCAGGAGCAGCAGCTGCCACAGTGCAGCGCTCCAAGGCACTTCCGGTTCTGAAGCCAGTGACCTGGTTAAGGGAAGAGCATAGAACCGTAGACTGGAATAAAACAACTGACACTATTCTGATCATTTGAACAGAAGAAACACACAAATCTAACTCTCTCTCTCCTCTGTGTGTGTGTGTGTGTGTGTGTGTGTGTGTGTGTGTGTGTGTGTGTGTGTGAAGGCCTAAAGGCAGCTGCAGGAACAGAGAGAGGGAGGTCAAAGCATCTCTCTGTGGATAACTCCCACACTTACAGCCCACAGACTCAGCCTCTCACACACACACAATCAGCCCACACACTGCTTCTGTCTATCGTCTATTTATCCACCTCTTCCTCTACAGCCTATCTCCCTCTCACTTCTATTGACTTTTTATTGCAGCACACACACACACACACACACAAGCAATGCCAGCCAAGGGCAGATCAGAGCGAGGCCATATGTCTTCATCACATGGCTGTTTTATTTATTAATGGACTAACGGTCCGCTTTACCCCACAACCTCCTGCAGTTAAACACAAAACCCAGCGGACTGCCTCATCATCATCTTGACCACGTAGCTTTCATTTACTGTTATATATACACAGTCATTATGTATCTATCTATATATAGACATATAATGATAACGTGAAGGAATGAATTCAGAGTTTATACAAAACCACAGTTGCTGATAGCCTGAAGATGTTTCAGTTTCAACCTCTGCAGTGACATGAACTTCACCACACGCACACACACACACAGACACACACACACAGACACACACACACACCATTGACATGACAACATTATGACCACTGACAGGTTAAATGAATAACATTAATAATCTCGTTATAATGGTGGGATATATTAAGCAGCAAGTGAACATTTTGTCCTTGAAGTTGACGTGGAAGCAGAAAAAAATGGGCAAGCGTAAGGATGTGAGCGACTTTGTCAAGGGCCAAGTTGTGATGGTTGGACAACTGGGTCAGAGCATGAGCAGAACTGCAGCTCTTGTGGGATGTTCCCGGTCTGCAGTGGTCAGGACCTACCAAAAGTGGTCCAAGGAAGGAAAAACAGGCGAGGGTCATGGGTGGCCAAGACTCATTGATGCACACGGGAATCAAAGGCTGGCCTGTTGGTCTGATCCAATAGAAGAGCTACTGTAGCTCAAATTGCTGAAAAAGTTAGTGCTGGTTCCAACGGCAAGGTGTCAGAACACATGTTTTGTTGTGTATGGGGGTGCGTAGCTGTAGACCGGTCAGGGTGTCCATGCTGACCCGTGTTTACCGCCAAAAGTGCCTACAATGGGTCAAAACTGGACCACGGAGAAGAAGCTGGCCAGGTCTGATGAATCACATTTTCTTCTACATCATGAGGATGGCTGGCACTTACCTGGGGAAGACATGGCACCCAGATGCATTATGGGAAGAAGGCAGCAGAGGCAGCGTGCACACTGCAAAAATGGTTCAAGAATGGTTTGAGAAACACAACGAGTTTGAGGTGTTGATTTGGCCTCCAAATTCTCCAGATCTCACTCAGTCGAGCATCTGCAGGATGTGCTGGAGCTTCCCTAATTCTTTTTGATGTGGCTTACATAAACTGCCATACAAGCCCTAATATTCCCCAGTTTCTCAAAAACCATGGCCACCACTAGCCAATCAGCATTCAGATTGTCTATCACAACGTGTACCTCCAGTGACTGCTTTGTAGATGATGCTAATGATGATGCAACATCATGTGAACACTGACACAGTGTTTAACACCACTGTTCATGTTTAGGAAGACAAAGCTTTTGACCTTTGTGAGGAAAGGAAACATATTACTGAGCACCAAGAAAGAAAGAATTATGATAAAAGCAAAGATGAATTAAAGATGAGAGAGTGACAGAGAGTCCTTGAGGACAATGGGAACGGGAATCAGACCCAAATGGCAGTGACAAAAAGGATTCAACGTCTGACAAAAAGCTTGTGTTCACAACACAATATGTCCGCTCATAAAATGAGTCAGACCCTCATTTCACAGGCTACATCTGCATGAAGGATTTTACTGACTGATGTACAGTACGCTCATCACAGATACATCAGCATAACAAGAAACTGCAGTGTAGAAATGATGGAAGTTAGAAACAGCATCAAATAGTAGTAGTTAAATAGTCCGTGTACCAGAGAGCAATGACAAGTTTATTTCTATGCAGTAAAATGTTCTATTTGGCACATATCCTGGTCACAATTCATTATTAAAAAACATTTATTCATATTTACATAAAAAACTGGTTTCAAAAACCCACTATGGTGGGTTGAACCATGGATATATACGTAGATATCGCATTGTAATATGTCGATATCGACACCGTCATATTGGGGAGCTCAGGACTGATCTAAACACATACAAGTGAATGGAAGAACTGCCATTTCTCTGGATAAAAAGCACTATAACGTTTACATTTCTCAACCAATTTCAGTAAGTCATTATTACATTTGAAGATTTATGATCTAGATCATTGATCCAGTTCTTCAATCTTGATACTAGGCTATAATCTCTGCTAGACACTCAAAAGAGTGTATCAGTGTTAGCTAAGCTGAACGTTACATGAATTGAATTACTTACCTGGTGGAAAATAATTCATTTTCTTTTGTAAATATGTAGCTTAAACTGTAATGTGGACGATGTAAAAAAATTCTTAAAGGAAAATGTGCAATTAGAGTACAGCTACCGAACCATTTTTCACCTTTTCATGAAAATAAATCATTGAAATCATTTGAGCAATGTTCATAGTTAATAGTGATTTTTATTCAGAAAAACGGCAGCTCCCCCATTAACTTGTATGTGTTTACAGGCCAGTCCTGACAGCGGCATTGAAGTTTAAGGAACTCGATTAAAGGTAGGGTTGGTAGTGCTGTTCACATTCATATTTGTTATACTTGTTGAAATTCTCTTTATACCCAAATGCTTTCGCTCCTTCTCAAAATAGGTAGCAACTACATCACTCTGAGAATTTTAGGTAGATTTAATTTTCTTACTTTGCTGTACTGTAGGTGATCCTGTGCCTTCTCCCCCCACACGTGTACTCACACATAGCAGTTTAAAACATGCTCTCCAACCCCCTTTATCTCCCTCCACCTTCCTCAACTAACAGTTCTGCTGTTACAGCCAACCACATGTAAAGCAAAGCTCTCTGCTACTCTTGGCCCTTTTGGACTTTATCCAGCTGCTGTACCGGAGAATGATTGAGCAGACCACCCACCTCCAGCTAGTTTTAGCTTTTCAGATGGAGAGGAAAGAGTAGTGAGGAGAAATGACAGGTAAAAGAAAAACAGGCTTCAGTCAGCCTCTTTAAAACCAAGAGGAATGCAGATGGATTTGGGGGATAAGAGAGTCTTCAGATCAGTTGTGCGACTATGATTATGACATCCGAGTTTTACAGAAAAGCAATGATCTGAGGTATTTAATATCACTTTCAGTTATGAAGTGATTAAAAATGCAGTCAAGTGGCAGTGTTAAAACATACATTTTTAAAAAATGAAATATTTATGCATCTAAGCCTCATTAACAGAACAATTCTTATTAACATCTTGTGCACATGATGGTCCCTTGAATTGAGGTTCAGTCAACTGGGACATTATATCAATTAACTACTGCAGTAGGCTAATTCAGGTAAATTAATCAAATCGACTATTATATAACATGTTACATAATAGTCGATTTGATTAATTTACCTGAATTAGTAGTCATTGCTAACTCTACTAGAAGGACCTAAAACGAAGACCCAAACAAGACTCCAACTCAACCTGACTAAACCTGACTGGTCAAATTAGAAACTCAAGACTCAGAGTTACTATAAATGTTTTGCAAAATTTTAATGCAATGTATGACTGGCATAGAGTCAGACAGTCAGGGAGAGCAACATTGCTTATAACATTTAGAAAAAAAAAGTAGTGATGACTTTTAGCCACATTTGTGAGTGGTCGTAGAAACAATCTTCTAAGACCTTCAGGCATCTAACTAAAAACATATTCAAAAACCCATTGACTTCCAGATGAGGGAACAGGAAGTGCTAAAATGCTAGCTCATTTCCGGATTTTAGGACTCATTCCTGCACCACTGGCTAATCCTATAAAGGATTTTGAATTAGCAAAAGCTACAGATAGCTGCATGACAACATGAAACACACAGTTAGTCATCAGTCAGATGGATCAGGGATGAAATGAGTTGCAGACTGAGTTGTAAACAGTTTTCAGTTCTGCCAACAGTTTGACCTCATCTAACACAGAGTGTACATACAGACACACATTTTGAGAACTGGCTTGGTCAGCTGAATTGATCACATCTTTTGCAGCGGTTAGCGAATACTGCATCTGGAGAGCCAGCGACTAACAGACAGCCCATTAATCGACCTGTGTGTGTGTGTGTGTGTGTGTGTCTGTGTATGTGTGTGTGTGTGGTTATGGTTAGGAGGTCACTGCACAAAGTCATCTGTCTCACTCTCAACTAATCCCACTAAACACTGATAAGGACAGAGAGGAGGCAGACCAGGTCACTGATGGAGCGGCAGGAAGCAAAAAGCAGACGGGGATAAAGAGAGTGTATTTGGGGTCTGTTGTCTAGTGTGTCCAAGCAAATGCTTTGTTTAATTAAAGTCATATCTGATTCAGTCTGGTGCAAGCTGTGCAAGCTGATTCACTACATATTTACGTACTTTATAAATACTAGTCGTTGTCATGGTGTTTAAAACAGAGGATTATTTGCAAGTTTAAAATCATGAAATCATACAAAATATTTCAGCTCAGCAGCTTCATTCTGACTTCCTATAGTTTCCTTCCTTAGGGCATTAATAACGTTACACAAATTTGTTTTAACGTCACTAATTTCTTTAATGCATCAACGCAACTCGTGATTTTTGTAGTAGGCTCAGTTTCAATGCATCATATGAAACTAGAAACCTAAGGAATCCTTGGCTTGTCGTGAAGATGGCTAAATAATGCTCCAAACTTATGTTAAATTTCAGTGAGGAAAAACTGTCATGTCCATTTTCAAAGGGGTCCCTTGACCTCTGACCTCCAGATATGTGAATTAAAATGGGTTCTATGGGTCCCCACGAGTTTACAGACATGACCCACTTTATGATAATCACATACAATTTGGGGCAAGTCACAGTCAAGTCAGCCCACTGACACTCTGACAGCTGTTGTTGCCTGTTGAGACCGGCCACTTTATTAGGTACGCCTTGCTAGTAACCGTCTTTTGCCTTCAGAACTGCCTTAATTCTTCGTGGCATACTTTAAACAAGCTGTTGGAAACATTCGTCACAGATTTTGGTCCATGTTGACATGATAGCATCAAGCAGTTGCTGCAGATTTGTTGGCTGCACATCTATGATGCCAGTCTCCCGTTCCACCACATCCCAAAGGTGCTGTGTTGAATTGAGATCTGGTGACTGTGGAGGCCTTTGGAGTACAGTGAATTCACTGTCATGTACAAGAGACTAGTTTGAGATGATATGAGCTTTGTGACATGGTACATTATCCAGCTGGAAGTAGCCACCAGAAGATGGTACACTGTGGTCTTACAGGGATGGACATGGTCAGCAGCAATACTCAGGTAGGCTGCAGCATTTAAAAGAATGCTCAGTTGGTACTAAGGGGCCCAAAGTGTGGTAAGAAAATAATCTCCACACCATTAAACCACCACCACCAGCCTGAACTGTTGATACAAGGCAGGATGGATCCAGCTTTCGTGTTGTTCACGCCAAATTCTGACCCTGCCGTCTGCATGTTGCAGCTGAAATCGGGACTCAGGACCAGGCAATGTTTTTTCAATTTTCTATTGTCCAATTTTAATGAGCCTGTGTGAATTGTAATCTCAGTTTCCTGTTCTTAGCTGAGAGGAGTGACACCCGCTGTGGTCTTCTGCTGCTGTAACCCATCTTCTTCAAGATTTGACGTGTTGTGCGTTCAGAGATGGTGTTCTGCATTCCCTGGTTGTAACTAGAGATTATTTGAGTTACTGTTGCCTTTCTATCATCTCCAACCGGTCTGCCCATTCTCCTCTGACCTCTCACACCAACAAGGCATTTTCGTCCACACAACTGCATTTCATTTATTTGGCAAAATAAGTCAACTGTTTGTCTTCACAACAGTAGTCTAACACGAGGAACAAAACACTTCTTTGTTGTCACATCTTATGGCTGGACTTCTGATCTAAAAGAAAAGTGGTCAGCCAGCACTAGAGAGAACAACAGAAACATCATATGAGGAAACTCTGCCATGTGCAATAACATTGCTCAATAGTGCAATGATGATATGATTTATGATAAATAAAGAAGTGTGCATATTAGCTATACTGATGTCAGCCTGGTTGTTTTTAAAGGCAAAACCAGATTGTAATTGAATATTTAAAATACAACTAGGGTACATGTTTCTAGAGCAGCAACAGTAGTGTTTACAACAGCAGAGTCACCATATAAACTCATAAATATTTCACTGGAAACAAACTAACATATTATTAAAATAAATCATATGTGAAGTGAAGTTTATAAAGACTGAAGAACAGAAATATCAGACGGTATCAATCCTTCCACCTGTCCTCTGTCCTCTCTCCTCCTGTCCTCTCTCCTCCTGTCCTCCTGTCCTCTCTCCTCCTGTCCTCCTGTCCTCTGTCCTCTCTCCTCCTGTCCTCTCTCCTCCTGTCCTCTCTCCTCCTGTCCTCCTGTCCTCCTCCCTCTGCTGATGTGAACCACTACAGGTATCGCTGGTAGAGAGGAGGAGCTGCTTTGTCTCAACCAGTTGATGAGTTTCAAGAGGTCAGTGGTTTCTCTAAAAGATTAAAGGTTCTATATACAAGATCCAGAACATTAATATAACTACAAACAACTATTTGCAATCTAAAGACACTGTTTGTGTTGTAATACTGTCAGCTGTACTTCGCAAAAAGTCAAGACCGCGTCCCCTTTTGGGGGAAAGAAAACATAAGATACAATATACGTTAAAGCAATCTGATGTATGTTTTGATTGTAATTTTGAGTTCTTACCCATTCATCTCTTGTTATGCAAATGTTTGTTTTTTACACATTCTGCTGTTCTTGACCTGCATTCCCAAATTCAAACCAATCCAAACTCTTCTAACCATATGGATGGCAGACTATTTTGTCTGCTGAATTATATTTTTTTAACTGATTTCCCAAGTCGCTCCTCTTTCCAAAGCTAAACAAAGATGGCCACCCACCAGCTAGGCTACCTGGAGTCACAACCGAGCCCCCAAGAAGAGCGCCGGTCATTGATCCCATTATGGTCGTAGTGGCCGACAGTGGTACTGCAACTATTGTGTCCATCACATGATGCAATTGGGCCCAAAATGACTTTTTCTCATAGACTTACACTGAGAAAGAGACATCTTTGACTCAGCGGATCTTTTGTTTTTTTTAGGCGAATCAACTTCCCAGAACAAACACTCCAATAACCCTTATTTAAATCATTTATTTAAAGCACTAATAGCTGAATCCAGAGTTATTTCCAGACGCAGACTGTGACGACAGCGCAAGCCGTGACATGAGGACCCCATGACCGAGTCATGTGACAGCGTGGATGCTATTGTGCATATCTGACATGCGCACAAGGGCCCAGAAAGACCCTGAAGTCCCAGAGATTCTGGGTACTTTTCCAGACTCGGAAGACCCTGAAGATCCGGGTACTTTTCCAGACCCAGCCATGCGCCACTGAGCAACTTTCATAGGAATAAACCTGGCCCCACTTCCAACACTGGATCCGGCTCTCTTTATACATCCATGGTCCCAACTCGGGAAACTTTCTTATAATTCAGCTGGCTGAATATTTTGTCATCCAGATGGTTAGAAGAGATTTGGGAATTCTGGAAATATGTTAGGAAAGTGTTGTTACAATTTTGGGGTTTTCCGACATCTCGGGTTAATCAACATAGCCTTCATGAGGGGCTAACGAGTGCCATAGCATGTAAAGGGAGGTTGCATTTGAGCTGCCTTTCCTTTCATTCCAAATTATATGACCTAAAAAAAAATCCAAACATTTCCACATTGCGTAGATGCATTCCAGAAAAACGACAATACCTGAACGCAACACGTCCGCGCTCTATATTAGCTGCGTTAACGCGTCTCTACTGAATACAAATGTCCCTGTGTGTTAAAGTCAGGACCAAAAATAATCAGGAGACCGTGAAGCCGCGGTACACGCTGTACCATCTCATCCTCATAGAATATTCCTCCAGTACGACTGCAGGACCGACCAGAGTTTCCATCAGCCTTACTGGAGACATGTTGCCTCTGTAACAGCCTCTCTGTAACGTTCATGTCGGTGCTATCTGTCTAGTATCCCTCTATTATCCATCAGCGTCACTGCTGAGCCTTTTCCCGACAGCATCCGCCGCAGCGCGACCAAAACATCCAGCTCGACCCGCTCGGAAACACGGAAACCTCGTTTTCACCGGTAACCGACGCTTAGAGCAGAGAGAACCGGGGATACAGGCGCACAAATGGGAAGTTAGGAAAGGGACACATGGAAGCGGTTTACTTACGTCTCTGTAGAAAAGCCACGAAGATGATGGTGCTGATGGTGCTGAGGAGGGTCGACATGACTGGAGTCTGACATCAGCAGTGCGTGTGTGTGTGTGTGTGTGTGTGTGTGTGTGTGTGTGTGCGCCTCCCCCTCCCCCTTTGGTCGTACAGCGAGAAGAGGAGGGTGAGAGAACAGATGAAGACTCTCAACAGAGCAGCTCACATTGCCCTTATTTACTGAACCTCCCTCTAAAGGATAAAGCCTGCAGCATAAGATACATTTTTTTTTTCAAATTATGCTCCCTATTGTATTTTTTCAGGTTACATATTGCATATAAGAAATGTATTTACACAGATCATCTGTTGGCTATTTCCTCCAGTCAGAGGCTGAGTGGCAGCTACAGGTTTTATCATTAACATGCTTTCTCGCTGTCATGAAATTATTAGATCTACATGCAGGGGTGTAAATTAATTGTGCACTGGGGCCTGTGTGGTGAGACAACAGAATCTTGAGTGACACGCAAGCATAGTATTTCATGCCAAACCTCAAGCATTTCACCATATTTCTTTAAATATGCTTAACTGAAAAAAGTACACTCCACATCATTAAAGTGACATTGGTCATGCAATAAAAAATACACTGAACTTAAGCTGTAGTCAAACCTCACCCTTTCCCTGCCACACAATTAGGATGAACTTTTTGACTTTTTAAAAGAAAATTATGACGACAACCCTTTCAGCCAATTCCTGTTCTCTTTCTTCTAATAGTACGTTTACTTATACTGAACAAAAATATAAATGCAACACTTTTGTTTTTGCTCCCATTTTTAATGCGCTGAAGTCAAAGATCTAAGACTTTTTCTATGTACACAAAAGGCCTATTTCTCTCAAATATTGTTCACAAATTTGTATAAATCTGTGCTAATGAGCACTTCTCCTTTGCCAAAATAATCCATCCACCTCACAGGTGTGGCATTTCAAGATGATGATTGACTGCAGGAATGTCCACTAGATCTGTTGCCCTTGAACTGAATGTTCGTTCTCTACCATAAGCCGTCTCCAAAGGCGTTTCCGAGAATTTGGCAGTACATCCAATCGGCCTCACAACCGCAGACCAGGTGTAACCACACCAGCCCAGGACCTCCCCATCTGGCAGCTTCACCTGCAAGATCGTCTGAGACCAGCCACCCGGACAGCTGATGCAACAATCGGTTTGCATAACCAAAGAATTTCTGCACAAACTGTTAGAAAGCGTCTCAGGGAAGCTCAGCTGCATGCTCGTCGTCCTCACCGGGGTCTTGACCTGATTGCAGTTTGTTTTCGTAACCAATTTGTGAGGGCAAATGCTCACCTTCAGTGGCGTCTGGCACTTTGGAGAGGTGTTCTCTTCGCAGATGAATCACGTTTATACTTTTATTCAGTGTAGATAATACTGTGGTTCAGTACAACTTACAGATACACCTCCTGCTTTACGTTACCCTACTGTACTTGATGTAATTGAGTGCTTTCATAGTTTTCCTGCGCAATGAGGTCCCCTCACTGTGGGTTTGACATCCACATGAAGTGTAAAATCAATATGGCTAAATTATCAGCTTGTTTAGATCCACCGAAGCAGCACTGAGCATGAATGTGATGTCAAAAACAAAAAAAAAAAAGTCCTGCACCTTGCTGTGCCGTACCAACGACTGGCTCTGTGTTACTTCAGCCTAACACCAGATGTCTCTGTTGCCATACCTAAGCAGCAACATCAGGTCAGAGCTGACCTGTTTACTGTGCCGTGGAACTGTGGGATGCGTTGTTGCTTTAAGAGCAAATTGCAGGTAGATTTCTTTTACTACATTCATACTTAACCCTTTGAGGCCCGCCGTAGACTCCTTTATGTCTTTAGGGGGAGACAGCAGGTCAGCAGTAGATGTCACATAGAAGTGATGCGCATCATCTGAATGCTGGAAACCTGAATATTAATTTGAGATGCTGCTCAGCACTGTGTGTCAAGTTATTCTAGTCATAAACCAGAAATAAACATCAATCAATTAATTGAATAATTCATTGTAATTCACTGTGAATATAGTGTCATGTACTGTGTGTGTATACAGGTTTAGAGCATTATGATTGAAGTATATGATGTCCATCTCCATGCTCTATTATGTCTACTATGTCCAGTAAGTTATGTTTTAAGGACCCTCTCTCCTGCCTTCCTGCCTTATCACCCACGGCTGTACAGGTCAGAGGATGAGACTGGCACATGCTGTGAAAAGGGACGGCAGCAGCATTGAAAAAATCTTGCCCTTTCAAAACTACTCACTGACTGGTAACGTTACTATAGCTAAAAAGCAGGCCACTTACCCACGTACACCTGATCCGTACTCCAGACCACCTTTTCAAATAGACCTGGCATGGACTGATGAACAGTGCCCTATGCTGTGTGTTCACATTAATCATTTGAATGGACTTTGGGGTCAAGTGTACGTGGCTCTGTACGTGTATATATATATATATATATATATATATATATATATATATATATATATATATATATATATATATATATATATATATATATACACACACACACACTATATATATGTATAAAAAAGTACAAAGTACAGCACACAGTATGTAGCTAGTTTCTCTTTACATGATAAAGTAAGATAACCTCCAGGTTCTTCTGTCTGTCATTTTGTTCCCTCTCTAACAGCGTAACGTCCAGTCCGCTCACTGTTGATCTGGAGAACGACAGCGACCTGCTAGCTTCACTGGGAGGTTGAACCCAACCAGACCCACTGTAGACTGTGCAGAATCCCGACCACTCAGCGGGAGCCACTACTACTGTGATGAGAGAGATTGTGTTCGTTTGAACACAAAACCAAGAGGAAGAAGGTATCTGCCCTGTCAGTCGCAAAGGCAACATGGGGCATGCTGCCAGATGCAAAGACCGGTCCTCTGTGGAAAGAAAAGTCAATCCAGCCGCTGTGCCAACATGTGATTCAAATATACCCCAGTACAAGACACTACTGTGCCCAGCCAGATGCAAAGGCTAACCCTAAACTCACCAGTCCTGCCAGACAGAGGCCAGATGTCAGCAGCTGGTGGGCCACCTGTGTGGTAGAGAGGAAGAGTAAATGTGAACATATACTGCACTGATGGCTCTGATGATTCCAGGAGAAAACTGTCAGCTGTGTAACTTACATGGAGCTAGTATTGCTCCTCTCACCACCTCCTCCTCTTGGCAACCTGCTTGTTGACGCCCTGCTCTCCCCTTCTTCTCTTTCTGGAGTAGCCGAGGCCGGAAGGTGAGGAGGAGGAGAGTTGCCAAATGGTCTGAGTATAACTAGTCCTAGATACCTGCAGATGAAAACCAGGATGATCAACAATGAAACCAGCAGGAGGAACATCAAGAGGAGGAGCAGCAAAAAGGGGAGCATGGGGATAAGAAAGAGGAGCATGGGGATAAGAAAGAGGAGCATGGGGATAAGAAAGAGGCGCATGGGGATAAGAAAGAGGAGCATGGGGATAAGAAAGAGGAGCATGGGGATAAGAAAGAGGAGGAGCATGGGGATAAGAAAGAGGAGCATGGGGATAAGAAAGAAGTACAGCATCAGGATGGACAAAAGCAGCATAGGGGTAAGCAAAAGGGGGAGAATAAGGAGCAGCAGGGGGAAAAGTGAGATGAAGAGCATAAGCATCAGCATGAGGAGCAGGATAAAATGCAGTAATAATAGTTACTAATAATAATTATCATCATCCTGGTCCATCCCAGCATCTGGTCGTGGGAGCTGCTCCAGAGGAGGAGAGGGAGGTCTGGTCTCAGCCACCTGAGGCACATCCTCATCGTCTACATCTGCAGGGGAAAAGGGTATAAAAAGGTCACATTCTGCCCTTCTATAAAACTGGCTTCAACAGGAGACTTACAGCTTACATAATGAATCATTTTGACTATATAAATTGCATTTACATTCCCATGTGCCTACAGTGAGTCTATGAATACTGTACTGCACCACAACACAAGCTGCTACTTCTACATTTATAAACCCATATAACAAAACAACACCATCCCACTTTACTATGTAGAGAAAAAAAGACAATCATTGTGATTCAGTTCTCCCTCTCTTTCCCCTCCTCTCCTGCTGTTGGGCTGCTCAAACCTGTGAAGACAAATCATCCCTCTCACCTTCTCCAACATCATGGGGGCGGCAGTAGCTCAGTCCGTAAGGACTTGGCTTAGGATGCCGGTTCAAGTCCCCCATGGACCAAGACCAACTGGTTGCTGGAGAGGTGCCAGTTTACCTCTTGGGCACTGCCGAGGTGCCCCTGAGCAAGGCACCGAACCCCCAACTGCTCTGGGCGCTTGTCAGGAGCAGCCCCCTCACTCTGACATCTCTCCATTGACATGTATATGTACTGTGTGAACAACAGAGTGTAAAACTGAATTTCCCCACTGTGGGACTAATAAAGGAATATCTTCTATCTTCTTCTTCTTCTTCTTCTTCTGTGTGAGGCTCCGCCACCTCTTCATCCAGGCCAGTAGTGGCTGTCTCCGTCTCTTCGTCCAGACCAGCAGTGGCTGACTCCACCTCACTGTCTAGACCAGAAGTGGCTGTCTCCTCTTCATCGTCCATGCCAGTAACGGCTGTCCCTACCTCACTGTCCAGACCAAGGAGACCAGGAAAGTCTATTTCTTGGACCACACCAAGCAGGTCTTCATCCTCCAGACACAGCAGACTGAGCAGGTCTTCATCACTCAGACCAAGAAGATCTTCCTGGCCTAAATGAAAAGCCACCAACACACAAAGTGCTACTAGCACAGTTAAAAGTAACACCAAATATTGTGCAGTTCTGCTGCTGCTCTTTTGAACATACAACTGGATGAGAGTCATGAGATAATATATTCATGCTAGAATAAGAATGACTTTTCACACCCTTTTCTATTAAAGCAATGTTATCATCTCATAAGTAACATACTTAAATAAATAAATAGATAAATAAATATAACAATACCACAATTTAGAAATACCCCACGACAAGCCCTGCATTCAAAAGCATAGTACAGAAGTATTCTCAGCAAATATCGATCTAATGTATCAAAAATCTAAATATGTATTATACAGCAGAATGGCCCCTGTATGTGATGTACTCTCATATATTATATTATTAGATTAATTCTCCTGATGCATTAACAGGTAGCAGCTTTTGGCAAATGGCTGCATTTATATCTCCACATAGGAGAACGGGCTCTGGTTTGTTTACGCCTACACGGATTTACGACCTGACGTAATACGCTCATCAGCCACTCGTCGTCTCCATAGTGACGGTGAAAAAAAAAAAAAATAACTTGTTGTTATTCGAAAAACGGCCCAGTCGCCATCTTTTTTCCAAACCGTTGATAACTAATTTGTAAAAAACTGATGATGTCAAACTAAAACAACCGTGTTTCCACATCACGTTACCATTATTATCACATTCTACATTGGTGGCGGGAAAATCTGCACATTTCTACCATTAAATATTAATCTTAAACCAAAAATAAACGTAGTGAGAGAGATGATTGACAGTAAATATATTATTATTACTTATTATATTATTATATTAGATTATTTATTGGACTTCTGTGTGATTAGTAATGTTTCTGATGCTTAATTTCACTCTAGAAATTTCCAGAAACTCCTGCAGCACCTGAATGCATCTTCAGGCTGACGATAAACACACTGTGATTATTGGTTTATTAATTATTGATTCATGCTAATTACAGACACAAACTCCATCTCAATATTATCGATAGATTGTATCATAGTATGACTGGCTGAATGCACAGTATCTGAATAACTTTTAAAAAACAAATATATATTCAAAAGTATAAAGATGTTTTCGATGTAGGCTTCTTTTTATTGTTACTTTGCGTACTCCATGTGACAGGAGGAGTTTCAGTCTTTCGTTCAAAATCATTATATTTGAGATGCTATTAATATTTGAAATCCAATGTATATTCCTAACATTTAGTAAGTTGAACGATAGGCAACCCTGCAGGGCTACCAAAACTAGATGCCATTATAAGGGTATTCCAGGATAAACCTGAAATATGTCAAGATGTTAAAGGTCATCGTGGTCATTTCTCTGAAAGGAGCATACACTTACTTGCTTTCTTGCCGAGAGTTAAACTGATGCCACGCACCTGTACAATGTGTGATGGGACAGCTAGTTAGCTTAGCAAGAGTGGAAACAGAGGGAAACCACGAGCTTGGCTCTGTCCATAATTAATAAAATCCACCTACCACCCATACAAAAATGAAGTCTAAAAACAACAAGTCATGGTCTTAGAGGGGCTATTGCATTACTTTTTTGACATATGAAAGTATGACTTTTCGTTGAAATTATTCAACATACTATATTGTGACTTTTTTCAATTTTTTTGTCATGTTATAGCATGACTTTGATTCAATGAAATTTTACGACATACTATACGATGAGTTTTTTTTTTCATTAAATTTTTCGACACACCGATCTCTGGCATTTGCTTCATCATGTTTTTCTCTATGTCTTTTTTTCCATAGTATAAGATGACTTTTTTGACAAATTTTTCAACATACAACTCTTTAATATTACATCACTTGTTCCGACTTTCGAATAACACCCCGAGTGGGTTTCCGTTGGAGTTAGTTGAAAGCTTGGTTCATTGCAAACTGTCACTAAAAGGTTCCTTGCGTGCACTGGTTTCCGATGCCGAGAGCGCTGCCCAGTCGGCGGTGTTTGACAAACTGGGACTGAGAACTGGTTGGGTAAACAGTCATCTCTGTCAACACTTTCGCCATTGGTTGCACTGTTGCACTGTTGCACGGGGCGGCAGTAGCTCAGTCTGTAGGGAGTTGGCTTGGGAACCGGAGGGTCACCGGTTCAAGTCCCGACAAACTGAGTGTGAACTGGTAGCTGGAGAGGTGCCAGTTTACCTCTTGGGCACTGCCGAGGTGCCCCTGAGCAAGGCACCAAACCCCCAACTGCTCGGGGCGCTTGTCTGGAGCAGCCCCCTCACTCTGACATCTCTCCATTAATGCATGTGTGTGTGTGTTTGTGTGCATGTACCATGTATAAGTTAAACAGAGTGTAAATTGAATTTCCCCACTGTGGGACTAATAAAGGTAGATCTTCTTCTTCTTCTTCTTCTAATACTGTTAGCACTGTTAGGTGCTATCTGCCATTGTTTCATTATTTAGTCAGTAGTTCTATTTCTTAGTTATTTCAGTATTATTTTTCCTTTTGATATATTAGGTGGACGTTGTAGTTGTTTGCCCTCTGGTTATGTTCTAGGCCTCTGGGGCCTTGATTTCCTTCCCCCAAGACATTTATTATAGACTACTGCAACAGTTCTGTGTTTTTAACACATTTCCTGTTTGTCCTTTTCTTTGCATGAGTACTGCAGGACTGGTGATAGTGTGGCTGCCTGGACGGTGGAAGGATTGGTGTTCAGGGTTCTCACCCCAGCTCCACCCCCCCTTAAGTGTGTATGTAGTGGTAATTTTGCACATTCTTCACACCGTATTGTTTTTCTTTGCAGTTTGGTTATTTTTGCTGTCTATGTGCATGTGCTGGGCCCGGAGCGTGGTGAGTGCTCTGTCCCTGCTTAATTTTTCCCTCCCCGACTACAGCTGCACCCAGCCGTCCTGTAGTGCTCTAGCTCATATCTTACCTGGGTTAAGCTAAGTAAAGTGTGGTATATTTTAATCATTCTACTATTGTAATAAAGTTTGTAATCTTGGGGGAAGCCCTTTGTCTCTGACCATTATTTGATCATTTTTTAGAGATCTGTGGCCTTTTGGGGGGTTTCAGTGACTTCCGCATTAAGTGCCTTAATGTAATTAAGCTTAATTCTGAGCCCTGAACCGGCGCAGGCCACACACTGTTAACACTGTTAGGTGCTATCTGCCATGTCAAGAGCTGTTGAGAGGCTATAGAAGTGAGCTTTCAGACTGTAAACAAGCTGTGGAATGTTGAAGGGGTGGTAGCTGGCTATGTGACGCAGGACCAAGCTCAGGGGGTCCAGTACAGAGAAGAAGAAGAAGAAGAAGATCTACCTTTATTAGTCCCACAGTGGGGAAATTCAATTTACACTCTGTTTAACTTATACATGGTACATGCACACAAACACACACACATGCAGTAATGGAGAGATGTCAGAGTGAGGGGGCTGCTCCAGACAAGCGCCCCGAGCAGTTGGGGGTTTGGTGCCTTGCTCAGGGGCACCTCGGCAGTGCCCAAGAGGTAAACTGGCACCTCTCCAGCTACCAGTTCACACTCAGTTTTTGGTCCATGTCGGGACTTGAACCGGTGACCCTCCGGTTCCCAAGCCAACTCCCTACAGACTGAGCTACTGCCGCCCCCTCCTTCCAGAGGGAAGGATAACAACAATAACAAGAGCTGGTTAGGATGTCCCTAAGTGTCCAAAACCACAACAACGCTGAAATTCACTTCTTTTCAATATTGTCATCCTCATATACAGATTATAATGTAAGAAAACTTCATTGTCATTATTGATTTTAACTTATTGTATTTTTATCAATAATAAAAGTAGTGAAATTATTTTAGAAAGAAAGCAGGTATTGACTGAATAGTAATACACATAGACTGATACTAATGTATGTCTGTATGTATGTATGTATGTATGTATGTATGTATGTAAACACATGCCAGGAACATGGAAAACAGCTGCTCCTGTCTGTCACACACACATCTGAGAGAAATGACAACAGGAAGACGGAAAAGCTTATTCTCTTTATAGTTGGTGTCAATATTCAGTTTTGAAGGTTAATATTTATACACATAAAACACATTTTGGAACACTTTTATATCACCTAATAAAGTTGATGAAATAATTACTAAATAATGGGATTTAACAAAATTTACTCAGCATTTTATGGGTCTGAACGCTCCTTTTTTCTTCATGACCCACAACTATTGTCTCAGTGTCGAGCGAGGTCAAATGAGCTAATTCAATAATAATTTGACATTATTTCAAAATGAAATTCTTTCATATGACTTTACACCAAATGATTATTTTTGTTTACAGATCATTGATATGATTTTCCATCTATCTCACACTTCTGAGTCCTTACACTGAACAAATGCTGTAGCAAAAGTTTTATTCAAAGTCAAACAAATGTATGGAAACAGAAGTTAGCAGGTGAGCACATGTTATGACAGGTTGGTCCGCCCACACGTGACCCTAAAGATCAAGAAAAACAAGGTCAAGATCACCTTTTCCCCTCAGGTATTTATTATATGCCCTCACCATACAGCTGATTAATTGTTTATTTTGAGCTACATTTAAAAAATATTCATGTAAATTAAATACTAAGAGTCAAATCCATCTCTGCAATATTAGCAAAAATGTCATTTTCTGCATGTCCTTACGATAAAGACATTAGACATTAGAATATACTTTGTATACATACAGTATATATATACAGTATATATATACACACATGTATACACAGTTTGATTTGTAAACAAAAACTAATTTTAATATGGTGTAAGTAAAGATAGTAAACAAGGATGCAACATTTTGCTTTCACAATTGTAGAATATTGTAAGACATATATACGGTATATGTCTTACAAATATTCTAAAAATTAAAAAAGCAAAATGTATACAATGATTATTATTGTAATATTGCAATTTAGAAAGAACTAGAGATGAAAACTGTAAAAAATGATCATGTTAGAGATTAAAATCAGAACCACTATACGTAATTTTGTGTACCTGGTAATATGGGTTACATACTACTTACATACATACTTAATATTCATAGAGACTGTTTGTATTTATTCTAGAGAGCCAGAAGTAACGTACGCTACAGAAACACCCATGTCCAGTCTTCTATGAAGGCTCCTATATTGTATATACGGTACATTTACAAATAACACAAGGGCAAGTGACTCTAATGTAAAAGTCATTACAAACCACTCCACCATAATAGTGAAGCAGTTATTGTTGGGGTTTAGGGGGTAATTAAAGCTGCTTTATTATTAATCTGTTTATAACTTATAAATAGGAGTGACGCTGTGTGTACAGTAGAATACAAGCAGAGCCAATGGTGTTTAAAATGTGATGCGGTTCATCCATACTGTTTATCAGACGGAGGAAACGTTGCGTAAAACATGACGTAACCCAGTCACAGTAACCCACACACGCACGCACGCGGCGCGCCTCCTTGTTTACTATCTTACAGTACAAGTAGGTGGGATTGCCATCTGCCGCCCACCGCGCTCTCCCATTGGCTGAGCTCGTCTATTAAGTAAGAGGTCCATGTGCGGGGCAGCAGACTGGACCCGACAACAGCTACTGGACTGCGCCGTGTGCCACCGACCGTCCCTGTGCTCGGTTAACGTTTTAAGCTTTTAGATGTCATTTTCATGTCTGATGGTAATTTGATGATTTGATGATGACGAGTAAAATGAAGTTCGTTCGGTCTCTGATGAAGACTGCAGTTCTGGCCAACGCGCCCAAACACATTGATCATTTCTCCAAGTTCTCCCCCTCTCCTCTCTCTATGAAGCAGTTCTTGGATTTCGGTGAGTGTCTCATATCACTATATTTTAATGGTTTGTGTTGTCCTCATGAGAGAAAATCATTTTCGTTTGACAATTGTCCTTATTTTCTAGTCTGAGCACCTCTGTTTGACCGTGTTTTTATTTAATTTAAGTCTATCTGTGTATGATTGGTTTTATTTTATTTATTGTAGCCTATCTGTAAGTTGAAATGTATATTTTACTGTTGTCTATAGGCTATACATTCCATCCGAACAGGAACAAGATTGTGGTAATAAACATGCAACTAAAAAATCCCTGAGGTTGTATTTGTTCTTTCTGCTACAGTCTTTGTATTGTGCAGTCCTTGCCAGGGCCGGCTCTAGCCCTTTTTGGTGCCCTGGGTGAAATTTGGGTTGCGAGCCTCCCCACCCCTCGCTATAGCAACCCTGGCCTGTGTACACTGCACACATCATGGTTTAAAGACAAAAAGATTTTTATTTCCCTAAATAACTGTATTTATTATGGTAAATAAACAATTGGTCTTTGATATTGTTGGATTATTTTTTAGCCATTTTCACTACAGTTTACATTTTTATTAAGAAATAAGTGTGATGAAAGAGAGTCACAGGGGTGAAAAGTGTATTGTAATTGCGTAGTGTAAGTGTGTATGTCTTTCTTTCTTTCTTTATTTTTTTAATTTGTTACTACTGTATGTGACCTATGCCTGAAGCCGTGATGGTTGCTACTCTCAGGGATCAGGAATGACACTGTGACAAAGATAAAACAGTCCTGTAATATAATGTTTCCTAACTTGTCTCATTGGCTTGATTTAATCATCTCATGTCATCACTGAAGGAAAACAAGCTGTTAGTTACAAGCTGTCAGCCTGCTGTGACCTCAGTGAGACCTGGATGATTCCCAGTGTGTTAATGATGTTGATGGTGCTAATATTGCTGCTGCTCATGTTAATGCAGTTAATGGTGATGATGATGACAATGACAGCAAATGATAACTTGTTTTAGGGACTGTGGACAAATTGCGAAGGGATGAGTGGGGTACCGTGATTTTTTTTATTTCTCATTATAAATTTTACGTTTTATTTCAGCCATGCTTTGCACTATAATTAATAGTGTCGGAAATAGCTATACCAAATAGACAACTTTCACTTGTTTCATGGGAGGGCTGTGTATTGGCAAGAATCTGACGATACGATACCACGATACAGGGGTTACGATTAAATTTACTGCGATGCATTGTGGAACCGTAAGCAAGTTGTTTTTCTAAAATAAAATTTTAGGAAATCTACTATGTATCTGAGTAAAAGAAAGTTTACTTTTTATGCAGATTAGAACAGTATTATATTGCATGCATCACCTATTAATTTAAAAACGGTACAGTGTTTTTGAGAGTCAATACAGTATCACAAAACATAATATTGCGATACTCGATACACCCCTCGATCATGGACAGTTATGTCTCTGTATGAGAGTTTTATTGATGTTTACTTCAGTGGCGCAGATTAGAAGTTCTGTTAAAGGTTCTCTAGATGATATCCAGAGCAGTAATATAGCAGAAAACGACAATTTAGTCTTTAAAGAGGAGTAATGTTTACCTGAGCAGAGAAAGAAGAAGTGTGGCTTTAGATAAGGACATTTGTGTGTTCACATTTTTGTGGCCACCTTAGGTCTCCTGAATGCTTGGCACACGAGAGAAGTTTAGGTTGGTTGCAATCTGTAACCTTACCGCTAGATGCTGCCAAATCCTTCACACTGCACCTTTAAGGCACGGTCAGCCTGTTGTGGCAAATTAATCTTCCAGGTGAATATTGCCTTAGCAGGCGATGGTCACTCACCTGCATACGCAGATGTGTGTGACAACCACATCTCACAGCCCTCTTCAGTTAATGGAGGTCACTGGAGTGGGTACAGTGCCCCGCCCCCATCTACGACCACTTGCTTTCTCATGGCTGAAATCTCATATTTACTGTAGGTCACTTTATGAAAACATCTCAATTCGCTCATCAACACAGTGAGATGCAGTTGAAAGTGGATTGAGTGAAGCTGATTTTGTCAAACCAGTAATAACTCATTTCGCGTCCTTTTGAACTATAATCCTGTTCTTTTCTGTTCTCCAGGTTCGACTAATGCTTGTGAACGCACATCGTTCGTCTTCCTTCGCCAGGAGCTTCCTGTCCGTTTGTCCAACATCATGAAAGAGATTAACCTGCTGCCGAACCGTCTGCTGGCCACGCCCTCCGTCCAGCTGCTCCAGAGCTGGTGAGGCGTACAGATGGACTACTGAAAACTCGCTGATTGATTCGTTAGTGTCTGATTAACTGGTGACTGATTTACTGGCTTGTTTACTGACTGACCTTACAAGTCACTGCTACCCTGTGAAGAGGACTTAAAGTGACAGACCATACTACTCAAGTAGTAATACTGATACTTGATGTTGCTTTTTGTTTTTCCAAAAGGAGCTTAGTATAAGACCTGAACAATAGTACCTGTGACTGTGTGTTTTCAAGTCCTCTGACCATTCAGATTTGTGAAACAAGTTTTTTTTTCTGCATAGTAGATCCTCTTTCTTAAAAGTTGTTCATCTGATTGCTATGAATAGCAGCACTGCAGCACTGCACTGTGGGCCCAGATATTGCATTACAGAGCAGGGAGAGGAGGAGGAGGAAGAGGGAGGGTGGCTGAACTTTGTCCCAGTTCCTCCTCGAGCCCCTGCCTTTCTTCCTCTTCTTTCTCCTGCCCACTTGTTGTTGCAGCTGAGGGGAACAGCAAGTTCAGATCAGCAGGCTCACTGTCGAGTGATAAAAAAGTATCACTTTCAGCATCATTCATAAGAAAATATGGAAATTATCAAAAGATTATACTCTGTTGATTAAATGAGGCACTTACAGAGTGGATCTTTGAGATTAAAAAGCATTTTGAAATTAATGTTTTAAGTGTTAACTGTCACTCTGACATCTGAAATGATGACCTGAAAACAATGTTATACTTATACTAGTGTTTTGAGGCTAATTTAAAATTTGTTCCATCTTTTGTTGTGTAAATGTGACTCTGACCTTTGACCTCATTGTTTTCTTGCCAGCATGCTGTGGTGTCTCTGGGAACTTTCTAGGAATTGCCCACACAGGATGATTTCTCACCACACTTGTAGATTTTCTGCTCTTATTTTGAAGGGACAATATAACGGGACTAGCTCAGTGAAACTTTGCTCCATGACTTTTTTTAGCAGCTAAAATGTCCACTGATGGAAATGCACTATTGTAATATGATATTTGAAAGGCCCAGAAGGTGGCTTAACAACAGCTCTAACCGCTGACTGTTGGGATGGTGTTCCCAGAAACAGACCCTTCAGCTAACTGATGACTGAATGTGTTCAGGGGACCATAGTCACACTGAAGTTATTTTCTTTGAATCACATTAACACACACACACAAACACACACACACACACACACACAGAGGGCTGGTGATGGATGGCAGTGTTTACATTCTCCTCTGTCTCCTCTTTCTCTCTCCCTGTTTTTCTCCCTCACTCGCCCAGTGGAATGTTTCACTAACTCTACCAGGCCATAGCGGGTCAATGTAAAAATACACCATGCTCACATATGATATCACTATCTCCCGTGACAGCAGGCATGCCGGATAGCCAGTGACTCTCTGGTGTTTGTGTTCTGTCAGGTACATCCAGAGCCTGATGGAGATCCTGGAGTTTTTGGACAAGAACCCTGACGACCACAGAGTCCTTGAGATGTGAGTATAGCACACCTATCTGAAAAAAACAAACAAAACCAGAACAGGACAGATGTTGACAGGATAACACTGCTTTCACGCTCTTCATTTTGTCTAACCTAATCTCTGTCTTCTTTCTCTCTCAATCCCAGGTTTGTGGAGGTGTTGGAGACCATCAGGAACCGGCACAACGAGGTGGTCCCCACCATGGCTCAGGGAATCATTGAGTACAAAGATGCTTTCGGCCAGCAGGACGCTGTTACTGACCACAACATTCAGTACTTCCTGGACCGCTTCTACACCAGCCGCATCTCCATCCGCATGCTCATCAACCAGCACAGTGAGCTGCCACACACACAAACACAGACACGCACACACACACTACCCGCCTGTAAACTACCAGCCTGTTCTTCCAAACAAACACACACTTTCATCTGGTTTAGACACTGGAGTTGTTCAGTTCATATTGTGTCAGCCTGTTATAACCACACCTGACCACCTGATCAGAAATTACTGATCACACTGTCAGATAATATAAATATAAAAGGGGTAATAACTAATAATAGTAATAACTATTTCCTCTTTTTCTACTTCATTGCAGCTCTTGTCTTCAATGGCAATTCAAACCCTGCCCACCCCAACACCATTGGCTGTATCGACTCCATGTGTGACGTGACGGAGGTTGCACGAGGTAAGAGGAAGGAGGAGGAGAGAGAGAGAGAGAGAGAGAGAGAGAGAGAGAGAGAGAGAGACAGGAGGGTTTTGACCAGCAGTAATTGGGTTTATATCAGCTGACACTTGCCCTTAATTCCATGACGTTCCTGATTTATTTACAATATGATATGTGACTCCAGTAAAAGCAGATAAACATGGCATAACATCAGAGTACAACTGAAAAAAAAGTCACAAAATGAAAATGGCAAACTACGGTGTATTTTCCAACTTGAAGTGCGTTTAATCAAATAACCAAAAAAGAATTGACACAGCGTATCTGGGACAGGTCTTACTGGGTGTCTCTCTATGAAATATGTTGTCATGTTGAGTCTGAAGTGTCCACTTAAAGTAGGCAGCATGTTTTTGGCATCACTGGTCAAAAAATCCATAATAACCTTTCAGCATATTGTAGTGTTAAACTAGACTTCTGCACCTCCGCATTCCTATTTGCTGTTCATTCAACAGAGGCATGTCAGTCACTCGCAAACTCTGATCAAACAGTCAAACTAGGCTGATCAAATAAGAATCAATATTCTGTTACTGTAATGAGTATTTCTGTCCTCAGATGTTTTCAGAAACATCTTGTAGTAACTGTTTAGCTGTAAAATGAAAACGTTTGCCCCGGCTGGAGGGTGGAGCTTGGTATTTCCTCAACTGATGTCAACATGGCTGCCGGGTCACAAACTTTCCCATTTTACAGCTAAACAGTAACTACACGATTAATTTGAAAACTTTATGCAAGAAATAGGAGGACACAGAGGCACATGATTTTTTTTCAGATTACCTGTCTCATGCACTACTGTCAGGATGGTAAATGGTAAATGGACTTCCAGCGCTTTTCTAGTGTTCCAGCTACTCAAAGCGCTTTACACTATGTCAGCATTCACCCACTCACACACACATTCATACACTGATGACAGAGGCTGCCATGCAAGGAGCCAACTTTGCCCATCAGGATCTAATCTAAATACTCATTCACCACAGCCTTCAGAGCAATTTGGGGTTAAGTGTCTCGCTCAAGGACAGATCGACATGTGACCAGAGCAGCCAGGGATCAAACCGCCGACCCTCTGATTGGTGGATGACCTCCTCTACCCCCTGAACCACAGCTGCCCCAATACATAGTGACCATCTTATAAAAGCAACTTTTTAAATCATATTTGCTCTAATCTGCCTACTCCAGCTTTAATGGGTATGTGGAGGAAACAGGGGACATACAAAATGGACAGATTGGCAGAACAAGGGGGAAATGGGGGAAACAACAAAATAGTGCTGTGTCTTGCATCCTGGCTGTTAAAGTAGTACACCTATTTTCATAGCCAGATATTTCATTAACAGAACTATTTCAGTTTATCACACTGTACATCTGAAAACATGATGTTTATACCGATGATATCCTTGTATTTATCACATCTGTCTATCTTTATGGTAGTTTTATCATGTCCATGCAGGGCAAAGAATAGACTTGTTGTTTCTTCATGTCTCTCTATAGATGCATATGAGAGCGCTAAGTTGCTGTGTGAGCAGTATTACCTGGGGGCTCCAGAGCTGGAGCTGAGGCAGATGAATGGTGAGATGCACACAAAACACAGTCACAGTTTTTAGCAATGGCTGATGTGTGTGTGTGTGTGTGTGTTTGTGTTTGTGAGCGCTGACTGTTTTGCATTTTTTTTCCTCCCCCAGGCAACAACAACAGAGAGCCCATCCACATCTCATACATCCCGTCTCACCTGTACCACATGCTGTTTGAACTCTTCAAGGTATATGCATCTGCAAAAAAACACATTAAATACACTACAGGATATACAGTATGTCATACTACAGTATATATAGTAGTATAGGGGTGTGTGTTTGTGTTTAGGTTCTAAATACTGCACCATAGTTGCTACATTTATCCCAAATTAATTCACAATATCAAAAAGTGTCCAAAAGTACTGACACAAGCAATGGGTTCAGTATGGATTTTAGAATACACTGAACTTCTATAGATATTATTTCATATCCAATTTTTAATAAAATGTAAATATTGGCCTGTTTTTGGTCCCAACAGCTGATAATCCTATGTGTTTCCTCTCTGTAGAATGCCATGAGAGCAACCATTGAGAACCACGAGGCCAGTAGGACCCTCCCACCCATCAAAGTCCTGGTCGCTCTTGGTGGAGAGGACCTGTCAATCAAGGTGAGTGACTCTACTACATACAGAAATAAGTCTTCATCAAACTGACACAGAAAACGTGAAGTTGGCAGACCAATTGCAGCTTCCATATTAACTAAATATTTGGGCTGTCGATTATTTAAAATATTGAATTGCGAGTAATTACAAGTTTATCATATTTTTTAGCTGTTCAAAATACACATTAAAGGGAGGGATCTGTCAAGTGTTGAACGGGCAAATATGTATATTTATTGTTGGAAATCAATTAACTACACAAAACAATGCTAAATATTATCCAGACATGGATTCATTAGGTTTTTTTAGTTTCATGATACCAGTATCTTCACTCTAGCTTCAAAACTGAGCTGCAACAACCTAAAAAGTTGCATTAATGTATGAAAGCATTAGTGGTGTTAAAATAAATTTGCATTAACGCATAATCGTCTTACATGCTACTGCAGTAGAATTCACTTTAACATACCAAAAAGACAAAAAGGAGGGACAGTATATTGTCATGGAAGTGCTCTGTCCAGTGGAAAGTCAAGGGGAAGTCACAATAGAAAATTCAGATTCCTCTGATGTGTTGCAAAGGTGAGCAAATTCACAGTGACAGGAGTGGCTGTAAAACCCCAGAATTAGTTACTATTATGTTATGTTATTATTATGTTAGCATTAGCTAACATCAACACAACATTAACTATGCTTTCTAAAATGTCACAAGTTGAAATAACAGGAGGTATTAGTTGAATGCCCCAAATTCTCAAACCAAGAATAGAAACTTCTGCAACTAAAACACACAGTAATCCTCCCCGTCCTAAACCTGTACTGAAGTATGTAACATTCTGTGTAATCTAAGGTGATTATGTGATTCAGAAAGCTATGGAAAGAAACAGCTTTGTTTCATGCTTTCTTCTTCTCCCCATTCTGTCGTTCTGACATTTTTACTCTTTGCCCCATTGTTGCTCTTACCCCAACTGACCTCTGTTTAGCTGCTTAGTTAGCTTACATAAACCTCATAAACACTCATTATCATCAAAGAATGATAATCTCTATAAACCTCTGACATCATTGCTCCTTGCACATCATGAGTCCATATTTAAACAGGATTAACTCAGTTTGACATCTACTTGCCCTAATTGGGTGCAATGAAAAAAATCTAATGTGGTTATGAAGGGTGGCATTAAACACACACACACACACACACACACACACACACACACACACACACACACACACACACAAGAGCGGAGGGCTGCTACCGTTGGCCTGGGAGCAGTTTTAGGGGGTCGATGCCTTGCTTAAGGGCACCTCTGCAGTGTCCAGGAGGAAAACTGGCACCTCTCCAGCTACCAGTCCACGCTTGGTCAATACGGGATACTTAAACTGGTCCCCACGGACTGAACTACAGCTGCCTCCCTGCTGTGTGATTAACCCGTCCATAATCGTTGTCCCTCTCCAGATGAGTGACAGGGGAGGTGGCGTTCCTTTCAGGAAGACGGAGCAACTGTTCAGCTACATGTACTCCACAGCTCCCAGACCCTCCATAGGAGACAGACACAGAGCCCCATTGGTGAGCAGCTCACACACACAAACACACACATTCAAACACAATATTAAAGCTGCAGGTAACTTTTATAAAAATAACTTTTTTATCATATTTGCTCAAACTGTCACTATACCCTGACAGTAATATATGAGACAGTTAATCTGATAAAATCATGTTGCTCCACCTCCTTTTCCTGCTCCTCCTGCCATTTTAAATATTCAGGTGAAGTAGGCATTCATATTCATATATTCATATTTTATTAGTGCTACCTAATTGACAGTTTGATTGGAGTTTACGAGCCTCATGAGCAGTGACTGACAGCTACGTTAGCTCTGATTGATTGTTTTTCTTTAGGCATGGTGGACTCTTACAACTGCCATTAGGAGCACTAGGAGGAGGCACAGGGACATAATTTCATCATAATAATAATCAGATTATCTGCCTCATCCACTACTCTCAGGATACAGTGACAGGTTGAGCAAATATGACAGGAAGTTGCTTTTTATAAAAGTTACCAACTACAACTTTAACACATGAGAAGAGCTAACATCTGTGTGTGTGTGTGTGTGTGTGTGTTTGTATGTGCAGGCAGGGTTTGGTTATGGTCTGCCCATTTCGCGTCTCTACACTCGCTACTTCCAGGGAGATTTGCAGCTCTACTCTATGGAGGGTTACGGCACTGACGCAGTCATACACCTGAAGGTAATATACCACACACACACAGGCATGCACCACCACCGCTAACATGTTGGTCTTTAATTAAATGTGGCTCAACTCAGGCTGAAATAAGCCATGGTCTACCTCTGGGTCTGAAAGTGAAGCCAATGCAGAAGTGCCTTAAAATTGCATTCCATCTAGTAGCCAGCAGGGGGCGACTCTTCTGTTTGGAAAAAGAAGTCTGATTGTCTATGAGAAAATAGACAGAGCCTACTTCTCACTGGATTTATTACCTCAGTAAACATTGCAAACATGAATTTATGGTCTCAGTCACTAGTTTCCAGTCTTCAATACAGCATGATGTTCATTTAGTAAATTATGGTTCCATTTTGAGTCAAATAGACCATAAAGCAGCGGATGCTGTAGGGCGTGGATACCTGGTGATTGACAGGTTGCTACCATGGTGTACAGTGTGTTTTCCATTCATGAAAGTTAATTATACCCTTTTCGGGCACCTGAAAATGTTGTATTCAGCATTCGGTTGTACTTGCAAAAAACCAAGATGCTGATAGCCAAAATACCAAGCTCCAGGCTTCAAAATGGCAGTCCACAAACCAACACGGTGACAATGTCCGCTACTTATATATAGTCTATGGAAATAAGACGACTGAGGTCAGAAACCATGTGATTCAACAAGCCTGTCAGATCTGGCTCTCCTTCTTGAGAGCTTGAAAACTACCTTTGTAAAGGTGCACCATGTTTTTCACAAGCCTATCAGAGCAGACTGGGCTTTTTCGGAAGGGTTTCTTAAAGAGACAAGCACTAAAATCTAGCGTTTCAGACTGAGCGTGAATACAGGTATAGTCAGACAGACAGTATGGGGAAAATAAAAGGGGTATTGAAGATTCACAATAATATATCAAATCGGCACCCAAGTATTATGATAGCATGGACTCGAGAGATAGCTGAAATGTCCCAGCCCTAGAATATAATGTGTTCATTGATCATTAAAGCATGAAAACATGTTCTGTAAACCTGGAAATGAGCGATATGTTCCCTTTAAAAGTCCCTTCTCCGTGTCTGTCTCTAGGCATTGTCTACAGACTCGGTGGAACGATTGCCAGTTTTCAACAAGACTGCTTTGCGTCACTACAAGCTGAGTTTGGAGGCAGACGATTGGTGCGTTCCCTCCAAGGAGCCGCTGGACCTGGCTGTGTACCGTGCTGCCAAGTAATTAAATCATGACCTGACATGACATTGTGGGACCAGAACTATTAGCCCAGCAGTGGAGGGGAGCTGGTGTGACCAAAAGTGTCCAAGGCGATCAAAGAGAAGGCAGAGCATCGGCGTCCTGATTGTCTGGGAGCTTCTTTGATTGGAGCGATGACCTTCTTCATGTATCTTCCTATACTTTCTTTACATGTGTGCTATTAATAGAGAAAGAGAAGAAAAACATCGACATCGTGAGCCAAGATGAGTGATAGTCAAAGATGCAGCGGTAGAAAGTGAGAAGATGGAGAGGTGAACTGAAACCGATGGCAGGGCTGAACAATTTGAAGAAAATATCTAACTGTGCAAATTATCAGACCAATTCTAGGACTGGGATTTATGAGCACATTTCACCCAAATGCTAGTTACCTGTTTGCTGATTCTCTTTGATAAAGTTTATTTAGGGTGCTTCTCAGCCAAACAGGTCTTTGAAAGTGCCCGTAGAAAGTTTTCCTGAGACAATGAGTGCCTGTGCATGTTGACAAAGAAGTGCCTTTTTTTTCTTTTTGATACAAGAAACACATTTCCTCTATGGGCGCTCTTTCCTCTTTGCGTTGCTGTTACAACCTGTTCTCACCCCCAACTTGTCAAATACCAAAATCATTAGACGGTCAGAGCAACCGACATAGAATAAAGTGGGTGGGAGCTTAGGATGGATGGGTCAAACAAACACAAGACTTTCAGACAGGAGACTGCTGTTTGTGTTCTGTGTGTCAACACTGACTCATTTTACCTTCATTTTGTTACATAACTTATATTTAACTAAAGACAGTTATGTAAAAAACATTTTACGTAACAAACATGCTTATTTTCTTTATAGTCCTCTGACCACTCACAGCGCTTTACACTACATGCCAACATAGACTGATGTCAAGGCTGAGCTACACAAGGTGAACCTGCTCATCAGGATGTAAACTAATGCTCATTCACACACTTCCACATAATGCTGATACAGTCTTCGGGAGCAATTTGGGGCACATTAGCCCAAGGACACTTGGATGTGCAGACTGGAGGAGCCGGGGATTGACCTGCTCTCACTCCTGTTGCCTAAACTTAAAGAAGCAATATGTAGCACTGACAGCTAACGTTTCAAATGGCTACAGCAGTCCAAATTTAAAACATTGGAGCTGTGGCCCGTCCACTCCTCCGGTGTGACTGATAGGAGCGCACTTTTTCACAATTTGAGGGTTACCTTCTAGACATGAGCATGTTAGCCTGCAGCCAGCAGCAGTAGTCGGAATCACTTCAGTGGCTGTGTGTCTCAGATACTCACTGCCTTGATAACCCAGCTGCTCACAGACCACAGAGAGATGTGCAGAGGCTTTTCAGGTCAGGTAGAATCTAATGTTATGTTATGCTCCTGTTGATCCAGTTTGTTTGCTGGCTTCCATGGCTGCACAAGATTGTTTGCACGCCAATTTGTTTCATATATGGAATGGAAATTTCAAAATACCGGCTGTAGCACTGTTGTCGGAGAAGCCAGTATTTCAATTTAGCACGTTTCCTTAATCTTTGATGACATATGGTCATTTTACAATTTATTACAGTAAAATATTACAGATTGGTCCTTTAACCCTGTACTTAGTGAACCTAAAAAACAAGTAAACCTACACAGGATGTTTATTTTGAAAAGATACTGTATGCATGTAACAAGCAGAGACTGATGGGTCCAAAACTGATGCTTGAGGGCTACCTAGAGCATCATAGTTTGAAGTGTAGGGCCACTGACCAAGCTGTCATATTTGACAAGTTGGGAGTGAAAGTGGGTTGGCTGTAAGAGTGAATCAGCTCTATTACTTCCTGGAACTTGTGTTTTTTTTTTTCTATTGCTTGTCTTGTACAAATAAGTAAATCCTCTCTTGAATGGTGCTCAGTTACTGATAGTAAACAAGGATCATTTGGTTAGAGATTAGCAGGTACTGTAACATTGTTAAAGGTTTATGTAAACTTGTCTTCTTCGGGCAGTAATGGTTATCCATTAATCGACAAATGTGGGGAATGTGCCTTAATCCGTTTGTTGTTGAAGACCTGTTAACGGGTTCAAACTGCAATGATGGTGTATGAAACAATTGTCCGTACTGTATATTGTGATTCACTGTGTGTATCTGCAGGTACATGTGACCCAGATATTGTGTTATTGCATCATTTGAAGTGTCTATATTGTATATTTGAAGTGAACTGTTCATATTGGAGGACTTCTATTTTTTATAAAGAAATGTTTGGAAAATAAATTGTCTTTTATTATTATTGGGTAAAATCAGTTCTGCTGATTCAGCGTTGGTGGCCCCTGGTCTTACTGAATGTGTGTGTGTGTAACAGACCTGAACCCAGACCTAACACGCCCTGAGTTATATAACATCAGATGCACAATAATGTGTGTGTGCGGTGTGGAGATGTCCTGGAATAGTTCACAAAAGTACAGAGGTCAGCGCAGGGACTTTGGTCACCACGCAGTGTGTGTTTGTTGGGATTTCAGTTATCATGCAGAGTGTGTGTGTCTGAACATATGAGACCAAACTGCTCTTGCTGAAGTCAAAGATAAAGTGCGAGGTCATAAATACCTGAGTGGAACGATGAGCAACTGTGGTGCTACTGAACAGCAAATGCAGTTGTACAGGTTACTGATTGGGACAGCATTCAAATTCCAAGAAAAGACTAAAACCAACAATGAGTTAGTTTTCCCCAATGTGTACTGATTCCCTCAGAAGACCTAAATCTTTGAAATCACATCATCATGTCATTTCATTTACCATGTCTCTAGGGATGGCAGTCTCGGTTGGACTGAAATATCCATTATCTGTACCTGCTTGTCCTATTCAGTGTTGTGGTGGGGCTGGAGCATATCTCAGCTGGCATTGGGCAAAGGCTTGGTTCACCCTGGACATAAATACAGACACACCTATGGACAATTTAGTTAACAATTAGCCTAACCTGCATGTGTCTGCACTGTGGGATGAAGCCAGAGAAGAGAATGAGGAGAACGTCCTGCGACCGCTGAACTGATGACCCGAGTCTTCATCACCCTAAAATGTAATGATTTATGTTATGGGGACGTGCATTTTGTCATACACCCACACACATGCCCAGACACACAGGCTGGTTGATGGCAGAGCAGCTTGAACCAGTTATGTAAGGAGTGAATGAGGCAAAACATGGACCCTCTTACAACAGAACATGGTCCAGGTTACCTTGTTCTGTATTTGTACTGTCTGTACCTGATATCTGACACATCAGTGATATCTTACATAAACAAAAGAACAATAAACCCTTTTTATATTTATCACTATTGAGACTTTTGCTCAACCCTGATGGTCTGTTTGAGCTCCTTGGGCTCCTTTAACAGCTCCAAATCCTAGACTTAAACCTTCAGAGAGAATATTTTGCGTCACTGGGCAAAAATCCATAATAACCTTTCATCATATACTCTGGGAGAAAACCAGACTTTCACACCTCCTTATAGCCCTTTTATCAGGCTTGAAAAAAATCTAGGCGTGATGGGGGACTTGGGCCAATCACAGGTCATTTCAGAGAGAGAGCATTCCTATTGGCTGTTCATTCAACAGAGGCAGCTGTCAGGCAAATCCATAAAGCAGCATATTTTAAACTTCCACGTTAATATGAGCATTAAATACATGACAAGTCTCTCTTTAATGTTCATTTTGAACAGTGTGCTAAATTTATGTGCCATAAATTTTTATTAACTATGGACAGTCATACAATTAATTGCAATTAAATATTTGAATTGATTGACAACCCCATTATTATTAGGGTTCACACATACAGCAGTGAGACCCCAAACAATGAGGAAGTAAAGCTAATTAAACCACAAAGTCGGGCAGCTGACAAACCAGTCAGTGGACTTTGGGGAGATTTCAATGTCACAACAAAATTCATCAGAAACCAGCTGTATTATGAAATTTAAACTTTATGCTACATTTCCAGAGCAGATGACTTGTTTTTCCAGTTTGAAAAAAATAAGCAACAATAATAGTCAAGCGATGTGCTCATTTTCATGGCATATAATAACAAAGAGGACAGTTACTATCCATAAAATGTGTTCAAGGTCATTGTGGAAAACAATAGAGCAGAAGTGACAAACTAAAACCAATACTTACTGTAAAAGGTTGACTTATAGTCATGATCAGTAAAACTGTACGTTGGATGTTAGAATATGTTTATGTGTGTGAAGGGCTGCACAGTGGTGTAGTGGTTAGTGCTGTTGCCTCACAGCAAGAGGGTCGCAAGTTCGATTCCGGCTTGGGACTCTTCAGTGTGGAGTTTGCATGTTCTCCCTGTGTAAGCGTGGGTTTTCTCCGGGTACTCCGGCTTCCTCCCACAGTCCAAAGACATGCTGTTTAGGTTAATTGATGACTGTAAATTGTCCGTAGGTGTGGATGTGAGTGTGAATGGTTGTCTGTCTATATGTTGTCTGTCTCTATGTGTCCTGCGATGGGTCCAGGGTGTACCCCGCCTTCACCCAACGCCAGCTGGGATCGGCTCCAGCCCCAGGCGACCCCTAACGGGATAAGCAGTTGACGATGGATGAATGAATGAATGTTGGTCTGTTTTCAGTGATGTGATTATTGATTAAACAGTGACCCCGTGTGGTGAGGTTTACAAATTACCATTATTGTGTCTATTTTCACTTTTTCAAACTGCATCAGAGAACAATTGGTCCATTTAGCATTTAAATGTGTTTCCCCATTTTTACCTCCACCTAGTAGGTTATGTTTTTGCCGGCGTTTATCTGTCTGTTTGTTTTTCTGTGTTCAAGATAACTCAAAAACTTATGGACGGATTTTGATGAAATTTGCAGGGTGTGTCGAAAATGTGAAAAGGAAGAACTCATTTAATTTTGGGGGTGATCCTGGATCACTTTGAAATTTTCGTTAACAATGGGGTAAATGGGACCCAAAAAATTGTTTCTCAATATCTCTGGTAATTGCTGCCCAAAGCTCATGAAATTTGACTCAGGGATTTACAATGTGTACTTCTATCAAATCCCAAAGGCTGATCCAGATCTGATCCAGATGGCGGATTTTATAGCAATTTATATAAAAAACTATGGTGCTTGGCGGAGGTCTGTGCTCTCCGAGTGCTTTTCTAGTTGCCTTTTGTTTTGGCCCCTTATTACCCTGCTACATAAATGTCAGTCCAATACTATGTAGATACGCCCATTGTTAATACAAAGCTATTGCCTGGTTATATGGTAATTACATGGTATTGCATAATTAGTACCTCTTTATTTATCATTTTATTAACTATTACCCCACAATTACCATGTTGTTACCATTATTTATATTATTTTAAACATAACCTGATTCATTGTGTGTATTATCAGTATTTACAAACATAATATCAATAAATGTAAACACAAATAATGAACAAATTCAAAAATCAGTGTAGATGTTCTCACTTGTTAGGTTTATTAACATCTTTAATGACAGCTCTGCTCTATTATCCTAGTAATCAATGACAGTGTGACAGTGAGCCATGAACAATATCAGGACCTGAATCTGAAGCAGCTAAATGCAATTCAGCCCTCATTCATTATATTATCTTAAAACATGCTGGTATTACTGATTTCCATATCACAGCTGAATTCACAAGTGATGTGTATTCAAAAGAGTGACTAATGATGTTTGTGTGTGTCCACTAGAGGGTGCTGTAGGAAAAGAGTAGCTTCTTCTTTTACTGCAAAATAAATATGATGTGTGGATCTTCAAAACAATTGTCAGATGAAAGCCATCATTTCAAATCCACAGGTCTTTCTCTTTCTCACAAATATACATGTCTTGTTGCTTCCACAAACAATTCAAACGTACAAATATCTTCCATTGATCCAGTGATGCATTAAGTTAGTACTGGTGATCAAAATGAGTTCCACTACTTCTCTAATGAACTGTATTACTCTCACACATGTCTAGAACTACAGTTTCTGAGTAAATTCTCACATATAGACCCATATGAAAAAGTAGTAGGTTACTTTTGTTTTTCCTGTAGGATACTTTCATTTTTGTATATTCTGTCTGACATTATAGCATTACAAGGTAAACCTACCCTTATGAAATGACTTATAGAGAGGTGAGACAATGAGAAACTTGTGAATAAAGCACACAGTTTGACTGTTATCAGACCATTACATAGACATTATCAGTCGCTATAAGTGCCATAGGTGTGGGTCATTAGGGGCCTACTACACCAACTATGCTGTAAAAGTGAAAGCGAAACTTAAAAGCAACTTGTTCTAATATGTTGTAAAACTGAATGTCAACTTCTGAATGCAACAAAAAGGTTTCTTTAGGTTTAGACCAACAAAATTATGACTTCTTTAGGTTTAGGCAACAAAACTGCAACTTCTGCAGGTACAGGTAACAAAAATACAACTTTTTTAGGTTTAGGCACCAAAAGTACAACTTCTGTATGTTTAGGCAACAAATCTAAAACTGCTTCGACATCTTTAGGTTTAGGCAACAAAACTGAAACTTCTACAACGTCTTTAGGTTTAGGCGACAATAGTACAAATTCTTTATGTGTAGGTGACAAAGCTACAATTTCTTTAGGTTTAGTCAACATGTGTACAACTTTTTTAGGTTTAGACAACAAAACTAAACTTCTTTAGGTTTAGGCAAAAAACAAACAAAAAACCCCCCACATAGTTCAATTTAGGGAAAAACCGTGTTTTCGGTTAAAATATCTATAACCAGAAAGACAACTACACATTGTTGGTTTCACAAGTGATGCAAACTCCTGTCTGTAAACCCTGTGTTTCATCCATAGTCCCCGACCTCCAACCCTTATGGGGTTTCACACTGTCTCCAGCTCATGACTGCTGCTTGTGCTTCTGTCATAATTGCTATAGTCACTAGAGGTCACTGTTGTGTTCTTTTAGACCTTCTTTTGGTGAATGGATGCTAAAATTTATCAGTGGGAGTAGGCCCCTCTTGACCCACAACTATGGGGCTTATAGCAACTGATAACGCCTATTTACTGGCCTGACAACAGTCTAATTGGCTGAATATACTGTTAAAGCTGGTGTGTGATATGAGATTATTCACTGAGGATATTCGACTGTTTTACTGGGTAAGAGACATGAGATATGAAATGTCATACAGACACAGTTCACAGACTTTCCTGTCCTATGCAGCAATAAAGGAACCTGTCATTTTGTCAGTGATGGACTGGTTTATGAATTGACTTTTGATAGACAGGTTCAATGGGGCAGCAGCTGCAGGACAAATGAAGTGTTGCGCAGCTCAGTTTAAAATTAAAAATCTGGTGATTGCTCTTAATGCAAAATTAAAATTGCAAATTGCAAATGACCCCACTGTGGGACTAATAAAGGAATATCATCTAATCTTTTGTTGTTTGGAGAACTGCACAACAGAAATCAATCAAAGCTGTGAAATAAACAACCAAAAAAAGCACAGGACACATATGGAAAGTTTTGGCATAAGCTTTTAATGTTTTTATTAAGTTTTCTATGTTTTCTCTTTAAACTGAATTTGTTTGCTTTTTCCCAGTAGTTTTGTGATTTTTTTTTAAATATTATTCATCTGGTTTTTATTTATCCTATCAGTAAAGGAGAAGAGTTGCTCAGGTAAATCAGCATTCACAGTCAAACCTTCATACATTTTAACAACAGAACTGTTTTTTATAAGTCTCTTTTTCACAAATGCTGTTGAATTATTACAGTTTCACATTTTTTGTTCTTTACATGTTTCAAAAATAGAAAAGGTAAATAATAAACATTCCATTGAAATATATTTTATACACTTTATTCTTTTTATTTTATTTTTCTCTCTCCAGTGTAGTGACAATAAATTTATATCCAGCATCAGTCTTTATGGCATAAACCCCATTCATTAATGGAGGGAAGCCTCTTGTCCCTCTGCCATCCTTCTTTTTTTCTCTGTCTCTCTTTTCAGTGGACACATACATTATTTATCCCTGCTGTGGGACCATCAGCCAATCACCTGATCAAGTGATGGATCAATAAATTGACCAACAGCAATATGAACCCCAGAGTGTCTATAGTACTGTCCAAATAGCTGGACTCAAAGCGTGATGAATTTTTCTGTTTATGAAAACAGAAGAAAGGAAAATGATGAAGAGAAGGCACAGCAAAACGAGCACAAGTTGAAAATGAAAAACACCTGAACAGACAGGTAGAGAAGCACGTGGTGGTAGTCTGATGATGAAAAAGGTAAGATTTCCATGACCTCAGCATCCAGGATACAGTGAAAAGTTGTAAAAGCAAAGTAAAGTAAAAAGAAAGATGACCCAAGAATATGCTTAGAAAGGGTGACACAGAAAAATGCAGAAAACAAGCACCAAAACCTCGACACCGGTGCTGGGAAACTTCTGGAAAACCATGATTGGACTCATGAAACTGAGCCAGTTTGCTTCCAGAATGTGATCACATTACAATCTGCTGCTGCGTGAAGAATGCCCATGCCTGCATGAAAGGAAGCACTTTAATAAAATATTTTCATTTGGTTTGTGTCACTGTATTTTCTAACCTGACAGAGAAAGGAAGAGGGGAAGAGAACCTTGAGTTTATTTTCTGACAGAGGAGAGGCTTCCCTCCACATGGCCATTCACAATTAAGTTAAAGTCATCATTGTAAAGTTTCCCACGCATGCATTTAGAATTCATCTCCAAACCAAAAAAAAGGATAGAAAAACACAAGAACAAGGGATGCAAAAAGAAGCTTCTTCCTCAAAATAAGTGGAGGAGGAGGAGGAGGGGAGGAGGAAGAGGAGGAACGGACAGAGAGAGATAGAGAGTAGAGGTGCGGAGCATGGGATGGAGAGGAGAAGTCGCTGCAAGAAATGCAGACTGGAGTTTTAGAGCCCAAAAAACTGAAAAAAAAAACCCCAACATATTTTGACAAAACACTCTTAATTCCACTTACTAGGTTGAGTTTATTTAGTTTGTTATTTATGATGTCAGGCTAGCTAAGTAGGCTAATTTATCCACACAGCGTTGGCAAGAGAGCAAGACCAAAATTAGCTAAGCAAGACAATACTAACTTAAGGTCGACTCATTTGCTTTTCAGATAAGATGCAGCTGAAGGTCAGCAGACCTTAACTAGTAATTTGTCACAGGTCTAGGTTAGCTAGTTTTGGCTTAGCTCCACTGTCTGGATAAACTACAAATTATACAATGCAAAGTATTAATGATTACAGAATTAGATATTTGAATTATTTTAGATCTGAAGTTTAGCTGTGTTCGATCAAGTTTAAATGGTAAATCCACAGGGCAGTAAACTGCTGCTCTGCATGCTTTCAAACTTGCCAACCTTGAGACCTTAGAAATAGGGGGGATTTCAAAACCAAAGTGGGGGTTCTGGGGGTCAGCCTCAAGAAAATATGAGTATCAAAGACTTTTTTTTTCTGCATCCTGGTGAAATTCACTGCAACAGCATTTTTGTGTTAAACTTTTGATTTTATCTTTAATGCTCAGGAAACAAAACTGAATAATTCGCCCCTCTGGCGTAAACTTGTGTGAATCTCTAGCATAAACAACTCATCAGTTTTTATTCATTTCTTGCCCCTGTTTGTGTTTTTCTGTCTGTTGCATCTTTCCATATCTCTCTCGGCCTCAATCACTGAAGGTCCTTTCAGACACAGTGCGACAACATTACCACTGCACTCTGAAACACATCATTTCATTGGCCAAGCTGTGATGGCTTTCTGCTGCAGCTCAAACATGAGCATGAGCGAGCACAGACTGCTCTTTTCTGCTGTCAAAGGACAGTTGGTGTAGCTCTATTGTCCTTCGGGTGGAAACAGTAGAGCTTATAGACGCTGTACAGTGCTAGAAACAAGTTGAGACGTTAAAATTGGTCAGAAATCAGGAGAAATATGGGAGGAAACCGGGAGAGGGCAGTGAAAAACTCCTAGGTCTCCCAGGAAAACTGAAAGGGTTGGCAAGTATACATGCTTCACATTTCACTTCTGACAAATCCCAAATCACTGACCATGTGTTTTTCTGTGTGCAGCAACCATTTCTACCCTGTTTGAGTCACCACCCACCGATCAGATTGCTCCTGGCTTTGTGACATATTTTTTTTACAGTACAGGCCTTTAAAACTCCAGTCAGCGTTAAAGGAAGGTGGGGGGATGACAGTAGGCAGAGCCGCTCCTCTGCATCTTGTCCTGATATGTTTGGTCGTCGTTTGTGTTTCAAGTAAAGTTGCTCTATTAGTTAGCTCAGCTGTCAGTCATCTCACAGGGGTGTGGCTTAGCTCAGTTTGCACAGCATGCTGCCTTTCTGACACACACTCATTTACATAGGCAAACACACACATTCTCAGATACACTTGTACGCCAACATAACTAAAACCCTGCAAAAGACCATATGCCATTATTGCTCTGTCCCCGCTATACTGCAGTGGAATAATCATCACTTCTTCCTACTGCCATACAGGTCTCTATTAGCCTACTGTATGGCCTATTTAGGTGGGTTTTTGAAGCAGCACGCCTTAGGAAATGTATGGAGGGAGAGGGGTGGATCCCATTGTGATGCAGGGCTGTACCAATATCCCATGAACTGTTGAAGCATTTCTTTTCCATACTTTCAAATATCAAACAAGACATTGACTTCCTTTGCTGTGACAGCAAAGTGTTCTCAAACTGAGCAACAAAAGTCTTTTCTGTGGGGCACCAGAGAATTGAAGGTCTGTCAACCTTTCAATTTTTGTCGTATTGTATTGTATTGTTTTTGTTGTATTTGTGTGCTTTTGTTGTTGTGAAATAATGAGCATTTGCAGCCTGTAGACACACTGCGAGACAAAGACAAAGGAGAGTTTCTGACTGGACCATCAGGGTTTCTGTGAGGTCAACTTAGTCTTAACAGAATAAATCCTCATTACACTTGCATTACACCAAATTGGTAGAAAATGACTGCTGTTGAGCCTATGTTGCAAATTGCTGGTGTGGAGTTTGAAGCAAGGGTCTAATGACAAACACTGTTCAGTTGCATTGTGGGAATGGTAGGAGCCAGCCTTTTTGGAGGGACTAAAAGTCAGATTAACTTGGCATCAGCTGCTTCAATTCTCACCCTTCTTTTCTTAATCTGTCTCTCACAAGACTCCCAACTTTATGGACAACCAATAAAAATATTCCTTTAATGCTACATCATATTTGAGAACCTTCACTTGCATTTATTTTTGTAAATCATCTCACCTACAGCATTTAGGTAGTGATACACAGATTTACGGGAGATTCTGATTGGCGATATTATCTAATAACATTGTTGGCTCAATGGCATACTGTTTTATTGCTAGTAAACATTTTACATCTACAGTGGACCATTGCAGAGGTCCCCTTGTATGCATTCATTCTGCAGTGATGGGTGTATAACCAGGCTAAAAACCCTCTTTGTTGGATATCTATGACACATTTGACCCCCTGACTAAACCCCCAAACCCCATCTGAGACACATCCAACAGCCCAATGACATGAAGCATTTAGCCCAACTGGCACGTGCATAGGCTATCTTTATCTTCACTGCATGCTTGAATACAAAAGTATTTATCGATCCATTGTTATAATCTTCATGATCATAATTCATCACAATTGCATGTTACAAAATACAAAATATATGACATGTAAACCAAAAACTACAAAAAAAAAAAATGCTGAAAGCAATGTAAACCAACCAAATGAATGACACTTAAAGAAGTTGCCTTCAACTTGATGTAGCTCCAGTGTTGCACATGGTAGGCTGTTATTATTTTTGACATTTCTGAAGCTTTACTGTATACATTTAGAAAGACAAGTGATATAAAATATCAGAGTAGGTTCCTGTCACATGTGGTACCACATAAAAAACACACAAAGCAAAGAGACCTAGTGCAGCATGGAAGGACAGTTGGACACACTAAAGACCGAAAGGACAGAAAAATCCAAGCTTCAGGTAGCATTGTTGGGATCCATTAAAATTATCATAATGTTCACTCGAAACTATTGTTTCCTGAAAATACACACTGCAGCATCATAACATCTGAACATTCGACCTCTCAGATTTATGAGACAGTGTATTCCTGAGATAAGCCCTGTCTTCTATATTTGGCTCCTTGTCGTTTGTTAAGACTCCCCAAGAATGATACAGATAGTGTGCATGTCCAAAATCTGTTGTAGACAAACAGTAATTTAGTTATGTAGAGGACAGACTATGGATATCAAACCTTTTTACTCACAATGCACAACAGAGTGCAAACAAAACTTCATATGTAACCAGCTGGGGAATTAAGTATTTTTCAGTCATGGCCTGTCAAGTGATCCAGTTCAGATAGTGTGGCTGCATATGCTGTGAATGCTACAACTTATAATGTCTGATTATGTCCTACACTTTGACTCATTATAATATTAATATTTCTAATAATAATAAATACTGGATGGACTGCAGCTTGACTTTGAAATATGAAGAAAAGGAAATGAGGTGAGCTGTCTTTCCAGTGATGCAACCAGATCTTGGCTGCATTCATATTTTGCAGTTAAGTCTGGTAGAGGGTGTATAAAACAAAATCTACATCAGTTAAACAAGTAAAGTAGCAAAGCCAGCATGTTGCATAAATTGCCAAATCCAACATTAGAAAAACTGAGATGGGTTACAGGGTCAATAATTCATATCAATACAAACAATGTAGGTCATAAGTTCCTTCTTATAGAAAATGTTGTCCTCTGGCAACCCAGCAATGTGACAATGGTTGAACATGTCAAGGTTGAGATCCAGTCCACAAAACCCAAGGGTAGGCTTTTAGCTTGATAGCCCTTATTGAAAAGTGTGAAGTACAGCTGATGAACTTCTCTGGCTGGTGAGTTTGGCAAAAGCAGTGGTAACAAGAGAGTGTAGAATGGTCTGCAAATAGGACATGGACATGTTTTATAAAACATGTACATTTGTTAGCATTAGACAGTTGTTTTAATAGGGAACAAGTCGTGAAGAGGAATAGCCCTACTGTACGTCAGCCACAAAATGAAAACCTACTCTCATGGATGGATTACAAGACAATGGGCCCCTGGACACAGACATGTAAGAACCCCCTCGTTTATTGATTTTGTGCCTCTTTGTAGTTGTTTTGTCTGTCATCATGTAGTTCTGAGTCTCTGTGATCATTTTGTGCCTCTTTGTGGTGGTTTTCTGTCTCTTTGTAGTAGTTCTTGAGTCTCTTTGTGGTCATTTTGCATCTCTTTGTAGTTGTTTTGTGTCTCTGTGATAATTTTGTGTCTCTTTGTAGTTGTTTTGTGTCTCTGTGATAATTTTGTGTCTCTTTGTAGTTGTTTTGTGTCTCTGTGATAATTTTGTGTCTCTTTGTAGTTGTTTTGTGTCTCTGTTATATTTTTGAGTCTCTTTGTAGTTGTTTTGTGTGTCTTAATAGTCGTTTAGCATGTTGTCGTTGTAGTTCTGAGTCTCTGTGATAATTTTGTGTCTCTTTGTAGTTGTCGTGTGTCTCTTTGTAGTAATTTTGAGTATCTTTGTAGTTGTTTTGTGTTTCACTGTAATCATTTAAAATCTCTTTCTCTCTGTCTTTTTGCAGTCGTCATTCATTCACTCATTAACTTTCCAAGAAGAAATATTATCAGTCTCTTCAAACTGAAGTTGTTGCCCAGGGGAGCCCCTATTCCTTGGGCCCCTAGACCTGTGCCCAGTTAGCCCTTTCAGTAATCCATCTATACCTACAAGTGGTGCCCACATAGTCTCATAAACCAAATACCAAACAGTGCAATTGAAATAAATATAACAACATAAATGAACATGAGATGCACAATAAAGACACAAGAAAACAAATGTGAAGTACCAGCACAAATAGCTTTTTTTGTGATAACACATCTGTCTAGTACCTGCTAGCTTTCAGTCTACCCAAAGTGCTTCTGCCACCTTCAAACGTATTTTCATCTTTCTGCGTATTTCCCTGTTTATCTAAATCTGCCTGAAGATGATGAGAAAATAGTTTTCCACACAGCCAAGCAGACCAACCCTGTTTGAATAAATAGAGCCAAGATGGCTGCCTCTCACCAAAGGTCAACCACCATCAACATCTTACATTAATGCTGGTCTAACAAATGAGCTGGCCTTCAGCCTCTGCATTGTCTCACCAGGTTGTATTAGCAGGTGACAGACCCGACCTGTTTCAGTGTTGAAACACCATGTTGTAGGCTTTGACCAGTGTTTAAATGGGATTTTGTTTGGAGTTAATGCATGTTACGGTACAACCAATAACTAAAATATTTCAAATTGGGTCACATTCAAGGACAATAACCTGGAAAACCTCCACTCTACAGGCTGAACCTTGGCTGTCTTTGCTCACTTTTCTCTTCATTTACAGGATTATGGCATCGTTACAACATGTTTTAGCTGGACATATCCTACATGTTTTTTTAGAACAAGTTAGACAACTAAATGTCATCAGTTGGCAGAGTTTTTTAGTGAATTTGAATTTTTTTTTTTTAATTAGTTAGCATGATGGATTTTTATGCACCTTTATGTATATTTTTCTATAAAGGACATCGTAGATATGATGCACTGATTCTAGCAGCATGCATATGATGTCTGTGTTTTGACTCTGGTGTGATTTCTGAAGCACATTGCATCAATTGAGCTCATCCGTGAAGTTCAGGCAAATACATGACGTCATTCAATAAATAAATACACTTTAAATGAAGCTACACTTTCATGCAACTCCAGAAGTAAGCAATTATTTTCCTGTGAGAGCATGAAAACATGAACAACACGGCAGGTTTAACTGAGCAGAACTATGGCTTCATTCCAGGTCACTCAAGGGTGAATACATTATCAATCCCCTCCCATACACAAGTTAATTCTTTGACAGTCAGCGGGCAGATTTGGAGCAAACATTTGCAGATGACATCCTTCAGTTTGTAATTTTTTTTGTTTTATTTTCGGTGAGATGTTTCCACGAAGCCCTTGAATCTCCTGAACCACATATTGTCTTTCATTGTGTTTGGTCAGGTCTGTGGCAACCAGTGAGAATACTGATGTCATGTCGTCTATATTTGACATGAAATATGGAAATTCATTTACAATCTACAATGAAACGTGTTTAACAGGCTAATTGTTATATTTTTCAAATAAATTGGATTGGTTTTAGGCTGTGATTTCAAAAAGGTTCTGTAACTTCATTTATAAGAAAAAGCTGGGAATCCTGCACACTGTCCAACTCGCTTTATTAACACAGCATTTTGTTTTCAGACCTTCATCAGGCAAAATACATGCAGATATGCAACAGTTTGTGCAGGAGCCTTTGCTTTTCTTTCTTGCTTTGATTTTTTTAGGCAAAAAAAAACAACTTTTTATGCCTGACATGCCTTAATTCAATATAACTGAAATGTTAAATGAATACTTAAAATATGAGATTAGTCTCCAAATGGTCTTGAGTGGGTTTGGTTGAGCTCAGGGGATTTGGCCTCTCTGAAATCCTAACTACAGCCCTGTGTTTGTTCAAACTTCAATGGTACATGCAGAACACATTTATAATTACAACCCTATCCATACAATATGAATTAGTTCTAATCCCTATTCCTAACCTCCTACAACAGAAATTGATTTTAACCCTAACCCTGACTGATTACACTTGAAGGGACAAAAAGCTTTGGGGAAACGAAACAATACATCAGCTAGTGGAAGAACAGCTCTGGATGATGAGGCAGCCATCTTGTACCTTTTCAGACCTGCCTGGATCATTGTGTGGTAACGAACTTCACCTGTACCTTTTCTGACTGACCCTATGACCTTTCACAGACTGAACGTGTGGTGTTGTGTTGGATATCAAGGTCAAGAAAAGTTCCAAAGAATGCGACAACAGACTTTTTCGATTCAAATGCACAGAATAAATGACATCTCTGAGTGGACAGCACAGTTCAGTTCAACATCAGTTTGATAGCACTGGGTCCACATCGTGACACAGACACAAACAGCTGCCATTGGAGAGAGTTTCATATAAGGGTTCTGGTAAAAGGCTACAAGAGGAAGAGACAGAGAAGAAGAAGAAGAGGAGGAAGAAGAAGAAGCAGAGTAGCAGTCAGGTGAGAAGTCGAAGTAGTAGTAGACAAACTTGTAGTAGCAGAATAAATACTTGCAGTAGTTGGGAGTCTTCTTGGATTTTAGAGGGGTAAGGTGGAGGGTGTGTGTGTGTCTGTGAGTAGGGGTAGATGTTACAACCATTTTTTTTAATTTCTTAATTTTTTCTTAATTAATTTTAATTAATTAATTAACAAAATTGAGAAAAAAATGAAAAAAAAAAAAACAATCCTATAGTTCTTTAATTTGTTGCATATAACATAATTTCTGTTAAATTTTCATGTTTTTAAATTCTCAATTTCTAGCCCTGTTATTCATGGGGGAGATCAGAATGGCTTGCAGAAAGTCATGCAGAATATTCATGCTGGTAGACAATGTCATAAAAATGCATCTCTAATTTGCAATCGTTGCTATTTTTTTTTTTTTTTTGTCCCTAGAATAGTTTATCAAAGATGTTCTCCCACTCCTTCTGAATACCTGCTTTCTTTAAAAAGCCTCTATCTTCTTGCCCCACATCCCAAGAGGTATAGAGTGTATGGTCTGCAGAATCTCCTTCCCCCTCCCTCTTTCCCTCAGAGGGGGAGGGAGCTCCTCGTCATCCATCATGTTTTCCGAGAGAGCAGTTTGCTGCAGGAGATGCTGTTTTGCACATATTAGCAGCCAGTTTATGGGGGTTAAAAAGTAGCTTGGATGATGATGACTTTGCATTGACATTGCAGCGTGGAAAAAAATCAATGGTCTCTCTCATGGACTCCTTCGACCCCCCCCCCCCACCCATTTTTTTTAAACCATCCATTACGTCTTTGACTGTCTTCAGGTTTTAATTGGTTTCATTCATGCCATGCAGTTTTGCTAAAGAGGAGGAGCAGCAGCGATGCTGAGATGCAGGGGAAGGGGGGCGGTCAAGATACTGTAAACACTCGAGAGGGAAAGAGAGACTGAGAAAGAGGGTCAACCCATCTCCGTTTTCAGTGAGACCTCCTTTTCTTTAGCAGATGTTATGGCCAGTTTCTTTCTTTTCTACATCCATCCAAGTGTCTGTCTGTCTTTGGGTTAATTCCATCACAAGGTGGATGAAAACTGGCTCTCTGACATTTGCTGAGATCTCAGTATTTAAACTGAACAGCTGAGCATGAAGTCCAAAGATGGCAACTGTCTCCCAGGAAATTCAGATATCAAATACAGTATTGGGATCATGTAAAATATGCACGTGATATGGCTGATGTTTTTTCTGATATGTATGAGTAGATTTCAGCCTGCTGTTAGAGGTCCTGTAGCTCAGCAGAGATTAGCAGGGCGTCCCGACCTGGGCGGCCCGGCGCCAGCACTGGATCAGACTCTGTCAGAGCTGTTAGACATCACCACCCCTCACCTTGCATAGTGCTTTGAGTGTAAAAAGTAATGGAGTATCCACTGGAAATCAACAGTTGAGCTTCTTGAAATAAAAAGAGTAAAGCAACAACAAAACTAAAAAGGAGGACATCCTTGTTGCATGGTTTCCAAATCCAAATCTGCTATGCTGGGAGCATCCTTGCTGTGGTTTACTCTGAAAATCATTTCAAACGAGGTGTCATTCTCTCCCATCTTGAAATAGCTTTTATGTGATCGTGACCATTTTCTTCATTGGATCGTCAGCGATGTTGCATATGAATGTGTTACACAGATGATAAAAATGTTCAGGGCAGAGTGTCAGTGATGATTTATACCACTCATCTTCTCTCTCTCTCTCTCTCTCTCTCTCTCTCTCTACCTCCCTCCTGTTTTCTACAGTGAATCCTGTCGGGGGAGATGGAGGAGCAGCGGTTTCAAAGTTTATTGTTTTCCTCTTCTTGTAGAAAAGTGGGTTTAGAAACTCAGCACTGAAAGGGAGAAAGAAAAGAGAATTTAGTGAGGATTTGTAGTGAAGTAATGACTCTAGACCGGCAGACACCAGACCACGGCTCACCAGAAAGTTAAACAATAAACGATTTTTCATGCTAGTGTACGATCCACAAAACGTTCATCAAAATATAGTTTAATTAAAAACACTATGTAATAGTCGATAAAGGCTTTAGATATTTCAGACAAAGCATTTGATCATTTGATTTAAGTGTGTTTAGTAACATTCAGGTCTGGTGGAGATCACAGTCGAAGCACATGCTGTAAGTCAGTGGATGCTGGTGGGTAAAGTAATGTGTATCTGCTTGGATGGAGCACCTTCTCTTCATAAATTCAAACGTAAGTTGGAGTTTCACGCGTCACTAATTTAAAGCTGATTGCTCCTCACAAACTAGTTCTTAGGTAGAGAATAGCTGTTACACATTTACACCCACTAACAACACATTCTCTCTCCCAACACCAAATAACGCCATTTGGTCCCATCAATGCATCAGAGACCAACGCACTCTTGTGTTAGTTTTGGATCCAGGGACAGTGTGTCAATATACACTTGTTACATGCATAGTGTCCTTTCAAAATAAATTTCCGTTTTAGGTTTAGGCAACACAACCACTTAATTAGAGTTAAGCTGGGCATACACTATGATTTTAGAAGTGCTGTTGTGTACTTCTTATTCCTACTTATGAGTAGATTGTTTGCGATTTAAAGCCAAAGCTTACAATTTATGTGCTCACACTGTACGGTCTGATCATCAGACATGACCTGAGTGTTAACACTGTACATATAAAACAGAAAAAAGACACGACTGGATCTGGCATTGTGGGCTGTTCTGACTGTTGATGGTTGTCAATAAAGTCTGGTTTGACAGCCCTGAGGCAGGTAAAGTGTGTTTGCTAGCAGAGGTCTGTGCGGGTCACAATGCTGACAAGGCAAAAACTTGCTGCCTTCATCATCTGGGCCATCCTGTCTGCAGAGTTGGAGGTGGGCTAGCTACATTTGATTGGATTTGATAGGTATACTCTGATTACTGTAAAAAGAGGAGAAGAAAGGGACTGATGTTGAGGAATCGGCTCGTGGCTCTGCTTCAAATGTGAGGGAGCGCGTGGATGGACGAAGAAGCCTCTGTGTATTGGTTTCCGATGACCAAACAGCGGTATTTGACAAGTTGGGAGTGAGAATGTGTTGCACTTACTGCTGTGTAACTAAGTGAACCCGCTAACAAAGCTAAGCTACAGCTGACATGTAACGATAATAATGATGTAAACCTTGAAGATTTTAAATTACACTTCAGGTTAGCATAATTGTAATTTTCCACCCATTCTAAACTATACAGTATGAACACAATACCAACAGATTTCTCCATGTAAACAGACATAAATACCTACATTTATGCATCATCATACATCTTTTGCAACTCTAAAATAGTCATTTTTGGAAGTTATGTCAGCTTGTGATTGTTCTTGTTTGGACAGTGCTATTGATGTTTCCAAGTTAGCATTACTATATACTTACAAGCTGAGACATTTCTTAAGCTTTAATGGTGCAACCTGATTGAGCAAGTCACTAGTTTGAAACTAGTCAGTCACCAAAAACTTAGGAAGCACTTTACATTCAAACTTAGTGATGGATTTATGAATAGCTGGTGCATCCCAACACAGATCTGGTCCATGAGATGTTGCTATCAGAGATTCATATTTTAAAACAGAGGTGGACCAATTTTCCTATGACTATGAAAAACAACACATGAGGAGCTTTAAGTGTCCACAATTAGCAAACCCTCACTCTAACCCAGACAATTACTTTACCCACCAGCATCACAGAAAAATAACGTTTCAGCTTTTCAGCTTGTTTTAATTTCCATTTCCTCTGCTGAAAATAACCTGACATCTTTCTGAGGTTCAGTGTGGAACCACATAAGATATAGACTTGTTTCCCAAAAGCATCTAGTCGGGGTAAGGTCACTTGTTTGTTGGTACACATCTAACATTTTGTTTTTTTTACAGTTTTTTTTTTTTTTTTTAAACTTAAAGTCTGTTCAGTATCTTTTACTGGAGCTTTCAACCATACATCAGCATTAAACCAGTGATTCCCAGCCCTTTTGGTTTGTGGCCCATTACAGATAAATCTATATCTAGCTGGGGCACATTGTCTCACCTTTCAGATGTCTGAGTTGTTGGAAGACCCACCAAAAACAGATTTCCCCTTTAAAGTGGTCATGGTTTATTTGAATACAAGGCTCAAGCCTTAAAGATCAGAGAAAAGTCCAAAAAATATAATACATATGTGTGTAAGGGAGTTAATCATTAGCATGAATCATCTCATGACCCCTTAGACGTATAACCTGGAGGGGACTAAACCCCTAGGTTGGGAACCACTAAACTACCGATTTAGCCTCAACGCAGCTACAGCAGTTGAATGCTACTCACACTTTGATGTACAGGTAATAAGAAACTACTTATCTAATATATAATATATATCAGGGCTGGGGACGATTCGCCTGTCTCAATACTATCACGATACTTGCGTGCTGAGTAGATATCTATTGTGATTTGATATTATGATTATTTTTGTGATTTTTGTTAACTTTTTAAACACTAAACCATGGGAAAAAGTTGAGTCATACACTTCTAGGGACTTTTACTTTAGAAAATATGTAAATTCATACTGTAAAAAGATTTCAGAGATGTCCTGAAGTCAAATATATCAGGATCACTGTCAGGAATTATTAATTAAAATTAACACTTTATTTAGAAAAGCGGATGTAATCCCACGTGTCTACTTTCTCTAACTTTTCCAATGTTGTCTCTAGCTCTCCCGTCAGCTCCGTTCTCTTTATCCATCCATGGTCAGCTCCATCGGGGGCGTTTGAATGCATTTAACATTAATGTCAGTATATGGGCGCTCTACAGTTGTAGCGTCGGCCCATTTGACCACGGAGATGAGAGTGATGGCCGGCTTAACCACTCATTACTGTAAAACGATAATGTTTCCTGTCCATGACAGAGTTAGCATGCAGCGTCAGCCATGGTGTCTAGCTGTGAAACCCAAAGTGTTTCCATACTTTACTGGATGTGTAGTGTTTACGACGCTGGATTTAAAATATGAGGGTTCAGGTTGTATCCACGCAGACCCTCTGCTTTTCTTCTTTCTTGTTTCAGCTCACTGCGGTTCGTTTTCGTTGACTGTTACAGAACGGCTATGGCGTCATGTCACTCAGACTATAGCAATAAAAGCAATAACTTGCCTCTACCTCCACAGAGACTTAAATGAAGCAAACATATCAATTCTAGCATTAAAAAAACAATTTGAAAATTGTAAAAAATTGTGATACATAAGTGAATTGATTTTTTTCCCCACCCCTAATATATATAAACATATGTCCGTCAAGGGCTATTTTCTGCAGATTGTGTACTTTTGCTTTTGATACTTTCTGTACATGTTTCTCATGCAGGACTTTTGCTTGAACCAGAGTATTTTTACATTATTGTATTGGTACACTGACAGGTGATGATAACTAAGCATCTCTTTCTATAGATAAAGACAGTGAGATGGTTAAACGCTCCAGAAAACTGATAACTGGATGCTGAGTTGATATTTTTTTGTACTTAGCTGCTGCATTTGTCTCTATGTCTAATTTATGACAAATGAGACACTAAATACAGTCACAAGCTTTGACTTTTTGTGTTTCACCAGAAATATAAGCGCTTTATTTTGTCTTTTAACTTACTTGTCTACACTGGAAGTGTAACATCCAACAGATTTAATCCCAAAGATGCTGTTAGGAAAGAGGCTGTGGGAGTTTCTTTCATGTTGTAAATGACACATATAGTGTTTGCCATTGTAGAAAACCTTCTTTCTTTAATACTGATGCACAACTTTCAAAACTCTCAGGTTAGAGCACAAATGTGAAGATTTCTACAATGGCAGACTGAGTGCTCCTAGCCTAAACTCTAGTTTCCAGTGGTGCTCAGTATATGAAACAGTTATTTGTATTAATGGAAACTGCAGCAATATAATACTGTACACCAAAGTGAGGAAATGATAGGCCAAACACACCACTGAAGCAAAGAAAAGACACCACTACAAAGCTCGCCCAGCCCAGCCGACATGCAAGTACACCACGAACACAGAGCTTGAATGTGACACACACTAACATTTCTGTCAGTCTCTGGAACACACACAGATACAATCTGCAGAAGTCCTCGGGGGCTGCTCAGTCCTCTGATATAACAAATATTTGGATGCTGATTAAGAGGGACCAAGAGACATCACTGTCACAAACTTAGAGATGTCAAAGTTCAAACCAGAGGACTGCAGTCAACCAGGACTGGGCCGAAATCCAGACCAAGAGCTGAGAGTGGAGCGTCTCAGTTGGTGTGTTCTGCACATGTACAGACCAGACCTTGGCCAAATAACAATTTTAAGCTTTTTGCTTCATCCCACTTTAACCATCAGACCAGCAGGATTCGCTGCATCAGGTCAGTTCATCTCTAATTAATTTCACTCCGGTGCAGTTTGTGTTTGCAAGAATGACAATTCCTCTGCACCTGTGTGGGATAAAACAAGCTGTAGCTGGCGTTTGTGAAGGCTGTTTGACCCAGGTGTGGTACACACAAAGGCTACAAGAAAGAAAAAGGTAAGGAAATAGAGTGCGGCACACAACACAAAAAACACACAGAACATAAAACAAAATGTCACACCAACACAGAACCACACACAGGTGAGGAAACACAAGGAGCAGAACGGTGCACAGGAACAACAGCGAGGTACACATTCTTACATGGAGAAGCGATTTTGCTTCTTTCTTTCTTTCCTCCTCCTCCTCATCATCATCACCATCACCACACTTTTCTGTCTTCCCCAAACTTTTCCTCCTCCATCTCCTCTCTCTGATGCTGCTCGGCTGACAATCCACTCAGAACACATCATTTCACAGCACATTTTTCCCCTTCTCCCTATCTACAATACATCACTGAAGTCTTTTCCATTCATTTTAAAGTCCATTCCTGTCTTCCGCCTTGGTGAAATCCCATGTTACGCCAAACTTTTTTTTTTTTTCTTGGTTGCGAAGGTGCTCCAATTATACTCAATTCCTTTTTGGTTTTTGCTGTGAGAGACTTCAGGGTGTGTGTGTGTGCGGGGGGATGGGGGTTGGATGGTGTGTTGGAGGCATAAAGTCTTTCAGAAAGACGGACACAGTTATAGACAGAGGGTGGAGAGACAAGGGAACAACATAAGGAGAAGACAGGAAGCACAGTTGGACAAGGAAAGCAAAATTGCATTTTTGAAGGGGGGGCGCAAGAGCCACAAAACAGAGCACATGGTATTTACAGGGACAGAAAAGAGAGGAAATGTTTTTCTTTTCTCTCCCTTTTTTATACATACAGTACATCATTGAGGAAACATGGGTGAACAGGAACACAGGGGCACAGAGGGGAAGAAAGAGTAAGAGATACCTGAGTTGTGAATGGATGGAAAGGAGAGAAACATTAGCAACAAGGAGCAGAAGCTTAAGAAATTTATAATTAAAAATAACTGAAGGGTGCCTCTGCAGCATGGTAAAATGAAAAAAAATAAAATAGCAAATTTGTTTGGTACTAGTTTTCTTCACATCCAATGTCAGTATTCTCAAAATTGTCCCCCTGCAAAGGGCCTGATTGTGTGACGTCACTTTGACTGTGCAGACACGTGCGACCCTCTCAGATGCGTCTAGCATAAATCAAGTATTACTCCCCGTCTTGCTATAAAAGGACACACTGCTTCCTGCACTGGCGCTGGACATTGCCATTGGATGTAGATTGTTTGGTGTGCAATCATCCAACATGAACGCACATCTGGAGGTAGAGTGCAGTATAAACTGAAGTGAAATCTCAGCATGGTCCCTGCAATGTCCACAACAATAAAGTCATTCAACGTCAAGTCAACGTTTTCAGTGTTTTTAACCATCCTGTCAAATCAATCTGCCTTTGACTGCATAACCAACAGCCCTGACACAAACAAAGTAATGATCTCATGGGGGCTTTTAGATTCCCAGCATTTTACATGATATTGCAGTTGATACTGGGTTGGCCAGAATATACTATGTTTGAGAAAGTGGGGGGGTTACATTATATTCAAGGTTTAGACATTTGCATATCAGACCTGCACATATGGGCGCTTTGTAAAAAGTCAAGGCTATGCCTTGTTTTGGAGGATAGAAAACAGAAAATCCCATAACCTTCAATGCAATTTGACATAAATTTGAAGATTATTTTTCTTTGGCTTTTGTCTTTTTGAAAGTGGTAGAAATAGTCATGAAAGGGGGAGACAGAAGGGATGACATGCAGCAAAGGGCCTCTGCAGGGATTCAAACTCCGGTACATGGGGCGTCCGCTCTACCAGGTGAGCTACTGTGGCACCCCATTTGACATATATTTGGATTGTAATTTTGTATGCATTCATCTCTTGTTACACTAACCTTTGTTTTATACACATGTCTAATTATTATTTTGAGATCTGCCTGAACCTTCATGTTCACAATACCTTAAAAATTAAGGCTGATCGCCTGTGACAGCAAGTGTTTTTCCCCCAAAAGGGAGTGCATCCTCAGAGATGACACCATGCTGGTCTGGTCTATAGCTTGGAGCCATAAAGCCCTTTTATTATAACTTTTTTAGGACATGGCAGGGGAACAAATCGGAGATCAGTATTTTTGGTGCAACTACACAGCAGCTCTTCAGCATTACTACATTATTACTATCAATGGTTTGTTTAAAGTATAAGTTTGTAGACATGTTTCAACTACTTCTCCCCAAAAGGGGGGCGTGGCCACGCAAGCCTACTCTGGATGACACATTGCCGGTCTGATGTATTGCACTGTACCTACAAAGAGTGTTGCATTATGGGTTGTTTGTAGCCTTGATGTTGCTAGGCTAACAAAGTACTTTATGTCCATGCATGTGTCTTTTAAAGTTAGACAGGACTAAACAGGCTTAGGAAGCCCAGTTAATGGAAGCTGCCATGGAGGAAATAAATTCCCGCAGACTAAAAATGTCTCCTGACATCATTACTGGGAAAAAAATGGACCGGAGACTGAAACATCTGTCAAGTTGCCGAGACAGTGTCACTAGTTGTTATGATGATGTGACTGATTGACAAGTCACAGATTCATACTTTAATTTGGAAGTATTTCATGTACAGAAGAGACGAGAGTGAGGATTCTCTTCTCTTTAGACTAACAGCAATCTGAAGAAAATCTGAAAATATGTCAGAAAGTGTTTTGTGTCTTCAGAAAAATAGGAGTTGTTATAATGTTATATTCTGGCCAATGCTGTATTATACTTACACGATGAGTGTTCTTAAATAAATATGCATTCAGTGAAGTTTGAATCAAATAAACAGAGAGACGAGGGGTAGAGCAGGTTTGCTCATAAGGGGCCTGTAGCTCAGTTTGGCCCGAGGCCCCCTGGCATTAATCTGGCCCTGATCCTCATCCTTTATTTGAATCACTGCATTCTCACACTGCAGATGTATCCTTCCATTGAACTTACTGCTACTGCTTACTTACTTAATGGAACAAGGCAGAAAGAAATGAAACATGACATGGGCAGGAGGAAGTCACACAAATAATGAAGAAGCAGACCGATGAGACGATGGATAAGGGAATTTTGGTGAGGAGGTATCTTGGGAGGAGCATGGTCTCTCCTCTCTCTTGCAGAAGAGGAGTTGAGACAAAGATGGAAGAAGCTGGATTTTTTTTTTTTTTTTCATGTCTTAGCATTAGTTCACAGTTACTGCTTCTTTTTGCATATATCTGATTAGCGCAGGGCTTTCAGAACAGTTCTCTGTGAAAAGAGAAGCAAAAAAAGAAGAAAAAAAAATCATAAGCTACAATTGTTATGTTTTATCATAAGTCTCTGAAGTTCGATAAGAAAGCAGCTATACAAGACCTACTAGAAATGTAACCCCTCCCCATCCTGCAAAAATAAACTTTCCCACCCCCACCCAGCCCTGTTACAGTACCTAACTTGGTCTCTTCCGACCAATAGCATCATAGCATTTTGGCATGCATAATGTCAGCCTGTCCCACCTCTTCTTGCATTCAAAGAGGTGAACAATTTTTTTGTCCTGCATGCTTTGTTAGTGCATATGTATGCATCTAAACACACACATCCATACACACTCTTAGTAGTCTAAATGATATATACACATTCATTAAGCTAAAATCTTATCAAACCTCCTCACATTATTAGTCGTATCAGTATTCTTATTGCTTGCAATGGAAACCCATGCAGATTCATATACAACGCAAACTTTACATATGTACATCATGTGACAAAAGTGACTAATCAGCAGTGGCCTTGGGGGAAAGTGACAGATGAACTCACAGCAAGTGGGCGCTGGGAAGGGAGAGGAGGATGAACAGAGGATGAAATGTTGAGAAACCATAGACAGATTCAGTAGAGACTGGAGAGTCTTTACATCTTTTTAAGTGTGTGTGTGTGTGTGTGTGTGTGTGTGTGTGTGTGTGTGTGGTGTGCATGTCTAATAGTAGGGGTTAAAACTGGGCATTTAATCCTAAACTTCCAGTGGATTCAAGCTTCTTAATCATTCATTCTTAAATGAATCAGGATTCAGCTAGAGTCTGAGGCTTGAGCATGAGGCTAAACAGGAAACAGAAATCCCTGCATGACCCCAAATCAAGGTCACATAGCTGAAGGTTAAAGGAATAGCTTGACATTTTGGGGAAAAACTCATAATCACGTTTTTGGTAGTACAGATGAGGAATGGATATAAACCTCATCCCTTTTGTTGAACGGAGACAGAGCCAAGAGGCAATTATAGTACATTAGCTTAGCATAAAGACTGGAGGTGGGGGGACACAGCGAGCCAGGACTTAAAATGTCCAAATCTTGCATATCAAAAACCTCTAAAACTCATTTCTTTATTCGGGACACAAAAAGTTGGAAATTGTAAACATGACAAATTGTGGTTTTAGCAGGAGTTCTGTGCTGTTCTTGGTGACCAGCAGTCGGGGCGCAGTGACTTCCTGAAGCCACTTTTGTTCTTTACGTGTTAAACGAATGACATATAATGTGTATGTTTTTGCATTTGGACAGAGCCAGGATAGCTATCCCCCCACCTTGCTAACTGCTTCCTAACTATAGCTCCAAATGCACAGAAAGTGTTTTTCCCAAAACATCAAACTAATTTTTTAAATAAACGTGATATATGTCCTCATTTGATGCTCTCACCTTCCAGCACTCCCAGCTTGAACGCAAAAAAGTAACAGGAAGAAGGATGCCTCAGAGCACAGAGTCATTCCTCTGAATAAGCAATCCTTAGGAGACAAACAGTGCTGTATGAACTTCCTCTGCACATTTAAATGGTTCTTTTATAAGGATATTCTCACCTAAACAGAGTCTAAGTTCACTAGTGATAACTGTAAATCAAAAGGAATGATTTCCTGCTGGCTGAGAAATCTCTTGTTACTTTCTGGAAGGAAGGTGAGAACGAGATGAGGACGAGGCATTTAAACAGAAATAACATACTACTGTCTAAAACAATGAAAACATCCGACGTTCTGAAATCAACAACATTTCTGCAACATCAGACAATAAAACAAAAAGAAACATTTAGGAGCAAAAGAATAACTTAGATTATGAAAAACAAAACACCTGCTGACTGAGGATGACATCATCTTGTAATCATACATTAATGATAAATATCAACTGAAAGAATGATTTCTTCCTGTCTGTCTTTCAGACGCAAAAAGCAAAAAAAAAAAAAAAAAAAAAAAGTACTTTTCCAAGTTGTGCATCTTAGTCGAGAGGTAGATGCAGGTCTGGGCACACACACATGCACGCACAAACATCCACGTGCACACGCATGTGTGCTGCAGATACAACGTAACTGAAACACATAGACCCAACCGCTGCAGTCTCATTTATCTACATTGCATATTTCTATGTTTGTTTGCTGTCTCTGTTGCCATGTTCTCGCTCTTCTTCCTGCGTGGCGTTCGTCGTCCGCTGTTCTTCTACCACGGGCTGTCGCTCCAGTAGCCGTTCACAGTGCCTCCTACTGAGCAGCCGAAGCCAAAAACAAAGAAGAGGTGGACGGACAGAAGAGGGGAGGGTTGGGGTGGGGTGGGGGGTTCAGGAAGGGCAAAAAACAGGGAAAGAAAGAGAAGCCAAAAACTAAAAATATTGCCACTGGCTGCTGAGTCACACTGGAGTCAGTGCAAGTAGTAACGCTGTTGGTGGCGGTGGTGGTGGTGATGGTGGAGGGATGAACTCAGACTTCCACGGTCCTCACACTCAGGCTGAGCTGCAATGTCCGAAACTTTTCAAGTTAAAGAGAAAGTCAATCACGCCATCACCTTAAAGGAATAGTTCAATAATTCTTGGAAATATGCTAATTTGCTTTCTTTCCAACAATGTTGTGAGAAAATGAAAGTCAGTCTCCTGTCTAAGCACTGAGAATGGGCCTGGAGTCAGGATGTGGTTAGCCTAGATTAGCATAAAGACTAGAGGCAGGAGGAAACAACTAGCCTATATATTTAAAATGCATTTTTTCTCTGTCCATTCCAATAGAAGGAGAAACTGAATATGAAAAAATGACAATACATAGTTTAAAGTGGCCTTTTCTAAAAAAAAATACTAATATTAATATTTTTTTATGTTTGGTTAACTCATATCAATGAATAAAGTGATGCTTTAAACATATTGCATAAATATTTTGTATCAGAATAGCCTCAGTTTCTGAAGTATCTCCAAAAACAGTATATTCAGTTGCATATTCTGTGTACATTACCAATAGGATGCATTATGAGATGATATGATGATATGACAGTATTTCAGTATTCATTTCTGCCAATGTCCAGTGACATTCAGATCCCCCGTCCATTCCAACAGACTGTTTTATTTATTTATTTATTTATTTATTAAAATCCTAAGAAAAAGCTATGAGTCTTTCATATGATATTTGACATGAATAAGTCATATAACATCTCATGTTTACCTTAAACACAGTTTAAACACATATTATATACTTTAACAATATAATTAATAGATTAATATGTGCCTTATGCTTCCTCCTTAGGTTGGCCATGCTTGCTGATAAAGAAGGTGTGGCTCTACTGCAGTCCACTTTAGATGATCTTGAACACTGTGATTGGCTTATAGACATGCAATCAAATAACTTTGTGCATTTGGGCAGAGTCAAGTCATGTCCATTGGAGTGACTGGGGGATCTGAACGGAGTTATGTGTTGGAGCTATGTTTTGGCAAACAATGTCTTTGTTTGTTAGTTTTTTCATTGATTTTGCTGATTTAAAAGGTTGCTGTTTGGACTGTAAAGTATGATGGCAGCAAATCTGGCAACAAGACCATGGGAAGTGTACACAGTCGCTGCACCCGGCGGTTGTTTTCCTGCTTTCAGCATGTCAGCATTACCTAAAACCACAAATCGTCCTTTGATAATTAGTCAGTTTTTATTTACTTTGGACAGAGACTGGCTAGGTGTTCCCTCCTGCTTCCAATCATTACGCTAAGCTAGGCTACCCGCATCTTGACTCCAGCTAAGTAATTTATGCACACTGTGAGAGTGATGTCAATCTTCTCATCTCACTCTCTGAAAGAAAGCAAATCAACTTTCTTGGTACTGCTCCTTTAAACCTTAACTAATGACAAAATGGAAGCACAACAAAAAGAAATGATGAATGAGAAATGGTCTTCCGAATGGTTCTTCTGACTTTGCAGCTCAGCCTTTCGCTGGGAGCCCAGGTGAGAGCGCATGGAGAGAAGGTGAGGAGTGATGGTGTGGTAAAGATCAGACTCTACCGCTCAAGTTTCCATGACGACTGCAGTGGAGGTCTTTGTGAGGCTGAAGGTCATATTTGATGTTTGTTCACCTACAGTATTTTTCTCTGTTTTCTTACAGCTCCTTTTGTCTGTTTATCTGGTGACGCAATATGTGTCATGCCCCAGCGTGTCCCAGCAGTGTTGAGTTGAGTTACAGCTCAGCCAATACCAACTCGGCTCCCTAACACACAATCACCTTTGACAGTGATTCCCAACCTCTTTGGGATTTTTGACTTTTTTGTAATAGGGGTACATATAGTATACATCACATATACATTGTGCAGACTGGGCAAAATCCCTTGGTGGAAGTGGTGGTGCTTGACTAACACCTTCAATAACTGCCTCTCTAAAATCTTCGCCAGGGTCCTGTCTTAAAGAATAGCCAGGCACGTATGGCACAACAAATGAAGCCCTGCCCTAATTTAGGTTGGGTATAAGTCACTGAAAGTGTTTCTTTCCACCTGTGAATAAATACATTAATATACATATAGCAATGGTTAATTCAGCGTAATGTGCAACTCCACTATGAATGCACATTAACTGTACGTTATCCTGTGGAGCTCCCTCCACATAAACATTGACTTTGCATCAACAGTTAATTACAGTAGGAAGTGATTAAAAACCACTGAGACTTCTTACTAAAATATGATCAAACTTATTAAAACAGGGTTAATAAATGCATGCCTTTAACTTTGGCAGCTGATATAAATAAAGGGCACTATCTTTGAATTTACAGTATGTCTCCCTTCTTCCATTGCTTTAACTGAATACTTTTCAGAGGCCTGGAGAGGAGACATCTCAGCTGCTGGTTTATCATTCAAGGGGTTCCAGGTTGGGAACCACTGTCCTATGACCTGCACCCCACCCTGACAGAGACACCTGTTCCCTCAGCTGTTCGCGGTATAAAAAAATAATTTTTCATCACGTCCTCCTGCAGTAGCTACATCCTGTGAGTGTTTAGGGTCTGAGCAGAGTCTGCGGGCTGAGGAGGAAGCAGGAGAAAGAACAGGCTGCTGTCACAGCCTCTCTCCCTGTACTAAAGGAAACACTAACAAACTAAGTGCACATAACTCAATTTAACACAAAGAACTGAACATCTACAGCCTACATGGCTTTTTTCAAAGGAGCAGAGGTGCTACAGTTTGGGGTATTTCCTTTTCAGAGATGTGGTTTTGACTTTAAAGGGTAACTTTGGTATTTTTCAACCTGGACCCTATTTTCCTACCTTTTTGTGTCTAACTGACAAATAGGGAGAACAATGTCTGAAATTTGTCCAGTACTGAGGGAGAGCGCTGTAGACGGCAGCTTCAATATGATGTTATTGGGGCAAGCTGGCACCATATTTTACGTCCACTTAATATGCTTGTTTTTGCCACGATGGGCTTTGGTTGTTATTATGTGTCTGACATTATGGAAAGAGTCTTGCTCAAGGAGAAGTCTCATTCTCAAATCTGGTGAAGTGACGAGTTGCCGGAAGACAACGGTGGAATAGTGGAACACATCCATGGTGGAAACAGCTGCGCGCTTTATTGTGTTGGAGTATAGAAAGCATAGCTTAGTGTTATCATGGCTGAATATTTGACGATTTTGACAATGCAGATGAGGTCTTTGAATTCAATGGCCGCTCATGTTTATTGTAGCCAGAGTATACAGATACTCAGATTTCACAACAAGACTTCTCCTTTAACGGGATTTGGGCACAACAACAAACAGACTGGAGCAAGTGAAAAGTAACAAAAAAAGAAAATAATTGTCTGTAAGGTCATTTCCATAATGCTGAGACACATAATAACAACTGTTGACACCTACACAAAACATGAGAAATGTGGTCCAGGTTGAAAAATACCAAAGTTACCCTTTAAGTATGCAAAAATGTCTTTGTTTTTTCTACTTGAAGGTATAGCATATGTTCTTATTCTGAAGACTCTCATGAGTAAAACATGCATGCTGCAGTAATATGTTAGTGTCCATGTATGCGAGTGAACTGAGGCTTAATATTAGAAAAGTCTCTAATTCATGGCTACTCTTAAGTATGAGTCTTAAAGCATTGAAGTGCAAGTGCAGTGTTGAGATACAGGCAAGAAGTAGCACAGGGAAAGCAACTAGCATATCAGTCTAAACTAACCTAGACTCTATCCCTGTTAGTAAGGCAGGTGTGTTAGTTTGTGTTTGTGTATTTTAAAATACATTTGCTTAAGCGTCTATCTCAGCTTACGCAGTAATGCTTAGCTATTCTGTGGTTTTAAAATAGGGCCCTCTAGTGCCTTGAAGAACTCTAGTTCCTTGTTGTTTCTACCAAGTGGAAACCATGTGAGTAATGGTGATGACAGAGCAGCTGGGAGGAGTCAAATGTCCATGAGACACTCCATCCATGTTGATGCTTTTGTTTCTTTGCATGTTCCTCAGAAAATAAGAAGAATAAAACATCTGATATTGTGTTGTTGCTGTTGTGTTGTACGTTTGTGTCTCCCTGTCAGCTACGCTACAAGATGGAAGGAATGGGGGAGTGGCATCGCCTGAGGCCAGGCGGCTCGAAGGGCTCAAAGGTGGAGTTGGTGATGGGGGTGAGGCGCAGCGGGGCGCCCGTCATCCCGGAGATATTATTGAGGCTGCGCGACTTCTCATAACCCGTGGCTACATGAAGATGACAAGCACAGGTAAAAGGGCAAAGGTTAGAGTGGAGTTATGAAGGGTCATTCACATTAGCAAATGAAACAGTCAGCACAAGTGTTTTCATGATATCGTGATGTCAGAAATATGTATGGGAATGGCATTTTTTTTTAAAAGTAATGTTATGATATGTTCATTTATGTCATGTTATGATCGCACATCAGAAATTGCAAATATAAACCATTTGTTACAGTTACAAGCATTTGTAAATGAAACAAAGTTGGAAAAAAAAGAGATAATTAACTCAAAACAAAACCAGCCCAAACAAAGTAAAGTATTTCAGACCAAAAGGAGGAAGTTAGAAAAAAGACAGATAGACAGACAGACAGATGGACGGAGGGACAAACAGATGGACAGACAGACAAAGACAGGACAAAACAGGAATATTGGTTACGAAAATCAGCTATCAGTTGCCATAATATCCCTAGAGGTGGTGCTCTGCAGCACCGACATGAGCTGCGTAGAGGAGGGAGGATGCACTAGTCGAGTGGATGTACACAAACCCCTCTGATCTGAATACCTCTCTTACGATTTGAATACTGGTACATCCACTGGACTACCTGCTCTGGAATTCCCAAAAGCACATCAGTGGTGGTACACTCTGCTCAGAAACATGAAACACAACCTGACTTGGTGGTTTAATGATTTTTGGGAAACTCAGAGCAACTCAGGTGGGTAAATCATCTGGAGCTGAGCGCAGTTAGAAATACACATAATTTAACACTTCAGTCTTAACAACATTACTTTGCTGAATACATTTTGACCTCAGAGTCCAGGTGTTTTAGCCAGTCTACCAAGAACAACAGGCTGCTGTTAACAGGGAAACAGTTGGTTAGACAGAGAGAAAGAAAGACAGACAGACTGAAGAAAAACCCCTCTCCAATATCAGGGTCCCTTATGTGTTTCTCTTCATATAGGTGGTATAATATAGCATGTTTAAAAAAGTCTACAGCCATGCTTGCAGCTCTGTGAGCCTTCTGCTAGTGTTAGCCTCCAGTCTCCCCTTTATTTAGCCTCCAGCTAACACTGTGAAGTAATCATGACGTTAGTTGTAAAAGGGTCTATTGTGAGTTGGAGCGCAGTCTGCTGGACAATCTATGTGAGGACACCATTTCTAAATTAAATTAACCAAGCAGCTTTTAATGCATTATCTTTAAAAAAAAGTTTTCATATCTACACAAATCGTACAATACGGTAAAACGGTGATAATAGCCTATAGATATATACAGTATATAGATATATCAGTTGGGCTCCACTCACAAGTGAATGCAACTCTTAGTGAATTGAAGTCAGTCAGTCAGTCAGTCAGATAATCATGGCTGGATTTCTTGATTTTCTGACTGATTTTGACTTGATTTGAGTGATTATGCAGAATAAAATCAGAGAGGAGGTACCACTGTCAAAAAGGGTGCTTCGTTGTCAACATAAACAAAGGTCCATTCCACCCCCTGACCCTGTTATGTAGCACGTTTCAGTGCTGCCTCAGAAAGAAACTTTTGCATTTGTAGGGTGGGTCCTCTGCGGCCCAGCCAAAAATATGCGGTTGGATTAGGCGAATCGTAATGTAATTGCAATGTATCAATACATTGTCTACGTCCTGCAAAATCAGTATCTATTATCTACCGTATGCACTGTCCAGCCCAGTGCAGTAGAAAATAAATCACTAATTATAATATGCAACTCAGCAGCTCTTGCTGTTGGATCAGGGATGAGCATCAGCTGGTTCAGGTGCGGGTAGGGGGTCTAGAGTTCTGGAGCTGGGAGCCCAGGGTCTAGGTTATAGGCTAGAATAAATATAATTGATGATACTATTTAAAAGTTTTTTTTGCATTTGCTATATTGTACTGTATATATGTATTACAGGATATGATTTTACATTTTGCCAGAAGAATTAAATGTTCAGGTAAAGGCTGTGATGTGTGTAAATAATTAAACACTTATTATAGCAAGCTTTGTTTTTAAGCTTTTTGGGCATTCAAAATGATATAACATTGCAGTTTTAGGTCAAAAACTTTCTACACTCCAAATTTATACTGGTTCGTTGTGGTGTTTGTGGATTTTTAATTGAAATGACTGGTCTAACCAGCTTTGTCTTGACTTATAGTTGACGTATTGTCTTATAATGATAACTTGCATGTTCTGTTTACTGCTCAGGAGGGCACTCCATTTATTATTTGTCACTGTTCATTGACGGGGGCTGGGGGGGCTGGGGGGGCTGGGGGCATGGCGTATTGTGAAGGGAGGGGAGGACCTCCAAAATGTCCATAGCCCCGGGGCCTAAAGGCGCCCCTGACTGGGACTGCAAGTTTGATTTTTGTAAGTTTGTAGACTGATATGGTGTAAAGAAGTACCAAATTATAAACATGTTTACAAGCTTCTATTAAATACTCTCCCATCATTAAAGTTCACACACTGACTTTTATACCTTGCTTTGGAAAAACATGAAAACTGTTTAGTTGGAATGGGAAATTGATTATATGATAATAAGCTGCATTACACACAGGCAGCCGGGCACAGCAGAGAGGCAATGCGTAACATGCAGATAAATCAGGCTCAAAACGCTGCCGTTTCAGAGGGGAGGGCCCGCAAACTTTGCAGTAGCCTACGTCTACACTCCACAGAGGGATGATGAGAGGAGACGCCACAGAGGCGATGTGACCTCTGTGATCTCTCTGGTCACGGTGGTCAAACCGGTGACCGGAGGAGCACTGAGAGCGCTGCAGGTTGATCAATACAGACTGCCTGAGTCACACGTCATTATATTCATTATATTGTGAATTGTCACCTGCTGCCTGACCTTAAGGTTTTCCTGAACATAAATAAAAATATTGTTCTAGTGCTGACACTGTTGTGAAGCTGCCTCTGCAGAAGCATCTTACTATCTGAATAATTCATCCTTTAAATAGCAGCAAATACTGAACCAGACATTAGGTTTTTGTTGGTCAATGGCGCAATCACTTTCTGCTGCCTCAAGATAGTAAATGCACCAACACGCCTATGGATGCACAGATGGGCAGAAATACATTTGGTACTTACACAACGTGGGCGCTGGGTGTTAAAAGGACAACTACGTCGACCTGAACCAGCAATGATAGTTGCGCTACGCTGTGCACCAGCTGTAAGATAGGGCCCTTTGTGTACATTATAGCTTCATATGTGTGTATGTGTGTGTGTGTGTGTGTGTGCATGTTTACTGTGTAACAGCACACATTCTGCTCTGTTTCAATAGCTGTGTTTGCAACGTCAGGTCCTGTAACCACAGGAATAAATCAGCAGCACTGCGGCTCTTAGCTGATTGGGACACACACACACACACACACACACACACACACACACACACACACACACACACACACACACACACTTACGGAGCAGCAGCAGTGCTAGCTTGAATTGGATCAATGCATTTCTACCATAAAGCAGCAGATCACAGTGACCTGTAATCCCTGAACAGGTCTGCTATCATCACAGGTTTTGTGATTCTGATTCTGATTATGAGCACAGGTGTGCTTACTACTAACAGATAAACAAAGGCAAAGCACAGCATCACTTAATCCGTACCTCCGGTGCAAGTCCTGCTTGGAGTGTGGCTCTCACTGTATATACAATGCAGTTGAAAGGTGCTTAGCATCTGTAATGAGCCTCTCTGCAGTTTGCTCTGCAGCAGATGCAGCATGAGGCAGCTTCAGCTATGATCAGCCGTGCTCACGGCCTTCGAAGCTTCTTCATCTTTTATTATCCTGCTGCCTCAATTGACGGAATGTCTGTATTGACTGAATGGTTTTAATCAATTTACTGCACTATAGCTGCACATTATTGAGAACTGTGTCACAGTAATGTGACTGCTTTTTCAGTGAAAAGTACAATTTTTCCATTGAACCAGCTTTTCAAAATTTGCCTTAACTTTACTAAGACACTATTGAATTGCTGTTTGATAACAATGTAGTCTGGGATTCACAAAAAGAAACTGCTGTACCTCAGATTACAAAATGCAATACCTACAATCACAAATGACTGGAAGGTACGTGTAATATAATGCTTAATCCTCTAAAATTATCTTTGGAAGTTATTTTATAAGAGTGCTACATAAATGAGTCCTAAAACCCAGAAAAGAGTGAACATTTTAGCACTTCCTGATCCCTCAGCTGGAAGTCAGTAGCTTTTTAGTTAGATGCCTGAAATAAGACCTATGGTTAACAAAAGCTGAAGGGATTTTTATGTTTTCTTCTACAATATAAAATACACCAATAAATATTCCAATTTTGATGCCTTTATGTGTCTAACAAGTGGCTAATTGAGGTGACAAAACATCATCACGGTGACCCGTCCTCCTTTACAGCCTTGTTGTGCATAGCCTGATGCTGGCTTTTTACTTCTGGCGATTGTATTCACACTTCAGAAAAACATAAAAGTGGAGTTCACTTGTCGAGATTATCTTGCTGAACAAAATGTGTATGTTTTATAAATGTTTTTATTTTCTGCAATAATCCATCTGATGATCTTAATGTGTGCCCCTTTAAAAATCAATGGCTGGAGTGAAACGAAAATAACTCAATTAAGAAAGCCAATGAGAAAAGGCAAGGAAAGAGGAAGGTAATAATACTGTAATAATAATACTGTACCTACTGAGTTTAATGGACAGCCTACTGCTAGCTGATTCATTCATCTTCTGAATTCAAACTAACACATGCCACGTCTTTTGCACGCTGAAATTCATTCAGTGTCAATGTAGATGCGCAGCAGGCACATTCAAACATGAGAGCAATGCTGTCATGGCACGCAAGCATTCCCAAGAGCCTATTTTTTGGTTCAATAGTTCAACTTTGCACCTTGCAGCGTGCACTGCATGTCAAGTGACTGGGAACAACCAACCACAGCCAGCAGATATCTTTTCTTTCTTCTGTAAGTATCAATCTACGGTAAATATGGAGGAGAAGTTAATCATTTTAGTGCAAAACTACCCAGAGTGTAAAGCTGCTGTGAGGGATTTACTGTGCTGGAAATCTATTTATCTTAGTTTTGATTGTGATTTGTTTAGTTGGTGATACTTTCTGCTAAATCACTACAACTTCATCATCATTGTCATCACAGCATGCTGGTTTTGGTTGCTTAGTAACAGCAGGAGCTAAACCTCCCAAGTACAGGGGCTGAAAAATAGCGCCCTGAAAAATGAGCGCTTTCACATCGCGACGCCGTTGGTTTTGCGTTTGAGCGCGGCTGTTGCACGTCTTCATTGGCAACAATGGATTTGAGCAAAAGATGCGGCATGCAAGCATATAGCTATTGAATCAAAATGATTAAGTCAACCAATGAGATTAATTCTGGCCCCAGAACAGTTCTATGTTTTCAAAAGTCAGATTTTGGTGTCTAAGCAGGAAGCTAAGCGAATGCTCACAGTGTAGCAGCTTATCTGTTAGCTGTGCTGTGATGGGTGGTGACTTGTTGTACATACCTCCACTCAGTCAGACTTTAGTAACACAACGCAGGGGGAGAGACTGAGGAGGGTAGCCTGAGGATGGGATGGATACACCAGTGTTAGAATGGGATGGGGAGACATGAGAGAGGAGGGAAAGGAAAGGTAGGAACAAGGGAAGTGATGGGAAATGGAGAAAGAGGAGGGAGGGAGAGAGGAGGTAGAAGTGAATGGGATGGAATGAGCTAAATGTATCTTTGTGCCAGAGGAGACTTTGAGGGTCTAAGGACAGAGGGCTTCATATGTTGTACAGACTGTAAAGCCCCCTGAGGAAAATATGTGATTTATGATATTGGGTTTTATCAACATGTTCCCTTTGGCATCGGAAACCAACCAAGCTTTCAACTAAACTCAAGCAAGTGAGGTAGTATTAATAGAGTGGCAGCTTGACACGCCGTTCCTAGTCCATCCAAAAGTAACGTAAGACCCTGTGCGTTGGTGTCTGCAGTGGGATTTTCAGAATGTGTTGCTTTTATAAATGAAACTGACTTGACTCTGGAAACTAATGTTTTGTTTCTATGTCTCTGCAGAGGAAGGAGGTATGGTACAATACTCAAAAATAACTGTTATATTAACATCAATTAATTCTAGCCATAGTACGTTATAGATGGTAATTTGATGTGAAATGCCCAAAATCAATCAGTTGTTTGGTATATTGTATTAATACTGCTGGAGCCGATCCCAGCTGGCATTGGTTGAAGGCGGGGTTCACCCTGGACAGGTCACCAGTCCATCGCAGGGCACATAGAGACAGACAATATATAGACAGACAACCATTCACGCTCACATCCACACCTACGGGCAATTTAGAGTCATCAATTAACCTAAACAGCATGTCTTTGGACTGTGGGAGGAAGCCGGAGAAAACCCACACTTACATGGGGAGAACATGCAAAATCCACACAGAAGAGTCCCAAGCCGGGTTCAAACCTGCAACCCTCTTACTGTGAGGCGAGAGTGCTAACCACTGCACCATCGTGCAGCCCACCATAGTAAACATTACCTCCTAAATATCAGCATGTTAACATTCTCATTGTAATCACATTAGTATGCTATATATTATAGTACAGCATTTTTACTGGGAACCCTGTTGTGCCTACAGTAACAGTCCCACAGAGGCATTTCCTAAAACAGTCACTGTAGTCTTCAGCAAACCTTACTCAAACAGGAGGAAATTATGCATTTGTTGGGTGCCCATATGTCAATAATATTAATAATCCACAATTAAAATCCTTGACTGTATTCATTCCTAGAGCCCTGCAAGTCACTGCAAGTTCTATAACACTGTCCCGCACATATTTCACAATAAAAGCCTTGTGTTAAGAAATGAAGGAGTTCTGCTCACAGAAAAAAAACGTGTGAAGGGTTTTATTTTGAAATGAGAGCAGGAAATTAAAAAAAAATTTTAAATTTATTTTAAAATACAACTCAACTTTTTTTTTTCCATGTCCGTGACATTTCCTACACATTGAAAGTGTAGTAATGTTGCTGATATGATGTAAATAAACAGTCAAACGGTCACTTTCATTGTCTGTTGCTGCCGTGAAACGCGTGCGGCTCACGTGGGCAGTGTGAATGCTCTAACCTGTTAACACAGACGCCAAAATGAAAAACAACAGGTAACACAGCCGCAATGCACTCGTCAGGTGTGCAGTGTGTGCCAGGGCTCAGGAAAATGACTGACTTGGTTTAAGCAAGAAACCTACTACTTAGACTGATTTGGTTAGACTTAGACAACAAAGTACTTAGGATTAGGAAAAGATTGATTTGGCTTAGTTAGGCTAAGGATAAGGTTTCAGCCTACTCCCTACATGGTGTTTGCTGCTCTTCATACTTCCCGGTTCACAATTATGTGGATTTCATATGAGTTGATTTTGTGCTGACCACAGTGAAAAAAATGTGACATTCCTGTCTATGTACACAAATCAAGACATTACATTTTGTGACTATTTAAAGAACTGATGTGTGACTGGGCTGGTTTTTGTCAGTAATTGCCTTCATCTTCTTAAATAGATAGCCACGTGGTTAACAGCAGTCTAAACAATCATTATCCTTCCAAAAATATCAAATATTGCCTCGATTGTGTTTTCAATCACAAGTATTGATATATATGTAGAGTTGTATCTATGATCTGTGATCATTGTAATGGATTAATGGGATTCCTCCAGGGAAAGGGAGAATAGACAAATGGGAAAATGGAGTGATGAAAAGGTGGTGGAAAGAGGAGTGCAGGGAGGCCGAGGATAAAGGGGAGAGAGGGAGGAAGGAAGGGGAAGGGAAAGGCTTGAGGTGTGAGGAACACAGAAGTGAACAACCAGAACAAATATTATCACAACAACAATCTGCATGCAAAATATATATCAACATGTGTTTCAGTTTACAGCAAAAATGCTCATTATCTTAGTTATTTGGAAATAATTACAAAAACTTTTTTACTTCTCAAACACAATATGGCTACACACAAATATACACCTGCAATTTCATTTTATAATTGGAAACCACATGTGGATTTTAGATTGTCAAAAAATAATATTTGCATCAAATACAGACATAAAAAAATGCAATATGACACCACCAATGCATTAAACCTTAGGGTTAAAAAGTACATACATACATATAACATGTATGCATGTGACAGGCGACACAGCTCATTCACAACTGAGATAAGAAGAGGTCATAAAGACAAAGAAGAAATATTTATAACTAAAAATATAAAAGAAAAAAAAATATATAGAGAGAGAGTCTCATTGCTATACTTTAACACAGAAGCACACATTAAAGATAACAGTATGAAAACACAGATTAATACATAACCATGAAAATTACTATAGTTATGCAGAGAGAGATGCACATGCAGGACATTTATAAGGATGAAGCAGGCAGGAGAATGAATAATACCAGAGTTACAGGATATGAATGATCCAATAATGAAGGTTCAGTTTACCCAAACAAACCAAATTAGTGAATCTTAGGGCAATATTTCACAGACTGAAAAACAAAGTTGTGACATTACTGAAAAGTGGGGGGGAAGGACAGAAAATGAGTACAAGACTACCTAAAACCACTACACAGAGTCAGGAAATGTTTTTACTTGACTGAAACAATTCACGAGTGCAGAGGTCTACGGTGGCTCAACACACAACTTAAGAAAGCACAAGCAAACACGAAACACAAGCACATGAAGGAAGCATCTCCATCACTCTGACAGTAGTTACTCTCTATTCAGACGGAAAAACAGCCTCGTATCCCAACAGCTCACCACAGCATCCCTGTCTCCTGCAAAATTGCATTCCCATAGCCTGCAACTACACTGCACTTATGCACTGCATTACGGTTTGAGGGAAACTACGGTCTCACATTTAAACAGTTATATACATGTGCTTAACGTTGTAAATTGAAACAAAAAAAAAGGAACAAAACTTTGTTAGGTTCAGGCAACAAAAGTACTTGGTTAGGTTTAGTAAAAAAAACATGTTTTGGCTTAAAATCATTAGAAATTTGAAACAAAACACAACAAAACCTCTTCATTACATTTAGTAAAAAAAAAAGGACCGATATTGGATAAAATATCGGGCTGATACTGACTCAAATAGCTCAATTGGATATCGGTGACAATAGGGCGAATATTAAATTCAACTCACATACCTAAATTTCAACTCCTGTTCACAACATGTTCACAACATGTAAGCTAGGGATGCACCGACACTGACACTGATACTGATCGGATATTGGCCTGACGCTGACTCAAATAGCTGGATTGGGTATTAGTGACAATGGAGCCTATATATTCAATTCTGTTTGTAAACTATATACATTATAGACATGAATTTGTCATTCCTGTTTAAGTTCTGGCTAATCTCTTGCTGCATTAAAAAGGTTTACCAGCTGAACTGTAATTACTGTTAACTTTAAAGAGGTTTTTAGGATGTTGCTGGTCTATGATTTATTATTTTAATAATGAATAAATCTAATCACTAAATTTACATCTATGTATTTATTTGCTACATTTTGTTTTACAAAGATAAGAAAGTGATATGTAAGTCCAGCCTGATGTTGTCTTACACATGATCCCAGTCACTTAGGAGGCATTCAGCTTATTAATTAAACACTGGTATTGAATGAGTACTCTAACGGCCGTTACTCAAAGCCCAGGTATCAGTATTGGGACTCAAAAATCAGTGCATTCCTAGTACAACAAACATCATGACTAAAATAAGTTCAGTTTCACATGAGAAACAAACAGAAGGCTCCTGGATGAAAGTCCGATGCTTGATGTCCCTTCCACCATCCCAGTTTCCTCCATACATGCATTTACAAATATATTTGTGATACATCAATGTCAGTTGATCTGATCATCAAATAATAATGTGGATGAGTTTACATGGAAGTCAGTTAAAAGTCCGGTGTGAATCATACAGATGAAGGGCACTGACTGTTTGGCCTGGGCTGGGACTCTAGCTTTAGCCTCAGTCTTATGTATGTAGTCATCAAGTGCATATTTAACAGACTCTTTATGAGACTGTTGCTTTAAAATGAGTCAGCTGCAAACATTAAAAAAAAATCAGCTGAAGCCAAGCTTTAGCTCCAGCTCATGAAGCTAACATTAGCTTTGAAGGTCACCATCTAGACATGCAACACATTGTCACTCCAAACTACTAAAATGCCACATGCCTCTTAACATCGGAGACAGACACATGGGGTACCTCTGTTGTGTTACTTTGTCTTGTTACATGCATGGTGTTCTTTCAAAATATACTTCCATATTCACAGGAGGTTAGGTTTAGGTAACACAACCACTTTGTTAGGATTAGAAAATGATCGTGGTTGATGTCCACTGACTGACGATACTAAACGACTCACAGGACTGAAGATACCGAAGAGTCACGCGACTAAAGACTGACGTGACAAAATAACGCTACTTTTAGTTTCTCTTGGTTGAAAGTCTTGTGTATGTTTGACCCCCCCAACAACCCTAACACCCTCTCTTAGAGGACTCTCACACTCTTTACACTGTGTCACTTGCTCTAAGCGTCGGTAAACGCCGCAAGTGGGTTTACATTGGAGTTAACTGAAAGTCCATCACATACTGTTGCTAAAGGGTACCTCTGCGCGACAATTTCCGATGCCGACTGGCACTTACCAGTTGATTTGGAGTGAGAATGGGCTGAGAAATGAGAAACCTATCTATGAAATCAATGACCCATTGTTTCAAAAATTGCAAAAAAATTTCATCGTAAATCTGTCAACGTTATCTCCCTTATCGTGCCAGAGAATGTCCATTCATTTTAAATCTTCACCACAAACCTCTGCTTCGTTTTGTACGACTTGCAGTGCTTCTGTATTTGCTTGTGCTGTCTTATTTGTATGCAGTGAACGTGCTGTCAAAATGATGAATGTGCTTCTTAATTTACTGGTGTTTTGCTATTTTTATCCATCCATTTGTATGTGTTTTCTTACTGTAAGCTGCAAGGTGCTGAGTTATTACAGCCACAATGTAAAGTCTCATTCTTACATGTGAGGATTTGTTTGAGTTGAAACCTGGACCATGAGGTAACCTTTACCGAATGCTTACAGTCACAATATTCCTGAGGACAATTTTCTGGTTTACGTCTGATTTTAACTTACATGGTTTTAAATTCACAATTTCTCAATAACCATAATCAACATAATCAATATGCTTGCACTTTTCTAGGTCAACTTGACCCTCCTGACACCATTGTGGCTCAACTGTTGTAGTAGCACTCAGGAAATAAAATAATGTGAGTGCAATCCAATAGGCCACAGGGGATTCTGACCGCCAGTAATGATTAAATACTAGCCTGAAGGCCATCGATCACAGGTCGGAGAAAAGGAAAGTGAAAGAAAACCAGACGGTGTGTGAATAAGAGATAAACAGAGTGAAATCTGAGTATATATAAGGTGGTATGAAATTGCATGTTGGTGGTAGAACTCAACAGAGGAGGAGTGAAAAAGAGAGTGGGGCTCTCCATTCTGTTGTAGTGCAGCGTATCTCCTTACATCAGTGAGCCTCTAAGGAGGACTCAAGTCAGTTCAAGCCAAAGATATCTGTCTCTCAATGAACACAATCAATATTCTTTTACAGCAATAACAATAAGAACCATTTCCAGGGCTGACTGAGGTGAGAAGACAATCAAACATTTTGACCAGTACGGCTCACACAATGACATAACAGCTTTTCATTTGGTGGCATTGACTAATTTACTGTTTTTGGTGAGTTACTACCTTTTGTGTACATGCAATAGAGTTACGATGTCCTATCAAACAGTTGCGACATTTACAGTCTGGAAAATGTTAAGTCGAGTGAAACTCAACAACTTTATCTGTGCAAGAACAACACACAAACACTGTAAAATTATTTTTTACTTAAAGCCAACGATGAGCACTTAGAGTAACTTATCATCTCATTATAATGCATCATACCAGTGATTATAATTCATTATAAAAATATTAGAGTGTATTACAGTTTTGGAAATTGTAATACACTATGATCCTTGCAAAAAAAGAAATTACATTGATTGACCAGCAAGTATGAAGTATGACAATACTTTAAGTCATTATAAAATGATTTATGATTGTTGTTATAAAGCATTATGAATATTTAGGAGTAATTATAATTTAGCTATGATTATACAGGAGCAAACTGACTTATTTTAAATCAAGGCTGAAGACTTTTCTTGCCGCTGCCTTTCACTAAATCTTTTCTTACACAGTTTCTTCACTCACTCTCTTACACTCAACAACTTTCATTCTTGTATTTTACACCTGTCTTATTGTTTTAGCTTGTTTTTATTTTCTATTCTCTTGGTTCCTCACTTAATTGTATTTGAATGTCCTTTTATGGCGTGTGTCTTTTACATTTTGTCTTGATGCTTTTGGTGTTTTATGTAACACACTTTGAATTGTCTTGATGCTAAAATGTGCTATTTAAATAAATTTTGTCTTACTACTTATGTGGGCACTTTAACAAACAAGGTATCAGGTATTACCTACGGTAAAATGCTTAGACTTTGCTTCCCAAGTATGAATAATCATAAAGTGTTATTTTGCACTTTCCTTTTGTTTCATGGTTCAGATTACATCCTTGTATGTTGTGCTCTGGCACCATTTACCTCACAAAAGGTTTCATTTGTCTCGCCATTGGTTTCCCTTTGGCTTCACTGCATGCTTAGTGAAAATGCAGCCCACTGTATCAATATGAATCAATAATGCAATCAAACACCAAGCCTTGACCCAAAATGCTTTGCTGCACCAAATCCCAGAATCTCCCTGTCCACTGTTTCCGTAGCAACAGCGGGGAGATAAGGAGAAAGTGAGAGTGCGAGAAGAAAAAAATGAGAGGGTGGAGGGATGGTGGGGTAATAATCAAAGGATGGGAACAAATGATCAGGACTGATCAAATAAACATGACATACAAATGTAAAAGATGAAAAATATAATATTTTCACATTAACTATATCAATAAGGTAAAAAAATATTCAAAACACAGCAGCACATTTTAACACTAACTAACTAACTATAGATAGATAGACAGATAGATAGACAGATAGATAGATAGATAGACAGATAGATAGATAGATAGATAGATAGATAGATAGATAGATAGATAGATAGATAGATAGATAGATAGATAGATAGATAGATAGATAGATAGATAGATAGACAGATATATAGATAGATAGATAGATAGATAGATAGATAGACAGATAGATAGATAGATAGATAGATAGACAGATCGATAGATAGATAGATAGATAGATAGATAGATAGATAGATAGACAGATAGATAGATAGATAGATAGATGGTCTCAGCCTCAGAGGGACTGATATTCAGACAAGCTGACAAAGACAGCAGGAAAGGTCCTCCTAATTATTTGACCTCCTGTGATTGGTGGCCTTGAGCCATGGATCACCAAAAGGTCAAAATATTGCATTTCATGAAATAAAACCATGACCAAGCTACAAACCACAGGAATCCCTCTGGCAGGGGCGAAGCAAAGGTGGTTGTTAAGAGTTTTGCATTAATAGGGATTTTGTTGTTTAGTGCTGGCAGTCTTATTTCAATCTTTTGGAACCAAAGAAATAGCTTGCGCCCCTGCCCTCCACACCATATTGTTTGCTCATACGAAGGAATGAGAGCCAGGAAAAACAAAAAAGCAGAAGAAGAGGAGCAAAAAAAGTTGCACAGAAGGGGAAAGGAGCATTACAATGCGATGCGGTCCTTTCAGAGTACCTCCAAAATGCTTGAGTCTTTCATTCTTCCCGCCCATCGCAACCATAGATGTGACAGAGTTGGGTTATAGTGACAACAGTGACATTAAGATCTGTAATTAATCCCATCCAAATACAGCACAATCTGTGATAATGTCAGCGAGAGGAAGGGAGGAAGGAAAGAGGAGTGTCGTAGAGGGACTGGAAGAGAGCCCTGGTGGCACTTTTAAAGCAAAAGCCCAGCGGCCATTTGAACTGTGTGTGATTGTGAATTCTTGAGGTATGCTTGATTTATCTTGACCAGACGCAATGAGATTACTTAAGATAAATAAAGCAAAGAGGTAGTCATTTTATCATTTTTTTTTCCAGTGCATTTGAAGCGTTTAGAGTGCAGAGAGAGAAAGCTAAGAGGCCATCACAGCACAGCAAACAGCGCCACCACTATGCTTGTTACCACAGCCCTGCAAAGATATTCTTATACTTACCTGAATGTGTGTGTTTGTGTCTTTTTTGGGGAATAGAGTTTTGTCTGTCTGTCTTTCTTTCTCTCTGCTCATCTATCTGCTGGTCTGTCAAAGAACCTGCTAGATCTTGTGTGTTTTTGTATTTGAAACATTAGCTGTCTTAGCTAACGTAGACCTTTAAAGCACTACAGCAGTCAGTGTTCCAGCCCAGCCAGGCAGAGAGTCAGACACGGCTCAACTACAAAAACACATTGTTTTCATCCTAAAGTGCAATTTTTAAAGCCTTTTTGTACATCACTTATAGAAAATTGTTCATTGAAAAGATCCAATCAGCCCGAACCCTAATGAGTCAGACGTGTGCTGTAAAAACAGTGGTCTCTGCCAGCTGAGCTGTAAAAACTGACCTGAGCTCAGTTCCAGAAAAGAGGACAGAGGAAACCGACCGACCAACCAATCAGTAACCAGCTCTCACTGGCCTGGCCGGGCAACGAGCCAACCGGCGCGCAGCAGCCGCTTTCACTCTGGCACCCAATGCAAAACCACGTTCCCCATTTTTTATACTTTGTTTAGATGTTTTTGTGAAAAATTCACTCAGCATTTTGGTGAAAAATACTTTTTTTTTTTTTTTAATTCCCAATAATATAGTACTTGATTGTTCTCAATAGGACAATAAGTCCTAAGTGCAGTGTAGACTCTGCAGACCGAAATAGTTGTACATCAACACATGAAGAGTCACCCTCTACCTAGAAGCACTCTGGCAAGGACACCTCGATGGCCCGTTTGGAAACAGGCTGAGTTTAGAGCCAAAGTGCTCTCAGGTGTGTGTGTGGGGGGGTGAGGGGGTGTGGGGGGGGTGGGGGGTGGAACGTGACTCCCCCCTATCTGTAAGTACCAGAGTGAGAAGAGACCGGGTGAGAAGAGGAGAAGGAGGAGGAAGAGGAGGAGCAGGAGGAGGGGAAGACAGCTACACACGAAATACAGACACACACACAGAAAAGGACGTACAGACAGAAACAAAGAAAGAAAAAAATAGAGAAACAGACAGACAGACAAACAGACAGATGGATAGTGTAACACAGACCAACAAGAGCCAACGTACAAACGCATGACCTGACACAACCTGGGGAAGGAGACAGTAACACAACAACAACAACAAAATAACAACAGCACGCATCACACATGGACCCGCACTGTGAACTTTAACCTTTACACCCACTCTGACCCTGTGACCCTGGTGGTTACAACATACTGCAGGTGTAAAGAGGGAAGGCATATCTTTCTCACGCACACAAACAGCCTAATGAACTGTAGGTAGAGGCATGCGGTAGTCACGCGGTCATGCTCGCAGACTCACACAGTGTGTTCAGTTGGTTAAGTGGTGCTCACATCTGTGTGTGTGTGTACGTACATCTGTAAATGAGTGTGTAAAAGTGAGTAAAATAAATATTAACTTAAGCCTTAAACTTAGCCTTAACATGACGGCATTTTATTTATGTCACGATCAAAGTAATAAAATTGCAAACACATAATAGAGGAATCATCACGCAACGAATAACCGAATGCCAGCAAAAAAAAAGTCCCTTCTGTGTTACTAATAAATTTATTTGCATCGTTAGGGGTGTCGTGATATGCCAGTATTGACAAAAATCGTGATATTTAACAAATTAAACATTGATATCATGTTAATAATACACACATGAGAATATCACATATAATCCAGTGCCTCTTAAATCACTATTTTGTACAGTTATGGTTACAGACTCTCTCACCGCCTTCCTACGCTCATATTTTGAGTGTAAATTATTTGCAGAAGAAACAAAGTTAAAGATGAATTTGATAGCATAATTATGTCAATTCACTGAAATATTAAGATTAAGATTGAGATTAAGATGAACCTTTGTTAGTCCCCGGAGGGAAATTCAATTTTTACACTCTGTTAATTTTTACACAGTGCAGACAGACCTGAAATACATACGTGCACAAACAGGACCTATGCATATGCATTAATGGAGAGATGTCAGAGTGAGGGGGCTGCTCCTGACATGCGCCCGCCTGGACTATGACTTGCCCCAGACTGCATGTGATTATCATGAAGTGGACATGTCTGTTAAGGGAAGACTTGTGGGTACCCATAGAACCCATTTTCATTCATATATCTAGAGGTCAGAAGTCAAGGTCAAACAGCAGGTTCAAGATTGGATTATCACCAGGGACCAGAGGGCAAACTCCAGGTCTGAAAAGTGAAGCCAATATTGAAGTGCCTTAAACTTTTATTCTATTTAATAGCCAGCAGGGGGCGACTCCTCTGGTTGTATAGAAGTCTAAGAGAAAATGAGTCTACTTCTTATTTGATTTATTACCTCAGTAAACATTGTAAACATGAGTTTATGGTCTTAATCGCTAGTTTCAAGTCTTTTTTCAATACAGCATGTTGTTCATTTAGTACATTATGGTCCCATTTAGTGTCAAATAGACGTCGAAGCAGGAGGGTGTGTCTACCTTGTGACTCACATGTCGCTACCACAGCGTTGTCCAGTTCGGGAGTTGTCCTTGTTTTAGTCTTACAATTTTAACCCTTTCACAGGTTTTCACCTCAGAAAAGTTGACTGTAACATTTCGGTCACCTAAAAATGTCTTGCTCAGTATTTGGTTGTATTTAGCTCCACTCTCTTGTGTCACTTTTGGGTGCTAGAAAGCAAAATGGTGACAGTTTTTACTCACAGGACGGGTAGGTGAACTATAGGGCTGGGTATCGGTACTTGCTACTTGATACTCAGCAGTAGCTCCATCCGTAGGGACTTGGCTTGGGAATTGGAGGGTCACTGGTTCAAGTCCCAACATGGACCAAAAACTGAATGTGAACTGGTTGCTGGAGAGGTACCAGTTTACCTCTTGGGCACTGCTGAGGTGCCTTTGAGCAAGGCACCAATCCCCCAAATGCTCGGGGTGCTTGTCAGGAGCAGCCCCCTCACTCTGACATCTCTCCATTAATGCATGTATATAGGTCCTTGTGCATATGTGTATTTCAGGTCTGTGTGTACTGTGTAAAGATTAACAACAGAGTGTAAAAATTGAATTTCCCTCTGGGGACTAATAAAGGTTCATCTTGATACATTAAAGCTGTCGACTGAAAGTACCCACGACAAAGTAGTATCAAAACTTCTCCAAACGATACCTGTATTTGAAGTTGTTATTGGACTTTTTTAGTTCTAAGCCGCAGAAGGCAATCCACAAATGTGTACCATGATTTCTAAATATTTCACTATTCACAAACACATATTTTTATATCTGCTAAAATAAATGGTGATTTAGCAAATACGCATAACTAAATGTGTACTTTAAGGTTTACATGTAAAGTGATTTATACGTATTTGTGCATCAATTTGTGCACATGGGATATTTGCGCATTTGCAGATCAAATCCTGTTGATTTATGGATTATGTGACATTTGTAACTTTTGTTTACAGAATTTTGCCCATTTTGTACTGCAGCAAATCTGTAGAGAATAGCTGTAATCCACAGAAGACACTTCACAAATACGTACCATGATCTACAAATATTTCACTATCTGCACATGTATTTATGTATTTGTGTTGTGTAAAATCACACCCACAAAGATACAGGGCAATCTGCAAGTACACATAACTTACTCTGTAAATACGCATTTTAATTCCACATAAAAATGTTATAGATTTATATGTAAAGTGATATACAGACATTTATGCATCAGTTGGTACACTTGTAGTGATATTTGCACATTTGCAGATCACTTCCTGTGCATTTATAACAGACATGTCCCTCCTGTGTGTTTAAGTAATTTTGTCCAATTTGTACCGCAGTAGATCTGCAGAAAAGATCTGAGTATGAGGTGCGTTCACTAGCTCCACCAAAAGGTGGCGACATTCTGTCACAATAAGTCTTTGCTGTTTTGAATGCTAATGTCAGGGGGCACATGGGGGAGAAATGTGAATAGTAACTGAATGGAGGGGGCACACTGTAACTAGTTTATACAGTTTTGCTTAGATAGTTTTCTGAACATTAATAAAAACTAATTATTTTATAGAACTGACAAAAAGGCAATGATAATTTCTCTACCAAAAAATGTGCTTGCAAAAAATATATTGCTGATGTTCTCAATGTCTCCCTTTGCATGCACAAAGTTGAAGCACAAATATACTGTACAGTACTGCAGTAGTATGTGTTGTGCTTATAATTAGCTTTATGCTTATGATACATGCTTTACATACATTATGTGAATTATTCTCATAACTGACTAAAGAATGAACTCCCATTATTATTAACAAAATGCTACCGTTGATTGAGCTGAAATAACAGAAAAGTCAATGCTTGGGTCAAGCCTTTTGCAACGTATCGACAAAACACACACACACACACACACACACACACACACACACATGCATATGCCCCCCCTCCCACACCCTGCAAACCAATATTATTCACTGCATGATGCTGAACCACACTTATAAGCTTTACAGTAACAAGCAACCTGCATGCACCTTTATACATTCAACCTCTGCGTATGTGTGTGTGTGTGTGTGTGTGTGTGTGTGTGTGTGTGTGTGTGTGTGAGTGTGTGTGTGTATTGTTTATGGGGTCAGCACTCTTGTAGTGTTGTATCTCACACTGTACTGTCATGTCGGCGGTGCTCTGTGCTCTCTTCCCCTGTCAAATTCAACCACTGTTGTCTTTGGTTTATTATTTTGCTGTAGATAATAAAAGCACTAACTTATTGAATCAAATCAAATTTCAATTCAACACAAAACTATTATGCAACAATCAAATGTAATCTAGTTTGGTCAAGTCTAATCTAGTCCCGTCCAGTCCAGTCTAATCAAATCGTCTAGTCTAGTGATAGCTATTCCGCTCTAATTTTTTAATTTAATTAAGTCTGAGCTAATCTAATTTTACCTAATGTAGTTGAGTTTAAATTATCCTATTCTTCCAGTCCAGATAATCCAGAAAATGTAATCTTGTCAAGTGAGGTCTTTTCTCATCTTTTTCTAATTCATTATAATCTAATCAAGTCCTAGTCTAATCTAATGTCATGTAGTCCAGTTTAGTCTAATATGGTTAAATCTAACCTAAATTAATATAAAATAATCTACTTTAATGTAGTCTAGCTGAATCTACTCTTAATTAGTACTAAATTAGATCTAGTACTTTAGTCTAGTATGAATCTAACCTAGTCTGATTTCATTTAATCTAGTTTAGTCCAGTCTAGTCCGATTGAATCTAGTCCAGTCTAGTTTAATCTATTTTTTTAATCTATTCTAATCTAATCTAATGTAATCTTGACTAGTCTGGTTTAGTTTATATTCTGTTCTAGTCTAGTCCAACTGAATCTTATCTGGTCTAATGTAATCTAATCTAATCTACTGTAGTTTAGTTTAAATTGACCTATTTTAGTGCAGTGTAATCTAGTCTAAGAAAGTTTACTCTAGTGAGGTCTATTCTAATACTTTTTTTTCCAATTCATATACACTGAACAAAAATATAAATTCAACACTTTTGTTGTTACTCCCATTTTTTATGTGTTGAAGTCAAAGATCTAAAACTTTTCTATGTACACAAAGGCCTATTTCTCTCAAATACTGCTCACAAATTTGTGTAAATCTGTTAGTGAGCACCTCTTTGCTGAAATAATCCATCCATCTCACCTCGTGGCATATCAAGATGCTGATTAGACATCATGATTATTGCACAGGTGTGCCTTAGGCTGAGCTTCCCTGAGACGGTTTCTGACAGTTTGTGCAGAAATTCTTTGGTTATGCAAATCGATTGTTGCATCAGCTGTCCGGGTGGCTGGTCTCAGACGATCTTGCAGGTGAAGATGCCGGATGGGGAGGTCCTGGGCTGGTGTGGTTAGACGTCGTCTGCGGTTGTGAGGCTGGTTGGATGCACTACCAAATTCTCGGAAACGCCTTTGGAGACGACTTATGGTAGAGAAATGAACATTCATTTCATGGGCAACAGCCCTGGTGGATATTCCTGTGGCACTGTGCTGTGTAATAAAACTGCACATATTAGCCTGCACTTTAATTGTGACTGGTCTAAGGCACACCTGTGCAATAATCCTGCTGTCTAATCAGCATCTTGTTATGCCACACGTGAGGTGGATGGATTATTTCAGCAAAGGAGAAGTGCTAACTAACACAGACTTAGACAAATTTGTGAACAATATCTGAGAGAAATAGGCCTTTTGTGTAAATAGATAAAGTCTTAGATCTTTGACTTCAGCGCATAAAAAATGGGGGCAAAAACAAAAGTGTTGCATTTGTATTTTTATTCAATATAATATAATCAAGTCTCATCTAATCTAATTTGGTTATAATCTGGTTTTAATCTAAATCAATCTAATATAATCTGGTTTAGTCTGGGCTGATATAATGTAGTATAGTCAAATATAATGTAGTCTAGTCTAGTATAATTAGACCAATGTTAGTCTAGTCTAAATATAATTTAATTTAATCTAATCTAAAGAAGCCTGATCTGATCTAATCTAATATAGTCTAGTCCTTTCTAATCCAGTTGAATCTAGTCCAGTCTAGTCTAATCATCAAATATATGTAATCTTACCTAGTTTGGTTTAACATATTTTAGTCTAATCTATTTTAATCTAATGACATCAAATCTAATCTTTTCTAATCAGTTTTAATATACTGTCTAATCTGATCTAATCGAATCTTTGGTTTGCACAGACAGTTTGCCAGTTCTGTAAAGTTGAGGTTGTATTATTGACTGTTTAGTGCGCTGTGTGGAAGTGTTACCTCTGTGTTTCTACGGTTTGATCCAGGAGGAGGTGGAGTTCAACAGCAAAGGCCCCTCCGGCTTGAACCACACCTCTCCCAGGGAGGATGTCACACTGCTAGACTCTGAGCCATCTGTGTGTGTGTGTGTGTGTGTGTGTGTTGTGCAGTGTGTTTGTGTGAGTCAGGGGAAATACAGGAGTGTATCGGGTGTTAAAGATGAAAGATCGGGTGTTATATTTAAAAACAAAATGAATTATTTTAGTGTTAGCAGGTCAAGGTGGCAGTAGGCAATATGATAGCAGGAAAATTGAGAGGAAAATGAATGGAAGATGAGGGAAAACCATGAAAGAGGACAAACAGTAAACAAGGAAATGAGGATGAAATAGGAAGGGAACAAACAGGGAGAAGAAGAAGCAGTCGGAGGATAGGGTGAAGGAAAAAAAAAGAAAGTCAACAAGCCAAAAGCAAATGTGAGAGCAGAAATGAGAAAGAATAGTGTAGGGAGGAGAGAGAGAAAGGAAGAGTTAATTAATGTATTACAGCATGGAAAAGTGAGAGAAAGAAAAGTGTGATATATAAAGTGACAAGCTGAGAAAGAGCCAAACAGAGGAGAACAATGAAGAAACATGACGTGATGACTGAGAACAGGAATGACACTCATCTGATCTGGCTGTTCTGCCAGATCAGATTCAAAATACTGCACATTTACACACAGAGTTTCATTTCAAAACAAGACATCCAGAAACAGATTTTAAATGTTAGTTCCATGATGGAGATACTTTGTACTTCTCTTATTATTTCTTCCGATTATTATCAATAAAATCCCATGAAAAGACCAGAATTAACAATGAATGCATTTATTAACAAGTGTTGAGTGTGTATCAAAGCTTGATGTATCCATTGTTCACACACACTGTAGATTTTTTGACTCAATCCCACATACAGACACCATCCTGCTGCCACTAATACTCACTAGAACACCAAATGCATACAAATCCGCAGCTGAAAACAGTCCCCAGTTTGAGTAACGCTTGCTAAAAACTAAACTATCCAGCTATATCCATAAATGGCGAAGCCTTTTTCAACAAGACAGAGAAGAGAGAATCTATAGTCAGGCTAACATCTCTGTGAGGCATACTTCAGCACAGTAGTGCTTTGAGCTGGATGCACTCTAACATGATCTCAGTGGCAATGCTGATGCATGTTCACCATCTTGGTTAAGCATGTTAGTAGGTCTGCCGCAATAACTGCTGTTGGTGGCCGATATATGGGGGCGGCAGTAGCTCAGTCTGTAGGGAGTTGGCTTGGGAACCGGAGGGTCACCGGTTCAAGTCCCGACATGGACCAAGAACTGAGTGTGAACTGGTAGCTGGAGAGGTGCCAGTTTACCTCTTGGGCACTGCCGAGGTGCCCTTGAGCAGCAAGGCACCAAACCCCCAACTGCTCGGGGCGCTTGTCTGGAGCAGCCCCATCACTCTGACATCTCTCCATTGTGCATGTGTGTGTTTCAGGTCTGCATGCACAGTGTATGAGTAAAACAACAGGGTGTAAAAATTGAATTTCCCCACTGTGGGACTAATAAAGGAATATCTTCTTCTTCTTCTATATTGTCCCAGAATTATTAATTAATTATATTGTGATAACCAATATTATTGACAGTTTAAAGCCACACCCACACAGGTGTTTTCAGTTAATGAAAAGTTAAAATAAATCATTTTGTCTGTTCAAAATGTACCTTAAAGGGAGATTTGTCAAGTATGTAATACTCTTATCAACATGGGAGTGAGCAAAAATGGTGCTTTATCAAAATACAAATAAATACAGTATATTAATTACTGGAAATCAATTAACAGCACAAAAAAAATGACAAATATTGTCCAAATACCCTCACAGGTACTGTATGTGATTATCATAAAGTGGGCATGTCTGTAAAGGTGAAACTCGAACCCTTTTTATTCACATATCTGGAGGTCAGAGGTCAAGTGACTCCTTGACCTCTGAGATGTCAAGGACACAACAGTTTTTCCTCACCAAAATTTTGCGTAATTTTGGTGCGTTATTTAACCTCCTTTGTGTAAGTTGTGGTAAAGAAATCAGTGCTGTTCAAATGAATGTGTTTTTATTATTACGCTAACTTTGACAGCCCAAGTCTGTACATGCCCACACAGTCCTGAGAAGGGATCTAAGCAGCCAGATTAACTGAAAACACCTGTGTGGTTGCAGAGGCTTTAAGACCATTTCATGCCACTGATATTAATGGATATCAATAGATTTTAAATATATAGATTAAATATTTAAATATTTAAATATTGTCTGAATTTTTAAATATTCAAATATTGGAATTGGAAAGTGCAAAAAATAAAACATTAATTTAAAGTATTCTAAATTAATGAAAATAAATAAAACAAAACCACACCACCAAAACACTAAACAAAACTGACTATCAGGCTCTGTTGGTTAAATTAATGTTGGTAAAAATGTTGGTAACAAACACGCATGTACGCACAAAGGGCAATAATGAGGTCAGCCAAAATGACTGAGGTCATGTCCGTATATCGTACAATAAGTCAATAACACAATTATCATGACAGACCTACGTTTTAGGATGCTCAGTTTTGCTAATTATTGAGGCTGATGGGAATGTCATTAGTTGTGCATATATTAGGTCAAAAATCAAAGTATTGGACAAATATAATTTTGACATGATGATGGTGCCAGAGGAAAAGTGGGGGACGGACTGACATCCGAAAGGTTTTTTTCAGGAGCTGGATCAACACAAGGCAAACTGACAGAAAAAAATCAGAAAGTTCTTTTGCTTCAATAACTTGAAACTTCCAGTGTTGGCTTTTACAGGAATGCTAGCTGTGGTTCCTACCAATGTAGTGTGCAGATCTTATTTTCTGATTTTTTTCCTGACAGACTGACATTGCCATCCACAGAACAGTCCATAAATGTACACATAAACCTGCACACTCCTGTAATTCCCAAATGTTCTTTTATTACCCCCGCCAAGGAGGTTATGTTTTTGCCGGCGTTTATCTGTCTGTTTGTTTGTTTGTCTGTGTTCAAGATAACTCAAAAACTTATGGACGGATTTTGATGAAATTTTCAGGGTGTGTCGAAAATGTGAAAAGGAAGAACTGATTTAATTTTGGGGGTGATCCGGGAGAAATACTGGATTCTGGATCACTTTGAAATTTTCGTTAACATTGGGGTAAACGGGACCCAAAAAATTGTTTATATCTCTGGTAATTGTTGCCCAAAGCTCATGAAATTTGACAATGTGTACTTCTATCAAATCCCACGCTTACGTCAACAATAATCAACATCCCCAGATATGTTGAAGACTGTTATTTTTCTGACCATGAAACAGTTTGTATCACTTTGTAAAATGTTAATGTACATATGTTGGTTTTATAAATAATGTATTGTGAGTTTTATGTTGTGTCTTGTATATATCTTCTATGTTTGCCACTGATATAAAATCCTTTTTAAAAAATGTAGGATTTTTATTTTGGAGTGAATTACAATATGGGGGGAAACTATGGTGCTTGGCGGAGGTCTGCGCTCTCCGAGTGCTTTTCTAGTTCTACATGTTTTAATGGGAAGACGACCATTCATTGCCTAAATGTTGTTCTAAATCCATGTAGAATAAAAGGAATATGCAGCATGAAATACAGTTATTGCAGCAGAATGATGATAAACATGTTTCAAATTTACGCCATTTGAACAAACAACTGATGCTAATATTCTTTTGCTTTTTCATGGGATTTGTTGATAGTAAAAAAAAAAAAACAGATTAACACCAATGTATTGTGTATTCTAAAACCTCTCTGTGTCAAAAATGACAGGAAACACTATAATCTCAATAAAGGACAGTGTTTTGAAATGAAACAGTTTAGCTGCATATACTGTACACAGTTTAACACAAGAACTGTATCAGCTATGATGAACACAGAATACAATGTACACAGAAGACCACTGTTATCCTGCATGTAGTGTTGCTGACTGACCCACCTCAGTAAGGAAGCATCTGCAGAATCTGAATAATTGCATTATTTGATCACCAATTCACAGAAAAAGCTGTCATGAATACTTTTGTGTGTTAGAGTACAGTAAACCCAGTCACATCGACATCGGCACACATAGTGCTGCAACAGCCTCTGCAGGACCTCTGCAGTACAGATGCAGGATAAATGCATGAAAGGGACTTCCTCTTCTACAGATGTAGTTTAAAGGTGTAACACATAACACGATGGAGAGGAGTGGGAGGAAATCTAATATGTTTGTGTGTGTTGCTGAGTCTCAGTTTTAGCTCTCAATACCGGTTGAATATGTTTATTTTGAATTCTGAATATATTTATGTTGTCTGTATAGTGCGTATGCTTTTGCATCTGTCTTTTGCTGTAGCCTATCTGTATGTGCATCTTATTCTATAGCTCCAGGGCATAATACCATGAACACCTTTATATTGTTATGTGTTTCTATTATTTTGTCCACCACCTATATGTATGTGAGTACAGTAATGTGTGCTTGTAAAGAATGTGTCAAGATGTGCGTGTTGATGTTTTTGCACACTACACACACTGTCAGCACATATCAGTCAGGACCATGCATCGACCGACAGCCCACTGCTGTCACTCAAGTACCACCCTACCCCCGCTCCTCCTCCCCCCTCAATCCTCCGCCTCCCCCCCTCCGCCCTCCTACCTTTCCGGACATTCCCGTCCGTCGTGCGCTGGAACTCCCCGGCGCTTAGCAGGAAGCAGGCCCGGTCATGCGGGTAGCGCTCGCGGCTGGTGGTGGAGCCGAGACCCCCGGTGGCCGGGCTACGCTCGTCCCCAAGGACCTGGTCAATAGTGGGGCAATCCTCATTGGCCAGGGCCGCCGCATTAGCTGCCGCATCGCCATTTTGCTTGGAATCTGGGAGAAGGGGAAGGAGAAATGGCCGGGGGTTGGGGAGGAGTGGAGGTTAAGAATAAAGAATGGTAGAAAAAGGAGCAGGGAGGAGGTGACAGGGATATTGAGAAATGGTGCAGGAGAGAGAAAAGAAAAGTCATGGTGAAAGGATAAAGAGGAGAGGAAACAGAGAGGACATGAAAGAGGGAAAGCCCAGAAGAGAGAAAAGGAGACATGGAAAGGAGATGGGAGGAAACATGGGGAGGACACAGAAAAGGTCAAAATAGCAAGTTCAGAGAAAATAAAGAAGAAAACAGAAAACAAACGAGGTGGAAAAAAAAGATAGAATATGAAAGAAAGGGGGGAGTTGAGAGAGAGTGAGAAGGAGGAGGGGAGGTAAAGGAAGATTAATGGTCAGGAGAGAGGAGGCGTATGCAGGGGGATCCATTGAGAGAAACAGGGAAGGTAAGGATGAGAGCATAAAAGCAATAAAAATGGAAAAGGGAGATAAGACCGGAGGTGGCGAGGAACAACTCAGAGGAGCACAAGGAGAAACAGAAGTGGAAATAGGGGAAGTGGCAAACAATTAGGAGGTAGAAAGAAAAATTGAAGAGGGTAAAGTGAGGATGGAGAAGGAGGGGGGGTAAAGGGATGTTAGTTAGATAGCTATCCTGATCACATGACCAACACACTGCAGCAGAACAGCCTGTGAAGCAACGTTTGTAGTCAAATCTGTCTAATCTGATATGATTTACTTCTCAACACTTAGAGACAAAGGCCAGAGTGGTGGACACACACAGAGGATGCAAATGTCTGCACACAATAAACTAACAACGGGTTATTCTGGAAGACAACGAATATAATACTAATAAGTATGTTTTATTTAGTGTACATTCACCTGAAAATAAGAATCATTATGTCTTAGGTAGCTTAAAATGAGGCGTTTATAACAGGTCTTCCTCACAAAGTCCACCATGTTCCTACAGTATCTTCGGGCGGACAAACTAAACACTGGCTCTAAAGAGTAACCTGAACCGCCAGATATTTGCATAGACAGAAGCATCTGAGAATAGAGTCACTAGAAACATTTTCAAAACTGTTCTTTGAAACGGTTTGTCAAAAAATGCTGGTGGTTGGATAAATGATATGTCAATCAAACTCTTGCTGAAGCCAGTCAGGAGAAGAGCAAAAACATATTTCCCATCTAGAAAAGCCTACAGTGTCGGTCTTTGCTGTTCTTTCAAAGAAGAAATACTCTCCTGTTCTGATAGAACTAATGCTATTGCTGCAGCTATGCTAACCTCTTTAGGAGCAGCCATTGTTGTTTTGAACAAACAGTTGCCTCTGTGTCATCAAGGGCAACTAAACCACGCCTGTAACTACTCCTGGATGCTGATTGGTTCATGGCCTGTTTAAATTGAAACCTGATAAGATGGATTTTCATGCAGTATGCCATCCCACAGATCTCGCATGATCCAACACACTCCCATCTTGCCAAATTGGAGACTAATGCACGGGGTACCCCTCTTGCACTACTTTTGGAGAGACCAGGGACAGCATGCCAATATACACTCATGACATGCATAAATATCCTTTCAAAATAAACTTGTTTTCACAGGAAGTTCGGTTTAGGCAACACAACCACTTAAGCAGTGGTTGCCATTAACAGGACTGCCGATACTAACGAGTCACATGACTAACGACTCAGGACCAATGATACTGACTAAAGACTAAAGACTGACTTGACATGATAAGTCAACTATTACCATCCACCACCAATCCTGCAGGCTCTTAGCGGACTCTAATACTATTAATACTACATCATATGCTCCGACTGTCCAATAATGCCGCGAGTGGGTTTATATTGGAGTTAGTTAAAAGCTTGGTTGATCACATACTGTTGCTAATGGGTGCCTCCAAGTGTTTCTTGTGCCAAGGGGCACCAACCAAACTGTGTTATTTGACAAGTTGGGAGCAAGAATGGGTTGCATGATGTCATGAAATTGCAAGTATCCAGCTTCCTTGCAAGGTAATCTAAAGAGGGTCATTCATGGTTTTGCATTGGCCACCATAGTTTTCCTACACACTTGGCACACAGGAAGAAGTTTTGGTTGGTTGCAATCTGCAACTTCACTGTTAAATGCCATCAAATCCTACACGCTGGTCCTTCACTGGGCTCAGTTGCATTTTGTGCATCTTTAGTGTAACTTCCAAAGATGTGCAAAACCAAAAGGAGTTAACATATGATGTGCAAAAATGCATGTGCAAATGCTTGGCTAAATACAAGCATTTAAGTGCTCAAAATCACTCTCACACACACACTGATTACATGCCAGATTCCTGTCAGACACTGTGGTGGCAAGCCAATCTCAAAACTATTAATAGTTATAAAACTTAAATCATGTAAAAGCGCACACTGCAACTCCATCACAAGCAGCAAGTCACCACACACACACACACACACACACACACACACACACATAGACTCACACATTTGTGTATCAGTGCAGATGATGGACATGTCAATTAAACAGCAGAGCACAGATGAGATGACCTGGATCAATGTTTTGACAGGCAGAAAATACTGTATATCTATATAGACCCAATCCAGGATTATCTGAACACGTCAGCCTTGGTGGTTCAGCATCTGGCTGTGAGAGGGAAGGGATGGATTTGTCGAGAGGAAAGAATAAGGTTTTTTCAGCTCTCTCGTCCCACCGTAAATTAAAATCTATTTTAGTGTACTCCTCCCTATGAAGAACAAGGACATCAGCAAGTTATTTACAGCTTCAAAACCTGTTAGACACACACTTCTCCCATCAGTTCAGTGCTTGAAAACTGACCTCTAGTTTGATGAGAAAGTGGGAAACTTGGACAGTTTTATATGATTATTTTAAGGCCACTCCAGTGAATTTGGAGCTCTTTAAGTAGTAAAGAAGAAAAGATGACACGTCTGGAACAAAAACAAATCCTTTCTCAACAAAAGCAAACCATGTGCAAAACAAATACCAAAACATGTCTAGTCCTCTACTGCTCAACCAGAATCAAGTTTCAAATAAAATTTAAGCCCTTCTTAATGACTTTCACAGTGAAATTCACAAAATGTCTTGGGGTAAGATGTGATATTGGCTCAAATCAGATACATGATTCAGAGGTGTTTTACTGACACTTCCAATTAGTATTTAAACAATTAACCAGACCTCCTCCACAAGCAGATTCCTTGTTTGTGGCAATTCAGTTGACATGAATTTATTTCACTCAGTTTACTCACTAATTGTCACTGTTTATATTTCATCTGGCCTGGGAATGCCTTAGGGTCACCCAGAAAAAGCTGGAAAATGTTGCTGGGGAGAGGGACATCTGGAATTCCCAGCTTAGCCTGTTTAGCCTGCTGCTCCTACAACCCGGCCGGATAAGTGGAACAAAATGGATGGATGTCGCTGTTTAAAATGCTTGTGTGGCTGGGCCTTTACATTTGGATGCTCAACTTGAGTCATATAAGGTACTTTCAGGTCCTTTACCATCTTTGTGCTCTCACAGCCACACACTTCATGGACTTTCAAGGCCCATCAGAACCCTAACTTGTAGGTATGATCTCATTTCTGGTCAATCACTCACCTGCCCTGTTGATCTCGATGATCTCCTCCTGTGCCAGTGGGCAGTCTCCAGTACCCATCATGCTGCCAGATCCCACCATGCCCGGCCCAAGCACATTGCCCATCAGCCTGTGTGGTGAGGCGGTTGCCATGGCCAGGGCATCTGGCTTGCAGTAGTTGGGGCTGCCGGGCTGTGGCGCTCGGGGGATGTGCTTGTTCCTCTTCTTGGGAAGCTTCTGCTTGGCCATTGCCAGGGAATAGTACATGCCGAAGTTGTTGACGATGACGGGCACAGGCATGGCGATGGTCAGCACACCGGCCAAGGCGCAGAGGGCACCCACGAGCATTCCTGACCACGTCTCAGGGTACATATCCCCGTAGCCCAGCGTGGTCATGGTCACCACAGCCCACCAGAACCCAATGGGGATGTTCTTGAAGTTGGTGTGGGCCGCAGCTGTGGGATCGTCAGGGTCGGCACCGATGCGTTCAGCATAGTAGATCATGGTAGCAAAGATGAGGACGCCCAGCGCCAGGAAGATGATGAGCAACAGGAACTCATTAGTACTTGCCCTCAGAGTGTGGCCCAGGACCCGCAAACCAACAAAGTGACGGGTCAGCTTGAATATACGCAGGATACGTACAAAGCGCACCACACGCAGGAAGCTCAGCACGTCTTTGGCTGTTTTGGAGGAGAGGCCGCTCAGTGCAACCTCCAGGTAAAATGGCACGATGGCCACAAAGTCTATGATGTTAAGGGCGCTGCGGAAGAACTCTGCCTTGTCGGGGCAGAAGACAACACGTGCCATCACCTCAATGGTGAACCAAATGACGCAGACGCCTTCCACATATGTCAGCCAGCCATCGGTGACTACCTCATACACTATCTGCAGATCACAAGAAGAAAAACAAAACAAGGATTAGTTGATTTTACAGCGCTCATTTGCTTATTCATTCATTACAGGGTATAAGCCCAGAGGCAAAATACCATGTTCTGCAAAAGTTCCTGCAGCAACTCCTCTTACCTATACACAAGGGTGTATAGAACAAAAGGAAATAAAAATACATTACTCATATTAGGGCAATCCTAACTAACCTCTAGCTAACCCCTTTCGGCACAGATAACATTCAGCACTATCAAGCTAAATTGCACTAGTAGCAGCAACAATTCAGCTCACTAAATCCTGAGGAAAAATGTCAAACCATGAAAAAAAAGACAAAATAACTCAAGGCCTTCGATATTGGGTTCATAAAGGAGACTTCTCATGTTATCTGTCCTGTGTTAGCTTGATTGAAACTTCACAAGTAACTCCTAGAACACTTCTTGCACCAACTGACCTAAGTTATGTGTCATTAAAGGGGCAATCCACCGATTTTACATATAGTGTCAGTTATGAGCAGCACGACTTGGCTTGCGAAAGCAAGTCTGAGAAAAAAAAAAAAAACAATCGTATTGTCATAAGGGATATCGTGGCTTGGGTTTAAAGATGAGAGGCTCTTACCCTTTAAGTGGAAACCATTCACTATTCCAAAAGAGAAAATATCTGTTTCATCTTTCTTGGCAAGAGCGCTGCCATGTTGCAGTACTGTAAACTGTGACGTCACTTCAATCAATCAATCAATCAAAGTTTATTTATATAGCGCTTTAAGTGCTTTACAACAAAACTATACATAAGAACACAGCAAAAAAACAAAACATAAACACAAACATAAAAACTATAAGAAACTGCTTCAGTGCTGCAGAGTGCTAAAAGCCTTTAAAAAGTACATAAAATGGGATAAAGGTACAAATAAATAAATACATATAGAATAAAAGTAAATAAAAGACAAGGCTGCCCTAGTCAGTGTTGAGCGCCTGTCTAAAAGAATGGGTTTTCAACTTTGATCTATAAAGGCCGACTTCGGTAATGGTGGAAATATCGGGGGGCAGTTTGTTCCACAGTCTGGGAGCAGCGACGGAGAAAGTCACATGGTTGGTTTGTGCGGCTAAATTACACTGACACAACGGTAGACACTGTGAAAGATGGAGACTGAAGAGACACGGGACAGAAGAAAACAAAAGAGGGGACACTACTGTATTGTTCCTGGATGTAACAATGAGTTTTACAATGACTAACCAACGAACTAACTAACTTGGTTATAGTCCCAAGCCAATGGACACATGGACACCACCATGCGACTGGGGCTTCCCCATCCACACCACTTGGAGCTGCTGTTAACAGCAGCCCACCAAGTCAATCTGTGTGGTGTCGACTTGGGAGCATAACCGAGTTAGATAGTTAGTCATTTAGTTGAAGGAGAACACAGTAGCATTAGGCCAATAATGTCTCTAGTGTTTGCTTTGGCGATAACTTTGGGACAGTAGTTTTGGTAGGCTAGCTAGCTAGCAGAAGAATAAGAAGAAGTTACATAAACAAACGCTATAATGTGGCCCTCAGAATAAAGAAGTTTGAAACGGTTTTGAAACCAACCTCATGATGTCACAGACTAGTGTACTGCAACACGGCGGTGCTGTTAAGAAAAATGACACAGATCTTCTGTTTCTTTGAAATGCTTACATTTGTTATGTTTGTTATAGAATTGTTCATTAGAGCAGATATCTCTTTAGTAAACTAGCTTGACTTGGTTGACTGATTCACTCTCTTATGATAGGATGCTATATGTTGCATCGTGGGAAATGTAGGACTGAGCACTTTTGGAATGAAAATCTGGATCTCATCATTGGCTTCATTTTTTGATCATTCATTTTTTTTTAAAACTTTATAGAACAGTAATTCCAGATTGCTGCAATGCCAAGTCACATTAACATCTCTAATACTAAAAAAAAAAAAACAATTTCTCTAAAACTTCACTGTACCTCCTCATGCGTCACATTGCCAACAGTGACATTCTCTGTTTTGTTGTAGATGGTGTTGAAGGCTTCGTGGGTCTCCAGGCAGAAGGTGGAGATGGAGAGCAGGATGAAGAAAAGCGAGCCAAACGCCACATACTGCGGAGAGAGAGAGAAACGGGGGGGGGGGGGGTGTTACAATTTCACAATTTGCACATTGAGTTTACTGTACATCATCTTCTTTCTATTCAAGTCCTACTACAGGAAACTATCACATCTGCATGGCAACATTTTTTTCTGGTCAGGTTAAGCATTTGCCATTAGTATTTTGGTGTTCATGTGATTGCTGGTGGGGGAGGAGGGGTTTGGGCCATTGCAGTATGTGGAAAGCAGCGGTTATTCCAACAGGCTGCAGATAGGGGGCACCAACAACACACTGAGGAGAGTGGAGGAATGCTGTTAATTCAGAGCAAATGTCTGGACTGCTGCAATCCCATTGATAACAGTGCAGTCAGAGACAGAGGGAGGGATGATGGATGGAGTGTGTAAAAGTAATGAGGTACACAGGGTTCCTCTGTGTGTGTGTGTGCATGTGTGTGTTTGAAAGCGAGAAATTTAAAAAAATAGATACACAGTGTATGTAAAGAGAAAATAAGTGGGTATACGTGAACAATGGAGGAATAAGGGGATGTATGCATAACTGTGAGCACCAATATGAAATCACACGTCATGTATCATAGAATTTATGTAGATCTGCCACACGTATTGAGCAGTCTTTTTTTTCTATCAGCATAGGATCAATAACCATCTATTTGTCGTAGACCACTGATACACACACACACAGACACACACACCATCAACTTTGCGTGTGGCAAATCCTTCACATATTTTATGTAGCGTATTATCAGGTATTTTCTGTACAGTGCTCACGCGTGTGTAATGAGATTTCCTTTTCTCTGCAGCATCCCCCTGCCTCCTACTATTCCCTGCCCTCCCGTCTCTCTCCCCCCACCTTCCTACAGTATGACTCTCTCTCCCTGTGCTCGATGCAGTGTGCTGCCTGGATGTGTGAGGGTCCTCCCAGAGTGTGCAGAGTAGCAGTTGTCTTCCCAAATGCCGGGACTGATGTCAGTGTTCGTTCACAGTCACACATACAGAAATCTCAAGGACTCCTAACATCATTCAGGCATGTTTTCTGAACCCTTTCCTTCCTTTTAACCCTGATGTTTGTTCTCCCAAAATGTCCTACTTGACAATCATGCAGCTACTGAGCTGCCTGGATATTGACTAACAATATCAGTGTTTGGTTGGACTGCAAAGGGTCAACCCTACAAATGCAAAAGACTGGCACTGGAGTGTTGGCGTTTCCTTTGATTGTTTGTTGCTCTTTCCAAATAAAAAGGCGAGAGCAGTCCTTTATGCAAATGAGCCCATCCAGCGCGATGTGTCCGGCTAACAAAACTTGGACCAAGCTGAGAAACTAGGCAATCTAGTTCTAAAATGAAACCTGACTCAGCAGTGGCATAATCTATTTCTCACTTAAAATGTTTTCAGAAGTAGATTTTGGTGGCTTGTTTAGATGCAATATCAGAAAGTTTATGAGCAGGCCACCATGCTGTTTCCTGTTTGCAAGCAGCAAGCAGAAAACAAGGCAATCATCTGCATTCCACAATAGCCAGTTAAGAAGAAGAAGAAGATAATCCTTTATTAGTCCCACGAGGGGAAATTCAATTTTTACACTCTGTTGTTAACTTATACAAGGTACATGCAGACCCGAACACACACATGCACAAACATGCAACAATGGAGAGATGTCAGAGTGATGGGGCTGCTCCTGAAAAGCGCCCCGAGCAGTTGGGGGTTTGGTGCCTTGCTCAGGGGCACCTCGGCAGTGCCCAAGAGGTAAACTGGCACCTCTCCAGCTACCAGTTCACACTCAGTTCTTAGTCCATGTCGGGACTTGAACCGGTGACCCTCCGGTTCCCAAGCCAACTCCCTACAGACTGAGCTACTGCCGCCCCCAATTGAGTTGAGGACCAGTTGAGTCCTCATCGGCCCTGGTAGACTTGTGCTGCTGGATTTAGCATTATAGACATAACCACTGACTATTTGTATAACAATTTAGCAACAAATTCACAGACCGACCGCACACAGTCCAAACATACTGTATATTTGGTTCTGACCACGTCTTGTTCACTGTCTGTCCTCAAACTTTGGAGGAAAGGTGAAATAGACACGTCCAACAAACACAAGGCAACTTCATAACTCCGGATGAATGTAAGTTCAACATTCATTCTCCTTTTAGTCTCCAACAACTCCTGAAAAAATATCTGGCTCTTCAGCTGCTAAATGCTCCACTTTCTGCTGTTTGGTGCTGAGCAGGTATAGTAGTGTACAGTGGGTCTATCAAAGCGCTTTCAGGAAATACAGCTACCTGCTGCTTGATGAGAGCACTGAGACAAATAAAACAGTGAAGTTGTGAGCCAAAGAATCTAGCTAAATCAAACTGAAGTAACTGGAAGACACTAAATAACTCCTTATTGAGCAGAGGAGAACTTCAACATCAGTTGATAATTTTCCACCCCCTTTCACCCTTGCTTTAAAAGTTACTGGAAAAAATACACTGAATACATCATAAACAGATACTACACATTTTAGTCATCAAATGAAACAGCTGTGACATAGTTGGTAAAACACACACACACACACACACACACACACACACACACACACACACACACACACATACACACACCATTTCCAGTTGTAAAAGGCTGACAGAGTATAATCTTGCAAGCCCGTTCGCGTGAAAAGTCATAAACGTGCCTAGACAATGTGCAAGGTGCTTAATGTGCAATAAGTACACCTTTCTTGATCTCCATTTGTCTTTTGTTCACCATGTATCCTGTACTGACTGCAGTGTAAACTGCCCTTTACATTGCAGTCCACCATCGATATAAGGGTATAATATCTTTAATTTGTCGGTTGGTGTTTGTAAACACACAGCATCCAAAACTGGCCACTTCTCTTTGGCTCAACAAGCTGAGAGAGAACAGCAATGGTCGAGTGATCCTATAGAGTGAATGAAGAGAGGGAGCGGCATTAGTGAGAACAAAGTAGTGGACAGACAAATAAAATGTTCTGATTATATCACACCCACACTTCTGCACAACCCAGGTGCTGCATATCCGAATTTTGAATGAATGCAGCCGAAGGGCAGGCTTCATCCTGTTAGCTCTGTGTGTGGCTCAGCCCTGCTCTTGGACAAGTACACCAATAGTAGCTCTCTGCACACAGCAGAGGAGACACAGAGGAGCAGGGGAAACACTGGAGCACATAAAGAAACAAACCAATGTAAGAACCCGTTCCCATCCATCAAATATGGCTGCGTTGTATCTGACTGAGCTAACAGCTAAGAAAATACCAACAGATTCTCACTCCCAACTCATGAAGTACCGCCACTTGGTCAGTGCTCCTCGGCACTGAAGACTGACACACAGGATTCCCTTCTTGCTTTACTTTTGGATGGACTAAGGACGGTGTGTCAACATACGCTTTATAGTGTCCTTTCAAACTGAACTACCATTTTCGCAGGAAGTTAGGTTTAGGCAACACAACCACTTTGCTAGGGTTAGGAAACAGACGTGGTTGACATTAACTTCACTGACTGGTGACTCACATGACTCGTAGGACCGACGATACTAATGGCATGTGACTTACGGAACTGACAATACTGATGAGTCACGTGACAAAATAAGTCAACGTTATTTTTAGTTTAACACAGGACATAAACACTGTTCTCCTGGTTGAAAGTCTTGTGTTTGTTTGACCCACCCACCGTGATGGATGGACTCTTACGGGTGCCTCCGTGCATCGATCTGTGATTCCGGCGAGCACGTACCAAACAGTAGTATTTGACAAGTTTAAGTGATGATTGAGATGGATTATTTTTTTGTATCAGACTATACTTTGTTTTTTAGTAATATCCTGCGCAGTATACATTTAAAATCAAGATCAAAATGATGAGTCTTCAGGCTTATCGCAAGCTGCACATTGAATTACTGTGCAGTATATTTCCATACTTGTTTTAACTGTTGGTACATGTAATGCTGTAGTGTTTGATCTCCTAAGGCTGCAGCTAAGTAGTGGAGAGAGAGACAGTTTCTAAAAGGGACAGGGAGCCATGTGAAAAGACTTTTGTCTGTGTGCTCTTTTAAGGCTCTGACACAAGAAGCGTTGCTTTGGTGCTGCTGGTGTTGGTTTACAATGCGTCCCGCACCGCCGGCTCTAGATGTCCCATATCTCCATGTCCGATTTTTTTGGCAGCTTCAGCATGTTGAATCGGAATCTCTCTGATCGGCTCTTCAGCTTAGACGAAGAAGATGAAGGCATAGCCATCAGTGTGTGAATGAAGTATTGAGATTAGATCCCGATGGGCAAAGTTAGCACCATAGCAGCCTCTTTCACCAGTGTATGATAGAAGAATGTGTGTGTGAATGGGTGAATGTTGACATGTAGTGGTCAGAAGACTAGAAAAGTGCTCTATAAATGCAAGTCCATTTACCGTATCAGCTGTCTTCGATCTTCTTGTTTCCCATTTTGAATGCTGAATATAGACTACCTTCATCTGCTGGTGTGGAGAGTTATTTCATCTCACACAAACGCAGAATGTACGTGATAGTTGGCTGTCGGTTGTAGTCTTTGTGGTGTGTTCAAGTGCAACATTTTGGCCAAGACAAAGGCAACATAAGCCAACAAAACTGTTGTCCTTCGCCACGGCTAATTATTCGATGTCGGGCTGGTGTGTATGGGCCTTTATGGGGGCGGCAGTAGCTCAGTCCGTAAGGACTTGGGTTAGGATGTGGAGGACCCGGGTTCAAATCCCCCATGGACCAAGACCAACTGGTTGCTGGAGAGGTGCCAGTTTACCTCTTGGGCACTGCCGAGGTGCCCCTGAGCAAGGCACCAAACCCCCAACTGCTCTGGGCGCTTGTCAGGAGCAGCCCCCCCACTCTGACATCTCTCCATTGACATGTATATGTACTGTGTGAACTGTACTGTGTGAACAACAGAGTGTAAAACTGAATTTCCCCACTGTGGGACTAATAAAGGAATATAAAGGAATATCTTTCTTTACTTGTTTTGGATAAGACTCTGGCGCCTACATTACGTGCCAGCTGAAGTCAGTTCAGGTGAAAGATTTGGTCTGACTTCTGTGATATTTTTTAGGTTGAAAAATGTGGTGTCATTTACAGTCAATGTGCTTTCTTATTCAACTTGTGATCTATAAAGACTCAAGCTTTTTGGCTCTGATTGAACATGATTCAGCCCCAATAACTTTAACTGGTACAACTCCATAATCAGTCTGTTAAATTGAGTAGATTGTTAGGGCTGTTGTGTGATGAATATAACTACAATAGTGTGCTGTCTGTATAGCTATGAAATGTTACACTAGTGGGAGCATGTACAGTGAGAATTAACCCAATAAACTGGACATTTAATCATAGCAGGAAAAGCTAATAACTTATGATATTAATGATGGCTCTGGTCCATCGCACCGTTGTTATGCATAAACCCAGCAACCCACTTACGAAGATTTAAAACAAGTATATATATGTTTAGGTATGCTCTCAAGCGTGTGTGTATGTGTGTGTGTGTGTGTGCATGTGTGTGTGTGTGTGTGTCAGGTCAGTGATGAAGACAGACAGATGAAGTCTTCCTCTAATCCTCAGGGAACACATCAAGTCCCACATCTTATTATCATGGTCTAATTTAACACTGCTATCTAGAGCTGCCCTGGATACACACTCTCATGCACTCACACACACACACACACACACACACATTTTTAAAAGCAGATACACAAGGATATGCAGCATAAACATTCTTTCGTTTAATTTTACAACTTGGCGAGCTCCTTCTTTAACTGGATGCCGCATCGTTGAAAAAAAATATCAATCCATTTTTGGACAAATAAATGCTCCAAACTTCAATTTTGCTGAGGGAAAAACTGTCATGCTATTTTCCTTTTTCAAAGGAGTCCCTTTAACCTCTGACTTCCAGATATGTTAATGGGTACCCTCCAGTCTCCCCTTTACAGACATGCCCACTTTATGATAATCACATGCAGTTCAGGGCAAGTCACAGTCAAGTCAGCACTCTGACACACTGACAGCTGTTGTTGCCTGTTGGGCTGCAGTTTGCCATTTTATGATTTGAGCATATTTTCTATGCTAAATGCAGCACCAGTGAGGGTTTGTGGACAATATTTGCCGTTGTTTTTGTTGTTAACTGATTTCCAATAATAAATACATACATACATTTGCATAAAGCAGCAAATTTGCCCACTCACAAGTTGATGAGAGTATTAAATACTTGAGAAATCTCCCTTTATGGTATATTTTAAACAGATTAAAAAAAATGTATGATATTAGTCAATTGACTGCCTTGGATAATAAAGTAGTCCTGCGTGAATCATCTCGTGATTTTCTCTGCTTGTTTTTTTCTGCCTCTTTCTTGGTCAAGAATTATGGAGGCTGTGTTGGCAATCATCAATGAAAGTTTTGAGGTTTTTGCAAATATTATATAAATATAAAAGAGGTGAGGTTGCAGATTGCCACCAACTGAAACTTCTCTTGGTGTGTGCTCTGCGGTGACCAATGAGGAAACGTGAATGGCCCTCTGTGGTCCGTGAAGAGGACCTGCTCCCTATGTAGATATAAACAGCTCATTCTAAGGTAACACATACTCAATGATTCATATTCTCAGGTGATTTACAATAAAGAAAACATTAATACTGTATTCAATTTCTGCCAACACATACTGCACTTAACACAACAGTTTACACAACAGTCTTCTTAATGGGCTGTATAATTGTATACCACTCACAATATCTGTATATTTCCTCATATCTTACTAGCTACAATTACCACAGAACGATTTTAAGAGAAAACAAGAAAAATGTAAAACTCTAAAAATTTTAAAATGCTCCCAATAAATAAAGCACTCCTCACGTTTATATTCTATGTGTTATTTAACCTACAAGACACAAAAACACTACAGTTCATTGTACAATTTGTTCTTCCCTCTCCCAACTTCCTTTCATACCTCCCTGATCCATCCTTTCCATCACATTCCCTCACTCCTGTCACTCAAATGGAATGACCTAAATCTCTTTCCTTTCGTCCTCCCCTGGACAATCTCCTCTCTTTCTTTAGCTTTCTCTTTATCCTCTTCATCACTGACTACTTCTGTCCCTCCTGTCTCGGCTATTTTCTCCTCTATTTCTGTCAGTCTTTTTATACCTTTCTCCTTCATGTGTGTTCTTCCCTTTCTGTCATCCCTTGGAATCGTTAGTTCTTCGTTATTCAACACTTGTTTTTGTTCCTTTAATTATTTCTGTCTTTTATTTATGTAATATGACAACCCAGACACTTATTAACCAACTCTGCAGTTCCTCTTTAGGTATCTTTTCAGCCACCTTTGGCTTCGTTTGGTTGTGGATCTCACAACCGGTTCCAGCTTAACAAGGCAGCCATTTTCAGTTGGGGTTGTAGCTCAGCAGGTTGAGCTGGTCATCTTAACCAGAGGGTTGGCAGGTTGATTCCCCCAGCTACGTCCGTCTGCATGTCAAACGTCCATGAGTGCGACACTGAACCCCAAGTTTCTCTCCAGGTGTTTCACAGCAGTTCATTGCTCCTAAATGCTTAGGGAGGTTTAAATGCAGAGGTCAAATTATGTATATGTAGCTGTCTGTATAAGACATTTCTAATACATTATAAGCTTTAAAGTTTAAGTTTTGAGTTTAAAGGTCCAGTGTGAAGGATCTGCCAGTATCTAGCAGTGAGGTGAGGATAATGCAACCAAGTGAAGCTTCTCCCATGAGCCAAGCATGGTGGAGAGCTACAGTGGTAGGGCTTGTGTGGTTACGAAGGAGGTGAGTGGTGAAGCAAGAGAGAGAGGGTGACGGCAATGGGAACAATTTTCAACATTCATTACCAAATCAGTGCTAGACGTTTATCATGTTCTGTCCCAATCATTATTACCTAATGAATAAACAATGCACCATACGTCTGAATTCAAAGCTGATTTGTCTGTATAGTGTGTCATTCATTCAATGTGTCGTTGTCAAGGCTGCTGCTATGAAGCTTGCTGCTCTGTCTGACAGAACCAGTCAGTACACTAATGGTTAGCTGTCATGCCAACGTTGGTCTGTATTTCCCAAAAAGCTCCAGGCTTAGCCACTCCTTCCTTTGTAGAGTAGGCCTACCCTTCAACTGGGTCTGGCCTGCAAAAGCAAACTATGCTGCTGCTTAGGCCCCCAGAGTGCTTGAAATGTCCCATAAGAGAGCTAATAAATGCCAATGGTGTTTGTAAACTCCAGCTCGGAAAAGATAACCTCTTTGCCCATTTTGTGCATGCACAAAATGAAACTCCAGCAGCAACCTCTGTGGTGACCAGTCCAGACAATTTATGGTTGTGACGGCACGCCTCATAGATGCACATCATTTTAAAACAAGACAAGTGTCTAGTGTCTAGTCTCTCAGTCAAGGTTTAGTTGCACAGATTAGATGGAAAGATGGAAAGCAATAGATCAAAATTGCCTATTGAGTCAATATTGAATTTAAAAATTGTGCATTCTGTGAGCTTAAACTAATATTTGTGATGCACAAGTTCAGTACCATGTGAAGTGGCAACACATTACAAAGCCAATCCTGCTTAGGACCAAAGTGTAGTGCTCTGCCCACAACAAAAATCCTGCATTCTGCACACACTGCAATAATACATTTTTGGTCATGCACAGTGGAAATGCCGATTTAAACGATCATAGGCCTATTAAGATGACCAGATAGCAAAATATACAAGCTGGCAGAGAACGTGTCACAATCAGCCATTTAGCAGGCAGCCTGCACTTGTGCAAACTGACAAATACCTTGTGTTTTGCTTTAAAAGGTAAATTACATTACATCAATGCAATCTGTGTGTTTTGTGTTTACTGGTGTTATTATTCAGTTTTCAAATAAAGACAATACATCATTTTTCGTCAAACAGCAGACAGACACAACTTGCTTTTCTGCCCTGTAGTGGCCAAAAGTCAATTAATGCAGCAATTCAGTATGCTGACATGTAGGCTAAGTATCCTGCTATTAACTAAAATAAGCCAAAGCCTAATAAGAGCAAACACCAGTCAAAAAATACAAGCTTGTTAAAAGCACTTTAAGTGGTCTTACTCAGGTTTGCTTGTGTTAGCATATAAGAAGGAATAACACTAAAACATCATCCGGTGACTCAGAAAACACTCATTACTTAAGTACTTAGCTAATAATGTCAATACTGAGAGAGAGAGAGAGAGAAGGGATGTAGACAAACAGCAAAAGGAAAGTGTGCAAGTCAGCAAATGCGGAGAGATGTACAGAAAGAGAGGGATGTAAGAAGGAAAGAAAAATATTTTTTTCTTTGTAGGCAAAAAGAAAACTAATAAGACGGTAAGACAATTGCCAATATGAGGGAAGAAAAAAGTGCTCTCAGCTTGGGACACGGGATCAGAAGCTTCTAATTAGAGTCATTTAGCCTGAACAGGCTCGCAATCTGTGCCCAAACTCATCACACTGATCCGACACTGACCTATATGTCAGTAGAGAAGGAGAGAAAGAAAGGATGAGGAAATGCTAACAAAAGAAAGCTGTAGTAGCCTACATTAGATGAAGGAAAACAAATAACCTTTGACCTTGAGCTGGCGGATATACTGTGAAGCTCATGTATGCTGTCTCCTATAAATTACAGTTATATACTACCCATTTGTGTTGCCAAATGAGCCATGTTTTGCAATAAAACTAAACTGCTGCCTGTATTATGTTCCTTGGCAACATTTTTTTTTTTCCAGTGAAGGAATTGCATCCTTGAGCTACCATATGCATTGTCTGGAAAGTGGTTGGGGTGGACAGTGGGCATACAAAACGCAGGACTGAGATTCACATCCTATATTTTCTAGGAGACGTGGTTGCAAGAGATATGAAAGTAATCCTCAAATCAGGGCACTAAATCAAATTTTTACCCTTGTAGAGATCACAATAACTGATACTTTGGTGAGTGTAATCAGTTTTCTACAGCACCACAGGTATCAAAGACATGAATCAATATATTGATATATAGACATATTGATTACAAAAATATATTTAGATATTTATACATTTATATTCAGCTGTAAAATGAAAGTTTGTGACCCATGTTGAAAACAGTCAAACCAAAACCAATCTCAGCAGCTGGTGCCAGCTTTTTAAAATCATATCTGCTAAAAGTTACCAACTATGTCATACTGACAACCAGGGTTTGCATCGTTCTTACTTAAAGCCCAGTGAGACTCATACAGATGCTAAAGTATGGCTAGTTTGACCCATCCATCTTCTCCTCCCACCCCCCATGCAGACTTTCTCACTCTCTATACTACATCATTTGAACTGACAATATAATAGATGCGGAGAAATCATTGGAGTTAGATGAAATCCCAGTGCACTCATACAGATGCTAAAGGGTACTTTGGTGTGTCTGATGCTGAGGGGCACTTAACCAAGCAATGGTTATGAGCTGGGAGTAAGAACGGGTTGGGGTGTCACAATAAGAGACGGCTTGGATCTACTGGGCACTAATGTCCTATGTAAAGTACATACTGTAAGCGTACCCACTTAGACCTCAGCATTTGGTAAAATATGCGACTGCAGCCAAAAGATTATGCAGAGCGATACTTCATAAATTACATCACATTTTCTCTGCTGGAGCAGTGACGCAGCAGTCGGGATGTCCTCTCTCCCACTGCAGAAAAGATTCACATACGCACACACACATACACAGTGTCCCTTGTAAAGGTGACTTCACTACAAATAGCCCAGCTGAAGATTTACATACTGTTTACTCCCCAGGAGGAGGATACAGCAGTATGTTGGCTGGGATCCTCACACACACACACACACACACACACACACACACACACACACACACACACACACACACACACATTTGAAGTGCGAGTTCTGCCAAGTCAGTAAGAATCTAGCCGGACAAGATGTGTGATCGTGTGTATGTGAAGCAGTGACAGGTGAAAGACGTTGCTGTAGAGGTTGAGGTGACAGACAGCCTGTACGTGGTCTTGTAGCCGTGTGTTGTTTCAGACAGTATCAAGTGGTGCATTAGATCTTGGTGTTCTACAGTAACTGGGATGTCCCAGCATACCTCTCTGTGGATTTCCCCTCTTGTCCCAGTTCATTTCCCCTGTTTATACCCATTTATCTCTTGCTCTTTATCAAGTTGTTTGTCAGACTGCCTTCATCCTCACATGGTATTCTGCATCCCCCAAGTTTGCTGTCTCATCCTCTCTCCCTGTTGCTGACAGATGGCAACATGCAGGAGGTGTCAAAGAACAACTCCAACACAAAACAATCTGACAATACTGCAATGGGGATTATAATGGATCATATTATTTGGAGTTTGGAAACAGCAGTACAAGCCGTTTTGGTCTATTTATCTGACAGTTTGGGCACAGAATGAACTTCTCTTTCTTTCATTCTTCACACAACTACTTTTGTCATTGATCTTGTGTACAACTGAGAGCAACACCATGAATGTTTTCAGAAAGACACCATCCAAAAGTGTCAAGACCACAAAGTTCTTGGAGAGAGACCAGGGAGGCAGGAGAATACAGCCAGGACAAGGCTATGACTGCTGGCTTGTCATCCGACTTTTGAGAGTGGCCACTGTCCAGTAACTGTCCCAGGGCCCAAGAACCTGGCCCAGCGGGATGTTCAATTGTAGTAATTTGATTTATTGCAAATATGTTTGGAAATATGTACAAATAAAGTACATTGACTGAAGTTGTAAAGGCCCAGACACACCAACCCAACACCAAAGAATTAGCGGCGATGAGGGCCGACCATTGTGTTGCCTCACGTTGGTCTTGTCTAAAAAGCAAGCCAAAAAACAGCAAACAGCCACTTACCACGTACGTTCAGTGCCTCACTGAGATGAAATAACTCTCCACACCAGCAGGTGGCGATAGTTTGTATTCATCATTTAAAAAAGGGAAACAGGAAGAACGATGACGTTGTTGTTATACGTACATGAAACGAAGCGGCGTCTTCCGAGCATTTTGATACCACTCTCACTCAGCACTTCATTCCAGATGTTCATGTGGTTGTGAAAATATCTGTGTATTTCAATGATCAGATGAGATGAAGCCTTCTGTGTCCTCCTAACTTTACTCGCTGGCTTTCTTTCATCACTTCCATTTCTCTTCTTGTGCACTGATTAATTTAAGCTGAACAGCCAATCAGAGTGATTTCTCTCACTTCGCCGCCACATTCATTGTAGATGCTGTCTAAAAATGTACATCTTAAATATTCCTCACTAAATTTGTATTTAACCAAAAACATCGTATTTTTGTCCCAGAACACCCAACTGAATTCATCCAGCCATGGCTGCTAGACTGGAAAGAATACCTTACTGGAGTGCAGAACATTGGGACTTTTTCATAGGGAGGAGGTTGGGAAGGGTGGTTCAAAAAATACAGGACTTTAGCCCAGGAGACCAGTCCACAACCACAAGTCAAAGTTGATTTATTTATTACGTAATTTCTGTACTGAAGTTACAGCACTTCCGAAGATATTTTAATCCAAACCAAAATCTTTTCCTCAACCTAACTAAGTAGTTTTGTTGCCTAAGCCTAACAGAGTTGATCTATTTCTAAACCTAACTGAGAAGTTTTATTTTGAAAAGACTGGAACGGAAATTGTTGCTGGACATTCATAGGAAAACACACTAAAAATCCATTGATGAAGGTAATGCTGAGCGTCATAAAAAAGGGAAATTTGTGTCTATGTGCACGAATCAAATCGATTATGTTTTGTCATTATTTCACAAACTCCCATGAGACAGTGCTGGGTAGACGGAGTGGCCTACCATTCCCAACCAGCCTGAGCCTTGCATAAACCTCCCAAAGCACTTTGATAGTAATTGCTGTACAGCCTTCACCAGACGTATGCGTAAGCAAAGCTGGACTTCACTGAATCAGCAAGGGGAAGGGGGTCCTAGTGGAGAGAAGCAGATCGATGGGACGCTTTTGGATGAAAAACAAAAGCCTCAATGTCTTTTCATTATAAATCGATAGATTAAATCCCATCACTCACAGCATATCTCCATAATTCATAAATACAGCCAGTCAGTCGGAGTTTGGATCTTCTTTCCCCAGCGCTGCAGTACTCCCAGGTGGTATACGCTAATATAGAGTGTACACCACTATATAGACATATAGAGAATAACTAGCTAACACCGGAGCTCATTTAAAGGGAAAAAGACATATTTTCCTGGCTAATTGAATCTGCTAAGCAGCAAGTTTGTGCTTGAAAAGATTGGGCAGAGGGAGAGAGAGCAGGATGGGTGGAGGGAGAGCAGACAAGTTACAGGCTAATGTAATGCCTGGAGCTCCCTACTGCGCTATAATGACACGGACCAACGGATACCTAAGGTAGACCAATGGAAGGAAGGCAGGAGGAGGAGGAGAGGTGCTGTCACAAAGCGACAGGGCTCTGGAGAGAGCCACCCATCCGTACACTGGCTACAGTACTAAAACAGCCCTGAGCCACACTGAAAACCTGCAGTGTCAAAGAGTGTGTGTGTTTGTGTGTGCATCTATATTGAGTCTACTTTTTTGGTTAATAAGCCAAAAAGGGCTTTGTTAGAGTAGATTTTAAGTGCGGGTACTTGTATGATGGACAAAAAGGACATTTTGAGAACAGGAATCAACAGAAGACTAAATACTCCTAATCTAGAAACAAGCAAAAACTCTAAACTACTAAAAGAATGATGAGAAAGCAGGAAACCTCAGAGAGAAACCTGAGAAAAATGATAGCAGAATGAGAATCAACTTCTCCTTCTTTCCTCACCTGCTTTGCTGTAGTACTGCTGCAGGCCACAGATTGCTGCAGTGCTTCGCTCGGTGCAGAGGTAGCTCCAATACACTAAGCAGGAAGGGCATAGCTCTGCCAAATAGTGCCCCAGGCTGCCAAAGCTCAGCGTGAGGGCCAAAAGTAGCTGCTGCCAGAAAGTGAATACCAGACGTACCTAGGGGATAGAACAGGCCACTGGGGGCGCTGTCTGCCACTGAGGCTGCCATTGATACAGACCACCGCCACAGTTTCCAAGTTTTAATTACTGCTTCACCACCACAGCAATCAGTCTGATGATCAGTCGACACATCTTCTCATCTTTAACTATGTCAATAGATGTTGGTAACAGACCCATATAGTGACGAGCTGAGAGCGGCTCAAATCTTTTCATTAGAGCATCCCAGAGAAGGACAGTGAACAACTTCCTGCTCATTCACAATGAGCTGCATTGGTTTGGAGCTTCAAGACTTTGTATGCCGCATCAGCCTGAATTCATCCGCATATGCAGCATATGAGAATTTACAGTAGTACTGTTCAGGCAAAAGTTCACAAGACTTTCTGTCATGATGTCATGAACTTGACAGTTACCATATTTTTTGCACTATAAGGCGCACTTAAAATCCTTTCATTTCCTCAAAAATCGACAGTGCGCCTTATAATCCAGTGGCGCCTTATGTATCAATTCTGGTTGTGCTTACTGACGACCCAATTTTATGTGGTACAGGGCGCTCAAAAATCTGTCAATATATTTTATTACGAGTGGCAAGCTATGAAGCCGCACTGCTGGATGGATTGTCGGGGCATTACGGCACTCACCGACACTGTCTACACACAAGTGAAGAAAACTAATTTGGAGCTTGCCATCATTCTGGGTGGATTAACTAAAGAACTCCAACCACTAGATATTGGTGTCAACAGGTCGTTCAAAGTTAAATTGCGAGCTGCGTGGGAACGTTGGATGACAGAAGGCGAACATAATCCAGTGCACCTTATAGCGCGAAAAATATGGTACAAATGATAGTGTCACTCTCATGAGTGAAAAAACAACCTCCTGTTGTCCTCAGTCGTCATCGCACTTTTCTGAGAAATTCAAAGCTCTCTTTTTGAAATTTCTTTCATTTATTTTGTCACTTCGGGACAGTAGAATAAGCCATTAACAAATCGAGTGCTACAGGAATGAGTCCTAAAACCCGGAAATGAGTTAGAATTTTAGCACTTCCTTCGTCCCTCATCTGACAGTCAGTGTTTGTTTTTTAAATTGGTTCTGAAATAAGGTCTGTCGTTAGCACAATCTTAAAATCACACCATCTTGTACATCTTTACAGCCTCCATGTGTATACCCATACAACCGTGGTAAAGGTTGCTTATACAATAGCTATTCACTTCTAGCTGTTGCATTTACACTTCAAAAATCATGTTGTGTTCGTTGAAGATGTGTCATGTTCGTTTGTGAAGATTATCTTATCGAACAAAACATGTCACTATCATAAACGTTAATTTGCCACATAGTTTATTTTCTACAATAATCCAAAACACAATGGAACCCATCGCCAAGGGAACTAGAGTGGTGCTAATTTCCTGGCTGGCCTACAAAAATACATCATGCCTGCACCACTCTATCATGCTAACTTACCAACATCATCTAATTAGCCCAAAACACAACCTACAGTAAAAACCTCTTGAGTGAGAATCATCCATAGTAATACAGGACAGATTGAGGATAGATGCGTGAAAAGGGGACTGGATGACTGGATGAGGCCTCCCACTGTCCACTACAATGATTGACAGCTGGGCCCCGCCCTGCCTGCCCCATATTGATGTTTTAACTGGCCGGTTAGATGAGGTCATCAGTTGAGGAGAGCACTCTACTAAGGTCATATATTGATCTCCTGTCGTTCCATGAGTGTGTTATATCAGCGTGAGCGTTGTGAAAAACAGAAGCAGTCAAATTAGGGATAGGGCTGCGAATAAGGTGAGATCTCTACAGATTTGAGCATGTATATACAGTTATTGTGTCTCTGTGTAGGTAGGGTTGGGTACCAAACTGTGTACCAAATTACGTTGGTACTACCACAGAGACAAAACTTTGGACTGAAAATGCTGATGAGTCCAACGCCATGGATGTATGAGATGTCTGTAAATCAGAGGATCATTTTGAGGTAAATCAGCTTCCCAGTACAAATACTTAAATATGCTTCATTTAAGTCATTACGTCCTAAAAGTTGTGAAATACACTAACAGCTGAATCCAGAATTATTTTCCTTGGCATAATGAATGTGCATCAGACCCACGGGGCTGCACCGCCCTGCATGCTCATATGACATATCGGGTTCTGCCAGCTTCCTGCTAGCTGTATGTAGCTGTAAAAATGGATATATTGGCTGTAATTCATCACTTTTGCTATCATCTAACACATTCTGTATGCTGTAAGCTTGTACCATGGTGGATGTATTAACATCCCTGTTCCCAAACTCCCGGCTATCGGCCAGTAGCTAGTGGTGCTAGTAGCATGACATCAACAGATTTTAATGGAGATGTGGGCTATTTACTAACAAGCAGGACAAAAGCACAGGATACAACCTCTCATACATCCATGGTCTGTGGTTTGCTGGACTCCATTTTGGAGGCTCATGACAGGAAAAAGTTTGATATTGCTCACAAAATCTGTGTTGAATTTTTCCATTTATGTCCATCGCTCAGTTTATGGTCCTCTGGGAAGTTGCCGGGCAAAAAATACATGAGTAAGTAAAAAGTTAATAGTATAATAATTAAATATAAAGTAAATAATAGTATGCATATTTCTAATATTTTCACTGTTCAGTACAAGCAATTTCAATAAAGACGTTAAAATCATGACATCATAATTATTCAGTAGAAATAATTTAGTTTTACTTTTGTACGGCTCTTTCTAGGTGGACGTTTTACTGGCATCCAGTAGTCACTTTCAGTCCAAAATGGCGGAAGAGTCTGCTGCTGGGCACTATTGTTGTAATGGAGCGAACAATTGACTTTCAACTCTTAATGGTACACAGTATATCCTTTGGTACTACTCCTAGAGCATATGTGGTGAGAGGGTATGAGCCGCAGCGCTGGCGGTGAAAGAGAGACAGCGAAACTATGTCACCTCTGCAGTGTTCAGGTGAGGTTACACTTTTCCAAACTTGGTGCAGACAATACTGCAACATCTGTAATGCAAAGTGCTAATCTGGCCAGGGACATATTTCTCACAACTGGAATTCTGTTTTTGTTATTACAGAGAAAGTAATGTACAGAAAAACCGTTGGGTATCGGCATCAAGGGGGTATCAGAATCAAACGTGAACAGTACCCAACCCTGTGTGTGTGTGTCTGTGTGTGTGTGTGTGTGTGTGTGTGTGTGTGTGTGACTGATGGTGAAACTGCAATAGTGGCACTTAAAAAAATGTTTCTAAATGACATTTTCTTTTTGTCTTGAAAATCCCCAGCAGCAAACAGAGAACTGCTGCAGGTAAGACTGGGGATGTAGTTCAACCATCAACCCAGTGACCCACACGTACACACACCTACAGAATCCTGCAGAGCCCCAGAGACCAAGCAGCAGGTTGTGTTCCTGGGCTGAACAGACAAGCAATGGATGGAGAGCAGACAAATCTCCCTTTAAAGTACATTTTGAACAGATAAAAAATAGTTGATTAATTTTTGATTAATTGCGATTAATTATGAATAATCATGTAATTAACCACGATTCAATATTTTAATCGATTGATAGCCCCAGCAAGCACACATTCCAGGTAACATGAACATTGTATTTCTCCTGTTTGCCTTGCAATTTTTATGTAAGATAAAAGTATCTAAGATCTAATGAAACTACACTGACAGTCAGACTATTTTGATATTGTGTAGTTTGATCTAGGCATGAGTACTTTTAGTTACCTAAACTTGGAGGAACAAAGAACTAAACTCTGGGAAATACTTACATGAATATTTTTTGTCTTGGTCATTTGTAATGATTTTGGAAAGCACCAACAAACAGCGATGTCCTGCTGATAAGGGTGCCATATCAGAAAAACGCCTGGTTGTGGAAGAATGTGTTCCTAGTTCAACCCTGTGCAGAGCACCTGCAATATGACGATTACTCCTGTATTTCATCAGCTACACTAAGACCAAGACACATCAGGGAATACGCTCAGGTGTTTGTCTGTATGTTCACGTTTCACATTTCTCTATCACCTTGTCTATTTTCGAAATCTTCCCACGTTTTACCTGTCTTTCTTTCTCTTTCTCTTGTTAGCGTGAGCCATCCTTTGTCCTCAGTGTAGTCTCATGGTGGGGTTCACTGTGTCTGTCAGCCACTTTGGACTGAAACATCTCAACAACTACTTGATGGATTTCCATGAAATTTGATACAAATATTCTCACTTTTGTGGACACTGACATGAATTTTCATTTTTTTTTTTGTGACACTCAACACAACTATCAACAGCATATTTTTTGTGCATTTTCCTACGAATGTCCAGCAACATGTAACAGCCATGTCAAGTTCCACCTTCCAGCCTTTCCAAAATAAAACTACTTACAGTGCTTTAGGAAAACATGGTGGTTTGGTTTTAACTAGTACGGCAATTATGTGACAAATAAACCAAAGTTTATTTCTGGTTTCACACGGGACACAAACAGTGGTCTCTTCTGCAAAAGTATGGTGTTTTTTGACCCACCCATCTACCACAACCTCTTTCCTATGCAGCATTCACCGCACTTTATACTTTTACTTTAAATTAAGTGGATTACAAGAATTGATTTTGTGTTGACCATCACGAAAAAAAAAGGAAATTTGTGTCTATGTACACAAATCATTAGTCATTTCAAGACTATTTCACAGTCTGTTGTGCAACTGGGCTGGTTATTCGCAGTTCTAAGAGGACAATCCATCCATCCATCGTCAACCGCTTATCCCATTAGGGGTCGCGGGGGGGCTGGAGCCGATCCCAGCTGGCATTGGGCGAAGGCAGGGTACACCCTGGACAGGTCGCCAGTCCATCGCAGGGCACATAGAGACAGACGACATATAGACAGACAACCATTCACGCGCACATCCACACCTACGGGCAATTTAGAGTCATCAATCAATTAACCTAAACAGCATGTCTTTGGATGGTGGGAGGAAGCCGGAGTACCCGGAGAAAACCCACGCTTACACGGGGAGAACATGCAAACTCCACACAGAAGAGCCGCAAGCTGGAATCGAACCTGCGACCCTTTCCGTAGCTTCCCAAAATAAGTAGTACAGTATACCCACTCCATGCATTGCTGGGCCATTTGTGGAGGTTAGAAAGTACACATGGTTTGAACTCTTTCTCTCTTCCCAGGTTCACTTTTTTGGTCTTCACAAACTACTCCTATGATTTTTCATATTTAGAAATGAGTGCCACAGCATTAAGGCCTTGAAGTATCCACCCATTTGAATGATTAATGTGTCTCACCCCTCTCTCACCCCTCTCTGACAGCAGGATTTTTGCCCCGCCTGTGAATGGGGCTGTTCAGGACAGTTTGCCTTCAAATGTGGTTGGACAACAAGTTGCACAAAGTAATACATTTTGAAGATTAACCAGCCTTTGCTCCACAGGAAATAAATTCAGGAGGATTTGTCCTCTTAGAGGGGCTGCACGGTGGTGTAGTGGTTAGCGCTGTCGCTGCGACCCTCTTGCTGTGAGGCGACAGCGCTAACCACTACACCACCGTGCAGCCCCTCTAAGAGGACAAATCCTCCTGAATTTATTTCCTGTGGAGCAAAGGCTGGTTAATCTTCAAAATGTATTACTTTGTGCAACTTGTTGTCCAACCACATTTGAAGGCAAACTGTCCTGAACAGCCCCATTCACAGGCGGGGCAAAAATCCTGCTGTCAGAGAGGGGTGAGAGAGGGGTGAGACACATTAATCATTCAAATGGGTGGATACTTCAAGGCCTTAATGCTGTGGCACTCATTTCTAAATATGAAAAATCATAGGAGTAGTTTGTGAAGGCCAAAAAAGTGAACCTGGGAAGAGAGAAAGAGTTCAAACCATGTGTACTTTCTAACCTCCACAAATGGCCCAGCAATGCATGGAGTGGGTATACTGTACTACTTATTTTGGGAAGCTACGGAAATAATTGGATACAGAAGGCCTAATAGTTGTCTGTTCAAATGCAGTTTTTAAATTTGCCTGACAAGTGACCTCTTGTGGCGATGTGAATAATGACTGTACAGTACCATGATTTTGATACAATGCCAAAAAACCTCTAACTTAAAAGGTCAGGTTGGAAGGCCATTTTTATGTTGTGGTCTAGCTACAGTCAATACTGGTTCCTTGCTCATTGCGCTTGTAGCAGCCTGATGATTGTGTTAGAAGGCGAGGTAAAGGTAAAGTTCCTAAAATGGTTCCTGGATTCCTAAAAAAGTTCCTGCAAGCATGTTATGCCTCTCGTTGAAATTACACCAACGATGTCTGACATATCACGTGTGAACAAACAAATGAATGCTAATTTCCAAAATCTTCCACACAGATGTTTGGAAGAAGATCCAAAAACATAATGAAAGATGTCCTGTCCTGTCTTGTCTTTTCTGGATCTTTCTGGAAACAAACATAAAAGCTAGTTCACAAGACAGAAATACACATAAAGTACATAATAGAGGGGTCGGTAGTGGTTTGGTTTAGCCTCATAGTCAGGAGGAATTCTCTACAAATGGAGCAGGATGTCTGCCGCAGCATCAAAAAGTGAACTGCTCCGAGGTTTCCGGAAGGATTAGCGAGAGAACAGGAAATGAGTTGCACGGTTTTTTTTTTCACAATTTTTTCTGGTACACTTGGCCTTTCCAATGCAGCACATTGCAACTGCATCGTACATTGATGTAAAGAAATGCCTGGGGGTACATTAACTAGCTGGCTTCCTTCCACTCTTCCTTCCTTTCAATTGCTTTCCATCTGACATTCTTTCATGCAATTTTCTTTCTCCATTCTTTTTCTTTCTCATTTTTCCTTCAACCTTCCTTTTTGTCAAATCAATACCTAGGCTACATGATGAAATTGTAAACATAGAAAGAACACAGCAGAATCAAAAACAGGGAGTAGTGTTATGAAGAGATGTATCCACTCATGTCTCTGTGAATGTCCCTTGAGTGATGTAAGAACAGCACAAGACCTGAGGGACGACGACAATGAGAGCAGGATAATGGAATCACAGAGGGACAAGCCAAAGGCAGAAAGAAAGCATTTACACACTTAACCTGAGAGATTATGAACCCAGATATTGTTTTCTTATAATGTAATCACACAAGTATTTTATCTTCCGTTGTGTTATGTCTGGCACTCTTACGACTAGACACACCTCTCCTTTAGATTTCTGTCGCTCAGACCTGCTTCCCAGCACTGTCTCTGCACGCCTTCACCCACACAGCTCACTGAGGTGAGGCAGGCAAACAGGAGGCGGTGCACTTTTTTTATGCTTAATTCTCCTGTTCTCCCTGATCGCTGCAGTGCTCCACAATGCCATTCACATTTGTCCTTGCAGAAATGTTCCTCTCTACTGCTGCGTCCTCTCCCTCCCTCTCCTCTCCTGACATACAAATACCTTTCTTTCAACTCTCAATCCCTGCAGGAAGTCGTTTCCAGCAACAACGAAAAAAGGCTCCTGACCAAACAGAGTTCATAGTTTGTGAACAAAATTTGAACATCTAGGATCTTATACTACATCAGATCTAAGAAGAGAGTCACTATGGGGTTCATCAGTCTGGTTTACCGCAGTGAAAGGCTTAGTTGGACTCAGGGAAGGTGACTGATGAAAACCACTGTTCGGACTTAAAAATATCCTTGTCGGTGTGTTTAGGATGGTTGTCCTGCAATGTTCTAAAAAAAGGGCAACGAGTCCTGCACTGTTCACCCAATATGGATATGAACACCCTGAAACATCCTTAAAGCTTAAAGTCAGCGCTTTAACCTCATAGTCAATGTTTTATTTCAATCCTGAGAGAGTCAACATGCAACAACATGCTAATGTCAGCATGCAACAATGGCAATGCTAACATGCTGATGGTTAAAATATAATGTTTACCATGTTCACAGTGTTAAAGGGAATGGGAATCGCAGAGCATTTTGGGGCCCGACGCCATTTTTGGAGGTTAGCGTACGAAGCTACGATAGGCTTTCATTATATAAAGTATCACTAGCGTACTCAACTGTCATCTGTCAACTGTTCATCATTATAAATGTAGAAAGCACATGCAAAACATGAACCCATATAAAGTGAGGCTGACAGAAGCAATGGAGCGATATATTACAAAACTGAAGTTAGTTTATGATACCAATCCTTACGAATTAGGATGATCTTGACAGTTTTCCTCCCATTACAGTCACTATGCATTTTGGTGTTAGTGAACACCCGTCAGCAGCTCAACATACGTAAATCTTTGAAGGGCAATGTCCACTTGGTATGACATTAAGATTTACAAGCCTAATGCCAACTGCACAATCATCTGGACAAAGACAAGCTGGCTAATGTTGTGTTAACTGAATACTGGCTAATACTGCATATTTAATACCACTTCAGTGAGTAGAAAGCTATTATCTACCTATTAGCAAAATTTTCTCTCCATCTCTGAAATGCTTTGCAGATATTGTCAGATTCTCTTCTTGATAAGTCTATCTTCTTTTTGGGGGTTGCTTTGCAGTGTAGGTATTTTTTCAGTTCAATTCATTTTTTATAAAGTGTCAAATCATAACAGAAGTTATCTTGAGATGCTTAAACGTACATGTACTTGTTACCAATGCTAGAATAGCAACTTTTCCTGCACCATATGAAGAGATGTACACACGCATCTGTATTTCCAGAACAGCCAATGGGAACACTCTCTCTCTGAAATGACCTGTGATTGGCCAGACTCTTGTCATGAGCTAGATTTTCTGAAGTCTGAAAACAGCCATGAGGAGGTGCAGAAATCTAGTTTTCTCTCAGAACACTTGAATTGAAATATGCTGAAAGGTTATTATGCAATTTTTGTCCAATGATGACAAAAATATATTGCCTACCCTGCTTTAATGGCTCTTCATGGGAATTTGCAGGCAACACAGAAAATCCCCTGGAACTGCTGGGAATTGACGTGGAGTTTCAGTTTCTGGCACTTTTATAAGCCTGGGAAGCTTGGCATTTGATTGGCATTGGCACCAACCATGTCATACTAGCTTGTCGGGAAGGAGACTAATAACGCTACAAACTTATTTTTAAACTAAATTTCAAAAATTAGAAAAACCTTGGCCTCCAGATATGTAAGTTGAAATAGGTTCTATGGGTCCCCACGAGTCTCCCCTTTACAGACATGCCCATTTTATGATGATCACATGCAGTTTGGATCAAGTCATAATCAAGTCAGCACACTGACACACTGACAGCTGTTGTTGCCCGTTGAGCTGCAGGTTACCATGTTGTGATTTGAGTATATTTTTATGCTAAATGCAGTACCTGTGAGGGTTTCTACACAATATTTGTCATTGTTTTGTGTAGTTAATTTTTTTCCCATAAATATATATGCCTTTTTATGAAGCAGTATTAAATACGAGGCAAATCTCCCTTTAAGGTACATTTGAACGGACAGAAAATGTGTGATTAATTTGCAATTAATAACAATTAACTATGGGCAATCATGCAACTAATCACAATAAAATATTTAATTATTAATATAATTATCAACTGACGGCCCTAACTTTTACTCAGAGAAAAATGTCAACAATGGATTTTTTGCAGGTATTTTTACAATGCTGTATTGGTACCTTATCTTAAAAGGATCTGTATGCTTGTTCCACCACTGTCAAACCCCTACAGAAAACTAATGACATGCTCATCAACCTCAGCTGCACTTTGTGTTGTGTAGCAAATGTTAGCATGCTAACCTACGATGAATAATGAATATGTTGAGCATTACCTGCTTGAGATCAATTGTTAGCATTTAACTCAAAGTGCTGCCTCACAGAACTGCTACCATCACTATAGACTCATTGCCCTATTTAAACAATCTACAGCACATGGTTTAAAGCGCTTGGCCGAAGTGCATTTAGGGCGTGTGCAACTCCACTTTTGCTGGTTAAGCAGTTCATAATCTGGGTGCAAAGTAAGGCATAAGGGGCAAAGGGGCATAAGTCTTCTAATTAATTGTAGGTGTGTTTTGGGTGTAACAGGAGTTAAACAATCAGCACGTCATCAGCACTGGATGGATTCTGTAAATTGGAGAAATGAGCCGTTTACTGCTGAGGAAATGGATCTGCTTGTGCCCGAGCAGGTGTATGTGCTGGTTAGCCGGTTACCCGCTGCCTCCGCCATCTCCCATTCCTCTGTCCTGTTAACAACTCCATCTGACTACATGTGAGCAAATGCACCGATTCATCTAAATATGATAAACACGCATTGATAAATAATGAATTTTACTCTCCAGTGCAAACCACGAGGGGGATCGCACTGGCTGAGCAAAATCCTCCGTAGCTGCATTACACACTGGCTTACAGGCGGTGTGTTACGCGCAGATCCATCAGCCTCATAAATGTAAAGGACCTGCTCCATACTAAAATGTAAAACATACACTGCACATTCACAGAGCAGCTGAGCGCAATCTGATTAAACATGTTTATCAAGCAGCGGTCAGCAACCTCCATCATCAAATATTGCACACACACACACCTGCAGAGATTTCTCAGCACAATTTTGAAATGGAAACATTAAAGCAGATGACTTTGGAGAGGGACACATGAAACATCACAGGATATCAGGAGAGAAAGAAAAGACAGGAATGAATCAGAGCATGTTAACTGCATTGGTGTCCTTTCCCTCAGAATTCCCATCTTTTCTTCATTCCTCATGAAATAATCCCTCCTTTACCTCCCTCCCTCATCGCCTACCCTTATTCATATTCATACTTATCATCCACCTTCCTCTGCTCTGTGTCTTTGTGCCATGGTGTGCTGCAACATTACACTGCTGTCATTCATGCATTTTTTCCACTCGCATTGTGCCTCACAGTATCAGAATATGTACACACAAACACACAAAACAAATCACTCACGTGTGGCATGAGAGACCCGAACATAGCAAACATACAGGAAGGCTTAACAGAAATCATCCCATTATCGATTCAGGGCATGAGGACTGACGGAGAGGTTTATGGCATGACTGTGTGTGTGTGTGCGTGTGCATGCGTGTGTGCATGCGTGCGTGCGTACGTGCGTGCATGCGTGTGTGAGATACCCCAGACTGCATTAATGTTAAAAGACAGGAGGCAAAATGGACCTTCTTTCTCTATTGCCCTCCTTCCCCAACCTGGCCTCCTAAAAATGACTTTTCCATACAACAAAACTGCATTGTCACGTATCACAAATACGTTTCTAGTCATAGTCTGTGGAAGTCCTCTTAGGGAAAAGGTTGGACATGTGGATCGACACATAACTTTCACCCAGGAGTCCCGTGTATAACCAAAAATTGGCATCCACTTACTATAATTTACATCTAAAAACTTCATAACAATTATTATTTTCAGCCAGACCATGATGTTTTGCTAAACTTAACCAAATAGTTTTGTTTTGCTTTGTTTTGCTTTGTAGTTTACAAAATTAATCATGTGGGAGAAAATATATTTTCAAAATGTAATTGAGAATGCAGTCTAGTTGTACAGGAAATAGGAACATTAATAATTAATTGTTTAACTGTTAACCGACAATAAGAATTTTGCCCAATTAATGTTATCAGTTAAACAGTAAAAAATATTAAAAATTAACAAAAAAGCTGAGCGAAACTCAGAGGAGCAGCTTGTCACTTAAAGGAAAATAGCTGGTCTGCCGTAACAGCCCGCCTTCAGTGCACTTGAGGTAGATCTGTTTCATGTCTTTGGACATGACAGACTTGAAACTAGCGATTAAGACCATAAACTCATGTTTACAATGTTTACTGAGGTAATAAATCAAGTGAGAAGTAGGCTCATTATCTGATAGACCTCTATACTAGCTGACCAGAGGAGTCTCCCTCTGCTGACTATAGAACAACAGTTTAAGGTTCTTCAGGATTCTTCCCAGTTTTTTTCACAGTTTTCATCTTCATATCATCTGATCATTCCAACACATGGATATTTTCACAGCAACAAGAACATCTGGAATGAAGTTAATTGGTGAGTGAAAGTGGTGTGAAAATGGTCGGCAGACGCCGCTTTGTCTTGTGTAAGTATCGTAATATCAGTTTGTATATCTGCCGTCCTCAGTCTTCCTGTTTCCCTTTTTGTATGACAAATACAGGCTACTGTGACTTGCTGGTGTGGAGAGTTACTTCATCTCACACAGGTGCAGATCATACATGGTGGTTTGAGTGACATTTTTTGGCCAAGACAAAGAAAACATGAGGCGACCCAACAGTCAGACTTCGTTGCCGCTAGTTCTTCGATAGTTACCTTCGATTAAGAGGTAACTATACAAGCGCATCCGCCATGTGTTTTCTGGTGTACACTGGTGTATACAACACGCACACTGGTGTATACAACTAATTGCCTGAGAGCAATTAAGTTTTATCAGTTTACAAATTTAAGAAAGTCACAAATTAAAAACATTGTTAAACCTTTGTAAAGCTTTTAAGCTGTATTAATCTTTTGCTTTTTTGTTTTCATTTGTTCGTTTTTGACCATGACAAGCTTAAAATAACACGTTTGACATATGTCTTGTAACGCTGATTGACTAATATGTTAGCCCACAATTAGCTGTCAACACATCCAGTAGACACAAAGCAAAATTAGCATTCATTTGGAGTTTTGTTTGTGTCTACCGGATGAATGTAAGTACAATATTCACTCTCCTTTAAGCTCTGCTTTGGTCTCCACCAATTCCTGAGAAACCTATCTGGCATTTTAGCTGCTAAATACTCTTATTAAAGCTTGGGTAGGTAACATCGGAGAAACCAGAAAAAGTAAATTTTTAAAAAATGTTGCAACTGAAAATCCTGCCAGTGTTGCCATCTCTTTTCCACTGAAAGCAGCTAGCAGCACTAGCTAAATCTAGAGAGAAAGTCACCAAGTCGGCAATGCTGACAGTCCGTCACCTCAGGCCTCACTCCAAAGCCACTCCCCCAAAATTATCATTACGAATGTAAACAACCAAAATGCCTGTTTTTAGTTCTCACAGCTGTCAAGCAGCTGGTGGAAGATTCTGGTGACGCACAATGTGTGCACAGGCAGAGCGCAACCAGACAGGCGGGAAGGCTGTCAATCATTAAATTGAAAAAGCTTATTAAAGTCCTGTGATAGCCACAGATACACATTATTCTTCTAGTTTTTTGTCAGAGTATTTGATTTATTGATTGCTTTTGGGATGTAAAGAGAACATTTACAACAATTTGTTTCTTAAGTTCATTACCCAAAAAGTCCAATGTTCCAATGTCCAATCTAAAAATACTATATAATAATATAAATAATATACTAATATATCACAGTCCAACAGTGTTTTAGACTGCACTAAAATTATTATTTTTGAAATCATGAATACCTTGTTTTGAAATTAAATTCATTATATAGCCAATATTCCCTAAAAAGCAATATAGTTTTCTTTGTAGAGGCCCTGAAAACCCTGAATCCCTGGAGGCTCCTGTATGGCTGCTGTTTGCGCTGTAACACCTCTACCCGCATTAGGGGGATGAGTTGTGTGTGTCAAAATGATGGAGTGAAAGAAGGCTATATTTAGAGGAGGCAGGATTGGAGGGAGAAAGGGATCCTGTAATGAGTTTTTAGGAAGATTAAGGAGCGAAGCGGTTGTTACTTCTGTTTGGTGCATTCAAGGTTCTATTCATTCATTCAGCCAGTGTGTAGCTTCTCCTGTCTCCCCCTTTCTACAATGTCACTCTAAAAAAAAAACTGAAAAAAACCCCGCCAAAACAAATTATATAAGAAAAAAAGAAAAAAAAGAATTGTGGTATATGGCTGTTAGTGCCCGCCAAGTGTGAAGTTGATTGGATGAATGCTTCACATCATGAATGGATACATCAGTGGTGACGGTGACTCAAAAACTGGGGAGGACAGGAGGAAAACCAACCCCAAAATTTTATTATGTCATGTCAAGTTATACTTTTTATTTTGCACTTGCACCTCCATTTTATGTATGGGCTCAGTGCTGCTTGATATATGTGCGCTCATGTTGCTCATTTTTATGTCATATGGGGGGGCTTATGTGGGATTCATCCATCCATCTTCAACTGCTTATATCCTGAGTTGCGGAGAAATGAAGAAATGATTGCAGGTACTTTAACATGTGATAACAAACAACACAAGGTTTAACCTAAGCCAGGCCACAAGATAGTAATCATATCATATCCATAAAGCATTTTTTAGGGCTTGATCAAGAGATGTTCTGTACCAAATTTGTTGAGAATTGTTCAAAATTTGTAGGAGTAGACAAGGTTTGAATACAATTGGAAATGGTGGAAAACCGGTCTCGCAGATGGGTGTGACTTATATGGATAGATTCGTCTGGACCCACAGAATCCAGGAAAAATTTTGACGATAAGACTTAAGGCTCTTAAATTACAGACCAAAATGTAAAGTTCATTGTTATAGCGCCACTATCTGGTCAAACTGCACCACATTCAATACTGCACTCCTTGAGTCCCCAGCAACACACCCACCAAGTGTGAAGTCGATTGGATGAAAGGTTTTTGAGATATGTGAAGGACATACAGACAGAGAGACAGACAGACAGATTCCCCACTTTATAGTTTGATACATGTATCTTTTAATGGCACCCACAGGATGACTGTGGATTGGAGTGGGAACTATCCGCTCTATGGCTCGTAATACTGTGGTGTGGTGTGGATGGCCAGAGGCTTTGTAGTGAGTGTTACGGCGATACTGTTCGTTCGGTCAAATGACTTCCTTAGGTCAATAACTCCCCTGAGAAAGCTGTTCAAATGTCATGTTGTCATGAATAAATAAAGTCATGCTGACCGCAGTAAGATAAGATAAGATATTCCTTTATTAGTCCCACAGTGGGGAAATTCACAGTGTGTGTGTGTGTGTGTGTGTGTGTGATGTGATTTTTTACATGAGGACAACTTTGGCTATGTACATGCATATTTATGTGAAATTTTGGATTACAACTTTTTGGCTGATACAGGACACAGCTAGTTAAAGTGGCAAAAAACTGAATCGAAGGCAACTGGACTTAGATTTGTCTCTGAAGACGTTTCGCCCCTTATCCAAGTGGCTTCATCAGTTTGAACGCTACAGTCTGACTAGTGGGGACTAGTCAGACTGTAGCGTCCCCACTAGTCAGACTAGTGGGGACTAGTCAGACCGTAGCGTACCCACTAGTCAGACTAGTGGGGACTAGTCAGACTGTAGCGTCCCCACTAGTCAGACTAGTGGGGACTAGTCAGACTGTAGCGTTCAAACTGATGAAGCCACTTGGATAAGGGGCGAAACGTCTTCAGAGACAAATCTAAGTCCAGTTGCCTTCGATTCAATTTTTTGCCAGAATGAATATGACCTGGATGAATGAGAACCTTCACAGACTAGTTAAAGTGGCTTTAAAGCAAAGATTTATCACTATTATCACACTATTTTCTTATTCCAAGCTGCTCACAGCTCATCCCAAATTATGTACTTATTTATGTCTAGAAAGTTTAGAAGTATGTTGGAGTCCTCACCTCATACTGTGAACATGTACGTTCATACTGCAAGTGCCCAACTCAGAGCTATTGCTCAGATCCAATTATTTTGTTAGCCTGTTTTTTGAATGTGGCCAATATCAGATTCCATTGTGAACTAGTTATGAACTGGCCTGCATGCACAAAAGAACAACAACAAAAACCTCACAAGCAGCATGCGGTTGTATGGAAGTAAACCTGGCGGCCAGTGAAGTAAGCTTTTACGGTTTCATTTATAAGTTGATGTGCGGTGGACGCCAGCAAATTTGCGAGGACACGAGGACAAGGACGACGAGAAAGAGAGACACATTTTTAAAGATATTCCTTTATTAGTCCCACAGTGGGCAAATTCAGTTTTACACTCTGTTGTTCACACAGTACATATACATGCGTCAATGGAGAGATGTCAGAGTGAGGGGGCTGCTCCTGACAAGCGCCCAGAGCAGTTGGGAGTTCGGTGCCTTGCTCAGGGGCACCTCGGCAGTGCCCAAGAGGTAAACTGGCACCTCTCCAGCAACCAGTTGGTCTTGGTCCATGGGGGTCTTGAACCCGTGACGTCTGCGTCCTAACCCAAGTCCTTACAGACTAAGCTACTGCCGCCCCCCCCCCTTAATTATGGCCTTTTGTGGCGCAAGGGCTGCTACTTCTGTATGGAGGTGTGTAGATGCCAGTCAGAGACATAAAAGTCACAAAAGTCCAGCTTGTATCTAATTTAGGACGACATATGAACGTGACCCACAGCAGAATTGAAAAGATCAGATTCTATGTAATTTGTGCTTTTCACATTGTTATGATAAAAACAGTCCGTTCTCATTTTTAGGACGTCAAATATCGAGGCTTTGCCACATGCGGTACCCTTGAGTGGTGGTATGAAATGCATCCGGCATTCCATTGACTTTAATGTAAACCCATCCATGGCAACAGTAAATGCTCTGAGAAAGTGTGGCAGGAATGTGGTAACATAGTTTAAAGAGCATAAAGACACACACCAGGTGAGCGGGAGGTGGATGGGCCCACAAACACAAGGTTTTCATCCAGCAGACCGCTGCTTTTAAGCCTAACCATGTAGTTCTTTTCTAAACCTAACTATAGTGATTTTGTTTAAAATAAAGTGACACCAAAGAGTGTGACAAAGGGGCGTGACAAGAGGTTGTGGCAAAGGTGTGTGACGGTATGTGATTATTTGGGATGTGAACGTGTTGTAAAAACAGATCTGAGTCACATATGCACAAAAAAATCCGACCTGGGCCACTTTTGTCTGCAGTGTGAACATAGCCTTAGCGCACCGATTACTCTTTACCTGTTTGCAAAAGCAAAAATGTGCGGGAAAAACAGTCAAGACATGAACAAATTCTAGCTTTTGAATTTGCCTTATTAATCAAGTTGACAACAGAATCATGTTATATTCACCACTCTCACAAATCTCTGAGTTTCTCTTTTTAACAGAAAACTGTTTTCATTCACTCATTAATTCTAAACAATTCATCAGTAATAATAATTCAATAATTTACGATAATACTTTGAAAGATATCATTCTAAGATTACTTATAATGCAATAACCCGCTGTACAGAGCTGGGAATGAAGACTGGAGTGGAACCAGATGGCATAAATAAATAAGAAATGAAATGCATAAATGAATAGATTAATATATACATTCAAAAAATAAATATTACCATAAAACTAAAAAATATAGAATGTAAGCAAATAATAATGAAATAATGAAAAAAAAAATTATGATATACATAAATAAATAAAAGGGAAAATTAAGCAGAAGAGTACCTAAATATGGGAATTAATACAAATAAACGAATAAAGAAATAAGCAAATTCAAACAGACATCAATTTATGTCACATTTAATCTATTAATTAGTTGCTACATTTATTTTTAAAATCATTTTTGCTATATTTTATACATATCCTATGTATCATTTATTCATTTATTGATTTATTTTGGCAGGTTCTGCCGTTTGAGAAAAAAAAAAAAAAAAATCCCACAGCACCCAGCTCTATGTTCCACCTCACACAAGCACTACAAGATTGCAGGTGCATGTAATCACACATCATCTGCCTCAGTCGAGAGTTAATATGAAGCTGGAGCCAGGTTCCACTTAGCTTGGATTAGCATAAAGTCTGGAAGCAGGGGGAAGCTGTTCTGTCTGAAACTGCGTAGCCAGACTACCCAGTCTTTATGCTAAGCTAAGCCGAGAAAGCTAAAATAAGAAAGAACGGAAAAAGGGTTTTGAGAGTATTTCTTTATAATCAGTGTCAATAAAAATCATATGATTTAAAGTGATATCAAAAGAATCCACAAGAGTCACATCAAACGCAGTGGTGACCAAATAGTCTCTGCCTTGTTATGACTTGGCAAAGATTAACCTGGTAGTGGCTCCCAACATCTTTGACCCATGACTCTTTATGTCTACTCACATCCTCTACTCACTTCATTACAGGCTGCATATTACAGCCTAGACTTTTGTTCTAGGAATATTTAGGGATGCTCCACATGTCGGCTAAGTTGGCAGTTGAAATGATAAAAGTCCTCACCAGGGCATGACAAAATAAATAATACGAAAATAAAAAATACTAGTCTATGAATGCATACATTCGGCCAGTGATGCAAATTTGCAACGGTTGCCACACTTTTTTGATAAAAGGCTTGAATAGGTTTGCGCAGGTGACAGCTACCTGGATCCTATTAACCCAGAGAAGCATCTGATAGTCTGTTTGCGGTAAATTGTTGTATAGCCTAAGCTACCGAAAGACTACAGAAGCTCCGTGTTGCTGTATGTTTGGTCGGCACCTTTATCTGCCGTGCAAAAGCTGAGAAAAATCGACCTTGTTCTGAAAAAAATCATTTTTCGAAAACATAATGAAATCAATCAATCAAATTAATTCACTAAAAAACGCCCCCAATGTGTAAAGGCCTTTATACTGGGTTGACATAAGGTCTGACCATATTAAGACGATTATCAAGTCGGTGCATAAATGCTGGTAAGTGCACTAAATCTTTATTTTTTCATCCAAAAGTTTGTTTGACAAAGTTTAGTTTTTCATGTAATCAGTATTTAGGTTATACATTATTTTTATTTAAAATATATAAGTGCACTGTAGTGAGGACACAAAATGTGAATTGGAGAGACAGACCATAGGTGGTAAATTTTGTGTATCATTTGTTATTATTAAGCTGTTATATTTTATCAGATGAGGGGGAAAAAGAAAACCAGACAAACATATTGGCCCCAAAAAAATCTGCATCACATTTCGGCCATCAGCTGTCCTGATTCTGCAAAAAAAATCGACATCGGCATCAGCCATACAAAAAAAAAAAAAAAAAACATATCGGTCGACCTCTAATTGAAATTGCAGTCTGTCTACTATTTCAGCACTTCAGCGCTGGACAACGTCTGCTTCAGCAGCTGCTTCACCATCTGAAAGTGCCGACCAACAATTACCTGCAAAACAAGCACTCCCAAATTAAAATTGCGTTCTGAAGTTGATTCAGCACTTCTTAACCTCCAGCGATGCTTCTATTTTTATGTCACTACTTGGTGCCAGTGACCCACATTAGCCACTTCAGCGCTGGACAGCACCACAGGGGAACAAACAGCACAAATAAAGCTTTTCATTTTTCATAGGACAGCTCTGTTAGCTGAAATATACACCATATATCAGCTCTCTCAGCAGTGGATAGCTCAGTGGCTCAGCACACTGACAGGATTCATGCACTGCAAGCACTCATCCAGGATCCCTTTGACACCCGAAAGGGATCAAACATGACCGCACAGAACCAACCATACCTAATGGGTATTTTGAAGAGTTTCAGTGCGTTATGACATTATCAACGTAGTGTCCCAACCTGAGGAACAGCAGCATTTTCTTCAATTCTGCATATAACATGAACAGTAGAGGTCTTCAAAGAGTCCATCTAGGTATCACATTAGAAAAGCTATGTGGAAACGCATTTTTTTTTAAATAAAACTTCCTCAGTTTCTCAAAAAAAATGTTCTTATGCTCCCTTGAGGTTTCCGCCTTTGTCGAAAAAAAAAAAAACGTATGAGCTAAATGGGATATGGAAACGCTTTTGCTGACAAAATTCTGACGTAGCAAATATTTAACTCACATAACTGAATGTTGGCGTCGTCTCTGATTTTCCCATAATATGTCCAGAGACAAATGCTTCTCTGGACAATCTGAAACCAATACTAGCTGATATGAAAGAACTCAATTAAAACTTGCCCAGTTGGAACTAATCCTGAACACCTCTCTCCAATTTTCTCTCCTAGATGGTTTGATGGTCAAGCCGACTTGTTTTGTTTGCAACCTCTGCTTCTTCTACGCTCCAGATGGCCATGTGGTTGAGAAAATCTGTGTAATGAATGATCAGATGAGATTAAGATGAAAATTGAGAAGAGCCTTCTGTGTTTTCTCTTGGCTTTACTCGTTGGCTGCTCGCTCTCCTCACATTCGTTTCTCTTCTCGTACACTGATTTATTAAGCTGAGCAGCCGAGCAGAGTGATTTCTCTCACCGATGGGCGCTGCCACCGATGCAACATGTTGAATTGTCTGAAAAACTCAGACACAAGCAGCCAAAAATGTGGTACATCCCACAAAAACTAGGCCAAAAGATGCTCACCGATGGACCCAACATGTCCGATAGCCGACTGTCGACTCAGTATGTCAGGGCCTTAACTCTAACCCTAGACATATACTTATGGGCTGTAGGCTTGTCTGTAGGCTGTAGTCGGTGTTATCTGTGTTATCGGTGTTATCGGTGTTACGAGATGGTCGTTACCTACCCACTGTCACTGTTTTTTCACAGAAATAAAACCAATTTAACTTAAGATATTTTTTGCACTATAAGGCGCCATGGATTATAATTATAACTATAACTATCAATGAACGTGTCTATTTTCATGCATAAGGCGCACCAAATTATAAGGTGCATGAAGCGAAACAAAACGGTCAGATAAGTCAAACTTAATTCAATTCATTTAATAACTCAATAACTTCAATAACTCTCAACATTTTTCAGTTGTAACACATGAAATACAAAACAGTACACTCACTTTTCAGTTCATTCCTCTTCCACAAATCCATCAAATCCTTCATCATCAGTGTGAGTTAAACAGTTGGGCGATTTCGGCATCAAGCACGCCCGAATCCCTCCCGTCATTATCCGACAATCCATCCAGCGGTGCGGCTTCGTAGCTTACCAAAGTCGTAATAAAACATTTTGACAGATTTTTGAGCGCCCTGTACCACACAAAACTGGTTCGAGGTCAGTAAGCACAACCAGAATTGATACATAAAGTGCGCTGGATTATAAGGCGCACTGACGATTTTTGAGAAAATTAAAGGATTTAAAGTGCGCCTTATAGTGCGAAAAATACGGTAGTTCATTTTGGTATATCAGCGCCGTGTTATCAATAGAAATTCAGACGATGGCTGCTAGAAACTGACAGTGAATGCACCAGCTCCATACGGAGTCACAGCTCAGAGTAGCCACACTTCACATACACAGGATGAGAGAGCGTTGACAGACACGACGAGCAAAAAGCAAAAGTGATTATTTTGCAGTATTTCAAATTTAAACCCAATGATACAAGGGAACCATAATGTTAATGATGCAACCACCGTGAGGATGGAGCGGTTACAGCTGGTGTGTGCTGCAGAGCAGTGCAGGGTGGGAACTTGTAGCCCTGCAGCAAAAGCTGGACAGGAGAGGCCAGACACACCGCCACCCGACATTAGAGAACAAACTACCGTCATCTGTTCTTGTAAAATGTCTGGTGTAATAGGTGAGTGTCATGAGTTTATTAACAGGTGGTAAAATTTCCTAATCGTCACTGTAACTGCCATCTCTAATAGACTGATACGAAAATAGTCCCTCTCAAGCATCGTTTCTGACACACTAGAAGTATGTGGTGTTGTCTGCTTCTGCAGAGACCCTGTCCGCTACCTGTATTTTCTTATTTTGCTGTGCTGGATGTTTGTCTTTTCCTAGAGGTGTCAACCTCTAGAAGCGACCAGGTACCAGAACGTTAGCACGCATCCAAGAGGAAGTTATGAAAATGGCACACGGTGCAGAAAAAGTGCAAATATCGCGAGGTGATACATCAAGCGGGCAAAGCTGGCTCCAAAACCAGAGTGAATGTGGGGTTGACTTGGCCCGTTGGCCAGCATGCTAACTCTCATTGAGCCGGGGAGGAGAGGCCAACTTTGAATGCTCTGTTTACAAACCAACAAATCTTACTAATTGTGCCTTTAATCATACCCTAAACCATGCACAGATAGTGTAGAAAGATAAGCGATGTTCTGGTGATAATGTTGCCAAAGTCAGTCCTGATTATTCACCTCAAATTGTAGAGCTCTATTATCTGTCCTTACCTTCAAACAGTAACAAACTGAAAGGAACATTAATCACAAGAATACAAGCATGGAGATGGATTAATTGTGACTATTTCATGACCTCCCCCAACATACATGAAGATCCCTCTAAGATTTGGGATGGGACTGGTAACATGTATTGTTAGCTACTAAAAAGTACGGTATGCATGTATCCAAAGTCTGATATATCGTATTCCTCTGTGCCATAGAGCTCCATTGTTGTCCGAAATTATTAAAAGCACATCAGTGAGCTACGGTGTTGCCTTGGGTGACGTGTTGCTTTATTACCATGAACACACGCAGCTGAAAATTGTGCACTATGACCTCCTGTTTGAGTATAACTATAACAGAAAGCTGTTTTTTAAAGACTCATGCTTTGTTGGTTTTGGTCTTTCCATAGGACTTGTTAAAGAATAATATTTTTTATTCATGAAGTTGTTTGGAGATACCAATTAGATACTATCACAAGTCCGATTTGATATATATAACCATTTTTAAGTACTGACATTTGATGTTTTATTGCTATTTTTGTTAACTCTTTTAACACTACACTATGGGAAAAAGTTGAATCCTACATTTTACCTAAAATGATACAGTAAGAATGTTTAATTTTCAGCATGTATGTATTCAGAGATGTCCTGAAGTCAAATATGTAAGGATCGTTGTCAGGAATTATTTATTATATTTTTTATCCAGCAACACAAACATCAAGGAATAAAGACATTTCCCTCACAAATTAGTGGTATTTTCTATTTAATTTATGAGGGGCATTTAACATCTAACTTCTCCAAGGTGGTCTCTAGCTCTCCCGCCAGCTCCGCTCTCTTTATCCATCCATGGTCAGCTCCATCGGGGTCGTTTGAATGCATTATAAAAATAAATGTCAGTATATGGGCGCTCTACAGTTGTAGCGTCGGCCCATTTGACCACGGAGATGAGAGCGACGACCGGCTTGAGCGCATGTTACCTTGATGTGATAACATTTCCTGCCCATGACGGAGTTAGCATGCAGCTTTAACCGTGTATATACCTCTGCTTTTTGTGTGAAACCCAAAGTGTTTCCATCCCTCACTCTATGTGTAGAGTTTACCACTTTGGATTTAATGAGGGTGCAGGTCGTATCCACTCTGACCCTCCAACATTTTCTGCTTTTGCGTTTTGGCTGGTTGTAGTATGTTTTGGTGACGGATATGGATACGTACGGACACTGATAAGGAACGGATATTACATCACATTACTGACTACAATATGATACATAGGTGAATCAATCCCCCCCCCCCTCCTGTAAAAACTGGTGCTAAAACAGTGAGGAGGTAAGGGTGTTCAAATTAAGCCAGTAAGGTAGAAGGAAGCTGCATTTCTCACCTCCCTCACACACACACACACACAGACGCAGCAGATCATTCTGCAGTAATCTGCTGCATGTGTGAGTGAGAGTACTGTATATGTCGAGGTTAGGGGCTTAATGCACATACTGTGTGTGTGCGTGTGTGTGTGTGTGTGTGTGTGTGTGTGTGTGGCGTCTGTGTGTGCGTGTGCGTGTGTGTGCGTGTGTGTGTGTGTGTGTGCGTCTGTGTGTGCGTGTGTGTGCGTGTGTGTGTGTGTGTGTGTGCGTGTACGTGCGTCTGTGTGTGTGTGTGTGTGTGTGTGTGTGTGTGCGTGTGCGTGTGCGTGTGTGTGTGTGTGTGTGTGCGTGCGTGCGTGTGTGTGTGTGCGTGTGTGTGTGTGTGTGTGTGTGGCGTGCGTGTGCGTGTGTGTGTGTGTGTGTGCGTGCGTGCGTGTGTGCGTGTGTGTATGTGTGTGTGTGCGTGTGTGTATGTGTGTGTGTGTGACTGACCCCCTGTGAGGCGAGAGGACAGTGGAGATCACTCAGAGGTTAAACGCTTTATTTCTTGACATGTCATCAAATATAGTATGGTGTGCTTCTCTCTCACTCTGCTCCCTCTCCTCTTACATTCACGCAGTCTCTCTCTGCTGCGATGGGCGACACATAGAGAAAGAAAGCTCTGTCGCAGCATTATCCTGAAAAGCACAGAGGGGGAAGGGGGACCCTGGTGGATATATTGCCTATAACGCAACGAAACCACTAGAGAGGGAGGGGGAGAGCGGAGCTTAAGGTTTCGAAAACAGGAGGAAAGACCCTGAAAAACAGGAAAGAATAAATGGGATGATTTTGGAAAAACAGTTAGGTGTGTGTCATTAAATATCATCATCTCATTGTCCCTGTTTTGCTGCAGGGGTATTGAGATTGCAGTGACGTTACCATCTAGCAGTGTTCCATGCTGAAGGTCTGAAGCACTGTACCTGCTCCATAAATAACACTGGCTAAGTCATTGTTTACGGGTGAATCGGTTAATAAATGGGGCCAGCTTCCACCCACTGACCACCTGCCCTCACCTTAGCTCTTAAAGGAACATTTTGGGTAGACTTTGCTTTGTTTTTACTGTCAGATGCAAATATGTCAATGTCTCGTGTGTGTTAAGCACAGAGCTGGAGTGAGGGAACGGTTAGCCTAGCTTAGCATTAAGACTGGAAGCAGGAATACACCTACTGCAGGTGTTCCCAACCTTGTTTGGCTGATGTACCCTTCATCATCCCTCATGCTCCAATCATGTTCATTTCAACTGATATTAAAAGGATGACACGACAAACGTCACTAACGTAACTTCCAAAAAAAAAAAAAAATAAACGGTCAACAGCGATTTCAAACATGGGTCTCCTGGTTAAAAGTCCGGTGTTTGTTGGGCCTTTGGGTGTTTGTTTATACTGAGACTCAGTGAGACTCAGTGATGTAGTATCAAAAATCTGTAGCGTACCATAGCATTTTTACAAGGATGCGTTTACATTGCAGTCAGTACAGGATACATGACGTAAAAAAAATGAGTGGAAATCAAGAAGGGCGTTCTTATTGCACTCTAAATGCCTTGCGCATTAATTTCACATTTATACACCATTTTGTGTAAACATGCTGATTAATTTTATAAGTGGATATTGTTTCAGAATTGTGTTGCTTAGTTCGGTTTGGTCAACTTTGTTCTACCATCAATGAGAGCAGCAGAAGCTCAACAACTCAACCATTTATCCATTATTGGCTAATTTATCCATTACTTTTGAGTAATACATAAGTATTTAAGTATTCAAACTAACTGTTCAATCATTATCTTTGGCCAACTTGCAACCACTTATTCATTCATTTTAGCTAATTATGTCAGCTGTTTTCACACTATACGTAACTATTAGAGGGCCAGCCTTACAAAATTCGGTCACTGAGTGAGTAATTGAGTGATGAAGTTTCGCAATTAGTCGTGTGAGTGGTTCCTTTTTCAAAATAAAAAGCCGGGAACAGTCCTTTAAACAAATGAGCCCGTCTAGCGCCACGCATTCGGCTCATGAGGACCAAGCCGTCAAACTAGCTGATCTAGTTCTAAAATAAAACCAGACTCAGTAGTGGTATAGCCTATTTCTCACCTAGATTTCAGATTTCAGAAGTAGATTTTGGTGGATTGTTTAGACGGAACAACAGAGAGTTTACGAGCAGGCCACTGGGACCAATCAGGTGCTTTCCACTATCGAATACATCACTGCTTGAACAGCCAGTTGAGTGGAGCTCATAACAGTGTCCTCGCCGAACCTGATGAACATGTGCCACTGGCTTTAACATTATAGACATGACCACTGACGATCTGTACAACAATTTAGCCACACATTCACAGACTGTACACGGTCCAGACCGGTTTTGACCAAGTTTTGTTTTAATTAAAATTAGCTGAGGTACAATCTTTACCACATACTCTCCAGCTCTGGTTTGGTCTCCACCAACTCCTGAGAAAAATGTATTTTTAGCTGCTAATTGTATTATATGCTAACAAGACTGAGCATCGCTTATTTTCTGCCTGCCTACCCGCAGGACCTTAATTATTACACTCTGGCGTGATATCACACATATCAGCACAGCCTCTGAAAATGAGCTCAAAATGACATTAACAGTGCCACAGCTGGCTGTTTGTGCCAGTATAGTAAGTGTAGGCATGTGTGTGTTGCCACTGTGTTGTGGTATTTGTTTTTCTGCTTGAGGCGCTGGGAATTGCCATCACACCCCTCTGCATGAAGGGATGGAGAGAGATAGAGAGGAGGAGAGAGGAGGAATGTGTGTGGGAAGGTTTTGCTTACAAAGGAGCACCATTCAGCTGAGACATCCACCTGAATGAGGAGAGCTGAGACGTACGACCCGATCGATAAACGGATACGAGCGTCCCAGCCTGCCGAGCTCAGCAGAAAAGAAAAAAAGAGGGGTAGCGGAACAAAAACGAGGGGGGGCAGAAAGTGACCCCCATCCTCCTCTTCTTCTTCTTCTTCTTCTTCTTCTTCTTCTTCTTCTTCTTCTTCTTCTATGCTTCTTACTCTGAATTCATTTCAGCCCCCCTCCAACCAAAAACACCTCTCATCCTGTCTCCCCCTCTCCTCCCCTCTCCTTTCTCTCTGTCTCTCTCCTTCCTTCTCTGCAGCAGACTAGAGCGCAGTCAGCTACTACGGGGACTGCAGTGTTGCGCTATAGCACAAGCAGAGAGCTGGAAAGAATGGGGGGGGGGGTTTGAGTGGAGGAGGGAGAGGACGTGAAGGGGATTGGGGGGACTGAATAGCGATAATAAGCAATCCAGCACTCAGCTCTGAAATCGTGGTAATAAAGCAGCGCAGGCTGTCAGTGGTGATGATGGGGAGACAAGAAACCGGGGGGGGGGCTGCTGTACAGACTTTAGAAGAGGAGGACAGGGGAGAAAAGAAAGAGATGGAAAACCTTTGCATGAATTGAGTCTGTGATTCATTTCCCTTCACTTTTCTTGAACATCCAACATTCTTCAGCCGTCGGCAGGACAAGCAGCTTCGCCCTTGCCGTTCTCCAACGAGCTAATCAGCTAAAACGGAGCCGGCCGCCTGACCTCAGCCTACCTGAACACTGCTGCTGCTGCTGCGCTGGCTGCCCCCTCCACCCGTTCCATCCTATCTTTATGTCACCGTGCTGGCACCAAAACTATTGACTGCAACACTTTCAAAGTCACCTCAGCTGTCATACTGATGCTCCCCCCACCCCACCCCCCTAACCATGACACCACCCCGGCATTCAATTTGTCTTTTTTTTTTTTTTTTTTTTTTACCGTCACCCCCCCACCCCCATTTGGTTCTTCGATCGCTTGTTTGGCTGCCATTTAATTTTCTGACTTGTCGACTTTTATGCGTGAAAAAGCTACACGAGGCAAGATTGAGCACCCTCCTATATGCTGTACATTGACACTCACTGTTGGCTCTTCCCTTCCCTTCCCTTTCCTTTAGTATTATGTGGTAGGGCTGCACAGTTAATCAAAATTTTAATGAAATTGCAATAATACTCACACAACTCAATAATCACACCGATACTGGATCAAATTTTTGGCCAGTATTAACTCAAATCGCTGGATCGTATATCAATGAAAATGGGCCAATCTATTTAATTCAATTATATGTTTATATACTATATGTGTTTTAAACTGGAATTTTAATTCCTGTTCAAGTGTTGACCATATTGGTGAAACATTAAAAAGGTTCGCACCTGAATTGTAATTCCGAGCTGGTGGGGTGCGACTTATTATTATAACAAAAATATAAACATACATACATAAACATACATAAATACATAATGTATATCTATGTATTTGTTTGTTACTTTTTGTTTTACACCCTAAATCCAGCCTGTTGTCTTACACGTAACAGAATGATCCCAGTCACTTCCACATAGTAAGACATGATTAATTTAACACTGGTATCGGAAATGAAAAAGTCAGATCAGTGCATCCCTAACTGCAATATGGCCTACTGTAAGTTTCAAATCGCAGGAGGCACATTACTTGTTAAATATGAAATGTGAGTCAAAATTTTAAATGAAATATTGTTGTGCTGCAGAGATGTCCTGGCTTATACATCATATTATATGGACATCTTTGTTTGGTACTGGTCCTTGCAAAAATCACAACATACTCATTTTAACATGTTTTCCAATGAAAATTAAAATAATGATGTAAAAAGTAGCATTCTCTCTAATATTGCAAATCACATATGCAATACCAGTCAAAATCAGCACAATTACATATTTTTTCAAAATCGCTCAGCCCTATTCTGTGGTATAAATGAGTGGTTCTCAACCCTTATTGCAGCTGTCATGCCTCACAGACCTACAGGCAACTACCAACACCTCCCAGCTGTACATCTGGGACTCTACCTGTACATGAAAAAGTGTACAGAGGCAAACTCAGGTAATTTAGCCAAGCTAAGAGCATCTGAATCATTAGTCATTTGTGGATTTTCACTTCTGCTGTGCAAGAGGGAAGCACTCAAGAGGAACATGCACTCTTCCCTGCAAACTGTGTTCGCTGACAAGTTGTTTTTTTTTAGTAAACTAGTGCTTATAAATGTAAAGGAACTCTAGAGAGCTTTTGGTTAATATTCTTGCTTCCTGTGGTACAGTTAAGGTTCAGGAAAGATCATGGTTTATAAAAATGCCAAGGCTAATTGCAGGTTTGTCACAGCATGCAAACTGTGTTCCCCTGCATGAAAGTCAGACATGTTACATACCCATCCACATGCTTATTCTCTGCCTTGCTACATAAAGTGCACACTACTTTCTTACTGACACAGAACGTTGGCATTGGGCATTAATCGCTAGACTTCCAATTTGGGTGTAATTTCTGGGGATAATGGGCTGGACCATGCTTCTGCATGTTCTTACATGCACGTGTTGCTGTGTATGCTGTTTGTGTTTCTCCTTAGATCTACAGTTTTTTTATGTACATACATTAGCTGGAGTGTATTCATGCCTTCCCACTGTATGTGCACATGTCAGACTTTGTGTGCTGGTGTGTGTATAGTACATGTGTCTCCACTCTTAGGTTCAGAGAGAGACTGAGTCAATATGCTGTCTCTGTGCATATGGCACAGTCCACAGAAAACACCTCAACACACAATGATCCTGGTCAGCAGCATTGGCCTCTGGCTCTGCATAGATTTTTAGAGACAATTAAGCAGAGGAAGGAGGGGGGAGCATAGGTGAGAGTTGGAGGGCTGACTGCGGCATACAGGTAGAGCGAAGACGTGAAAATGAGGAGGGGGAAATGGGAAAAGAGAGAAAATTGCATAGAGAAATGGAGCAATATTTTTAAATAATCTAAATAAGTGGGAAAGTAGAGTGAATCACAAACTACAAAAATTCCTTTCCTCTCTTTGGATTGCTACGGACTGATTGTATTCACTCTTTGAGCAACAGCAAAAAACAGCATCAACATACAGTCACAGAAGCATGGATTTTGCCAAAAGTTCAAACCGGTAAGACTCTAGATTATGAGGAGGAAGGGACTCCACCTAGATCCTGAGAGTCATCGCTAGTGGTCAATCTGTCTCTGTCCTTTGTCACCCCTGTCCCATCTCTGACCCCTGAGTCGTCACATACTGCGACTCCACGCCACTGCGACGGGACACAAACTGTAGTCTATTCCTTGACCCTTACCGCTTTGCTACATGAAGGGTACACCATGTCCTGCATTTGTACTGGACATCACTTTGTGAGCCATACAGAATTCATCGTGCTGTAAAGCAGTGCAGTTCGTGCCAAATTCAAATCACCAATAAGATTAGCTATAGAGGCTGACAATAATTGATTTATGTGTGTCATCTTTCAGTCTGTGTTCACCAGCAAAGTAAAACAACAAACAGACAAACTGATGCTAGAGGGAGAGCAGTGTTTAATAGCGCAACAGTATTTGCTCCGTCATCAACCCAAACACACACACCGACGCTCAAGTTATCTGCAGGTACACACACTCGTGAGCAAACAATAATGAATTCATATGCATGTGTTCACCTACACACACACACACAGACCCAGCAACTTATTGGATGAAGTGTGAGGTGGGTGCTGCTTACAGGATTTTAGTTTTGTTTCCTCAACAGCATAAGAGAGAGAGAGAGAGAGAGAGAGGGAGAGAGAGAGAGAGAGAGCAGATAAATGGAGGCAGGACAACCCTCCATCCTTTGGATTTTCACTTTCAGTTACTTGGTGATTAAGTTGATTATTGGACCACATGTGGACTTAGTCTGGAGAGAACTGGCTCTCAAATTAGGGTCATGTCTAATTACATCATGTTAAAACTGTTCAGTACTGGAGAAATAATTTCTCACACATAAAGACAGAGGGGCAGAAAGAGAGAAGGGTGGACTGATGCGCACTGACAAATTGGCACCAGCAGTGAACAAATCTTCACACAACGATACCAATGGGTGCGATTAGAGGGAAAGAATAGCTACGGGGTAACTAAGCGGAAGGGAGGAGAGAAAAGAAGAGGAGAGCAGGAGAGATGAGAATAGGAGGAGAGGAGAAAACATTGCAGTGAATTCAACATCCTCCCACTCCCCCAATAGTTTTAGGAGGTAACTTTACGCGCAACAATGCGCAGTAGCCGAAACTGTGCCAAACATGGAAATGCTAGCGCAGCACCAAAGAGGAAAAGAAACATAAAGAAGGGAAGAAAGTGCGCAAACCCCTTTCATAGTAAAGGCACAGAGAAACAGAAAGGAAAGGAAGAAGATTGTTGAGTAGAATAGAACAGACGCTTGTCCAGCCACTCACCCGTGCGTATTTGGAGGAGTAGGGGTCCTCGAACAGTGCCCACATGTTGGGTCGCCACACTTCCCACCACGTCGCCCTGCGGCCGTCCTCCTGCATGCACAGCCGCTTCAGGTCCCCGTCCGCCCCGCCGGTGAGCGCCGGGTCATCCTCGGGTGCGTCCGGCTCGGGGGTCTCGAAGCTGTCCAGGGCTTCCTCTGCGTCGCGGTGCTGCCGGTAGTTCATCCAGCAGCACGCCTCCACGTCAGTCTCATCGATGCCCCAGAAAGCGAGCTCCTCCTCGAAGAGCGGCCCGCACACATCGTTGGGGCAGTGGAGCTTGCCGGTGCGGTAGTAGTTGAGGATGAAGGCAAATGTGGCCGGGTGGCGGTCGAAGAAGAACTCGTCGGACTTTGGGTCGTAGTCGAAGTTGCTGTAAGCGTCGGGTTCGGTCAGCCAAGACAAGCGCGTCCCTGGCAGCGTCTTCAGGGTGCTCCGGTAGGTCTCGTGTCGGATTCCGCCGCAGTTGATCACGATCTTCTCGCTATCTGACGCCGAGCAAGTCATGGCTGCGCTGGAGCATGCTTCGGTCGGTGCGCCCGACTGCTGCTGCTGTTGCGGCTACTGCCCGTCCCCATCCACCGCCGGTCCCCGCTCTGTAGGCTACTGTTATACCGTCCCGGTAAGGAATCACACAGCCAACTGAGAGGAGGAGGAGAGAGGAGAGGAAGGAGGAGTTTGCGTGTGTGTGTGTGTGTGTGTGTGTGTGTGTGTGTGTGTGTGTGTGTGTGTGTGTGTGTGTGTGTGTGTGTGTGTGTGTGTGTGTGTTGTGTGAAAGAGAGCGAGAGAGAGAGAGAGAGAGAGAGAGAGAGCGGGATGCGGATTTGATGAATCAATAGATTTGCCTGCTGAATGACTGACTGCCTGATTGACTGATTGAATTCATATTACTGGATCATTTGATGTTATTAAGGTCAAAACTCCCGTTGCTGCTGAACAAATTTACTCACATTCTTCTCTTTGGCTTCTCTGGTATCATATTGTTGAATGCTGCTTTCTAGAAAAAAATATTAGACTATACCTTTTCTATGCCCACACTCTTCTGTCTTTAGTCTTTCCACCAGATGTAAAATGTTGAACCTGCTGCAGGGATTTGCTCCCATCCACCCACAGTACCATCACTTAGGTCCAACACTGATGTTGGCTGATCAGGTCTGGCTCACAGTCGCGTTCCAGTTCACCCCAAAGGTGTTGGATGAGGCTGAGGTGCAGACCAGTCAAGCTCTTCCACACCAAACTGGGAAAACCATTTCTTTATAGAACCGGCTTTGAGCACAGGGACGCTGTCATGTTGAAACAAGAAAGGGCCAAACACAAACTGTTGACACTAAGTCGGAAGAACATTGCTGTCTAAAATATCATATGCTAGAACTTTAAAGGGATAGTTTGGGTGTTTCATTGGGGGGTTGTATCTGGGCGATATGGACAAAATCAATCATTACATTTTATACCAAAATACAGTGATATCGATACAGCTATGATATTGTAATGTTGACCATTGTTGCTTTAACAAAATATTTACACAATGAGATTTTTGGTAAATAATCATCAGTTATTGGCAATCAGACATGAAATGAAAGAGCAGTGGCACAGCAGCTTGTGAAATCATCACACAATTTAGTGTATCGACACTAGTCAGTCACCATGAACTTAGGAAGAACTTCACATTCAAACTTAATGATGGTTTTGCTGGTGCAACCCAACACAGGAAGTTGGTACAGAAAATGGAAGGACACATTTTGCCAGTCAAGACATATTAACATTAAAATGTACTTAAAGCTGCCCATTCTGTAAAACAGTTCCTTTGCGGTTGTTAAATTATTGATGTGATTATGTGTCAGCATGTTTTTCAATGTTGTAGGTGATAAAAAATCCATCACGTCTGTAGTTAAGTATGTACAAGTAAAAGAAAAAAGAAAATACTGAGCGCCAGTATACCTCAACACTATTCAAGATTTGGTTTTAGTGTCCTGCATGGAAATGAGTCCCCCCCCCACCCCGCTGCATCGCTCCCTTCCTCCACACTGTCTTTCAATCTACTAAAACACTTGGCTCAATTAGAGCGGAGCAGGAGCAGTATGATAGAGTGTTTCACGCCCACCGCCCATTCCTTCTCTCTCCTTTCCTTTCAGCATAGTCCCTCCACCACCAGCGAGGGAGACGGGGAGAGAGAGAGAAAGAGAGACACAGAGAGAGAGAGAGAGACCAGGAGCAGAACGAGTATTTGCTGAGCTCCACAAAATGGGGGGAAAGACTGCAGACCGTCAGATCATTAGTGCTCTCCCATTTGCTCTCTCTCACTCTTTTTTTCTCACATGGTGAATTCTCTCCATTTCTCTCTCCACCTCCCCTTATCATCTCTCTCTCTCTCTCTCTCACACACACACACACACACACACACACACACAAGTGCAGAGCTAATATGCTGTGTTGGTCTGTTACGAACAGTCTGCAGCACGGTGCTCTGCTGTATAGGGTACACTACAGGGTCCAGTATATTAGGTGCACCAGCTAAATCTAATGCAGTACAACACAACTGGCCTGAAATAAATCCTCTCTTAATAAGGTTATAATGTTCAGTTTTTGTTGAAATTATTTTAATTGTTGAAAGTGTATGTTCTCATTCATCCAGGTCATATTCATTCTGGCAACAATTGAATCGAAGGCAACTTAAGAGACAAATCTAAGTCCAGTTGCCTTCGATTCAATTGTTGCCAGAATTAATTGTTGAAACTATTTTGATTCAACTTTGTCATTATTTTGGAGGATGTTGTTTGTGGCAACGGCATCATTTCCACTAGGGACAGTCCTAAGTCCTATTTTTTCCCCTTGTTTCAGGTTGATTTTCTTATTCGTACCTCTTGAACCTTCAGTAGGCAGAATATTTTTGGCATAATTGGGCAAAAATCCCATAATAACCTTTCAGCATATTGTTATTCAAGTGTTCATTCAACGGAGGCAGCTGTCAATCACTCACCAACTCTGATCAAATGGTCAAACTAGGCAGCACTGATCAAATATGAATCAATATTCTGTTATTGTAATGATTATTTCTCAGCTGTAAAATGAAAAAGTTTGCTTACAGTATTACAGTAAGAGAATAGTGATTCATATTTGATCACCGCTGCCTAGTTTGACTGTTTCATCAGAGTTGGTGAGTGATTGACAGCTGCTCAGAGACACAGTTTCCAGATCAGATCTGACTGGTTGTTTTCTGCTGGTCTGTGAAATCTTGTAGAAGCCATTAGGAGCACTGGAGGACACCGGAGGACACCGGAGGACACCGGAGGACACCGGAGGACACAGAGGCACATGTTTGTTTGTTTTTTTGTTTTTTTTTTATAAGAATAACTTTTGTTTAATCATAGGCTATTTCCTCCATTTCTAGCCAGCAGGCTATATTTGATAGTTAATTAATTGTATTATTGATAGGTAATATTTGTGTTATTTAGCCTACAACCATGAATGATGTGGACACAATAATACTACAATACAATATCATTCACAGCACCACAAACTATATCATCCAAAATGCTATAATTGAATTAACCCTCTTGAAAATATTTTTCCAACAAAACTGAACACTAGAACCTTCATGAAGGGGGGATTTATTGCACGACGTTGTATTAGGCTGCATTAGTTTTAGCTGGCTGTAAGTAGCCTAATAAAGACAGTAAAAAAGAGAGAAAATAAACTAGGCTACATTTTTTGTCCTCCCACTTATTGCAATCCCATGAATTGTGAAGTAATAACTTTGCATGGGACATTTTTCTCATTTTGGAGCACTGCAGCAGGCTGCGTTGGCACTATTCATGGTGCTGAAAGCGGACGAGACAAAAAGGTGCAGCAGAGAATGCAGGAAGATTTCCTCATCAGTCCTGATCTGAGAGGAGTCTGGTCCGTTTTCAGCACCATGGACAGCGCCAACATCGCTGGTCTCCGCCAGTAGAACGAGTCCTAAGTCATTTTACTGTTACTCCTACAACTAAAAATAAGTTTCTCATGTTCACATCACCACATGTACATACTATATGTGTATACTGTATACACTACATGTATGTACACTAAATGTACATGTGTACATTTATTACACAACATTGACTTTACTTGATTCACATACCTCCACAGATGGTGAACCTCCTTAGGGGTGGGATGGTTCATAAAATTCAAGGATTGGTTTGGTTTCATGGTTTGGAGTCACGGTTTTTGGTTCGGTTTGGTACATTTATGGTACAGTAAGGAGGCCAATTTCCAACTTCAATTTGAACATGCATTTCATTTATATTTGGCAAAATAAGTCAACAACTGTTTGTCTTCCCAACAGTAGTCTTGACATGAGGAACAAAACACGTCTTCATTATCGCATCTCATAGCTGGACTGATATATAAGTGCCACTGTGTTATTTAAAAAGAATTAATAAATAAAAACAAATCATCAACAAAAAGTGCAGCATCAGGTCAGCCAGCACTAGAGCTTTTTTAAACAACAGTTATATATACTAGACCAAAATCTGCCAAGTATATACTATACGATACTATTGCTCCATTATGTAGCTTTGAACGGGCTACATCACCATAAACAACATACATTTACCTTGTACATTTTTTGTTTACCAATAGGCTACAGCCCAATTTGTTGTATTTGTAGTTAATAAAAGAAAACCCAATGTTTAAAGTGAAGTGTTGTCTGTTATTTGTCATGTATGAGTGCACAACATTGATTTTTATGATGCATTCACTTGAAATAGAAATTGCTGCTTGCATTGCTTGTAAATAAAAAAAAAAAAAAAAAAAAAACATTGCTGTAAAAGAAATGTCTACATTTTAAGGTGCTGACTTTGATTTTTTGTCAAGATGAAGGGATGTTGATGTAATTGTTAGTATTAACCATAGCCCTGTGTGTTATACCTATCTTCATCTTTGTAAAAAAAAAAAAAAAAAAAAAAAAACAGACATCATAGGTTGATGACCCTTGTGATGGCTCAGGGTTTGGCAATCTGTTGGTTATCGAGTGAAGCAAGCATGCATTCAGGTGTGTCAGCAGCTCCGGATAAATCCCTGGACCTTGTGAACTCAAGCCTTGTATTCTTGTGGTGGTCGGTAACCCTGGAAGCACTGGAAGGGGGTGAAGTGGCTGAACATTGAGGGGTGTTGTCATGTAATCAATCCATAACAATTGTTTTGACCAGGAGGCTAGATTGTGGGAGGTGAGACAGCGTAGGGCCATTACCATCTACTGGTTCATATGTTCAGCTTGGGCTTGGTCTGAGGATGGAATCGGGATGACAGACTGAAAAAGCTCCCAAAGAGACCGCAGAACTGTGAACAAAAATGAGAGGTAAATCATGGGGCTCGGGATATGGTTGACCAGGGACATTGAGGGACTGGCAGGGGATGCAGGAGGCCGGAGGGAGCTTGATGTGAGCTCTTATGTTGAGAGCAGCTGGGCCAAGCTGCGATGAACTCCTTGGTGTCCTTCTCTATGGAAGACCACTAAAACCATTGGTGCCCCCTCTGAAAAACCTGTGAGCAAATACTGTCATACCTCCCAGGTTGCTGCGCTGATGAGGCAGGTAGGTGGGAGGATACTAGCAGGTTGAATGGGAGAGTCGAGCTGGAACTGATGGGAAAGAGCATTGGGCTTAAAGTTTTTGGAGCACGGTCAATATGAGGGAGGTGAATGCAGAGAAGGAGGTTGTTACTGATCTGTAGTTTTTGATCGGGATCATTGGTTGAAATTAGTGGTTGGAGGGAGTGGGCGAGTCAGCGACCACCCTTGGCCGTATCTATCTGGACACTCCCTGCGCTGATAACGGGCCCCAGGATTGACACTTGTGGCACATGGAACTCACACTTCTTGGTTTTCACAAAAAGTTGGTCCTCTAAGAATGTCTTCAGCACATGATGTCCCAATGGCATCACGTGACGGACATGGAAGCTGTAAATCCACTGTTTGGACACTATGTAAAATTTGCTTCAAACCCCGGCAATCTTCCTGGGGTGTCATCCATACTCCTAAAACACCAAAAATCCTATGCAATGAGGTATTTCCTGTCCGACTATTTGGAAACAGGGACAATATGCTAAACTTTACGTTGGCCAGCAGTTGGCCAGAATCTGTTTCCAAACAAATCTGAGGTGAGAAATGGTCAATCCAGTCACTGGATCTTCACTCATATTAGATCTACAAGGCCTACAAGGGTTTATTTTGACCAAACCAAGATGTTTTTGATGAGTTTTATTTTGTTTCTGTGGAGTTTCAGAGAGGTGTGTTTTATGATGCTCTGCCTCTAGAGCTGCTGAAATTACAGCAGCTGGGGTGGGGGGGCTGTGTGCACCTCACATACAGACGCACACCTGTAGCAGGCCAATAGCTACACGTGTCACATGAGTATGAACCTGGAAATGAGCATGTGTCTCTTTCAAGTTAGAATTAAGCTAAGTTTGAACACTTTGTGCAATAATGTTTTTTTTTAACTTGCAGCGTAACATTAGAACAAGTCATAGGAAATGTTTTTGTCAAATGTATGTAAAACTTGGTTGTGGTACATTATGACTATATCACAGCTAAGAGGACTGTCGTCTCTCTGTGAATGAAGTGAACTATTGCTTTGATAAAATGATCAAGTATGAAATACTGCTCAGATCTGGTTCCAGACTTTTGGTTGCCAGTAGCTCTGGAGACAGGTTTCACTTTTTTGGTCATATCTCTCATATCAAGACCGGCATCAGATAGTTTCTGAATTGTAGTGCTGCTAAGGCAAAACTTGTTTCTGCTGCAGTACTACATGCTTGCATATTCTCGGCAACATTGTCTTATTTGTATTTTGTTTAGCAGGTGGATTTTTTTTTCTAGAGATGGGCACTGCTCAATTCATTCCTCCATAGAAGTTACCTTAAAATATTTCCATTTTATAGCAGGTTTTAGCAGCTAACTTTGTTAATTTCAATCTGTAACCTGCTCCATGTTGCCAGAAGTGATTCCCGCTGTGACAACACATTAACATTAAGTATTAAGTAACCATGACAACACATTAGTCTGATGTTTTTTTCCTCAGTTTATAAAATTATATTGATTAAACTGTTCACATATTTCACTGTTAATAATTGTAATCCAGTAGCATTTTATGTGTTATGTACTGTGATCAGTGTTTCTGGAAATGATTGATTGGTCAGTCATGGCTGTTTGTTCTAGTAAGCAGTCACACACACACACACACACACACACACACACACACACACACACACACACTTCCATAAACACAGACGGATACAAAAAACCTTCACAGAGATGGACAATGCATTAGCACATGTAAACACACACACACACACACCCATAAACACACTAAGTTAATTAAGTTAACATGCTGACTAAGGCACTACAGAGCTTTTTGCAGTATGAGAATGACAGAAGAGGGGTCACATGAACACAAAGTACACACATACAAATTACACACCAGGATAAGGCAAAGTCATCCTGTTTGTTTTGACATTGCACCAATACAGGTGCACAGAGTGTGTGTGTGTGTGTGTGTGTGTGTGTGTGTGTGTGTGTGTGTGTGTGTGTGTGTGTGTGTGTATGTTGGGAGAGGTTTTTCTTCCTTACTGCAGAGTCCAAAACAAGACCTCCAAATGTAATGACAAAATGCCTTTGCATATGAACGTCAGCATTTATTAATGGGACAATGTCATTTTTCAGTACCTTCCATAACTAACTAAAAAAATTCATATCACTGTTTGGCACATCTATGATTAAGATTTGGTCAGGTTTGGTTAGCCCAACAACAACAAGACCATTTGGTTAGGTTCAGACACAAAACTTATTTGGTCTGAGTTAGTGAAAGCTCACGGTTTTGGCTGCGCTTGGACCCACACCACATATGAGTGATGTGGCGAGATTGGCTGGACGTGAATGTGCCGCACCAATCAGCAGAGCAGACAGTCAGCAGACTGGAGAGGCGCTGCACCAATCCGAAGAGCCAGGCGGGTCTAGAAGGCGGGACCATATGCCAAGGATGCCACACCAATCACGACAGAGGAGGGCGGAGCATAGGGAGAGGCAGGCAGGCAGCTCAGCAGAGAGAGGGAAAATTAAGTTGACTGCAGACACAAATTAAATAATACACCAAGAGCGGCGGCCGTAGCACTCCCTCCTTAAGATGTAACCCCACTGGGTTACACAAAACAATGTAACACCCACCTCAATTTTCCTATACTCACGAGACAACTTTTTTTTTCTCTTCTCAATCATTCTCGGGCATCGTTCCAATCAGTCGTATCTAATATGAAAACACCCTCAGACCACAGGAGTAGCATGTATGACTTTTAAAAATGGTCCCCCAAATAACTTATATTGCCAAGAGGTGAAAGTCAGCCATTTGATCCATTGCAACATCTGCACCCAACAGCAAGTTATCATCATTTTGGACTGAAAACGACTACTGGACGTTAGTAAAACATCTGCCTAAAAGTTGTTGAACAAAAGTAAAACAAAATTAGTTTTATTCGATCATCATATACCAAAATGGCCTGTGTCCAACAACAAAATATTATAAATATGATACAAGTTTTCAGTCTAAAAAGGCAGCAGTGGCCACCACACTTTTGTCCGTTTGCTTGTATACTCTTTGGCCATTTTGGCCTCATGTGCCACAGAGCAACTTTATTAGCCTCCAGCGCTGTATCCAGGTCTCTTTATACATCCATAGTCCTGACACCAGCTCTATATTTTACTCTCTCAGAAAGAGAGAAATGCTTAACTATTCCCAGCGTCAACTGAAAGTGCAATTGGACTTGTGTTCAATGTGGTCACAATGGGTTTTGCTGATCATTTACACCTGTACTTTCATGTGGTCAAGTAGTGGTTGATTGTGAAGTGTAGCACTTCCCTCTCTTGCTTGTGATAGGAAAAACCAATAAAAATTAGTTACTAGGAAGGCCGGTGATGGTCACACATGCACTAAAATATTAACATAATTTTGTGCAATACTAAAATAAGCACAGATCCCATAAAAAGTTGTACCTCCCTCTGTGGTATTCAACGATGGGAGTTAGTGCTGACAGGTGAAAAAAAAAAAGTAGTGGTTGATTGCTCTCCGATCAAAATGCATTTTAATGCCTTTTTTCTGCAAAAGAAAGGCAAGTCCCCACAATGTGACTTATTTATGTTTATGTAGTATTACCCCCCCCCCCAACACACACACACACACACACACACACAAAGTTTCTGCATCTGTTCCTGGTTCTATTGTGGTGCATGGGGACATCTAAGGGCCAAAAGACAGAACTGCAGGAGACCAAAACACTGCAGTCTCCCTCCCTCCTCCTTGCTCCTTCTCCTCCTCTCTCACTCTACCTCGAACTGCCCATGTGCCCCCTCCGACCTCTTTCATCCTTTCCTGCTCCCCCCACACTTTTTGACTCCTCTGCTCCTGTCCTTTTATCCCAAAACTGTAATAATAAAAGGACAATTTAGAATATGCTCCCAGCTTATAATGAGAGGAAACAACAAAAGGCGAGTTCACTGTCAATTTTTGTAGTAATCTACATGACATTGACTGGTGCTTTTTATGGTTAGTATTTCTTATCAGACTGATACGTTGAAATGAAAAGACATACTTCTCAGTGTGTAGGCTAGTAATAACAATAAAAAAGATGTTATCACACTGTAAAACATTTCAAGCAGGTAAACATAAAAATCCTTGAGATCTCCTACTGCCTTAAAATGGAAGCTAACTGTACTCAACCACTTTGTACCAAAAGGTGTGAGAAAGACAACATGTGATGCTGCTTCCTTGCAGTGACAGAGTAATTAAAAACTAAGTAATCAGAGTAGCTATTTGAAATAGCCACTGGTCATGATACATTCAGCAGTCAGATTGGTTCAGGGTGGGTGTGTGAACCCCACAGCTTCACTGTGAATATAGGGCTGCTGAAGTTCTGCTGGGTGCACTAATCACTTCAGTATCTCAGTGTCTCTTTCTATAGCGATAGTCTCTATAGTCTCAATTCGGATACTTCTGTTAGTACATTTCCATATAGTACACTGTGTATTTTATGCTTGTTTCTCAAAGTCATGTGCTTCCTTCGTAGGGCGGGTCCTTTCAAATCAAGTCCTACAGAGACTAGACAAGACTCCCTCCTAGCATTCAGAGAGCACACACTGTCTATGAGTGTGAAGATGGACATGTTTTTTCTTTTAATTTGTATAAAAGACTTCAGTAAATTACAGTTTCTATTATAAATATATATTTTGCATTCCGATACCAAAACATTAATTTTGCATCATGCCCCACCTGTCATGCCTGCCACACACTTTGAGAACCACTGATTTAAGTCAACACACAGATGTACATTCATTTAGTTCATTCATTAATTCATTCATTTTAAGGCAAAGGACTTCAGGCCCTATTTTACAGCTGATGCACATTGCAGTGCAACTATCATTGTTAGTTTCAGGCCGTCACAATTGTTATTTTCACATCCAGCATCCATGTTGCATAAGTAACAAATTTGTGTGAGGCATGTTGGTCTTAAAATGAGTTGTGGTCAGGTGCCTTGTTGGTGCATTGCTATCTTGAGGCAGCAGCAAGTGATTGCACCATTGACCAACAAAAACCTGGTCCAAAGTCTGGTGCAGTATTTTGCACAGTGGTGCAGTGGTTAGCACTCTCGCCTTACAGCAAGAGGGTCACAGGTTCAAATCCCACTTAGAACTCCTCCGTGTGGAGTTTGCATGTTCTCCCTGTGTAAGCGTGGGTTTTCTCCGGGTTCTCCGGCTTCCTCCCACAGTCCAAAGACATGCTGTTTAGGTTAATTGATGACTCTAAATTGCCTGTAGGTGTGGATGTGGGCGTGAATGGTTGTCTGTCTCTATGTTGTCTGTCTCTATGTGCCCTGCGATGGACCGGCGACCTGTCCAGGGTGAACCCGCCTTCACTCAGTGCCAGCTGGGATCGGCTCCAGCCCCCCCGCGACCCCCAACGGGATAAGCGATGGACGATGGATGGATGATTATTTAGATAGGGCTGCACAGTGGTGCAGTGGTTAGCACTGTCGCCTCAGAGCAAGAGGGTCGCAAGTTCAAATCCAGCTCGGGGCCCTTCTGTGTGGAGTTTGCATGTTCTCTCTCTTCTCCAGCTTCCTTCCAGTTCATAGTAAGATGCACCAACACAGGCAGGTTCACAACACAAGAACAGGAAAAAAAAACCCACAAAATTCAGATGGCAGGTGACAGTTCAAATATTATGGAATATGTTGAAGTGAGGCTCTTAGGCATTCTGTTATTGATCAACCTGCAGTGCTCTCTCTCAGCAGTTGTGACCTCCATGACCGGAGAGATCACTGCCAGAAACATCCCTCTGTGTGTGCACAAGTGGGTGGAGATGTAGGCTGCTTCAAAGTTTGCAGGCCCTCTCCCCCTAAACTTTTTTCGGTGGGGTTGGGGTTCATATGCAGTTGCTGATGGGACAGATGACTGGAACACAGTGGAGACAGAGGGTCCACCAGGCAAGGACCACATACATCATGCTTTTACTTTGGACACCAGCAGATAGGTTTCCTCAGCAGAAAACCGCTCACTTCTCAGACTTGCTACATCTGCAATTTAAATAGGAATGGGCAAATGTGCATGTGCACCAAGCTTTTAAAGGAAATGGGAGATGACACTGTGATTGGTTAAATTCCTGTTACACCCAAAACACGATGATTAAGAGACTAAATACTAACCCTTTGCCCCTTCTCTTGCCCTGACTTTGCGCCCAGGAGATGTGCCGTTTAAAAGAAGAGTTGGACACACACTAAATGCACTTGCACTATGCACTTTAGACCATGTGCTACAGATCATATATATTGTAAATGGGATCCTTCATGTGAGAAGAACTCACATTTATAAGTTCTGAAATTGTCTGATGACATCCATCCATCCATTATCTGTAACCACTTATCCTGTTCAGGGTCGCAGGGGGGCTGGAGCAGATCCAGCTGACACTGGCCCAAAGCAGTGTACACCCAGGACAGGCTATCTGACGACATTTTAAGTTGAATGTAGACTTATATTTACATTAAGTTAATTATAAGAGAGAAGTTGGTCTTATTTATTAATATATGCCGTTTAATGTGTGAATTAAAAAAATATTTGTTTTAACAGGAAAATACAAGAAAATGATACAAGAAACTTTTTGTAATGGTGACTCACCAGCATGCTGCAGTGTCTGGTCTTATGTGGTGCAGAGAGGCTCCCTCTAGTGTTCATTGTCAGACATTGTGAAAATGTCAGCCAATAAATTTACACACTATCAGTTATCTTTTCCCTTCCTTTCCTGTTGATTTCATACAGTCAAGTCATGAGAAATACAACTAGCTGCTCACAGCTGAAGCTGTCAAGATCTGCATATTTCCAAGATGGCTGCCAGAGGGCATGTTACATCACCTGAGACATGCACCTAGCACAGGATGCCACAACCAGTGATTTTTCTACTGCACAGCCATAATAAATGAGCACACAGGAGAGCAGGACACTGCTGGGGGATTAATATTGAATGAACAGAGAGAGAGAAAGAGGATAAAGACCACAGGAATCACACACACACAACCTCACATACATAAGCCTAGTTTCCACTACTGATTGAAGTGCAGTTTAAAGCTGCTACACACTGCTGGTTGAAGTTCTGTCAGACAACCTGTCACACCCACATCAGTGTCGTCTTATTGGATGTAAAAACAATGCACAACAGTTTGTAATACTCTGAGAAAGAATTTTATCAAAAGTGATGTAATGTACCCAATCACTATTATTGAAAATGATGTGAGAATGGGTGCCTAAGTTTACGCTTGTTGCATAATGTTACATAAGAAAACTGCTAATAGTGGTTAATTAGTTGCAGTAGTTACGTTGTTACTTGGCTCGGAGTGGTTAGCACTGTCGCCTCACAGGTTCGATGCCGGCCTGGGGCTCTTCTGTGTGGAGTTTGCATGTTCTCCCCGTGTTAGCGTGGGTTTTCTCCAGGTTCTCCGGCTTCCTCCCACAGTCCAAAGACATGCTGTTTAGGTTAACTGATGACCCTAAATTGCCCGTAGGTGTGGATGTGAGTGTGGATGGTTGTCTGTCTCTATGTTGTCTGTCTCTATGTGCCCTGCGATGGACTGGCGACCTGTCCAGGGTGAACCCCGCCTTCGCCCAATGCCAGCTGGGATCAGCTCCAGCCCCCCGCGACCCCTAACGGGATAAGTGGTTGACGATGGATGGATGGATGGACGTTGTTACTTACTATATTATGTTATTACTTCAACACGAACCAAGCTCATTTTATTATTATTTACAGTGGAGTGCTTGACCCAAAGTCCTATAAGTATAGGAATGTGATAGGATGGCACATCCCAGGTTTCAAAGTCAAGGACAAAATACTAGCATTTCACTTGTTTAACTGGCTCATTCTCCGAAGCGCTCCAGAAAATTAAACAAGTGAAATGCTAGTATTTTGTCCTCTTTGATTTTTAAACCTCGAATGTGCTACTTTTAGTTTAGCTTTTATTAGGGCTGTCAGTGGATTAGAATATTCATCACAGACATGACAAATCAAATTTTATATCTGCTCAAAATGTACCTTAAAGGGATATTTGTTAGCTATACAGTATAATACTCCTATCAGCAAGGGAGCGGGCAAATGTGCTTCTTTATGCTGTTAAAGCCCGGCTCAAAGGCTGCAAAAAAACAGGAGACCAGACACCAAAACACCAGCATGCACAGCTCAGGAACCCAAACACACCAGAACAAATCAGCAACTTATGAATACAGCTTTAGCATAAAAATATGCTCAAATCATAGCATGGTAACCTGCAGCCCAACAGGCAACAACAGTGTGTCAGTGATTGATTATGACTTGCCCCAAACTGCATGTGATTATCATAAAGTGGGCATGTCTGTAAAGGGAAGACTCGTTGGTCCCCATAGAACTCGTTTTCATTCACATACTGTATCTGGAGGTCAGAGGTCAAGGGACCACTTTGAAAATGTCCATGACAGTTTTTCCCTTCTGATAAGCTAGTATGACCTGGTTGGTACCAATGGATTCCTTGTGTTTTCTAGTTTCATATGATACCAGAATCTCCTATTACAACCTAAAAGTTAAAATAATGCATTAAGGAAATTAGTTAAACAAATTTGCATTTGACAGTTGTTAGTTTTTAGTGCATTCGCTAGTCTTCAGGAGAAAATTCAACATTAACATTTAAGTAGGATTTTTTTTTTTTCATCATCCTGTCCATTCTCATGTGTGTAGTAAACATATAATCTGATGTTCTGTAAGCTCAACACCTCTCCATCATCTTTCCATCCATCCATCCAGCCATCCATCTATCAATCAATCCCTCTTTTGCTCATCCCTTGTTACTGGTTAATTACTAAAACTACCCTACCCTGCTAATTGTCTACCGTTTATAGGACCACAAGAGACACCAGGGAGCAAGAGAGAGGAAGTGAGAGACAGATAAAGAGAAAGGTAGCAGTGTAGGGGTATAATTATGTTAAGCCAAATCACACATGAACTTGATAGAGCTTATTATTAGCACAGGGAATGTAGGGAAATGACAGGAAGGAGGAGGGCGACTCAGGTTTATTTCAGTTCAAAGAAGAAGAAGAAGAAGAAGATCTACCTTTATTAGTCCCACAATGGGGAAATTCAATTTACACTCTGTTAAACTCATACATGGTACATGCAGACCTGAAACACACATACATGCATTAATGGAGAGATGTCAGAGTGATGGGGCTGCTCCTGACAAGCGCCCCGAGCAGTTGGGGGTTTGGTGCCTTGCTCAGGGGCACCTCGGCAGTGCCCAAGAGGTAAACTGGCACCTCTCCAGCTACCAGTTCACACTCAGTTTTTGGTCCATGTCAGGACTTGAACCGGTGACCCTCCGGTTCCCAAGCCAACTCCCTACAGACTGAGCTACTGCCGCCCCCAAGAAAAAGAGCGTTTAATACCAATATAGTGCACTTAAGGAAGAGGATTCTTTTACAAAGGACAACACAGAGAGAAGTAGAAAGACTGTAAACTAAAATCTGATCAGTTTCTGGCCTCTTATCCAAAGACCTCTACACTGCACGATCACAATGATCTTACAGGTTCATCACATGCGGGACACTGTGAGAGTCCTCTTCTGTAGATGTGAATATTATAGCCACAGGCTAGTAGCATATCTCTAGGGATAGCAATTTGATCCAGACTGAAATAACTGTTGGGATGGATTACTATGAAATTTGGAACAGGCGCTGCAGCATGTGAAACTCGATAAGGGGTGGAGGAACAGGGTTTTCACTCTGGAGACTGGAGTTTGCATCCGGCGTAAAACCAACAATGTGAAATTGTTTTTGTGTTATAATAGTTATTTCAACCCAAAACAATGTTTTTCCCTAAACATAACCATTTTTTTGTCTAAACTTAAAGAAGTTGTAGTTTTGTTGCCTATACCGAAAGAAGTTGTAGTTTTATTGCCTAAACCTGTCTTTTTTGCCTAAACCTAAATAATTTGTAGTTTTATTGCCTAAACCTAAATAGGGTGTAGTTTTTTTTTTTTTGCCTAAATCTAAAGAAGATGTAGTTTTATTGCTTAAACCTTAAGTTGTAGTTTTATTACCTAAACCTAAAGACATTGTAGTTTTTTTTGTTTTGTCTGCCTAAACCTAAAGACGTTGTAGTTTTATTGCCTAAACCTCACTTTTTTCTGGGGTGGGTGGGGAGGGGGGTACCTAAACCTAAAAGAGTTTAAGTTTTGTTGCCTAAAGGGTGTTTTTTGTTTTTTTGTTTTTTTTTGCCTAAACGTAAAGAACTTGTAGTTTTGTTGCCTAAACCTAAAGAAGTTATAGTTTTGTTGCTTAAATACTATAACACTAGCAGAACAAAACTAGAGAAGAAGCAGTCAGGAAGGATAAGGAGAGAGCAACTGTCTGTGGCCACTGCATGTAAAACCATTCCCTTTGTGCAGGTTGTCTTGCTGTTGCCTCTCCGTTGTACCTGTTGGCAGTTTCAGGTAAAAGTGATTCACAATCATTTTTGCTTCCCAGATGGACAGATTGATATCCCTGAAATTTAACTGGCTTGGTGTTATTCTGTGATGATTAATTGTTCCTTTCATATTTTTGAGCAGTGTATTTCTGGAGAATCTGTAGAGCATCTCAAGATTCATTTGGTTTGGATTGGGTTATGAAACTAGACAACATACAGTATCTCACCAGGCGTGCGCTTTGTAAAGAATAGTACCACCTGTGCTGGACTTAATGTCTTTCCACTGCTACTCAGTATTCAGTCAATAGACCCTAATTTAAATGTGATAGGTGACATGGTCTTCTGGCAGGCTGCCCTCACCTTTCTACATAATAGACAAGCATATTTGAATTTCTCTCCAAAGCTATGGGCACAAGCTTGAACCAGACACTTGCTATATTGGTGTTCCATCCATCCATCTTCAACATCTTATCCCGCTGGGGGTCGCGGGGGGGCTGGAGCCGATCCCAGCTGGCATTGGGCGAAGGCAGGGTTCACCCTGGACAGGTCGCCAGTCCATCGCAGGGCACATAGAGACAGACAACATATAGACAGACAACCACTCACACTCACATCCACACCTACGGGACATTTAGAGTCATCAATTTATGGGAATATGGGAAAACACCTACAGTTGTGTTCAAAATTATTCAACCCCCACAGTAGATACGTGTTTTTGCAAGTTTGACATTTATTTATTTTTCATCTTGTTTATAATCACATTAAATAATGACATGTCAAATAGACAAATACAACTGAAATAACAAAAATATTTTTTGGAATATTCCAATTAATGGCCTTTCTGTGATTACCTCATTGATAAAATTATTCAACCCCCCTAGTCCACCACTCTTAAGAACAGAGGTTTCCATCAGGTGTTGTCAAACAGCTGATGAAAACACCTGTAGATGGGAACGGAACCCTAATGAGCAGCAATTAAGCAGATTTAAAAGGACTGTGACACATCGCTCTTCTGGGCAGTTAATGACATCTTTGCAACATGGTGAAGTCCAAGGAACGGTCAAAAAAGTTCAGAGAGGAGGTCATTTCACTTCATAAGCAAGGATATGGATATAAAAAGATGGCAAAGAGGCTAAACATTTCAAGAAACACAAGTGGGAGCATAGTCCGCAAGTTTAAAGCTAAAGGCACAGTGGAAACGCTACCTGGGCGTGGTAGAAAGAGGTTACTGTCTGCAACTGCTGTGCGATACCTGAAGCGAAAGGTGGAGAAAAATCCCCGGGTGACAGCTGAGGAACTACGACAGGACATGTCAAAGGGAGGTATTCAGGTTTCTGCCCAGACAATAAGACGCACACTGCGAAATGATGGCTTCCATGCAAGAACTCCCAGGCGCACAAGAAGAGTCGACTCCAGTAGGCCAAACACCATGTGGACAAACCACAAAGGTTTTGGGATACTGTTGTCTGGAGTGATGAGACCAAACTGGAACTTTTTGGGCCAATGGATCAACGTGTGGAGGAGAAAGAATGATGCCTATAAAGAAAAGAGCACCCTGCCTACTGTGAAGCACGGTGGGGGGTCAGTCATGCTCTGGGGTTGTTTTGCTTCTTCAGGTACAGGGAATCTTCAGCGTGTGCAAGGTATTATGAATTCAGTTCACTACCAGGAGATCTTGGATGCAAATGTCATGCAGTCAGTGACAAAGCTGAGGCTTGGGAGACGTTGGACCTTCCAACAGGACAATGATCCTAAGCATACCTCAAAATCTACCACAGCTTGGTTGCAAAAGAAGGGCTGGAAGATTCTGGAGTGGCCATCGCAATCACCAGACTTAAATCCCATTGAAAATCTCTGGTGGGACTTGAAGAAGGCAGTTGCAGCACGCAAGCCAAAAATGTTAATGAACTGGAGGCCTTTGCCCACGAGGAATGGGCAAAGATACCTGTGGATCGCTGCAAGAAACTTGTGTCAAACTATGCTTCACATCTAAAGGATGTTATTGTTGCAAAAGGATGTTGTACTAAGTACTGAAGTTGTACATATCTAAGGGGTTGAATAATTTTGTCAACGAAGTAATCACAGAAAGGCCATTAATTGGTATATTACAAACATTTTTGTTGTAATTTCAGTTGTATTTGTCTATTTGACATGTCATCATTTAATGTGATTATAAACAAGATGAAAAATAAATGTCAAACTTGCAAAAACACTTATCTACTGTGGGGGTTGAATAATTTGGAACACAAGTGTATTGGTGTTCCAGTCAATGAAAAACCACTGAACAATAATTTAATGCTCATCCTACCAACATATGTAACATACAAGAACTTACCGACTGGGGTCCTTACTGCTGGAAGACACAACACCACTGCAAAATGTTAAATTATTTCATCTTTAAAGGACCAGTGTGTGACAATTAGGGGGATCAATTGTCAGAAATTGAATATAAGATGATTACCTCCGCTAAGGAGGTTATGTTTTTGCCGGCGTTTATCTGTCTGTTTGTTTGTTTGTCTGTGTTCAAGATAACTCAAAAACGTATGGACGGATTTTGATGAAATTTTCAGGGTGTGTCGAAAATGCGAAAAGGAAGAACTGATTTAATTTTGGGGGTGATCCGGAAGATTTTGTTTGTTATTTATTATCAAAATAATAAATTGTGGACCAGCAACTTGGCAAAGAAGTCTTCAAAATTAACAGGAATTACAATTCAAGAGTAAACTTTTTCAAGGCAGCAACAAATTGATTAAAACTTAAACAGGAATTAAAATTCCAGTATAAAATGTATACAGTATGCTTTATAAACACAGAATTGAACTTAATAGGTCTGCCTATTTAAGTGAGTATCCAATCCGGTTTGGATTGGATACTTGGTGCATCTTTAATTATTATCTTTGGAAAGTTAATTCATTTGCATATTGTGTGAAATGAAAACACTATATATAATTTTCTTTAATAGAAATTGCGGCTTTTATTCCAAGTACAACTCACATGAGGACTTAAAGCCATATATGCCATTTTTTCTTTAGTTTTCAGTAATTTCCATTCAACCAACCAGACCCCAGTATAAAATAACTGAAATACACCCACAGTTAAACAAACTTCAACACTTTTAGTTTTGTCTTTCAATAAAGAAGTATACAGAGACCTTGCCCCCCACTCTCCTCAAATATCTTGATCATCTTAAAAGGATCCCTGACTGCACTAGATCTCATCTTACTGCCTTTATTTGTTGTTATAAGTGAAACATTTTCAATGGCATTGTTAAAATTAACTACATAAATAAAATTGCTTCTTATAGTATGCAGAGGGTATGGTTAAAAGGGGTATGTTTGCTAGACGAAAAATATTTAAAAATAAAATTTCAAATTTTTTGATAGAATATTCCCTTTAATCTGTTTTTTCTAAAAGGATTGTGAACAAGATATATTCTGAGTGGGACATTTTGCAGTGTAGAGGTCAGCCTGTCAGCACTCGGACAACCTATATAATGGAGACGGTGCAACCTAAAACATATATTTGGCATTTCTCTACTGACGTTTACTGTTATTTATTGGTGACACACGTCCGTGAAAAGTTAAAACTCACCAATATCATCCACAATCACAATGTATTGGTCGGGCAACAGTGCACAATGACAAGCTGTAGTTACTTTAACTGTATATTAACTCTTAATATTTGCATGAGATCAATCCAGAACCAACAACAGCAAGTACGACAGACAATACATTACATTGCTTTTGTTATACAACTGCCCAAACGAAAAGTACCAATTCAAAGATTAACATTTCACAGTGGTAATTCTGGAGGAACTTGATTTTATTCTCCGTTTGCCAAGTTAAAGGCAACAACTGCTCCAAGTCGTTGAGAAAACTTCCTTCACTCCGTGAAAGAAAAGTGACATTCACAGGGCAGAGATTCATCAGTCAGAGAAGGACCTTCCACATCACTTCCTTGTTTTAAAATAACTTAAGAAGTCATTTATTTATTTTTGAACACTTCATTTTTGTGCAAATATACTGTAAAACAGTAAACCGTTGGAATACAAAAGTCGTAAGTAGGAATTTATATTCACGTCATGATTTTACCATTTAAAATATATATACATATATATATATATATATATACATATATATGTATATATATATACATATATATGTAAATATATATATATATACATACACACATATACACACACACAGTAGTATATGTGTGACAAAACAAGTTTCATGGCAGTATGTGTTTGTGAATGGAGTTCACTGCTCAAACACTGACTGCACACACCTCATGCTGACTGGCAGATTAATTATTTGCATATCTTATATGCCGAATTTAGAATTTGTTTGTGAATTTATTGTTTAAAAAGGGGACACAGTCTGGAAAACCTCACTTTTTTCAGTGCTTGTGCTCACACACTTGGGTATGTGGTGTTCCTATCAACCCACAAACCGTGAAATAACACAAGCTTTTCTAACAAGCCAATCAGAGTAGACTGGGCTATTTAAGGAGAGGTCTTAAAGAGACACGCACTAAAATGGAGCCTGTCAGAGAGGAAACACAGGTATATAACAGACAGTGTGGGAAAAATGTATTTTTTTTTTAAAGCATGTAAACATGTTCTAGTAGAAATACAAGTAGGAACCTGTAAATGACCCAGATATGTCCCCTTTAATAACTCCGGTTAGGATAAACTTTTATCTCTCGTGGAGAAGTTTGTGGAAACTACGCAAATACTTTATATCTCACATCAAAATACGGTTTCTATCCAATGCACACTGCTAAGTGTCATAAGGGACTGGCACTAAATGGAAATGACACTTTTAGGGTGAGTATGTTTTTGGTTCAGTTTGTTTGTCAGCATCATTATGGGAAAAACTACTGGTCTGAGTTTCATGAAACTTGGTGGGACAAGAATGAACCCATAACATTTTGGAGCAGATCTGACTCCATCCATAATCACTTAATGGAAACAGCCTTGACGGAGTGTCCTTCCAGTTACAGTCTAAACTGCTGTCCCTAATTATAACAGTATCCAGGATATAGGCTTAAATGGGAAATGACAGATCAAAAAAATATGTCCTTTTGAAATCAGCCCTAGAGATCCACTATTTTACAACTAGATGAAAGCCCATATTTGAAATACATTTAATCTAAACATGAGATATGACACCAGAGTTGGATCTGTTATTTGTCCTGATATAAATTATTTTTATATTTTCAGTCTCATAATTACTGAGAGCAACCTAGGCTACGTAGAGAACATGTGTTTGGTATAATACAGTATGTCACCTAGAAAAATATGACTTTCTTTGACACAATGCCTCTTTCAAGTTTTCAAGTTTGCATAGATAACATTAGAAAAGGTAGAAACATAGACAGTGTGTGAGGTTAGGCACATTTCATCTTTTTTGACGATCTCATGCAACACATGATCAGGGTGTGTGTGTGTGTGTGTGTGTGTGTGTGTGTGTGTGTGTGTGTGTGTGTGTGTGTGTGTGTGTGTGTGTGTGTGTGTGTGTGTGTGTGTGGCGCGTCTCAGAGCTGTTTGGCTACTTTCCAGGTGATGGCGCTTCCTAGAGCCAGGCCGGCGACGAAGATGAGGATGAGGCCGTAGCTGTGAGAGCTCATTGAGGATACACTCCTCACTGATGCCACCGCTAACTCAGAGAAACTGTTGATCTGTGGAGAGAGACAACTCTGATCATGTGGTGCATCATAATCTCCCCTTGAGAAAATACTTAAGGAAGTCAGTATGAAAAACATTTATTATTTATTCATTCATTCATTATCTGTAACCGTTGAGACTTTTTCCACACCAGGAACTTCACAACCTCCCTCCCTCCATCCCTCCCTTACTCCGAAGGCCCTAGTGTTAGGAACTTAAACAGGTCATAATTCCCTCTCTAATGTCTATTTTATATTGCTTTCATTTGAACACATCATGACAGTGAGTGAAAGGACAAAGATGGAAGGAATTAACAACATACCCATCCTCCATGTTCCCGAATCCAGCCCAGTAGATTGTTTTTGAAAAAATCCACGGTCCACATCACGATCTCCCTCACTGACTGAGGGAGATGAGCCTCCACCATCTGATGGACAACAAAAACAAGGTTCATACACAAAGTGTAGCTGCTACCTAGTTCATTTCAGTTACATTGCTGGATCTTTGGGAAAAAAAAACTGCAACAGACCGTGTATATGGCCAAAAATATGTGTCCACATCATTCCAAAGCCTGTTATCAATACACAATGAATGTGCCTAAAGTTGGGTTAGCAATCTTGTGGAAGCCCAATATTCATAGTAAATGATGTTTTGATCTATCACCAGTCTCTACAGTGGGTATCAGGTTGTGCCATCATAAATCTACTGAGATGACACTATTCTCCTTCCTTGACCTAACGTACATTTAAAGAGTACCAGTAACTAAGGCTGATGTGCCTTGACCCTGGAGCAGGACTGAGAGGGAGGATAATGCTGCCACCTTATATGCTGTATGTCACCTGCCACCAGATAAGACAAAAGCCATGTCAATTGCAATAGCCAAGTTTCAATCAGTAGAGGGCAGTTACTATTCATATTTATAACACAATACTACATGATGCATAAAAAAGTAAACTTCTTTTTACTCTGATTTTGTGTAAATGGTGGTGTAGGGTGACCATATTTTCAAATTCCCAAACCGGAACTCTTGAGTGTACCGCATGTTCACATGGGCGTGCATGAGTGTGCACATGCACATGCTAATACACACACACCATAGGCGTTTTCATCAGGATGGCTAACTTGGTGCACCTGTGGTGCATTTGACCGCAGGGTGGAACCAGATAGACGGTATAGGGGGGTGCATTAGAGGCTGTGACAGTTTGGGAGTCCTGCAGACAGCTTTCCTCACAGGAAATTGTTCTCTGGGACAACATACTATTATTTTTCAACTTTAGTTTTGAACCCGAACAATCTCTATCACATCACGTTGCTCACCACAGCCACGATAATTAAAATTGTGCAGCTCAGATATTTTGGCCAGGATGGAGACACGGACTGACACGGACAGACGGTCCTGAGGGAGTTATAAGCAGAGCGAAAAGCCTGTTAATGAAGAAGGAACTGTGTAGAATAATTAATCACAATGACACGTTTCATGTGCACATAATCGACGAGGGGTCTAACCAGTGGATCTGCCATGCCTGTGTGTAATTGTGGCTTGACAGTGTGCAACATCACTCTAGTTAGATAACTACAGCAGGGAGCTGTCTCTCTGTATATACACTCATCTTGTAGAGTTAATGAGTGGGACAGAATGTGATAAGCGTCTATGCAAGTATGATATAGTTATTATTTAAACTGTGGTGAAAAACTGGGACAATTTATTAGTGACTGTTGAAAACCGGGACATTTGAGTGTTTTACAGGTATTTGCTGGGACTCTGGACACATGGGCTTGAAACCGGGACAGTCTTGGACAAACGGGAACATCTGGTCACCATATGGTGGTGTGTTCTTTACACTGTGACAGTTTTCAAAACATTTGATTTAAAAAATTGCAATATATCGCTTTGTTTACAGTATTACAATATATTGAATTGTAACCCCTGTATGATATGCATTGTATTGCCAGATTCTTGCCAATACAGTCCTCTCAAAAGCACAACAAATATTGTTTTTTAACTGAAACATGGGGTTTTGGGGTTTAGTCATCTGTGCCAAGAGCAGATACTCGGCTGCTTGATCCATCCTTATAGCTACATTTTATCAGTTTAGATTAAACCGCAGTGGCTGGCCCCACTGGTTTGAATGGCAGCATTGTTAAAGGGATGCTTTGGATTATTTGAAATGGGGTTGCGTGAGGTACTCATCCATAGTCAGTGTATTACCTGCAGTAGATGGCAGTCAGAAAGCCCCAAGTTTGGAGAGGCAGGCAGGAGCACCAACACAGCAGCAAAGCAATATATTGCTGTGGAAGGTGTGCAAAACACACTCCATTTAGAATATTGTCACCACATTATCTTGCTGCCAGATGGCCCATTCTGACGACGAACTGGACTGAATGTGAACTTTAATCTCTTATACTGACATATAAGTTTCACTCTCATTCGGTTCCCCATCAGAAAATATTCCAACTACTTGTTTTACTTACTTTTTTAAGGTGGGCCTTTCTTTTAGGCGTCTAAAATATGTTTTGGAGCTCTGTCCACAGCAGTACATTACTTTACTCCTATGCTGGTAATCCAGTCTGTTTCTCCAAACTTTAGATTTTCCCATGAAAATCCATTCTGATCTGCAGAAAAAAGAAGCTATACCCACCCTGACAGCCAGCTTGCCGGCAACATAGAAGAGCACAGCGATCTTCTCCCAGGTTATCCCATGTTGAAACACTTTGTCTGCCACTTCCTTAAACCTGTCCCACTTCGAGCCAGAGGAACAAGCAACCCCGTCTATCGCACTGCAACAGAGGCACAAGGGGAGCAGAGCAAGTTAAAAGAAAGAAATCAGAACCCTGTGCGGCAGACTTTTACAGTATTGTGCCATGAGCGCTGAGATACAGTGGCTGAAAGACTCACTCTTGGAACTCCTTGTCATCTCGGACCCTGTCGCCAATGATGCGGATCATTTTGCCCAGCTGGGTTACAATCTTCTGCTCCTGCTCAGTCTTTACCTCTACAGCCAGTGGAGTGAGGGGTGGGACATCCTCCGAGGGCACATCCTTCAGCTCCTCCTCTATGACCCTGGAGGACCAACAGGACATTAAAACACAGCCCTTTCTCAAACTGTGCCCTGCTCACTAACCCTATACTGTGAAGAGACTCTCCATTTGAAGTCACACTCAGCTATAGAAAGCAACTGTGTGCATATGAGACCAATCAAACTGAGCTCAGGACAACAAGATGTTTCCTTTTATTTTACGGTACATTGTGTGATTTTCAGGGCAAGTATTGCTGCCATTATCACAACAACGCTATTTGCTCTGTTTCTTGTTCCGAGACATGAAACATTTCGCATTTAAGGTCCTGAGTCACACACTTTTGCAGTGTCCTGCGCCATCGTTTTTTGTTTTTTTTTTTGTCAATTCGACATGTTGAATCAGTGACTTTTGTATTTGTAAGGCGGGCCCTCTGTGGTCCAGCCAACTAAATTCTCTATATTGTTCTTGTTGCTTACTTTCCATGATTTCTTTCTGAACTGATTCCCCAATGTAATACTGTGTTTTCCATTAATTAGTCATGATATTAATTTCCTATTTTCATCATGCAATTTATCAGGGCATGTTTGACAGTTTCCAGTTCATCACAGTGTGCACATAGCCAGTAGGGTGCTCATATATTGCATATAGAGTAAAACACAATTACCAATGATAATATAATTACCACCATTATACATTATACAAGTAGAGTAAAAAACATATTATAAAATGCATAAATTTCATGTTGTGACTATCATTATCATTTGCAAAAATCTTTTCTTAAATCACAGGTTGCATCCACAGTAAGAAAGTTGCTAACTTGCTAGCTACACCTACCTAGTTAATTACAGCTAACTAACTAGCTAACTAACTAGAGAGACAAACGGAGAGACAGGCATGAGTGTGAGTGTACGTACATCTTGAAGGATGACTTTTGACCTTCAGCTTCTACTATATTACACATACATCAACCACCTTTTTTAAACTTTGAGCACAAAATTAAGTTTTTTGTCAAACAAAATAACAAAAAACAAAACTAACTAAATAAATTGGCAAACAGTGTGGCTAATCAACTTAGGAAAAAGGATTCAAATAAATATGAAATATCATAGAAATGGCAGTACACTGGAGGGCGGCTTTAAATTGACAGGAAACAAACTTTGCAGAGGCGTATGCACCCATTTCTGAAAAAAAAGCATCACACACCTCAGTGACGTTTTTCCATTTATGTTCTTCCTGATATGAGTCATGATATAACACACTTTATGAGTGGTGTGACTTACTGTAAATGCACGACTATTATTTGTAATGAAACTGAAACTTGCTTTGAATAAGCAATTCAACAATGCGGAGTCAGGTTAGAGAAAGTTGCATTTTTAAAATTCAAACCTGCACAACAGAGTTGTAAACATTAGTAAACGATGCTCAGTAAGTAAGGTGGAAGTAAAACAAACAGACTGTTTTTCAGAGTATGTTGAGCTGTGCTAGATAAGCTGGGCAGGGCTGGAGAAATAAATCATTTTATAACGACTATTTTCAGAACTGCTCGTTGATTATTTCCCTTTTAAATCTTTAGTTTACAAAGTGTCACAATGTATATGAAGCTAATTAAAACTGCTTGTTTTGTCAGAACAGTCCAAAATGTGTTATTATGACAAACAAAAGCAGTAAATTTTCACTCAATGACAGCAATAATTCTGGTACTTTGGACTGAAAACTTGTCATTTTAAATAATCGATTACCTAAATAGTCACTGCTTCATTTTAGTAGTTCAGCTCATGAATCAACTGACCGATCATTTCAACTTTAGTTTACACATTATGATATGATATATGATATGTGGACCCATCCAGACGTTATCACAGATGATGGTTAGAGAACGACACTTTTACTTCTATTGATTTAAAAATACCTAGAAGATGATACCAAATTATTGAACAACATGGATACTTACTCTCTGATTAGGGCCTTCCCTATCCTCTCATCTGTGGAGGAATAAAACAACATTAGTGTGCTACACACACGGACATATAAAGACAACCTCACACAGTAAACGACAGACATCTAAACGGCTACAGGTCAGTGTTGCACACAGCCGCGGGCGATTTGAAAATACAGCACTGAAAAATACGAGTATTAACGGGACTTTAATTTAACTTGAACTAGCCTTAGAAGGCTTACCTGACATACCGTTTCCTTCACACGCCATAGTTTAATGAAAAGTTTTTAGAGCTTTCTAAAGAAACTTCTTGCCGCTGAAACTCCGCCTTCCTTCCTTCACTATCACATAAAACCTCCTTTAAATTGTTCAGGAAGCGACTAAAACATAATCTATAATCTATATGAGCGACAGTCTGTGAATAGATAAACACATCGAAAGTGATGCTCTGTCGAGTGCTGCTAGGTAAAGAACCCTCTGAGCCTAAGTGGGCGGGGCTAAATAACTGTCCTTGACTTAAATTCATCCGTGTAGAAACTCGAGTCGTGTTCTACCGTGTTCTGCTCCGTGTATGAACATCAATGATATTTTTTGAGGAACACTTGAACAGCCCTTATTTAAATCATTAGGTCCTAAGAGTTGTGTAGTAATGTACTAATAACTGAACACTTACACACTTATTTCTCTTCCACCGTTCATGTGAATGAGGCAGAGAACATGATATAAACTAGAAAGAGCGCAGACCTCCGCCAAGCACCATATTTTCCACCCTGGCGGTTTCTTCTGGATCTATCTCCTCAAGTATTAAAGCTAGATCAAATTCGTTGACATACTTCAGATGAGGAATTGTCTCAGCTACACGATGCCGCTTGTTAGAAATCTCTACCTCTAATATTAAATGCACAGTAGGCCAAAATGTAAGAGTACCCCCATTGTTTATATAACTTGCTATAAAATCCGCCATCTGGATCAGATCTGGATCAGCCTTTGGGATTTGATAGAAGTACACATTGTAAATCCCTGAGTCAAATTTCATGAGCTTTGGGCAACAATTACCAGAGATATTGAGAAACAATTTTTTGGGTCCCATTTACCCCACTGTTAACGAAAATTTCAAAGTGATCCAGAATCCAGGATTTCTTCCGGATCACCCCCAAAATTACATCAGTTCTTCCTTTTCACATTTTCGACACACCCTGAAAATTTCATCAAAATCCGTCCATCAGTTTTTGAGTTATCTTGAACACAGACAAACAAACAGACAGATAAACGCCTGCAAAAACATAACCTCCTTGGCGGAGATAATTATGTTCTCATGCATAACCTGTTTTTACAATATGCCAGAAAAAAGTAATTGGTTCCACTATATATAGTTGTGTTTGGCTGAGTTTGCCTCAGTGTGTTTTTTTTAGCCTAACTTCCTGCTTCAGGGAAATTGGGGGACTAACTGAGGCACATACAGTATTTTGTGCAGTCTGATAATGGGCTCAAAGCTACAGGTGTTTCCTTTTGGTTGATCAGTTTATACAGAAGTAGGGTGGATTCAGGTAAAATGGGCCAATTTGGTAAGGGATTTATCAAATAAGCCATGCATGAGATCTATTACAGAGATTCTTTTGAAAGAGGGCAACACAGTCACATCAGCTAAAATCTTTTTAACTTTAACAGTAAATTAACACTAACTATTGTCTTTATTGTGCCATAGTAACACCATTGACTAATGCAAAAAAAAAGATCACATGCCATGAAGCACCTGGAGAAAGTTAGAACATCAATAAACAAAACATCAAAAAAGCATCAACATTTCCTGTAGCTAGGTCTTAACATCCCAGTCAGGTCTTGTCCTGTGGTCAATTCAAATGCTGTCTGCAATGCATAATTTAATAAAAAGATCATTAAGATTTCGCTTGCACACATATCTAGACTTGTGGAGCTATTTTGCATCCTTAATTTCTGTGTAACGTCTGTGTAAAAGTGTGTGTAAGTGGCCCACTTAAGCTGAAAACCATGGCCCAATTTAGCTGACACGGTTAAGCTAAAATGGGCCAGTACCTAAAATGTTTATCACAAAAATTCAAATTTAAACTTTAATTGAATGAGCCTGTCAAAGAAAACATTTTGTTTTGTTTGTAAGCTTTCTCTGACATGCTTTGTGTAACACTATGCACTGTCCATATTAGCAACCTCAGACCAATCAAAACCTTTACACTATATGTCAACTAGTGTTGTGACCCTACATCTGTCCTACATACATAGGGACATTGCATCATTGCAGTATTAGAAAGAACGTCAATATGTGTCACAGACAGAGTGTTGCTGGTCTGTTTGCCCACATAGCACAAAATCACATCTCCCACATGAGACTGAATGCTAATTAATTTTACTTCATTATTGGAAATGCTGAAAAACTGTTGCAGCAATTTTGATAGGAATTCACATGACTAAACCCAGGCAACCCCCCAAACAACGATTAAGTGATTGATTCAGCCCGCCATTTTGCATGTTCTCCCCATGTAAGTGTGGGTTTTCTCCAGGTTCTCTAGCTTCCCCCCACAGTCCAAAGACATGCGGGTTATATGATGCCTCTAAATTGCCTGTAGGTGTGAATATGAGCGTGAATGGTTGCATTTGTGCCCTGCAATGGACTGGTGACCTATCCAGGGTTTACCTGGATAGGACCTTTGCCCAACGCCAGCTAGGATTGGCTCCAGCCCCCTGTGAACCCTAATGGGATAAGTGGCTGAAGATGGATAGATGGCTAGAAAGAGGCACAATACTTAATAGAATTTACATATTGGTGAAACTCAAAAAAATGTGAATATCATATAAAAGTTCATTTATTTCAGTAATTAAACTTCAAAGGTAAACTGATATATTAGATTGACTCATTATATGCAAAGCAAGATATTTCAAACCTTTATTTGTAATAATTTTGATGATTATGGCTTACAGTTTATGAAAACCCCAAATTCAAAATCTCAGAAAATTAGAAAATTACATAAAATCAAGTGTGAAGATTCTTATCAGCTGAGAAAGGGGTGTGGCGTGTAGTTGGTGGGAGAACAGGATTCTCCTCCCACCTGAAAAACTACTCTGATTCTTTAGTAAAACTTCCTTTGTTAGATTAAACTAATTGACTTGTTTCAGCAGGATTCATTCTTCCATATTTGAAATCTGGGCTTTGTCTCTTTCAGATACAAACCAAACACAAGACATCAACCATTGAATAAAACTTGATCAACTGAATTAAAATGAATCAAACAATTACGTCACACAGATGAATCTTGTAAACAGAGTTGATTATCAGGAAATTCTGAGCATGTGTAATAATATGAATCAATTTATGTTTGGTTCACAATCAACATAAAATGGAGTAATACACTTCAACTACCGTAGATTAAAATATATATCAAATATAACATTAACATTATGAACAGGAAGAAGAGGGCTTTCATGGCCAGGGACACAGAGGGGACCAAGGCTGTCCAGAAGGAGCTGAAGAAGGAGCTTCAGCTGGCTAAGGACGCCTACAAAGACAAGCTGGACGGGAAACTACAAGCCAGCAGCTCCAGGGAGGTGTGGGGAGGCTTCAGGAGGATAACGGGCTACAAACAGCCAGGCCCTGCAGTGGAGGGGACGCTGGAACAGGCCAACCAGTTAAACCTGTTCTTCAACAGGTTTGACCATCCGGCCCCCAACAGTCCAGCAGGACATCCTGAGCCTCCACCCACCAACACTGGTGCCCCCTCCCCCTCTTGTCCCCCTGCCCCCTCCTCTCCCTTCAACCCCAGCACCCCAGCACCCCTCCCACCCTCATCTCCCCACTTCTCCCACTCTCCTGCCCTCACCTCTCCCACCCCTCATCTCCCTGCCCCTTCCCTCTCAGCACATCAACACCAGCACCATCCCTGACCATCACATCCAGCCAAGTGATGAAGCAGCTCTCCAGGGTCAACACCAACAAGGCCAGGGGGCCTGATAACATCAACCCCAGGGTGCTCAAGGCGTGTGCCGGGCAGCTGGCATGAGTGTTCCAGCACCTCTTCAACCTCTCTCTCAGGCTGAAGAAGGTACCACAACTCTGGAAGACCTCCTGCATCGTCCCAGTGCCCAAGAAAGGACTCCCTAGCACCCCCAATGACTACAGGCCAGTCGTTCTGACGTCACACGTCATGAAGATCCTGGAGAGACTGGTCCTGCAGCACCTCAGGCCGCTGGTGAGCGACTCCCTGGACCCCCTTCAGTTTGCGTACCAGGCAAACATTGGCGTGGACGACGCCATCATCTACATGCTCCACAGAGCCTACACGCACCCGGAGAAGCCGGGGGATGCCATCAAACTCAACAAACTGGTGAGGAGGGCTGGGTCTGTGGTTGGATGTGAGCTGGACAGTCTGGAGGTGGTGGCAGAGGGGAGGACCAGGAGGAAGCTGGAGTCTATTCTGAAGAACCCCTCCCACCCCCTCTATGACCAACTGGTCCAGATGAGGAGTACATTCAGCCAGAGACTGATCCCCCCTCAGCACACTACAAACCGTCTGGGTCAGTCCTTTCTTTTGGTGGCCATCAGGCTCCATAACCAAGGTCTGACCCCCATGTGACTTTCTGATCATCTGCTCCGTATTTTATTCCTGGCTCAAAATGTATATACATATAATTATATAATTACATATATATGCTATGCATATACAATACCCACCCACCCACTTATTTTATTGCCATTTCCTTCATTGCACCTTCTCTTTTACTTATATTGTAATTCATCTGTACTGTTGTTTCATCTGTACTGTTGTTGCTGCTATGACACCCGAATTTCCCTCCGGGGATTAATAAAGGTTAATCTTATCTTATCTTATCTTATCTTAACTAGCAACTAGTGTGCACCCAACTTTATGTTTAAGATCCCCTATAATTTGTGAATAAGATACACATGTAAAGTATTGATGCAGCCAGATATAATGACCTGATTAGCATAAGAGAGAACATTTTGATCAACAACAAGCAACTATTTTAACTTGCTTTGACTGAATTTATGTCAATAACTTCCTGTCACTAGAGCAGATGTTAGTAACGCACAACACATCAATTCATGTACACCGTAATGTCAGAATTAGATTGTTCTGCCTCCATAATGTGTCTGTGTTTCACCACTTCTCTGCCAGAGAAAGACCAAGTATTTGACCTGTTGACCTGTAAGTCATCTGGTCAGGACCATACTGGGTTGTTATCTAGTGAGATTCACCAGGCTGGTTGTAAATGAAGAGTCTCACCACTTAGCGCCCTGAGAGGTCAAACAAACAGTTTCTGGAAGGATGTAAAAGTTGTGTTCTGTGGATTCATCAATATTTTTATTATCACATTTCATATTCTTCATCTTTCAGTCATCATCCGCTACACCTACAATATTGAATCTTTTCATAATATTCTTATTTTCTGAGATTTTAAATTGGGATTTTCATAAGCTACAACTCATAGTCAAAATTCTAACATATAAAGGCTTGAAATATCTCATTTTGCATGTTATGAGTCTATATATTATATTAGTTTCACCTTTTCAGTTGAGTTACTGAAATAAATTAACTTTTGCATACATATAAATAACATAGTGGACCCCTTAACTTTGTTTTCCAAATATTTCTATAGATATTGTTAGCAATATATTTTTTCAACATTATTAAAGGTAACTTTGTATAAATTATTCATGTAATTTATTTAAACAGTTTGCGTTATTGCTCGGTGTTTAACTGCCTCTTTCATTTAATGTAAAACGTTGATGAAATGTCCCATTAAAAAGGATAAATAGATAATGTCACACGAGCGACATGAAGGGTTTCCTGGTTTTGGTACACAGCGTCGTCTGGAAGGGCGGTTCCACATGTCTATGGTGCCACAGTCTGACCGCTACCGACTGGAAAGTCTCAGGCTGAGAAACAAACCAAACGCACCGGAATGTGCGCGTCGCTTCCTGATTACGTCACCGGCTTGTGTAGTAGTGGCGGCCCAGTGCGTGCCGTGTCACTTGAACAACAGAAACGCTGATCTCCGGACCGGTTTTTGACGATTATTCCGCACCATGTCATCCCTCCTGAAGGTCGACTGCGCGCTGAAAACCAGGGTGAGTGTTTGCTTCCCGCCAGACTCCTCAGAGACACACCGGTCCTGAAGGAGGTGCTCAGCCCTCACTAGACACCGTCCACTGGCTGAGACCTGTCGCACTTCTGATGGTGGCTCTGTAGTCAGACCCTCCTCTTTATCGCGGTTCTTTCAAGTCAAGCCTGAATACCGAGTCACAGATGGGGTCAGGTCTGGAGTGCAGCTAAAAAATGTGGCAAAGAGTGGTGGGACGGTCAGCTGGAGGTAGACGAGCTGACAACCTGGGGACTTTGGGGGCGGCAGTAGCTCAGTCTGTAGGGAGTTGGCTTGGGAACCGGAGGGTCACCGGTTCAAGTCCCGACTTGGACCAAGAACTGAGTGTGAACTGGTAGCTGGAGAGGTGCCAGTTTACCTCTTGGGCACTGCCGAGGTGCCCCTGAGCAAGGCACCAAACCCCCAACTGCTCGGGGCGCTTGTCAGGAGCAGCCCCATCACTCTGACATCTCTCCAATTGTTGCATGTATATGGACCTGTTTGTGCATGTGTGTGTATAAGTTAACAGAGTGAAAAAAATTGAATTTCCCCTAGCGGGACTAATAAAGGAATATCTTCTTCTTCTTCTTCTTTTACCCCGGGAATACTAAACTAAACCTAGTTCCTCGTAAATGGACAAGGCACACAGATTCATTAATGATGAGGCAGAGATCTAACTAAATAAGATGGGACTGGAGCTGTAGGGAAAGAAATTATTAAACAAATTACATCAACTTATGGGGTTATTCAAATGGTTCTTTATTGTAACAATATCAAAAAAGGTGCAGTACAAAATTTTAAATCTAATGTGATGTTAAAAATAGTACAGCTGCAAGTGCAAAATGAAATTAAAACTAAAAGTAAGGGAAGATGCAGTGTATTTATGTCCCAGTGTTATAAATTCACATGCAACAGGTGAAGGTACCTCCCCGTTGTGCCTCGCCTACCAACAAAGTGACTCAGCTTCTGAAAGAAAAATACAAAAAAATAATTACACTACCAAACAAAATAAACACAAACAACCCAGTTGATTAAAAGGCAAAAATCAAGCTTAACTAGCAAAATGATAAAAGCCAAAGCTCAAATCAACAAAGCAGTATAAACAAGCAGTTAAACTAATAAACGAGGGCAACAAGAACAAGAATGTTACTCAAACAAATAAATGCAAAAGTATTTTAAAGGGGCAAAATATGGAGTCTAAGTAAGGAGGCAAAAACATCATCAGTGTTACACAAAATTGGCATGGCTAATAATGCTGCAGCATAACATTACTCAGTACTAGTGATGGGACGAACAACACTGGTGCGTCAGCACTGTACCGAGTGCACAAGAGTGAAACCTTGTATTGATGGCTTTAACAAAAAATCATGTAACCGATACAGGAAGTGTGCCGTTTGGATGTGCCACGCCAAATTGTGTTTATAAGGAAACAAACTGTATGGACATGTTGCGGGTTTGTTGGATGGAGACTGAACTGTTTGCTGTGCCTGTTGGATTTTTTGCTTTGCTTCCACTCATGGATTGGAAATGGAATGGAAAATTTTCACAAGTCTGGAATAATTCTGATCTTTTGATGCCAAATAAGGTCAATCTTTTCCTCCTTTGGGCATTGTTTACTGGTAGTTTTTAAATTCAATGTTTCTACTCTTTTCCAGTAAGAGGTTTGATTTGTTTTCAGATAACCGTACATGTGGACCTCGATTAATATGGAGGCATATCTTGCTGTTACTTGCCACTATGTGGAGCCGGCTCTATATGATATTCTTGCAGACTCTACACTCTGCCAAACACATATTGACGGCGTGAAGAGAAAAAAAAAGTGCGAGAGGTTAAGAGCTAAAGGTAGGTAAAGGTGCTAAAGGTGGGGCGGCAGAGCTAAAGGTGGGGCGGCAGTAGCTCAGTCCGTAAGGACTTGGGTTAGGACGCCGGTTCAAGTCCCCCATGGACCAAGACCAACTGGTTGCTGGAGAGGTGCCAGTTTACCTCTTGGGCACTGCCGAGGTGCGCCTGAGCAAGGCACCAAACCCCCAACTGCTCTGGGCGCTTGTCAGGAGCAGCCCCCTCACTCTGACATCTCTCCATTGACGCATGTATATGTACTGTGTGAACAACAGAGTGTAAAACTGAATTTCCCCACTGTGGGACTAATAAAGGAATATCTTCTTCTTCTTCGTAACCATTCTCACCTGTGACCTGTTTGCTTGTAATCAATGTGTGTGCACAAAGGTCTTTGAGTTTCTGTGCCCCCGACAGACCCTTGCATCTTTCATCCAGTGCTGCACTGACGTTTCTGGATTCTGAGTCATGGGGAAAGCAAAAGAGCTGTCAAAGGATCTACGGGAAAAGGTAATTGAACTGTATAAAACAAGAAAGGGATATAAAAAGATATCCAAGGACCTGAGAATGCCAATCAGCAGTGTTCAAACTCTGATTAAGAAGTGGAAAGTGAGGGATTTCATTGAAACCAAACCACGGTCTCAGGATGGTGACGGTGTTTCAAGATGCACGATACGGAGGTACTTGAAGAAAGATGGGCTGCATGGTCGAGTCTCCAGAAGAAAGCCATTACTACGCAAATGTCACAAAGTAGCCCGCTTACAACACGCCAGACAGCACAGAGACAAGCCTCAAAACTTCTGAAACAAAGTAATTTGGAGTGATGAGAACAAAATTGAACTTTCTGGCCACAACCATAAACACTACGTTTGGAGAGGAGTCAACAAGGCCAATGATGAACAGAACACTGTTCCCACTGGGAAACATGGAGGCGGATCGCTGATGTTTTGGGGATGTGTGAGCTACAAAGGCAGGAAACTTGGTCAAAATTGATGGCTAGATGAATGCAGCATGTTATCAGAAAATACTGGAGGAAAATTTGCACTCATCAGCCCGGAAGCAGCGCCTGGGACGTACTTGGGCGTTCCAACATGACAAGGATCCAAAACACACGGCCAAGTCCGGCTGTCATTGGTTACACCAGAATAAAGTGAAGGAGTGGCCGTCTCAGTCGCCTGACCTCAATATCATTGAGCCACTCTGGGGAGATCTCAAACGTGCAGTTCATGCAAGACAGCCCAAGAATTTACAGGAACTGGAACTTTTTGCCACGAACAATGGGCTGCGTTACCATCAAATAAAGAACCTCATCCACAACTACCACAAGAGACTTCAAGCTGTCATTGATGTTAAAGGAGCAATACAAGGTATTAAGAACTGGGATATGTAAACTTTTGATCAGGGTCATTTGGGAAGTTTCTGTTGTCATTATAATTTAAAAGAGTAAACACAGTTGTTTGACAATAAATGGCTTCACCCAACCACTAACTATGAGTGGAAAAAAAGTTTTTGTGTTATCATTCATATTCTCTGAAAAATGGCCCATAAATCATAAATTCTGCCAGGGTATGTAAACTTTTGAGCACAACTGTATATCGAAATTTAACAGAGCTAAACATAAAAGATATATGGAAAGCTTTTTTGTGGAGCTTTCACCCACATCTCAGAGTCTTCAGCAATCAATTAAGTCATTTGCAAGAGAAAAAAAAAAGACAAACATTTGATTTATTGGCATGTCAGCGTATGTTTTTCTGAATTGTTGTTTTTGTCATGAGTACGGCACGCAGATATCGCAGATTTTTCAACACAGAGGTTCCTTAATGGCTGCGTTTGCATACTTTTTCTTTTTACTTCTAGTACATACTACGTCCACCCTTACAAAGTATGTACTATTGCATGCTGTATACATACAATTGGGACATACTACTCTGCCATAACATTGCACCTTGAACTTCTCCTGCTCATATATCCTCTGCACATAGGATTGTGGGTCAGAATAGCCAGAACAGCATGCTGGCTTCATACTGCAAAATCCAACTATGTGTAGCAGGACATCCTGGTATTTTTGACATACTGCGTACTAAATCTTCTTCTGGCATACTAAATAGTATGGTAGTTTGAGTAGTAGAACACAAAGCAATACTCCTTTCGACATTGACAAAGGCAGCACAGACCAGATCTACTCCTTCTGTTCATACCTTTCATAATAAAAGCCCTAGACCTTTATATTCGCAGTGAGTATTTGCATTTTCATGGTTGCGATTTGTGTTTATTTGTCAACACTTGAAGGAATTTACACCTCAGGCCCTGAAGGCCTGTGTAAATTCATGTTTAATGTCTGTATGTGTTCCACTGAAAGACAACTGATACAACACATAAAGAAGGGTTGAGTCTTCACATCAGATGATGATGTCGTGTGTTGGTGATTTATTAATGACTACAGAGGTGTCCTAACTGCCTGTCAATCTGTTGACAGGTGGAAACATTCAGGGAGCAGATCAGCAGTGAGGTGAGTATGTTATACAGTTAAGCCAAGATTTCCTCTATCAAGTTCATCCTCTCTTTACTTCCTTTCCAGCTTTTATTTTCTCTCTGTTCTCTGGTCCAGTTCATGCCTCCTGTTAGCACTGTGAGCAAAAGCTCAGTTTATAATGAAATGTTCTCCCGTTTGTTACTGTAGGCTGAGAACTTGGTCGCCAGCTTTTTCCCTCGAAAGCTCCTGGAGTTGGATCACTTTCTCAAGGCAAGTGACCTGACTGAAGGCTAGTTTCACAATTCAAATACATTAGTTAGAATTTCATTTTCAGTCTTAGTTAATGTGGGGAAATTATTTTTGTTTGCTTGTTTTGAGGAAATAGATCTAAGTGGCCTGGAGTTATTTACTTTTTAAGCCCAAGGGTGCTGAAAGGTGTGGTTCTTCTTGACAGACATACCCCAAATAAATCAAGAATAGTTCCACAACTACCAGGTCTATATGCATGATCTTGGTCTCTGTGGATAGGTAAGACGTCAGAGAATTCATCCTCAACATTGTGACTGTTACTATACCTGAGTAAAGGAAAAAAAATACATTTTTATCCTCACCTAAATATTTTCTAGATTAGACAGTGGATGACACCATTATAGCAATGATGCATAGAGATGTCACTGAATTCATTCAGCAACTCCTTGACTACAACTGTGCCAGAGCAGTTATAAATAACACAAAGCACATTGATCCGACAATCACTGATCAGTTTAGGACCAGGAGGACTCTCCATTTGGCCACTTGTAACTTGGACATTTACTCTGTGTATCATCACATTCTACCATTGTGCACAATATAAATCAATTCAATAAAAAAAATACTAAATTGTATAATTTGTTTGTGTTTTGTTATAATAATAAAATATGATCAAGTAAAACTTAAAAAATAACAAGTAAGATAAAAAATAAGATAAATAAAGGACTCTAAAGTCAAGCGTGTTCCATATAAAAACAGTAAAAACTTAGAATGGCTCTTGGAGAGCGCAGACCTGCTGATGGGGCGTCTCAGCAGACTGGGGCTTAACACACAGACCATAAACCCCAACATCCTCAGTTGTAATACATAGCCCCCCCCCCTCATTTCCTGTCACCTCTCCATCTGTGATAAAGTAACAATGCCCCCAAAATACCTGAAATGTGTATCAATTTTCAGACCTATTTAATATTGTTTTTTGTTGTAATTTTCAACCCTGTCCATGTGGTCTATATCCAGGAGCCAATTCTCAACGTTACTGACCTGAAGGAAATCCATTCAGAGATCAAGTTCAAAGTCCCAGAGCCGATTCTCTTCACTAACAGCCACGATGGCATGGACATGGTGAGTCTACAGTATATTATGGCAGGTGCAGGTTAGTCATCATGTACATGGGAAGCCCATGTGGTAGGGAGGGTCTAATGAAAAGATGCTATTGCTTGCATCATGGCAGGGGTTCCCAAACTAGGGGTTTAATTTCTTTAGTGAAAACTGGTTGATGGTAGTCATTAGTTGGCAACCACTTTTTCCCACAATGGAAACAAGACTTAAACTAAAATAAAAAGTAGCATGATGACAAATTCTCAACACAAGGTTATTTTCAGCCTAATCTCTATTAACAGATTAGGAAATGTGACGAGATTTTGTAGTTTGTAGTCTAAGAAGTATTTACTAATTACATTCGAGCAGACTTTGGTTGGAACACAATGGTGGAAATGCAATCTCTGAACCCACCAGCTATCACTTAATATTAGCTTGTAAAGTGTTTGGAGACAATCCGTTCAATCCGTTCAATCCACAGTTCCCACTGTCCGCATGTCGAAGTGTCCTAAAATGAGACACTGAACCCCAAGTTGCTCCGGGGATGCTTTTACAACAGGCCTCTGCTTCTACGGATGGGTTAATGCAGAGGTCAGTTTTTTAAATTTAATTTAAATATTTCTTTAGTTAGATTAATTAAATAATTGTGCATCAACATGAATTATTCTCAGACGGTTCACACTGTTTGTGTGTAGAGGGCGTGTGTCACGCTGTCCAGGGTACTGAAACAGAGTGGAGACTGATAGTCTCAAGAAAGCTAGGTCTCTTATCATATATGTTGGTATAGGCAACAGTCTATTTATTTATTATTTATTATTATTTGTTTATAGGCCTACATATTAGCAAATTTGGTTTTATGAGCTATTGCTGTCATTTATTTCACATTTTGTCAGTAATTGACTTCAGAATACAGCGGCACATGTTGCACTGGTGCAATATTGGCTCAACATGGAAACTATCTGAATTTTAAGGAATATAAAACTTATTTGCTTTACATAAATTATTGTAATGATGATGTCGTAATGATGTAATGAGTTTGTTTTAACTGTACATCGTTTCCGAGCTCATCCAGTTTAGTAATTTATGCCACCAGTAGGAGGCACTGAAGACTCACTGATGGGCTTCCACCCCTCAGACTACACACTCTGTGAACAAGCTCAGGTGGCTTGAAACAGATGCTTTTTTCATTTCATTTCATTTCTAAGCGATTCACTGTCAGTGTTCATTTTCCAGACACTGCTGTATAATGTATGACTCAACCATGAAGAACAATTAAGTCCTACTAAGAAAAACTGGTGCAAAAACAAGACTAACAAATTACTGAAATACACACACAAAGTGACGAAGGCTTCCACAATCAATTTCTTATAGACTGCAATTCAGCAGGTATTCAATCTAATCACACACAAAAACAAAACTAAAAGACAATTAAGAAAGAAAGCCACATGCACGAGAAGAAACAACCTTGTGGCAAAGGTTAGACAGCCTGAATAAATGGTCCTGATGCTATTTGATAGAATACAGTATATGCTACATGATTAGGGGTGGGACGGTTCATAATTCACGGTTTTGTTCGGTTCACAGTTTGGGGTCACAGTTTTTGGTTCTGTTTGGTACAGGGGTAAACGGTATTTGTGGTATAGCAAGGAGGCCAATTTCAATTTCAACAGCTGAACAGCTTTTCATTCATTTGCCAAAATAAGTCAACTGTGCCTGAACAACAGTAGACTCGACTTACATAAAGAACAAGTGCCACTGTAATAATAATAATTAATAAATGAAAAACAAATTACAGGCTCAGGCTATCAACAAAAAATCCATCAGGGCAACCAACAGTAGCATATGTCTCTTTAAAATTAAAAAACACAGAGACTAAGGCCATCAACATAAAGTGTAGTATGAACCAAACAAAAACTGCTTCAAAACAGCACCGCTCTGTTCATTCTGTTTTCACACACACCACATTGTCGGCAGACCTGGATGTCCATCCGTCTGTAGTCAGAGCTTCATGGTCTGTGCTGGACAGGTCTTTCACAATTCCTCGTCATGTCTGTTCATACAGGTCGGGAATTACTGTGCAGCAATTGTGTCTGCGAGACAGCATATTTTAGTGTGGCTCAAGTACCCTAATCATATGTTGAAATCCAGCATCCTCCACGACAGCATAAGCCTGCATATCTTTAGCTATAAACATCTACAATGCTTAAGTTCTGTTTTTTTGCTCTGTCTGAGACTGTTCAAATGCTGCTGGGATCATCATATTGAAAGTATTGCTGCTAGCAAACGCCACACATGTTGCACAGTGCTTACACATAATTGATGCTTTATCCACCACTTTTTTCCTGTCACTGTCATACGTACCATCAAATCCGTAATGCTCCCACACAGCAGAGCAAAACGACGCTGGTGGTCTTTATCGTGTCCACTCGCTATTTCCTGTCATATCATTTCATAATGACAATCCAACTCTGCACTTCATCAGTATCTCTGCCAACTGATAAGTTTACGAAGGAAGGAGGCTGGGTCACGCATCATCAATGCATCGTATCTTTGGCAGTACCACACGTGCAGTAAAATCTGGTCCGCCCTTTCCAAAATTGAACCAATAACAGTGCACGACCGCAGCTTCAGTTACGCTGTGCATGTGTGATACCTCACATTCCTGTCCTCCTGTGTCCTAGCCTCTTTCCATAGTGTGACAATAAACGGGATGAAAAAAATACACAATCTTCGCCTCATAACCTATTTCAAATGAGTCGAATGGTTCATACACAAACTGAACCGTGTCTAACGAACAGAGCGGTTGTTTTTTTTTTTTTTCCCGAACCGTGCCCACCCTAATACGTGATACATGCACACTGGGCATGAAGATGGGCTGAAGAGACCGATGCACCTCCTCTATCTCCAAAAGTGGTTTAGGAGGTAGGAACAGGCTTCTGTTGACTTGCTGACTGTCTGGAAGCATGTGGCGGTTGAGAGGCTCCTCACCCAGAAGAGTCCTTCCAGAGGCTTTTGTGGTGACAAACAAACCAGTTAGGGTCCCTATTTTGAGAAAAAACATGGAAATTGAGTTACAATGGAACATGTATTGTTATATTTATATGCCCATTTCAGTATAATGTTACCTTGCTGTTAGGGACTGGTTTACCAGGCATGGTTTGTGTTCTAGGCTTGTCCTTATTAGCAGTGGCATTGCTGTGTGGGGCCGTGGGAATGACTGTACTCTAGAGGTAGAAGGTTTGAGGTAAGTTGGGTTATCTTCATGACTTTGTTGATCCATAGTAGCCACAGAAATACATTTTTTTTTTTATGAATGCAAAAATGTGATATCCTCAACGACAACACAGTAGCCTAACGAAACCCACAAAGCACTGCTGAATGAACCGCTTTACACATGTAGTATACATAAAGTGTAACTTCACCACTAGGTCAGAGCATCCACCTACAGCATAATTTTGAATGCTAATGCTAAAATGCCTAAAATTGAGCAAGGGGTCAAGAGATGTCACCACGCCTACATCCATTTGACAAAAGCCTCGATGCAGCGTTGATAAATTTGACACAGCTAGCGTTTATCAGACCACAAATGAGACATGAATAGGAGTAACCGAGCTGACATCACAGAGTGATGACATGTAGTTGCAGGTGGGCAAAACCCAGGCAGCGCCAACAACAATAATATTTGAAAACTCGCCCTGTTTGGCCTTGAAACCACAAATGCCATTATTATATGACATTAGTATGATTTTATTTTATTATCACCTGTTATGCAATGGGTAGCTCATACATAACTGTGATTTTACTCGGGGCGACCAGTCTGTTTATGTTGACACTTCCATTAGTTTTTAAGTAACTTGAGTCCCTCTTGATGGCCGCCACCAGCCACATTTTCCCTCGTGATTCCTCAGCTGGTTTACTATAAAACTGGTCTTTTTTGTCTTGTTAGTAGTACAACCATTCTCAAAACAACTCTGTATGTCAGGCAGGTGAACTTTAGACCCCTGACGGCTCTCCATTAAATATTGTGTTGCCCCACCTTTTGGCAGCTCTATTGGGGTGAACAACACTTCACTACTTACCCAAAGCAACCATTAAAGACTTTAATACCCTGAATTGCATAGGATATATTAACACAGACATACAAACAAGACCATACAGAATCATCGGCTGAGAGGCAGCAAGACCAGCAGTCCCCACACCAGAGGTCTCTCCCTTCTGCTACTGACACAAGAGATTTTAAAGCACTTCCTTCCCAACCTCATTGAGCACTGCAGCACACTTAGGCAGAGCTACTGGAGAGGGAAATGGGACAGCAGCACAGGGAACAGACTTAACAATAGTTAGATAGCAACTAGCAGCATGCTAACATTAGCCCTCAGTCGGAAATTTAACGCTAAAGATCAGCACAGTATTGCAGATACGTCCGATTCAGATTTAGATGGTTACCTAATGTTAGCTTTCACTTACTGCTGTTGGGCTGCACGGTGGTGCAGTGGTTAGCGCTCTCGCCTCACAGCAAGAGGGTCGCAGGTTCGAATCCGGCTTGGGACTCTTGTGACTCTTGGAGTTTGCATGTTCTCCCTGTGTAAACATGGGTTTCTCCAGGTTCTCCACTTTACTCCCACAGTCCAAAGACATGCAATTTAGGTTAATTGATGACTCTAAATTGCCCGTAGGTGTGGATGTGAGCGTGAATGGTTGTCCGTCTATATCTTGTCTGTCTCTATGTGTCCTGCGATGGACTGGCGACCTGTCCAGGGTGAACTCCGCCTTCACCCAATGCCAGCTGGGATCGGCTCCAGCCCTGGTGTCAGCCCTGTTATAGTCTACCGACTTGTGTACCCCATCTTCAACCAATGTCAGCTAGGATCGGTTCCAGCCCCCCCATGACCATAAATAGGATAAGTGGTTACAGATAATGAATAGATGCTACATACACCATTAAAGCCAGTTAGCGTACTAGCCTCTTACCACAGAGGTCGATTGAGCAAATTAGTTCCTGTTAGTATGAGCTAAGCTTAAAGCTGCTGTGGGTAAAAATGGAGCAAATATGATTATTTTTATGAAACAGCCACTACATCCTGGCAGCAGTGCATGAGATGGGCACATAATTTGAAGATCACAGCTGATCTGGAGTCTGTCACCTATGAGCAGCTTTCAGTCACTTACAAAGTCCAATCAAGCAGTCAAACTAGGCAGCGCTGATCAAATATGAATCAATATTCTGTTATTTTAATGCCTATTTCTCTCCTAAGATGTTTTCAGAAACATCTTTTAGTTAGTGTTTAGCTGTAAAATGAGAAAGTTTGTGACCCAGCAGCCATGCCGAGATCAGTTGAGGTAATACCAAGCACCGCCCACCACCTGGAGCACAGCCAATAGGAATGCTCTCTCTGAAATGGCCTGTGATTGGTCAAAGTCTCCCATCACGGCTAGATATTTTAATACCTGAAAACAGGGCCATGAGGAGGCGCAGAAGTCTAGTTTCTATCAGGACACTGGAATTACAATATGCTGAAAGAGTATTATGTTTTTTTTTCCCAGTGTTGCCAAAAACATTCAGCCCACAATTAGCTGGATAGCAAGACATGTTGGTTGCCGTACATGTAGTCGTTAAAAAGTGCTACATATTTGACAAACATTTACTTACATTTAGCTTCACTAACACTTGCTACTGTCAGCAAATGGTCTGCCTTATCTTTTCTTCCCGTCAGATCCCAGGGGCTTGGTCTTCATCCGGTCATATCGGGATAACATCATGATCCACCCTGCCAACGTTTTCAAATATTTGGACAAAGTCAGAGAGATCATTTTGATTCTTGACTGAGAATCAAGATTCCAAGTTTTTAAATACGGGCCCCAAGGAGATCATGAATGTCTGCACAATCATCATCTTTTGTAGTTGTCTGGACTAAAATGGTAGACTGAGCGCCATCTATCAAACCATGCTTTTAACATGGCCAGAAATGAAATGACGCCTTCTGTTTGTTCTGCAGAATACCAAAAAGAGGAAACTAGAAGATGGAGTCGCTGCTGAGAGCTGGCAAGGTAAAAAGAAAGGATGAGTTTCAAAATATTATTTTTTGTGTTCCCAATTTAATAATATAAATTAATTTTGTGTTCATTTTATGTGAATAGGTCTATTGTTCTTTTTTTCCATCTCATAATATTTGTCATCATAATGCTCAACTCCTGTTGAGCGCAGAACACAGTAAGAACTAAAACCAGTGAGCTGGCTTTGCAGGGCCAGGACCCACCTAAGACCTGTTCTGCATGTTGTATTGATCCAAATCATGCAGTGGAGTGGGAGAACTCGAACCAGCAGCAACATTACTCTTTGATGAGAAGAAATGTTTTGTAACTGTGGACACTGTGTTTTGGTTCCAGGGGGAACCAAAACACTGGTGATGCCAGAGGGGATGATGAAATGTAACACCAAGCTGGTGGACCTCATTGAACGAGTCAAACCAGAGATCAGGACACTGATTGAGAAGTGTAACACAGTAAGTGTCAGTATACACACACACCGACACACTCAGTCATTGACTCATTGATTGTACAGTTTCAGTGTCACCCTGCAACATCGTCAGCACTACATGGACCCGTAGGGAGCAGTGACAGACAGCAGGCCATCCTGCACTGTATCACAAAGAGCTCACCGAGGAATAACTGATTTCATCTGTGTTACATAAAGGTGTGGACAGGCAGAAGCAAGATTAACCGTGACATATTTTTCTAAAGCACGACAAGGTAATGAAAGGAGTTGTTTAACTTGATGATGTGTTTGCAGAAACCACAGTCAGAGCTCATCCCCTGCTGCTCTTCATATAATAACTTCATATAACAACTTACTGGTGCTATTCTGTCAGTGGACCAAACTGCACAGAGTATGTCCATATCTGTTTGTGTAAACCTGTTTTAGGGATGCACCGATACGGGATCAGATATTGGGACAGTACTGACTCATATAGCTGGATAGGGTATTAGTGATAATGAGGCCGATCTACTCAGTTCAGTTCTATGTTTCTATCTATAACCATCTGAAGCTAAACTGATTCATGGACTCACCACTGATCTCCTCCCAAGTTCACTTTGTTCAGAGTGGGAAGGTCCAGAATCATGACTGTGGTGGGTCTGCGAATCAGTTCAGCTCCACACAGTTGATCTGCACACCTGTATCAGTACGAGGCAGCAGAGGGAGGACCAGGAGCAGGCCAGGAACCGGGAATTAAGACTGGAGTTTGTTTGTTTTTCCCCCTTAATCTTTATTAAACAATTTCCATTTCATTTCAAAGAACAAATACATCATTTATGAACTGTATATTAAACAAAACCAAGCAGCTCATTTGAGTGAAAAAAAAACAAAACAAGGCAAAACAAAACAAAAAATAAATAAAATAAGATAAAAATGAAAATCTAAACATAACTTAAATTCACATTAAGCTGGTTAATTGAATGAAGACTGGAGTTGATAAGCAGAGTACTCTGACCCCAAGGCGACATACCTGAATGACAGACCCTCATATGCATAACGAGGCAGAAATACACAAAGAAATGTATAAAGAAAAGAATACATGAATAAATGAATGGGTGAAATGCAAATGGTAAAACATTAATAAATAAATCCATGCATAAATACATAAATAAATAAATTTAAAAATAAATCTAAGATCAATTAAAAATAAATGCAAAAATAAAAGGGAAAAGTAAATAAATAAGGGAATTAATGCAAAAGTAAATAATCAAATTAAAATAGAAATAATGTCACATTTTATCAATGAATTAATGGTTGCATTTACTTTTAATATTTTTGTTACATTTAATGACATTTATCTGTTTATTGAGTCATTTTGATGGTTATTTATTTTGGATTTCGAAAGGTTCTGTCCATCATAATTCTGCAATGTCCTTGGCCATGGTTGCCTCTGATGATGTGCCATGTCTTCATGGCTTTCACACCACAACCACGCCACAGTCTGATTGAATGCAGATCTTTTCAAGGTCTCAGTGCCAGCCGAAACAGCTCATTTGAGCCGATCCAAACGGATAGAAGCATCGTAAGTGTTTCTGTCAACAGGGAAGCAACAGTGAATCAGTAGCATCTTCTGTAGGTGCTGTCAAGGCTTGAGTAAAGTTTCTGCAAATGCATCAGTAGATTTCAGGATGAGGAAACAACAGGTCTGCTGTTCAGCTCTATTGTGTGAATGTGTCAGTGTGACATGTTCAGCTTATTTTTCAGTAAATATGAAACTTAGAGTGAAACAGTTTTATGTGTCAGACACTTATATCTACTCCCTTAGTGAAATCATATAATAAGTGCTGTCCTATGCTTTTAAAATGATACTATTTTTAGCCATTTGTCATTTGCAATGAGGAGATCGTCAAATCATTTTGTCTGTCCTCTGGCAGGTCAAGATGTGGGTGCAGCTGCTCATCCCCAGAATAGAAGATGGAAACAACTTTGGAGTCTCCATACAGGTCAGTGCTTCATCTGGGAAAATGGTATTATTTTAGGCTAAAATAAGTCATTATAAACATTTGTCAGTAAAATCAAGACAGTGTTTTTTTTATTCAATTGAAAGCCACTTTATTCAGAAACAAGGTGAATGAGTGTAGCAACAGCATCTTTAGTGCTGCGCTCTCGCTTCTATGCAACTCGTCAAGTTCACCCAGTATAGAGAGAGATTATGTGAGAGATGACTCTTCATTAATACAGAGGTTAGGGCCACAAGCTCATAGCAATCCACACAGTGTCTGCACTAGAACAATATTGTTATTTATGTTCAGGTAAACACTAACTTCAGGCGGCAGGTGACAGAATATATTGAATATAATGAAGTGAGGCTCTGAGGCATTATGTACCAATCAACCGGCAGCGCTCTCAGTGCTCCTCCGGTCACTGGTGTGACCACTGTGACCAGGGAGGTCAAGGTGGTCACTGGTGTGACCACTGTGACCAGAGAGATCGAGGTGGTCACTGGTGTGACCACTGTGACCAGAGAGATCGAGGTGGTCACTGGTGTGACCACTGTGACCAGGGAGGTCAAGGTGGTCACTGGTGTGACCACTGTGACCAGAGAGATCAAGGTGGTCACTGGTGTGACCACTGTGACCAGAGAGATCAAGGTGGTCACACGCCTCTGTAGCGTCTCCTCTCATCATCCCTCTGTGTGTGTGAGTGTAGATGTTGGAGACACCATTACAGCCCAAGAACTGTTTGTCTGCCCTGCTGTACAGGGAGGCATAGTGCAGAACTTGTGAGGTCCTGGGACCCTCCTGCTTCAGACTGGCCTTGATGAACACTGTAACACTCTGCTGTCTGTCTCCATTGTATCTGCTGTTTCATTTGCAGCAGGTGAAAGTGATTCACAATCACCTTTGCAGACAGATTCAGTGTCTTCTTTCCATGATCGCAGATGATCTATTATTGCACCCAAGTACTTATATAAAAGTTCCTGCTTGATTTTTTTTTTTTTTTCTTCATGGGTAACAAGATGGCATTATGGTTAAATCAAAGTCAGATGAAACAAATTTTAGGCTTAAATGTTGCTTATTAAACCACTAAACAAGTGTGTGTGTCCATGCGCAACGATAATTCAGTTTTCCCGTTGACGATGTTCCATGTTCATCATGTCTGTCTGTGTCTGTCTGTCTGTAGGAAGAAACAGTGGCAGAGCTGAGGACGGTGGAGTCAGAGGCAGCATCTTACTTGGACCAGATCTCCAGATATTACATCACAAGAGCCAAGCTCGTCTCCAAAATTGTCAAGTACCCTCATGTGGTGGGTTTTGTGTTTGTGTGCGTGCGTGCGTGTGTGCGTGCGTGCGTGCGTGCGTGCGTGCGTGTGTGTGTGTGTGTGTGTGTGTGTGTGGCAACTACAGTTAGAGATGCACCAATCTGACTTTTTCAGTCCCGATAGCGATACCTGGGCTTTGAATATTGGCTGAGTACTGATCTGATACCACTGTGTGATTAATAAGCTTTATCCCTCATTGTGTGGACGTGGCTGTGGTCATTCTGTTATAGGACAGTTAAAATAGAGCATTAGAAAAAAATTCTCCAAATTAACAGGAATTACAATTCAGTTTTAAACCTTTTTAATGCAGCAACAAATTGGTCAAAACTTAATCAGGAATTAAAATACCAGTATATAATGTGTAAAGCATATAAACATAGAGTTGAATTTAATTAATCGGTCCCATTGATCCAGCTATGTGAGTCAGCATCTGCCCAATATCCGATCTGGTATCAGTGCATCCCTAACTGCAGTCTTGCTCTCCTCTTAGAAATCATATATGGTTGTATTCTTGATTATGTGTCTGTCTCTAATCCGCAGGAGGACTACAGGAGGACCATATCAGAGATTGATGAGAAGGAGTACATCAGTTTGAAAATCATTGTTTCAGAGCTCAGGAATCAATATGTGAGCATTAATTTGTCAATTTGAATCAACAGCCACACAAGCTGCAGTGAAACAGGGCGAAAAGTTACTTTGTGCAGGGACAAGAACTGATGTCTCAACATGTTCTGATCCCAACTCGTCATATACTGGCAACTCAGTTAGGTTCAGGAAAAACATTAGTTAGTCTGTGGTTAGTCATAAGACTTCTACTTTTGAAACTTTGAAAATGACACTGAACGTTGTGAACACAGGACATGAACTATCAGCATGATTGTAGCATCATGCATGGGACGCAAACAGTGGTCTGTCCTGGGTGAAAGCCTTGTTTGTTGGACCCATCCACTTTGTCTCCTGTCGCCAGTCGGATGCAGTCAGATTGCAGTCTACGTCACAGCACTTTTGAAACCATAATTCAAAAGTCTGTGCCAGTGTGTTATCTGTAATCTAAACCAGTGATTCCCTACCTTGGCATCAGAACCCCCCAGTAGACCCCTATAAGGCTGAGGTATTGATTTAAAGGGATACGATAGAAAAAAAATATGTTTCTAATGCACAAAATTATTCTGGCAACAATTGAATCGAAGACGACTAGACTTAGATGTGTCTCTGTCTCGTTTCAGAGACAAATCTAAGTCCAGTCGCCTTCGATTCAATTGTTGCCAGAATGAATATGACCTGAATGAATGAGAGCATTCACAGACCCTACACAAAATTATGTTAATTTGTTTAATTTATTCAGATTTTTCTTTGGCTAGAAAGACACAAACACAGTATCTCCAAGCCAATTAGAGTTGTCTATAAGCCACATAGATGTAGGTCAATAAGGGCCTACTACACCCACTAATAGGTTTTATCATCTAGTCACTGAAAGAAGGTAAAAGAACAGTGACCTAGTGACCATAATATTCATGACAGGAGCAGAAACGGATGTCTGACACTATTGTATAGAAAGTGTGAAAACCCATGAGGGGTGGAAGTCAAGGATGATGGATGGGACGATAGTTTTCCCTAAATTTATGTGTAAACTTAATGTGTTTTTGTGCTTATAGCTAAAGAAGTTGTAGTTTTATTGCATAAACCTAAAGAAGTTGTAGTTTTATAGCCTAAACCTAAAGAAGCCCTTTTGTTGGTGTTCAAAATGTGATGTTTTACAACATGTTAAAACGTGTTGCTTACAGTGACCTGTAGTGACTGTAGTAATCATGACAGGAGTAGAAATGGATGTCTGACACTATTGTATAGAAAGTGTAAAAACCCATGAGGGGTGGAAGTCGAGGATGATGGATGGGACGATAGTTTTCCCTAAATTTATGTTTAAACTTAATGTGTTTTTGTGCTTATAGCTAAAGAAGTTGCAGTTTTACTGTCTAAACCTAAGAAGTTGTAGTTTTATAACCTAAGCTTATCAGAAAAATCAACACTTGAACATACATCAGTGTGACAAGAACTACCTAAAATAACAGAAACCATCTTTGGGAGAAATTTATTTGATGTACTATTGGCCCATGTCCACTAGCATGGAGGAGGCAGGCTTTATGACCTATACTGCAGCCAGCCACCAGGGTGCAGGCAAGGTGTTTCGGCTTCATTTTTAGAGAGCTGTCATGTCGTCCATCTTTATATACTACGGACAGACAAGATATCTGAAACTAAGTCCTTTAATGCTAAAGTCAGATGTGTCCAGCTCAGTGTTGATCTTAATATTTCTTTGTTGCTTTCAGGTGATTCTTCATGATATGATCCTGAAGAACATTGAGAAGATCAAGAAACCTAGAAACAGCAACTCTGAAGCTCTTTACTGACAACCCCGAACACCACACACACACACACACACACACACACACACACACACACACACACACACACACACACACAAAGACATGAGCTCAGTCAAACAGTACTGACCAATAATTGTAGCTTTTGCTTTTGAACACGTCATGGTTTTAGGTTTTACAACCATGACATCTCAAATAAGATGCTGCGTTTGGACTGATAGTGTGCTGATATTCAGTATGTAAAACTTTAACACGAATGCTGCTCACTACTCTATATGTGAAACCCCAACTGTTTTGGGTCATGAGCGAGATAGAGGAAACTGTAAAAATACCTTTAAAAAGAAAAATGACCCAAGGTCACACACACATACACACACATATTCCAGCTGTTGTGGGATCCTCCTCCATCACCAACATGCTTTCACACATAACCTTCAGTTTTGGCTTTCCAGTGCCCTGGGACCTGACCTCAGGCTTCTTTTCCCATTAGTATCCCGACTGCAGGCTGTTGTTGCAGAGACCACCTACATGGCCTGCCTTCCATCTGCTCAGCTGGGACTGAAGCTCAGAGATTCCTGCTGGCTTCACTTCCTGTCTGTGTTGTTTGTTTGTTGCAGGTTTTGCTCCTGTGGATGCCATGTCTTTCCCAGGATTTGTTTGTGAATACTTTTTTAAACTCTATGTTGCCTGACTCACCCAGTGAAGGTTCTGTTTGTTTCCTTTTTGCCCTTCTCCCTTGAACTCTCTGAGTATACCACTGTCTGAGGAAGAAGTGTGGAATTTAAAACACCACCTCCCTCTCCCAGTCTGACCTTAATCTGTCAAGGGACCCTCTACTCGAACAAGATGCAGACTGCTTTCCTCAGTGCTTCAAGAAGCAGCTGTGGCTCTTCAGCTTTAGTGTTGCAGTTATCCTCATATACACAGATTCGCCAGCACCGTTTCTGAAGACGTTTCTCCTCCTGCCCACTGTGCTTTTATTTTGTCTTGTACTTATGTCTTTGCATCATGGTGCACTTGGAGACACCATTACAGCCCAGCAACTGTTTGTCTGACCTGCTGTACATAGTGCAGAACATGTGACGTCCTGGGACCCTCCTGCTTCAGACTGGCCTTGATGAACACTGTAGCACTCTGCTGTCTGTCAGTATGGACCTGTCCAGAAGGGTTGGACTCAAATACAAAAAAGAAAACTTCATTCAGTTATGTGCCTCCATATATCTGTCTCTTGTGATCAAGCCAGCTTGAACTTGTCAAATGTCAAATGTTTTTGAATACAGCAACTGTGTCTGTGGTTTCATACAGCTCTTATTATTATTAGTAGTAGTAGTAGTATTGTTATTAGTGTTGTTATTATTATTATTGTTTTAAAGGTGCCGCACAGTCCCGGTGCACCCACACAAGTATTTGCAAAAAAAAAAAAAAATTAAACCTGGAGTCTAAAATTTTCACCAGATTTATTGTGATGTAATAACATTTTATATTTTTTTCACCTCATGATGCGTTTTTGAAGTTTGGTGCTTTAAAACACCTTGTGCAACTTGACAGTACTATGGATAATGACAAAGGGAACTTAGGGACCATCTTTAAAATGCATACAAGTTATTAAACATAGTCATTAAGAAACAAACCTGCACACATGCATGCAAGTAAGGGTTGTTACTTTGGTCAGAAATATAAATTCAAACTAACTGATGAATGAACAGATGTGAGTTTACAGTTAGTTCCTACTCTTCAGCCATGTTTGGTCAAAGGCATTCTTCCTGTAATAGTCAATGGCTTCTTGCTTCTTCACAGAGTGTTTTGTTTATACGCCCCCTTTTGCAGTTCAGAGAATACTGCAAAGGATTACTTGTTGAGCACAAAAGCCTCTGTGCACGCCCATAGCTCACATGCCATCTGCAGAGGCCTGCGCCACAGGGTCTCGCACAAGCATAAGCAAAGTTTATGTCCTCAGAAGGCTTTACAAAGAGATACAGACAGTCCTCCATTATTGGCTGAAACGTAGCTGAACCATGTCATGTGATACCTCAGTACAATTTAAGAACAAATATTACTGGGACCAGTACAGAAAATTAAAAACATTTAATTTTCAGGAGTTCACATTATATATACAGTACAGACCAAAAGTTTGGACACACCTTCTCATTCAATGAGTTTCCTTTCTTTTCATGACTATTGACATTGTAGATTCACACTAAAGGCATTAAAACTGAAAGCATGCTATTCCATCCATTTGCGTTTAGTTGGACATCATTTATTTTTCAACAGGACAATGACCCCAAATACACCTCCAGGCTGTGTGAGGGCTATTTGACCAAGAAGGAGAGTGATGGGGTGCTGGACCAGATGACCTGGCCTCTACAGTCACCGGACCTGAACTTGATCCAGATGGTTTGGGGTGAGCTGGACCGCAGAGTGAAGGCAAAAGGGCCAACAAGTGCTCAGCATCTCTGGGAACTCCTTCAAGACTGTTGAAGACCATTTCAGGTGACGACCTCTTGAAGCTCATCAAGAGAATGCAGAGTGTGTGAAGCAGTAATCAGAGCAAAAGATGGCTACTTTGAAGAAACTACAATATAAGACATATTTTCAGTTGTTTTACACTTTTTTGTTAAGTATATAATTCCACATGTGTTAATTCATAGTTTTGATGCCTTCAGTGTGAATCTACAATTTTCATAGTCATGAAAATAAAGAAAACTCTGAATGAGAAGGTGTGTCCAAACTTTTGGTCTGTACTGTGTGTATATATATATATATATATATATATATATATATATATATATATATATATATATATATATATATATATATATATATATATATAGATATTTGTCTGCATGTATCCTCATGGTTTAACACCACAGTAAGCGGTGTCAGCCTTTTATGAGATTGATGCATATTTTAGTCTTGTAGTAAGATATCTTATTATTTTATGTGTGTGTGTGTGTGTGACCATCACCAGCCCTCCCTGGAAACTGTCATTCTTTATTGGATTTTCCTAACCTGTGCCAGAGAGGGCAGTGCTGCACCTCAGTGAACGACCCACTCCCTACGTAGACACGAAGGGCTCATTCTCTTAGTTTCAGGTGATTATACACTAATTATTGCATGGTATTGTTAAATACTCCATTCTGAATGGTTAATCACGCCATTCTGTGATCTGGTAGCTCTGATGTTCCAGAGTGTTTTGTGTCAAATTATTGATTTCTTCAGTAAATAGCCGTGTAATAAGCGGGACAATGTGCAGTTAGCGGGTCATTGTGTGAAACTGTCAAACTAGGCAGGGCTGATCTAATATGAATCAATATTCTGGTACTGTAATGCCAATTTCTCTCCTCAGATGCCTGAAAGTTTGTGACCCAGCAGCCATGTTGAGATCAGTTGAGAAAATATCAACCAGCGCTCACCAGCCGGAGCACAGCCAATAGGAACACTGGGCCCAGCCCAGAGATACGGCTGAAGTTTGGCACAAATTATCTGGCCCAATGGGTTGGTTTTCTTGTTTAAAATGATGCCAGTATCTTCACTCGCTTTAAACTAGCTAGCTTTAAACTAAGCTAACTTAATGCTTTAACTACTACAACCCGAAAATCACAAGTTGCATTAATCCATTAAAGAAATTTGTGGCTTTTAAACAAAGTTGCATTAATGCATTATAGCATTAATTTGACAGCTTGTCAAGCTTGTCGTATATAAATGTAAAAAAAAAACCCAACACATTTAAAAAAAGGTTCACCGATATACAGTATTTCTGATGTACACATGATGAACTGCTGAATCTGTATTTGTTGTATCATATTGTATCATATACACAAAGTACTGCTGAGATCAATGTTGAACATCATCAGTTATGAAGGTAGTCTGTTACTAGTGTTCTTATCAAAAGAAACACCTCTGAGGTTGTAAAAGCTGTCTTTGAAATCACTGGCCTGACCCATTTACACAACCTCCTTAAACAACTACTACAGATACACAGAAATGGACTCTCAGACTGTTGACAATGTCTTAAAATGGCTTGTGTTTCTTGTAGTTAATGGATCATTGATAAGTCAGTTTGTCCTGATATGGCTTAACACCAAGGCCACTGCACAGTGCCCTGCTTAACAGGTAAACTCAGTCCAATCTGTGGTGTACTTGGCCATAAACCAAAGTATTGACCTTATTGAAATGTTGACCTAATGGTGGCGCTAGGTGAAAGGCAAGGGGATCACCAAATAGTGTGAGGATGAGATATTAGGTTAGATAGTTAGATAAGATGATGGCACAGATTAATCATCTGAAGACCTTGAATATCAGTACCAAATGTCCAAAATCACTCAAAACCGTCAATGTCTTAATGAAGACATGTTTGAATCCAAAGGTTCATGCTACCTTTTGTATAAATTGTTGTCTCTTTCCATGTTGCCCATAATCATCACAGCAGCTTTATACATGAGTACTACTGCGCTTATCAAAAGAAACACCCCTCGGGTTGTAAAAGCAGTCAGTGGCCGCACCCCTTCACACAACCTCCATAAACAGCTACTTTCCTCCCACCCACCCATAACTGGTGTACAGCAGCAGAGAAATGGTCTCTCGTACTATTGCCAATGTCCTAAAATGCCTTCTGGCTCTTGTAGTTGTTGCTTCGTTGATAGGTAACTGCATCCTGATATGGCTCAACACCCAACGGACTCCAAAGTGCCCTGCGCAACAGGTAAACCCGGTCCAAGCTGTCGTGCACAATGAGCATAGCGACGTCTTTGCTGATCTGTCGGTGGAAGAGTTTCTACAAGTGCGTGACTACATGTCCAAGATCCCAGGGATGAACATCTCCATTGAACCATCTTCACCTCCGTCAGTTGACTACCTTTATATGATCGATCTCTCTCTGCCAAAAAAACAGGATGTTTTGCACTATCTGGATACCAATGGACCAAAACCAGCAAGAGAGGCAACTGTTGTGGTTTTTCATAGCTCGAAAAACAACATAAAGGAATATGTGGTCGGCCCTCTCCCTAACCCCACCTACCACCGCGATGTCACCTTTGAGAGATACAAAAGAGAGATCCCTTTGACTGCACGCCCATTGCGTTTTGGGGAACACATTTATATGGTCATGTTTCTGCATCTTGTACTTAAACCAGTCAGTAAGCTGCTGAATGAGAGTTTTGGTTTAGATGCATCCGCATACCCAGTCTACCTCGAGTCCACCCCCAGAGGAGTCAAGTCAGGGGACAGACAGACCTGGATTTCGATCTGTCAAAATGTGGAGGGTTTTTACATCCACCCTGTGGGCTTTGAGATCTTCTTTGACCACCAAAGCACCAATTTTTTGTCCTGGCGTGTAATTAAAGTGCTTTATAATGGTCAGTACTTTGACAGTATAATGGAACTGAAGCAGCAATACGAGGCAGGGACTGTGAAGAAAGTCATCTATAAACCTGTGCCGAATTACGCCTCACTCAAACCCAAACAGAAACCCTCAGGCATTGGACCCCAACAGTTTAATGTAAAAGGCAAGCGATTCAGTAGGAAGAACAACCACATTGTATACCTTGACTGGAGCTTTGCCTTTGGTCTGAGCCCGCTAAGGGGCATGAGAGTTTTTGATGTTCGTTTTAGAGGAGAGAGGATTATTTATGAACTAAGCGTTCAAGAGGCCATGTCAGTCTATGGGTCGGTCACCCCAAATACCATGCTGAGTAAGTTCATTGATGGCAGCATTGGCATTGGTCGGTTTGCTTATGAGTTGGTCAGGGGGGTCGACTGCCCTTATTCAGCCACCTACATAGACACTTTTCATTTCCAGGACACTGGTGTTCCACGCCGACACAGAAACTCAATTTGCGTCTTTGAGCATGACCTGGGCTATCCTCTACGGAGGCATTTCTCAGAGATAGTCTTTCACAGTTATGGAGGACTCGCAAACAGCGCTTTAGTGTTCAGGACAATCACAGCTATAGGAAACTATGACTACATGTGGGACTTTATTTTCTACCAGAGTGGCTCAGTGGAGGCCAAGGTACATGCCACAGGCTACATCATCTCTTCCTTTGCACTAAAGGACAATTTTCCATTCGGACACCAAGTAGCAGAAAATGTCACTGGAAATATTCACACCCATTTTATCAACTTTAAAGTGGATGTTGATGTTTTAGGTGAGTATTATAGGAATCTTTTTTTAAAACTATGATTAAACTAAAACTATAACTAAGCAAAATTGCAAAAACTAAAGTGAAAATAATGTGTATGGTAATATGCTACGCCCCGTTTCCAGGAGTGAAGAATGTATTCCAGACCAAAGACATGGAATTTGTGAATGTCTCGCTGCCCTGGATGCCTGAACGCTATGCCATGATCCCTAAGATGGTAGAGAAACAGCTTCGAACAGAACAAGTATGATGTTAATTTGGTATTTAACCTTGTAACAGAGACGGACATACAGTATTTGCATAGCTGAAAGCCACAGTATGGTCAACCAGCTCAAGTCTAGCTGCAAATGTGATTTAAAATATCTAGTATACAGTATGTTCAGAAATCATTGTAGAGTTGAATCTAAAAAACATCTTTCCACAAATTTCTGCATCATTAGGGGTCCAATTTTACACCCATGAAAAGCAGGATGATGTGTGACTTTTTTTCAAAATCTTATCCCAAATCATAGCTCCAGCCACCAGTTCTGGAAAGAGAAACCAATGCAGAAGTGCCTTCTTTCTAATAGCCAGCAGAGGGCGACTCTAAAAAGTCTGTCTTGAAGTCTATGAGAAAATTAGCTTATTTCTCACTTGATTTATTACCGCAGCAAGGCCCTGACATTTTGTCCCAGACTAGAAAAGTTTCAGAGTTTGAGAGGCTGTTTCCTGCGTCCGGGTGACTTTTAAAGAGTGAAAATAACAAAAATAATAAGTTCACAGCAACAGCATTTAATTTCACCTTTAACTCCCAGGAAAGAAAACTAAATAATTTGCCCCTCTGGTGTGGACCTGGTGTGTGAATCTCTAGCATACTACTACGACTACTACTACTACTACTACTACTACTACTAATAATAATAATAATAATAATAATAATAATAATAATAATAATAATAAATACATGACATGTATTATTGGAATTATTATTAAGAATAATAAAAATAACACATTTTATTTGGTAGTTGAACTATAGTTTCAGGTCTTCTTCAATACAGCATGATGTTCATTTAGTAAATTATGATCCCATTTAGGATCAAATAGACCATAAAGCAGGGGATGCTTTAGGGCGGGGCTACCTTGTGAATGACAGGTTGCTACCACAGGTGTTGCCCAGCATGTGTTTTTGTCCTTAGAAATTTAACCCTTTCACAGTGTGTTTTCAGTTCTTGAAAGTTAATTGTAACATTTTAATCACCTAAAAATGTCTTATTCAGAATTAAGTTGGACTTATCTTGTGTCACTTCTGGATACAAAAGCCAAGATGGTGTCAGCCATAATGCTGAACTCAAGGCTTCATTGTATTCCTCAAACCAATGGCTTATGTCAAAGTGACTTCATCCACTTCTTATATACAGTCTAATTTGTGTTTGGTGAATTACTTGTCTGTTGTTACAATGCTATTTTTTATTGTATGTACATGGTTGTAAAGCCTGTTTATTTACCTTCATAATGATGTCCAACTTGTAAGGATCATGCATTTGTGGGATGAGCAGCACAGCTGATTATAGGCGTAGCTCCCAAGTGAAATTTGGGAAATCCTCTGCCAAAGCTAATCAGTGTATTCTCCTGTTGGTATTGATTCTTGTTTTGAGCTCCAGGTGCTGCCAGTCAGGCTCCACAAGACAAGACCACAGGATCACAAAGTGATCTGTTTTATTCTGAAAAGTCAGCTTTTTCAACATGACTCAGTTCAAAATTTAGTTTCGAAACAAATCATATGAAACATATTTTGAAACATGTTTTATTCAGAAATGCTAACATTCAACATATCCCACGGTTTGCAGAAACGTATGATGCTAACATTTATTTCTGGTGACGGGGCTATACAGGAAGATGACATCCCAATTTTTAATTCTGTCTCCAAAACTCGGGAAGTGGTCTGGAAGCAGTCTATCTGCACAGTGGGAGCGAAATAGAAGTGAGCATTCTCCAGGTTAGGCCCTCCGGTTAAGTTTCATCACTGGCAGGTAAAAAGACCGGCTGGAGACGGCATGTATCACAGAGGAGGAACATGTTTGTCTGCACTCTCCAACAGTATAGGGATAGAAGTGTCAAGGACTGCAGTGCGGTCAAAACAGGGAGGAAAAAACTACTACTCACGTCCAGCCAAATGATCTAACAGGCATCTTATGTTTGCTTCACGCAGGAGGCAGCTCTGCGCTACGACACCAAGACTCCTCGCTACCTCCACATCGCCAGCAACAAGACCAACAGCTGGGGTCACCAGCGCTCCTACAGGCTGCAGGTGTTCAGCTTCATCGGGGACCACCTTCCAGAGACCCAGCCCGAGGAGAGAGCCATATCCTGGGCCAGGTGAGAGGCCAGGCTGCCTGTGAGACCTGAGGCCACAGCAACTTAAAATATATATCTCATTCATCATTATTTTATGAACTTTTGGCTTTTGTGTCTCCTTATCATCATCATGCCGTCCTCTCCCTGGAATCTCACTTTGCTTAACTTTCCCAGGTATAAGGTTGCTATCACAAAGCAGAAGGACTTGGAGCAGAGCTGCGGCAGTCTGTACAATCAGCATGACATGTGGACTCCAGCTGTTGACTTCAGCAAGTACATTGAAGACAACGAAAGCATTGAAAACCAGGTGTGTGAAAGGGGCGTTTTTTTTGTTTTTTGAAAAAGTAAATGAAACCTAACACATTATGTACTTCTCTCATTCCCCTTTATTTGTTCACTTTCAATAGGACCTGGTGGCCTGGGTGACCACTGGGTTCCTCCACATCCCACACTCCGAGGACATCCCTAACACAGTAACCGTGGGTAACGGGGGTGGGATCCTGCTGCGACCCCACAACTACTTTGATGAGGACCCATCTATCCACTCTGCTGATGGGGTGTATATCGCCTCTGGCAGCGAGGACAGCTGTGACAACAACAAGATTGCCTGCCTTGCTCAAGAGACCTGCAGCCCCGTCCTTGAACCCTTCACCTACCAGGGTTTTGATGCCGATTTTATTTTTGGAAAATAGCAATAAGAACATTTGAATGAATGATGAATATATTTATAATTATATTTCATTATAAATATAATGCTGATCATGATGATGATTTTTTTTCACTTATTTAGTGAAATAGTTTGACATTTAATAGGTTGTTTGACTGTTGTGCATCGAAGTATTGTGCTGAGTGAGCAAATCGGAAATAATCTATTGGAGAGATCCTACAGTGGGCAGAATATTTTTGACATCACTGGGCAAAAATTCCATAACAGCCTTTCAGCATATTGTAATTCAAGTAATCTGAGAGAAAACTGGACTTCTGCACCTCCTCATGGCTCTGTTTTCAGGCGTTTAAGACTCTAGCCTGTGCTGGGAGACTTTGACCAATCACAGGTCAGTTCAGAGAGAGAACGTTCCTGTTGGCTGTTCTCTGGCTGGTGGGCGGTGCTTGGTATTTCCTCAACTGATCTCAAAATGGCAGCCAGGTCACAAGCTTTCTCATTTTACAGCTAAACAGTAACTACGAGATGTTTCTGAAAACATTTGAGCAGAGAAATAGTTACAGTAACAGAATATTGATTCGTATTTGATCAGCGCTGCCTAGTTTGACTGTTTGATTGGAGTTTGTTAGTGATTGACAGATTTCAGATCAGCTCTTATGCACGGTGGTGCAGTGGTTAGCACTCTCGCCTCACAGCAGGAGGGTCACAAGTTCAAATCCAGCTTAGGGCTCTTCTGTGTAGAGTTTGCATGTTCTCCCCATATAAGCGTGGGGTTTCTCCAGGTACTCCAGCTTCCTCCCACAGTCCAAAGACATGAAGTTTAGGTTAATTGATGACTCTAAATTACCCATAGGTGTGAATGTGAGCGTGAATGGTTGTCTGTTTCTATGTGCCCTGCGATGAACTGGCGTCCTGTCCAGGGTGTACCCCGCCTTCCCCTAGTGTCAACTGGGATTGGCTCCAGCCCCCCCACAACCTCTAACGGGACAAGCGGTTGAAGATGGACGGATAATTTAACTACAAAGATATGTGTTAATGTACAGTATGTGTTTGTTAAAGAAGAATTAGTTCCCCAGCAAAATCATCATTGCTGCTCAGATTCTTTGAGAGCTCTGTCAAGCCTTTTCTACCAAATCTAACTGCACAACCATTTTTACATCCAGCAATTAGACAATTAAATATTGAGATTGAGCAACATTACGCAAAATACAACATAACAAACGTTTTTGAAGTAGCAGAGATTTTCTGTTTAACCATTGTGTTCAGTTCCTGTCATCTTCTATTCAGTTTTCAGGGAGGCAAAACAAGGTGGCAATCTCCCATGTCATGGTGCAATGGTCATAGAACAACCCATGTTGGCATTGTGCATTTCTGCAAACCACGAAAACACTGAATGTCAATGTTTCTGAACCAAAAATATTTTTCATGAAGACATTTCATACCTTTATGTCATGCTCGCAGAAACATACAGTGCCTCATTAACACTGTGAAATGACTGGTTAGGTTTTAGGCAACATGAGATGATGAGATGAACAAAACTAGGTTAAGATAATCTAAACCATAATGGTTATCTCATGGAAGTAGGAGTTTAAACATCACACCAGTAGTTTGTTTCATTTTGTATAGACAAAGACCCAAAAAAAGATTAATTGTTGCCTTTTAGTTCTGGTCCATACAATGTTCACCCTGCCTCTTTTTAACAGGTATGTTAAATGGAGAGTCAGTAGGAAGTAGGAAAAAAATCACAACACAACTCTGTTTTAGCTCCTTTTCACTCTCTAATATATCAGGAAATTCCCCACTCCTTCATGCTGACAGACGTGTGTTCCAGATCACTATACTATTTATAATAGTTCAGCCTTTGAATTCCTCCTATAATCACTTATTTACTATCAGATACTGTGGATAATCCATTTTGCTTTCAGACCAGAAGCACCAGAGTCCCAGACTGAGTAAATAGGTCAAACACTGGATTTTCTCCCAGGTTCATGTCCCATGTGTCCAAGTCAAGGTTATTTTTTAAGCATGTGCTGTCATTATGTCGCTCATGTCATGCAAGTTTATATCTTAATATTTTACATCATTATGTCATTTGAAGAGTTGATGAATGAGGAAAATGAGAGAGAACAAAGAGTAGAAGAGGGGACTGTTGTGGACCAGGAAGTAGCAAAGATTAGTAAGGATGAAGTGAGGAGGCCATTGAAGAGGATGAAGAGTGGAAAGGCACTCGGTCCTGATGATATACCTGTGGAGGTGTGGAAGTGTCTAGGAGAGGTGGCAGTAGTTTCTGACTGGGTTGTTCAACAGGATCTTAGATAGTGAGAAGATGCCGGAGGAATGGAGGAGAAGTGTGCTGGTGCCCATTTTTAAGAACAAGGGAGATGTGCAGAGTTGTAGTAACTACAGAGGAATAAAGCTGATGAGCCATACAATGAAGTTATGGGAAAGAGTAGTTGAAGCCAGACTAAGGACAGACGTGAGCATTTGTGAGCAGCAGTATGGTTTCATGCCAAAAAAAGAGAACAACAGATGCAGTATTTGCTTTGAGGATGTTGATAGAGAAGTACAGAGAAGGTCAGAGGGAGCTGCCCTGTGTCTTTGTAGACCTGGAGAAAGCTGATGACAGGATGCCCAGAGAGGAGCTGTGGTGTTGTATGAGGAAGTCTGGAGTGGCAGAGAAGTATAATAGAGTGGTGCAGGACATGTATGAGGACTGTAAGACAGTGGAGAGGTGTGCTGTAGGTGTGACAGAGGAGTTGAAGGTGGAGGTGGGATTGCATCAGGGATCAGCTCTGAGCCCCTTCTTGTTCGCTATGGTGATGGACAGGCTGACAGACGAGGTTAGACAGGAATCTCCATGGACTATGATGTTTACAGATGACATCGTGATCTGCAGTGAGAGCAGGGAACAGGTGGAGGAGAAGCTAGAAAGGTGGAGGAGAAGCTAGAAATGTGGAGGAGAAACTAGAAATGTGGAGGTTTGCCCTGGAAAGGAGAAGAATGAAGGTTACTGCAGCAAGACGGAGTACATGTGTGTGAATGAGAGGGACCTAGGTGGAAGAGTGAGGTTACAGGGTGAAGAGATAAAGAAGGTGGAGGATTTTAAGTACTTAGGGTCAACAGTCAGGTGAAGAAGCCTGTACAGGCAGGCTGCAATGGGTGGAGAAAAGTGTCAGGTGTGATGATGATGATGTGGTGAGACCAGCGATGTTGTTTGGTTTAGAGACAGTGTCACTGAGGAAAAGACAGGAGGCAGAGCTGGAGGTAGCAGAGATGAAGATGCTGAGCTTCTCTTTGGGAGGGACCAGGATGGATCGGATCAGGAATGAGTCCATCAGAGGGACAGCACATGGTAGAGGTTTTGGAGATAGTCAGAGAGGCCAGACTGAGATGGTTTGGACATGTCCAGAGGAGAGGTAGTGAATATATTGGAAGAAGGATGCTGAGTTTTGAACTGCCAGGCAGGAGGCCTAGAGGAAGACCAAAGAGGAGGTTTATGGATGTCGTGAAAGAGGACATGCTGGTGTGAGAGAAGAGGATACAGGAGACAGGATTAGATGGGGGCAACTGAGGCGACCCCTGAAGGGAAAAGCCGAAAGAAGAAGAAGATGTCATTTACGTATGTGACTTACGTAGTTATTTTAACCCCAACCACGATCTTTTTTCAAAATCTACCTAGTTTGTTTGCCTAAACTCACTAGTAGAGGCCCTATTTTAGGAAACTGTTCTCATTCCCATTGCATCAAATACTGGGGCTTTGTCACGACCATCTGTTTTTCATACCGCTGCACAATGCAGTGCGCACCTGGTGCTTCATTAACTACAATTTTAACCCATCTGTGCCAGCAGTAAATGCTCAGAGAATTTGCCCCAGGAGTGTGGTGATGTAGTTAAAAGAGCAAAAAGACACACACCAGGTGGGTGGAAGGGAAGGTGGATGGGTCCCACAAACACAAGGCTTGTGGGATACAAAGAAACTGCTCTTTGTATCTCGTTACAATCAGTTCCCATGTTCAAAATGTTCACTTTCATTTTCAAACACTTTAGGTTAGGTTTGTACAAACTTAGTTTTCTTTCCTAAATCTAACTATTGTGGTTTTATGGCCTAATCTTACAGCGGCGCCAAGGGTAAGTGTTTTAGATGCTGAAAATAAAGTGACGCCAAGGGGCGTGCATGCCAAGGCATGGAAGGCAAGGAACAAACAACCTATGTGGTGGTATGGATGGGAGAACTTGATTTACTTGTTGAGATAAGATCAGGAAGAAGCTAGGGTTGAATTGTACATTGCAGCTGAGACAGGACCCGTTAGGATAGATAATACAAAATAGGATAATTTTTGCAGGTAATACTATACTGTAATGCCATTTGAGGCAAAAATGGTTTCAATCAGGAGAGTGAAAATGTCTTTAATTGACATGTTCACATAGAATGAAAACTGTGAATAGTCTTTGGCAATTAGACCCATCAGAACATCATAAATTTTAAAGGGTGTGATGAAGCCGCAAGTAGTACAGGAAACCCCCTGGGGTCTAGACACTGGTGGTGATGAGATGAAGGAATGCTGAAGATGTGGACGTGATGAGGATGAATGGAAGTGAACAGGTTGGAGAGGGGCACGACAATTCACCTATAATGACAGCTCATGGCAGCAGAGACGAGAACGGATATAAAGTTTGACAGCAGTGACACGATGATTATGATTGGCTGATGGAGATTGTGGCAAGCTCTGGTTGGTTTAACTAAAAGAGTTAATGCTTACCAGCTGCTTAAGAGGAAGCAGTAGGAGAGAGAGAGAGAATTGTGAAAGAATTCAGCATAAAGATAGTCCTTTCTGATTGAACTTATGCTGAGCTCCATTCAAATGTGTAAATTAACAATATTTTTTTTAAGCTTGCTGATTCTGAATTAAGCTGTGCAGCCGATGGGGTGCTGCACCACAATTGACTGGCTAGGTATAAATACACTTTGATGATACATAGTCACCATTATGAAGCAACTTCATTTAGAGCTGCCTGTCAGAGAAGTGCCAGGCTGAAGATCCAGTATGTTTGTTATTGTTGCCTTTGTTTTGCTCTCTTTGTATTCAGTCCCCTCTTGAACCCAGTGAGGCCCATTGTATCCGTCAGGAATCCAGCCAAGGACAGGAAATGCTAACAGTCCTGTGTGATTTTAAGGTTGTTTGTTTTTATACTAAATGCTATCAGCAGTTTGAAAAGTGTTGCATGCACACACACACACACACACACACACACACACACACACACACACACACACACATTAAGTGTTTTGGGAGTGTAGAAGTGCCTCCAAGTATTCCAACACTGTCAAAAGTTAACTCTAAAATGGTTGAATCACATAAGCAGATACTGTGAGACCTTCCTGAAATCTTTATTAGAAGGAGAAATAAAAATGATTCATAATTTGTAACATAATTCACCTGCAGGAGTTTTCTTCAGCACGCTGGCTACCGGGGTGGAAGTAGCTCAGTCCGTAAGGACTTGGGTTAGGATGCGGAGGACACCGGTTCAAGTCCCCCCATGGACTTGACTAGACCAACTGGTTGCTGGAGAGGTGCCAGTTTACCTCTTGGGCACTGCCGAGGTGCCCCTGAGCAAGGCACTGAACCCCCAACTGCTCTGGGCGCTTGTCAGGAGCAGCCCCCTCACTCTGACATCTCTCCATTGACGCATGTATATGTACTGTGTGAACAACAGAGTGTAAAAACTGAATTTCCCCACTGTGGGACTAATAAAGGAATATCTTCTTCTTCTTCTACTCAGTGTTATAGCCTGTTATGTCCATTTAGCTTGTTCTGATAACATATATTTGGAGAGACTACTGGAAAACCTGACAATAGAGCAATATTCATAAAAATAACAAAAATCAAATTTTGATTTCTGCTGCTGATATTGTGTGAGTGAAGATATGTGAAGATATTTTTTGTTTGAATAATGGCTTTGCATTAATTTTACCAGGAAGATAACCACCCCCAGTTAGCTGTGATTCACACATTTTGTTCCACATCATTTTAATACTAAATCCATCCATCCAGCCATCCATCAGTCCTACAATGTACATTGCTTGGCCCGGGTCGTGTTTGTCGTGATTGCCCATCCTTGTGTGGTTTCTTGTTGATTTCTTGCCTTGTCATTTTCAGACAGGCTTGTGGCCTGGGATAACAATGATGGTCAGTCTGTTGATCCACCACTTTGGTCCAGACTGAAATATCTCAACAACTAGTGGACTGACACTAGTTTTGAAAAGACATTTGTAATCTAGATCAATTTATTTGATCGATTGCTGTGACATTGCTTCAGTTATTGAAGACCCCTTGACCATAAGCTGACGCCACCAACAGGTCAGAAGCTGTCACTCACCGTGTTCACACAAACACTGAGCAGTTTGAGATTTTTGAAATGTCTTCACAACTATTGATAGATAGATAGATAGATAGATAGATAGATAGATACTTTATTGATCCCAAGTTGGGAAATTGTGGTGTTACACTAGCAGGTTATCAGCACAATATAAAAGAGAGAATATACACAACTATGTACACATAAAAAAGAGAATATGCACATCTGTACGAAGTGTGAAGTATATACAGACAATCTTGTTATAAAACTAATCTAATTCTAAGAAATGTAAACATTATACACTATAATAATAATAAGATAATAAAATAAAATGATATTATAAAATGATATGATATGATATGATGATATAGTAATAATGTAATGTTGTATAACATAACATGATATATATGTATGTACTGTATGTATGATACATGATATGTATGTATACATGATATGTATGTATGATACATATAATATATATATATATATATGTGGAATAGATATATAGCGCTGTGGTATAATAATATAATACAATTTACACGGCAATACACAATATAACATAATCTAATATGTATAATGCTCTATAATACACCTAACCAACAGTAGCTGGGGGTCTATTAATCATACTAATATATAAAAAAATATAGAAGAAGTAAAGAATAACACTCTATATATACAGTCAGTAGTGCAGATGTTAAAGTGAAATTGTGCAATGTTAGGTGTCGTAGGGGGTGGTAGGGGGAGCAGAGAGCTCTCTGCCAGCCAGAGGTGACGTGTTGAACAGCTTGATAGCTGTTGGTAGGAAGGATTGGATGGATTATCATAAAATGTGGGTCCCTTGAGGATAAACTGTTGATAAACTCCTGATCATCTGACTATTCATCTAGCGCTGTCTTCAGGTCAATTTTATTTTGTCCATAATTTGGTTTATTACCAAATAACTGCAAAACGAATGACATACCCATCAGCCTCAGCTGTTTACTGCTTATTAGCAAATGTTAGCACACTAATATACTAAACTAATATGGTGAGTCTAGTTAATACTTCCTGTTAAACATCAGGATGTTAACATTGACTATTTACATGCATATGAATATTTCACTGTTATTCAGAATATGGTAATGTAGGGTCATGTAAACAAAATATTCCATCTGGATATTGCAGATAGAGCGAAGGAACGTGGAATATGCTAATATTTAGGTTTTAGAAGCATTCCTTCGGCATGACAGCACATTTGGGGTTTTCACAGCAGTTTGCACCACACAGTCTCTTACCTGTTTGCAGTCAGCTCTGTGAGTTTTACACAAACCAGCTAGCCAGCACTACAGAGACGCATGCCCAAAAGAAAAGCCCACATTTCTGGAGAAACACACCTACTTTTATATATTACCAAAGACTTAAATATTGGATATGCGCAAATATAAGTCAGTCACCAGTTACGTTCGGCAGAGTATGGACGGCTAAGAGTAAACAGAAATATTAGTGCAATATTCATTTTTATTAACAGTGTAAACAGCTTAGTAGAAATATTATCTTTTTAGGAATAAGGGCAAAAAACAGAATATTTTGTGTATGTAAACATAGTCATCATGATTATGAGCATCTTAGTGTGTGTATATTGACATAGCTCAAAACACCACTCCTTTAAGCATTATATCTCACTGATAAGCATTTATTGAATGAACAACTATGTCAGCTAAGTTTGTTCTTTGACCTCCCCTGACTCAGCACCTCAGTGTGATTAGTCAAGCTCAAGTGCGAAGGTCTATAATGTTGTTTCTACTGGTTTCTCTGTAACACTTGATAATAAAGGCCATGATTTACACTGTAATTTTATGTGTATTTTTATTGTGCTATTCTTTTAATTTTTGAATAAGAGAGTATTCTTTCAGCTTACTTTTTATGTACTTAGCAGAGATATACTTACAAGAATATTTAAGTATGCTTGGCTCATACTGACAAGTATACAGAAAAGTCTTATATTTGGCTTATATTGGCCTACTTGTACTTAATGTTCTTAATTGAGATGTACTTAAGAAAAGTACATTTATGTATTTTTGCCTTAGAAAGGTATACTCGGCTTGCAGTTGTGCTTACTTTTGATAGAGTAGACTATCAAAGTGTGAGAGTTTGTACAAGGATGTTTTGATATGAATTTGCTTTGCAAATGATTTGCAAGTTTTTGGATTATCCGTTCACAGTAAAGGCATGCAAGAACAACACGTTTTATTTATTTTTTTAACCTCATCACAAACCATCAAGTCAAATAGCAAAAGTAGCAAGTCTCTATAATGTAATACATAAATCGTTGGATATAAGTTGAAGTATACAAAGTGTTTCACAAACTAAAAAGCAGAGATGTTCACAAGTCGGTTTTTGCAAGTCCAAGTAAAGTCTCAAGTCACTGTATGCGACTTAAGTGTTACTCAAGTCCCCATCTCTGCTAAAAAGTGGGCTACAAATATACAGTATATAAGTAGCCTATACTTGCATTATAAAAGTTTTTAAACTAGTGGTTTATTGAGAGTATCTTTGCTTTGATGCTTTCTTCCACTCTCTCCAGGCTCTTTCCTTGTTCCCTGCTTAATTACAAATACAAAAACACATACCTCATACACTCACCCAGGAGCCGCAGGAGAGAGTGAGAGAAGTGAAATGCCAAAGTGAATCTCATGCCAGCCATGCCAGTGGCTGATAATTAAGATGAATTATGTGTCAAGTTTGTACTAGTTGTGAGTTATTTACCAGGCCTTCCCACATAGAACAAGCTGCAACGTATCGAGTATAACCAACATATCGCCCATCCCTACCCAAAGTATCTATGGGTCGATACCACAAAAGGTAAGTGAATTTCTCCACTGTGGGACTAATACAGGAATATCTTAAAATGTAAGCGGTGTTTTGTTGTTGACCTGACCTTTTAATCCTTTGAAAGCAGGCAATTTCTTTGTAGTTTACTCAAAGCAACTTTTAAAAAAGAAAGACGTAGTAATCAGAATCGTCATGAACTCTCACCAGCTCTATGTTCATTTGGTTTTCAGTGACATGTGTTGAGGATGAGTTCATGAGAAGTGTTTCTCCTGAGGCCAGATCGGCTCTAATGGTCCCCTCACTTTGCTGACAAGTTCCAGATGTTTTAAAGCTGCAGCACTCATTTTTCCATCACACTTCACTTCATGGTGGAGATCTGTGTTTTCTGCATAGATTGGTAGTGATGTGAAAACAGTGCTTCCTTTAAACATTCAGTAGGCAGAATATATTTGACACCGCTGGGCCATAATTACCTTTCAGCATATTGTAATTCAAGTGTGAGAGACTTCTACACCTCCTCAAGGCTCTGCTTTCAGGCTTCAGAAAATCTAGACCGCGATAGACTTTGGTTTTCCAGATCAGCTCTGACTGGTTGTTTTTCTCCAGTCTACGGTTTCCTCAGAGGCACATCATTTCTTTCATCTTGCCTTTCTCATACATACTGTAGATCCATACTGTTAGGATATAGTGACCATTTTCTAACAAATTTTAATCACATTTGCTCAATTTCTACCCACTGCAGCTCAAGCTCAAGTCATATAAATAACTAACAACTCCCATTAATCATGTCTGATGACCCATGCAACAGTAAATTGCTCCTTACATACTGATTAATCAGTATTAGCAATCTAATAACACCATGTAATCATAAAACTGGTACATTTTACTGCACAACCACTTCTTTTACTTTTGATACTTTAATGACATTTGGCTGGCAATACTTCTGTCCTTTTACTTTGAGTAAGTATGATTTTAATGCAGTTACAATTACTGTATTTGTACTTTTACTTACATACAGGATCTAAGTACTCCTTCCACCACTGGTGTAATAGGGTATGACATTGTAAGGGCCATGGAATCAAGCTAGGTTACGTCGCAAATCAAGACCAGACAGCCTCAGCGTGGCCTCATTTGGCCTTTCGAGTGTAGGTTATTATTGGGTTCTCCATGGGAGCTCTGTCCTCCTTTGTTTTTCACATCCTGCCACTACCTCTCTCCAACAAGTCGGGGAGGAAAATGCTTGGGCAGAAACGTTTCACCCGGCTTCTGAAGCAAAGAAACACTGATTTCATCAATGGACACAGAAAAAAAATCACTGAACCCTTCAAGCATTCACATTCCTTCCTCTAATTCGGTTTCCATGGAGTAGTGGGAGTCTGGGTTGACGGTATGTGTTACACTGATTGCCTGTGTGTATTAAACTATTTTGTTTGGCTGGCAATGCTAGTAAGTAGCCTTACATGTCTTCAAATCAACACTGAATAACACTAATATTTGAAAGTCAAAATGTTTTTCATTCCACAAAATCTTGTGAGAATTTTGTTAACGCTGGTGTGTGTGAGTGTGTGTGTGTCTGTTTGCAAAGACTTCGCCTTTCACAAATAATCTCTTGTTTTATTTGAAAAAAAAAAAATATACAACAATATTCCCTCAGAATTTTGCACAGTAGTAAAATTATACGATACAAAATCAAACAGACATCAGTCAGTTGGTCCCAGTCTGGAGCCACGTCAGTATGGCAAGCTGTTTTAACATTCAATAGCTGACCTTGAATATCCACAATTAATATGAGCAATATCTACAATTGCATTTTGAGTAGTCACAATTACTCTGTGACAAGTCCGAATTCTTATTCCAGATATCTATAACGTCATTATGACTTGTCTAAATGACCGTTACAGATATCTGTAATTCAGTTCTGACTATGAGGGACTGCTGTGGATCAGATAATTAGAAAATGACATGAAGTAGAAAGTAGAAAAAGCTCATCATCAAGGAATCAGTGTTGAACCAGTTGTTTGTATATGAAATCTAAAAAGGACAATGTAGATATCTTCAGTTGAAGGAAATTAAACATATCATGAACTGGAATTATGACTAGTCAGAATTAAATTGTAGATATCTGAAACTGGAATTACAACTATTCATAATTGCCACTGATATCTGCAATGTGATATCCGAAGCTGTAGATATCCGCAATGTTAACTGCTGATATCTACAACTGAATTGCGGTTATCCATAATGAGAAACCCCATACACATAAATGGCAAAAGTGGTTTGAATTATACCAGTCAAAATGTAATTACAGATATCTAAAATGAAAGTTTTGGGTTTTGGGAATATCTTGAATTAGAGTTCTGATGCAAAATGACGCTGCAGATACCTCTAAAGAATATCATGTCCAACTATTAAAACGGTGTGCCATACATCAGAGAGTGATCCTGTGATCCTTATATCGCAGTTTATATCACAGTGGTTCATAAGAAAGAAACACAGATAGAGAAACAAAGATTTGCATCCCTCCCAGTGCCATTTGGTTACATTTTGGCTTCATGTTAAAAAGTGATTGCTGCCATAAAAGCAAAACATAAGTGAAATCATAACAAATTATAGTCTCTATACTTTCAAAATGTTAAACCACAGATCACATTTCTGAGGATGAAATCATATAGTTTTAAAAAAACAGATACTGTCACATTGATTGCTATCTTTGGTGATGCTGCCAAAAAAAGCTAGTGGGTGCATATAGGGACAGAAGCACGGTGATGTTAATCGGCGTGGGTGACAATGCCGGGGGGGGGACATGTATCTGTTTACACAGTTACATTGTGTTAGGGTAAGGTTACGTTTAGGTTGAGGTTAGGGTAAGGGTTAGGGTTAGGAAAGTAACATTTACACTTAGGGTGGGGCGGCAGTAGCTCAGTCCGTAAGGACTTGGGTTAGGATGCGGAGGACCCGGGTTCAAATCCCCCATGGACCAAGACCAACTGGTTGCTGGAGAGGTGCCAGTTTACCTCTTGGGCACTGCCGAGGTGCCCCTGAGCAAGGCACCAAACCCCCAACTGCTCTGGGCGCTTGTCAGGAGCAGCCCAGCCCCCACTCTGACATCTCTCCATTGACATGTATATGTACTGTGTGAACAACAGAGTGTAAAACTGAATTTCCCCACTGTGGGACTAATAAAGGAATATCTTCTTCTTCTTCTTCTTAAGTCTCCAGAAACTGAATGGAAGTCAGTGTGTGTGTGTGTGTGTGTGTGCGTGTGTGTGTGTGTGTGTGCTCCTCTCTCCTGCTACTATTCAAACACAGCAATTGAACTAAGTGCTAAATGTAACTTTGATATGTTAAAGAGATAGTTTGGATGTATGAGGTATTTATACCAGTCAGTGTGATGCCGGCAGCAGTCAGTGATCAGCACGCCCCCAGTTTGGAGAAACAGGCAGAAGCATGAACACAGGAGCAAAGCAATACGCTGCTGTGGACGATGGCAGCATCAAAATGTATTTTAGCAACCTAAAAGAAAGACCCACCTAAAAACACATCAAATATCCGTTTAAGTATACCCTATATTTATAACATTTCTATTTTGCCACCAGACAGCATCTTCCAATGGGGAGTTGAACTCTAATAAGGTATTGATAAGTTTCACTTTCAGTTCAGTTCCCTGTCAGAAAATATTCTAAACATAGCGTACACTAAAGTGACACAGAGTATTTTTGGGGTGGGCCTTGTTTTGCACTACATGCTGAAGCCCTGGTAGCTGAAGGATTCAAGGACGGGGCTACATGTCTCCTGAGCAAGGCAGGCCATCCTATTGTTTTCACAGCTGTCCTCATTGCCATGGGCAATATACACCCCATCAGCAGAGTGGATAGATGGGTCCTCATCGAAGTAGTTGTGGGGTCGCAGCAGGACCCCGCCCCCATTGCCCACGGTTACTGTGTTGGGGATGTCTTCAGAGTGGGGGATATGGAGGAAGCCTGTGGTCACCCAGGCAACCAAGTCCTGCAAACACATGTTCATATACATCATGCAAATTCCTTCAGCTAAGTTATCAAAGTTCAAGTTTACGTATGTGTTTGTATTATCTGGTTGTTATTTTTACATGTAGATTCCATCTCAACACACCTCATCTTCAATGCTTTCGTTGTCTTCGATGAACTTGCTGAAGTCGACAGCTGGAGTCCATATGTTGTATTGATTGTATGGACTGCTGCTTTTCTGCTCTAAGTCCTTATGCTTGGTGATGGCAACCTTATACCTGAGACAGACAGAAAAGGCACAGAGATGGCATTCTCTGAGATCAGAAGTGATATCATCGGACCTTCCCATCTCTTGCCTTGAATACCTTTGTTGGTTGGATTGGTTAGGTTTATGTATGAGGAGTGAGAGTAATTCAGTTTAGGGTAAGAATATCAGGATAAGCCAGCCAGAGGCACGAGGCAAAGGTGCGAGTCATTTCTCGTTTCTGCCACTTTGGGTTTAATCCAATAAACACACTAAACTCAAAAAAAAGTTTGGAAATTGGTGTTTGGTGGATTATTTCTCTATTGTTACAGTGCTAATTGTCATGATATGTTACACCATTAGAAAGCCTGTTTATTTAGCTTCACAATTTTGTAAGGATCATGCATTTGTGGGATGAGCAGCACAGCTGATTATGTGGGTAGTAAAATTTGCCAAAATTCTCTGCCAGTCCTAAACAGTTTATTCTCCTGTTGGTGTTGACTCTTGTTTTGAGCTCCACATGCTGCCGATCAGGCACCACAAGACCAGACCACAGGATCACAAAGTGATCTGTTTTATTCTGAAAAATCAGCTTTTTCAAAACCAACATGGTTCAATTAAAAATTTTGCTTCAAAACAAAACTCCTCATCTCTTCTCTGACATGATTTTGACATCAGATGATTTGCTTCCACTCAGGTACCAATCAACTGGAGCTCAAAACAAGATCCAGTACCTATAGGACAACACACTGTTTAGCATTGGCAGAGAAATTTGGCAAATTTCACTTGGGAGCTACCCACATAATCAGCTGTGCTGCTCATCCCACAAATGCAAAACCCTTACAAGTTGGAAACAAACAAACCAGGTTTATGTAAAACACACATCAACCATGACCATATTTTTCCAACAAGCCTTTGGTACAGCTCTACTTGTTCATTCTCAAGACTGAGGGCAGGCTGGCGCGACAGTGACTCACTATCGCACATCAATGAACAAGTGTTTGTACAAAAAGTACAGGCTGAACCTTGCTGTTTGACAGTAGATACCTCTTCAGTACAATACAAGGACATATTTGACATCAAAACTGTTATTTCTTCACATTCTTTTGATAATGTTGGTTCATTTTTGTAATGTATGTTTTAAACAAATTCTGGCCCAAATTTACACTTTGCACCTTTAAAATGAGACTCTCGCCTCACAGCAAGAGGGTCGCAGGTTCGATTCCAGCTTGGGACTCTTCTGTGTGGAGTTTGCATGTTCTCCCCGTGTTAGCGTGGGTTTTCTCCGGGTACTCCGGCTTCCTCCCACAGTCCAAAGACATGCTGTTTAGGTTAATTGATGACTCTAAAATGCCCGTAGGTGTGGATGTGAGCGTGAATGGTTGTCTGTCTCTATGTTGTCTGTCTCTATGTGCCGTGCAATGGACTGGTGACCTGTCCAGGGTGAACCCGCCTTCGCCCAGTGCCAGCTGGGATCGGCTCCAGCCCCCCCACGACCCCTAACGGGATAAGCGGTTGACGATGGATGGATGGACCTTTAAAATGAGTATGTTACATTATCTAAAATAAAATGTATCTACGTCAGTGTTGACTTTTGGTTTCACACAGTGCAAACCTCAGTCTCTGGGGTCAAAATCCTGTGTTGACCGACTCATGCATCCTGTCCTCTTCCCTACATGGACTTCTGTGGAAGTAAGGCTGTAACAGCAAAACCACTGAGTGCACTGATATGATTAAAGGTGTGTTTTACTGAATAAAATTCGACATGTTTAACACAACTTTCATCATCATCAAGGCAAAGTTGTTGTCCACTCTCACCTGTCCCAGGACATGGCCCTCTCCTCGGGCTGGCTCTCTGGAAGGTGGTCCCCAGTGAAGCTGAACACCTGCAGTCTGTAGGAGCGCTGGTGGCCCCAGCGGTTGGTCTTGTTGCTGGCAATGTGGAGGTAGCGAGGAGTCTTGGTGTCGAAGCGTAGAGCTGCCTCCTGTGGAGGTGTCACAGTAGACATTAGGCTTCATTCACACGAGATCAGGAGTAATGGCAGCGCTCTGCAGGGTTGCGCAGAGGTCCAGGCGAATCACTTCAATGGCCCATTAACTGCGACAGTTAACATCCTCTGTTTCCACATGGCTGGGTTGTACAGCACTGGATCTCCAGTGAAATGATTTGCCACCACAACATAATGTTGGTTGTGTTTCTCCAAAATGTGATTATGTTTCTACCTTTCTGCCACAGGCCACTGTTTTTTTACTGCACTGCCTGCAGCCCAAACGCACATCACCCATTCAAAATGAATGGATAAACTTGCATTTGCGCTGCACTGCCTGATCTTGTGTGAATACAACCTTAGTGCCACTAAAGATTCAAGAGTTACTTGACAGCAACACTGGTGGATTAAGAAATAGTTCATAAATAAACAGTAGGGCTCGGACGATACGTCTATCTCCCGATTCAATACAATCACAATACTTAGGTTCCGGTTCGATAAGAACTTTGATTCTACAAATACTGTGATCTGATATTACAGTTTATTGTGATTTTTGCTAACTTGTTTTAACAGTAGTACAAGTTGAATCATAAATTTTTAAGGACCTTTTCTTTGAAAAATATCTAAATCTATACAGTAAAAATATTTGACTTCAGCATTATGTAGTCAGAGATGTCCTGAAGTCAAATACAGTACATCAGTCATTGTCATTATTTATTAAATTATTTCAAAGTACACACAAATCTGAGGATAAAGGCATTTCCCCCACAATGTATTGATATTTCCTTTTAATTTATGTGTAACATGTAATATTTTATTCCTCTGGTGAATATATTCCAATCAATCTTATTTCCATGTATTATTTTGTAAACACAGTTCGCCTTGTTAACACCTTTTGAAAACCGACCTTAGTCCTACGTGTCTACTTCCTCGAACTTTTCCAAGGTGGTCTCTAGCTCTCCCAATGTCGGTATATGTTGTAGCGTCGACCCATTTGACCACAGAGATGAGAGTGACGACCGCAAGTTACTTATCTGTTCAGCAGCACAGAGGTGCTGAACAGATAGTGTGCAGGGGTTTATAGAGCTGGCTTACTGCTGCTGTAAACAAGATTAATGAGACACAGTTTACAAGCTGTAAAACCTGAGCTGAGAGAGGTTAAAATACTACATACAGATGAGGGGAACCGCAAAGTTCGTGAACTACTAACCTTCTGGCTGGTTCAGGCACAGCCACTGAACTCCACAGTGAAACTCTTTTCATCAAAGGAGAACACAGGAAATGTGACCCTAAATGAAACCTAAATGCAATTTACTACAGTATTTAAAGAAAGTGAAAGAGGCCAGACCTGTTCTGTTTTGAGCTGCTTTTCCACCAGATGAGGGACCATAGCGTAGCGATCAGGCATCCATGGCAATGACACATTGACATATTCCATGTCTTTTGTTTGGAAAAAGTTATTCACTCCTGCAGGGGAAATTAAGCAAAACATTTAGTAATAACACTTCTTTTGGGGCACTGGGCTTTTTAATACCCCCCATTAGTTCTGTGTCTATGGAAGTGTTTGGGGCACTAAATTGAAATTAAAATGTAATCTCACAACAGCATTTTCATTTCCCACTTACATATGAATTAGTTGGGTCAACAGTTTAATTAAATTCAATATTTAAATTGGTATTTTCACGACTAGCATGGACATTCTCTCACAATATTAAAAATTGAAAAGCTGTTTAACATTTCAAGCCGCGTTCAAATCCGCGACCTTCTTGCTGTGATACAACAGTGATAACCACTGCACCATGATATCAAAAAATCAATTCAAATTTGAAAATGAAAGTGCAATATAAGCACAGTAACTCAATTTTGCATTTTTAGATGCATCATTTAAGTCACAATTGAAATTAAAATGTAACAATTCATTTCCATTTCAACATAAGTATAACTTTGTGCACTTTTGCTGACAATTTGAAAATGAAAATTCAAAAGCTGCTTGACATTTCCATCATTCAGTATTCAAATGAGAAAATGAAACGCATTGGCCCCAACTGCAATTACATTTCAATGCAGTCATGCTGTACACCTGAATAAATGAAATGGCTAATGCAAAACGCTTTTTCATTTTCAAGCTCTAGCAACCTGTCAATCATCCTCATAAGGCGGGACTAAGTAAGCTGGTGGTTCTGTCCATCTAGCGGAAGTACCGCAGTTGTTTATCTGCCTGGGGTGAAATGGCAGCTGGGCTGATAATAACCTGATTAATCTAGCAAACAGTCATGACAGCAGAGAAAATAAGTGAAGCCATTGCGGAATACTCACATCGCTGTCTCACTCGTAATGAGGTTGTGTTTTTTTAACTTAAGACACTCACACATCTGGTCATAGGGGAGGACCAGCTTTGGACATTCCACTTAAATTAATAGACATATAAATGTTGAATGGTAAAAAAGGACAGATATAAATATACTGTAGACATAGATATAAACATAATAATATAATAATAATAACAACAATAATAATTATTATTATTATAATATAACAATACTTATTATTATTATTATTATTATTATTATTATTATTATTATTATTACTATTATTATTATTATTATTATTATTATTGGGTTTATTTTTATTATTTTATTTAATTCCATTTTAATTTCAATTGTGATTTAAATTGTGCGTCTTGAAAAATGAAAATAATATTTCTGCTGTAAAGTGAGAATGTCATAAGAACACACAAGAACAACACACTAAAGGCTGTAAAACGGAGTTTTACTTAACTTAAAGCGAATAACGCCCACTTAGATTAAGTCATAATCACATTAGAATGCATTATTGCAACAGTTACTCTATCTATTATCACAAATTATTGTGAATGAGTGCCCATAATTATAATTAGACAGTGCTATAAGCACATTATAACGCATTTTAAGTAATGCATTATTGACATGGGGGTCCAAGAGAGTGTCTCTAACATTTTATACATACTATGATTATATATATATATATATTAGTTAGATATTGCTCTCTGCCCTGCACACATAAACAGGTTGAAATATACTACCACTCACCCAACACGTCCAGGTCTACCTTGAAGTTGATAAAGTGGGTGTGGATGTTGCCTAACACCATGTCCGCTACTTGGTGTCCGTGTTTCAGACTACCGTCAATCAGGTAAGAAGAGGCGATGTAGCCAGTTGCGTGCACCTTGGCCTCTACTGCCCCGTTCTGGTAAAAGATGAAATCCCACACGTAGTCATAGTTCCCAATAGCCGTGATTGTCCTGAACACCAGGGCGCTGTTCACCATACCCCCGTAGTTTTTGTGGAAATAGTCAGAGAAGTGCCTCCGCAGGGGCTGACCCATGTTGTGCTCAAATATGCAGATTGAATTCCTATATCGGACCGGGGTTGGGACATCTATGTAACGGTATGTGTCCACGTAGGTGGCCTCAGGGGGGCAATCCACACCACGGACCAGTTCGTATGCGAAGCGTCCTATGCCAGTGCCCGAGTCCAGAAACTTGGTCATCATCAACCCCGGAGTGGCTGAACCGTACACCGACATGGCCTCCTGTACGCTCAGCTCGTAGACTATCCTCTCACCTTTAAAACGCACATCAAACACACGCATGCCAGTGAGAGAGCTGAGCCCGAATGCGAAGCTCCAGTCCATGTACAGGACTTGATTGTTGTTGATGCTGTAGCGCTTCCCCTCTGCGTAAAACAGCTGCGGGCCGATCTGCAGAGGCTTGTGCTTGGGTTTCAGTGAACCATATTCCGGCGGCTCCTTGTAAACTATTTTTTTAAGAGACCCCGTGTCATATTTATGTACAAGTTCTTCTACAGTGTCGAAGTATTGACCGTTATAAAGCAGCCGTTCCACTCTCCAGTTTGACGCGTTTAAGCTCTCGTGGTTGATCAACATCTCAAAACCCACCGGGTAGATGTACATGCCGCTCATATCCCTAAAGAAGGAAAGCCAAGTCTTTCTGTCCCCGGATCGGACTCCACGGGGCATCTGCTCGTACGGGTTCATTTTCTTGCTCAGATCCACGTCGAAGCTCTCTTTCATGAGCTTCTCCAGCTTGGGGAAGATCTCAAAAAAAAATTGGTAAAGCAGATGGTATTCGCCCATGGTGACCGTGCGCGCAGTGATAGGCAGTTCCATCTTGTACTTCTCCATGGTGACATCTTTGTGGTATGTTGGGTTGGGAAGAGGCCCCACCACGTATTCCTTAATGTAACCTTGGGCACCGTGGAAGACCACCGCCGTCGCCTCTTTAATCGGACTGGCGCCTTTCCCGTCCAAGTAAGCCAGTGCGTCCGCTTTTTTGGGCAGAGATCGCTCTATTAAAAACAAGACATTATCCGACGGATTGGTGATCCACTTGGTGGATATGTCCAAGTCTTTCTGCTTGAACATGTACTGCTGGACCTGCGAGTACTCCTCCTGGGTAAGGTCAGCGAACACGAGGCTGCGCTCGTCGTGTTTGCGCTTCAGGGGGTGGACGCGCTGAGCGGAACATTTGGGTGTCCTGCTGGACTGGATGCCAATCAGGACGATGTTGAGAATGATGGAGACAAGGACAAAAAGGACGAGCGCCCATTTCACTACAGAGTTCATCCTCTGCTCTACCATTACGCGCGGGTTTCTTAGACAACGGCAGGAGACGAATGAGCTCTGAGCAGGACCAAGTAAGAAAAGAGGGACGCGCTCCTCAACTCTTCCGTTTCCCAGCCCTCTCTAAATCCTCGCACATCCCATTTCATCATTCCTCCGCCCTCTTTGAACGAACTGTTGTGGAATTCCATGCAGCCTCTGTTCAGTTACACAAGCCAATATGGTAAGTTTACGCACGCTGTATAAGTGTGTAAATAGTGGTGGAAGAAGTATTCAGATCTTTTTTTGTTTTTTACCTAAATGTAGCACTGCTACAGTATAGAAATACTCTGTTAGCTTACAAATAAAAGTCATGCTCACTTAAGTAAAAGTTAAAAGTATTAGCATCAAAATATACGTAAGGGGAGACAACCCATAGGGCAAAAATAAAAATAACTTCCCCAGTGCATTACTTACATTAAGACGAAGCTTATTTATTGTATTATTTACAGTTTTACTTTTAATTATGTTTAAATATGCAAGTGATGTGTTGTCTTAACAAATCTGTTTTAAATTGCATACTTTCATGTTGGAAATATGAACATTGGAAAAGCCAGAGTCAAAATTATTCTCTTTTTTCACCTAATAAATAAGAAAATGCTGTACAACAGCTATGAAAAAGATATGAATGACACTGGGAAGTTTGGTGCTACTGAGATTTCTGGCTCAGAGTCATGAGAAAAAAAAAACAAATTTTGAGAAAGGTATATATTGTAAAGCCCAGCACATTTTCATCCCAACTGGTCACATACCGCTGCTTTTTCAGCGTCATTTAGAAAACATTTTCATCTGTCAGTTCAGTATTAATGAAACCTCTTCGATGTGAGACTTCCAGATTTCCAGTGACCTGGACAAATTAGGACCTTTTTAGAGATAATACTGAATTTAGTATACTGGTGATTCTCAGCATGGAAATGATTGTTCAATACATAATTATTCCAGTTACTGTAATTGTTAGCTGATCCAAACAGGAAACCACTTAGATAACAATCATCAATGCAGTCCCTCAGACTGGTCTCAGTGCAGTCCCTCAGACTGGTCTCAGTGCAGTCCCTCAGACTGGTCTCAGTGCAGTCCCTCAGACTGGCCTCAGTGCAGTCCCTCAGACTGGCCTCAGTGCAGTCCCTCAGACTGGCCTCAGTGCAATCCCTCAGACTTCTCTCAGTGCAGTCCCTCAGACTGGCCTCAGTGCAGTCCCTCAGACTGGTCTCAGTGTAGTCCCTCAGACTGGTCTCAATGCAGTCCCTCGGACTGGTCTCAATGCAATCCCTCAGACTTGTCTCAATGCAGTCCCTCAGACTGGCCTCAGTGCAGTCCCTCGGACTGGTCTCAATACAGTCCCTGAGACCGGTCTCAATGCAGTCCCTCAGACAAGCCTCAATACTGAACCTTAAGCTGCTCTCTATGAAATCCCTCACACTGGTCAATATTTATTAATTTTCATTTATTATCCTAGAGGTCACCACAGGTCATTTATAAAATGAGGTCAAGTTTCAAAAAATGGTCCATCTGACAACTAAACTAAACTTAATGCCATCAGTTTTCTTAACTCAACAAAGTGACTGAGGATATCAGAGCCACAGACACTGACATGAACTGTTTTAATGTGTAGCATAACCCATCTATGTATCCAAAATGAATGAATCTGAAATTAATGACTAGTACTTGTACTGGTAACTGTATGAAGGATGACAATTGAAATGAATGACTAGTACTACTGGTTACTGCATGAAGCGCATACACATGCCCCCCTCGTCTGGTGGGAGGGGCTTCGGACAGAGGGGGAGAGAGGAGAGCTATAGAATGAGGGATGTATTTCCAAATTATGGCATTTAATGTTTTTTTGTTTTCACCCTGGGCTACCACCCGAATCACAATATACTGAAAAGTCATTATTGAATTTTTACCCAATAACACCAAAAAAACACTGCCTCCCCCAGCTTTAAACAATAATATTGCTAATGTGAATTATTTTTAAGGAAAATTCACCGTATCAAAGGACAGACCAGTGATCCATGAACTTGAAAGCAGTAACATTACTGCATTGAACAGTGTTTCACCAATTTTTTTTGCAAAATGCAAAACAGTAAAAGAAAAACAGTACTCTATGTAAGAAATGCCCCTGCATGATTTGCAGACAGTGTATTTTCATTAGTACATCTTCAATCACTACATCTTTCAAGATACAAGTCCAGCTCTTCCTTCAAACCCCAGGGAAGCTGGCAAACAAGACATCATGGATTTACAACATCCTACAAACAGCAACAATCGAGATACAAATATCCATTTTCTCCTGCATGGCCACTAAATCAGACCACTGACCCAAACCACCTTCGACCCTTCAAGGTCTCCAAGAGTCAGCAAGATGGAACGAGCAATTCACATTCCAGTGTGAGCTGCTAGTCTGCTAGTTTAAATAAGCATTCATATATTAATATGAATGATTATCATTAATACAATTCCATCAACTCTGATAACACTAACAGCATGTTTAGCGCTATTCTGTGTGTTTCACTCTAAAAATGCTAAAACTACTATCAAAAAATGTAAAATTAGAAATCATGCTATATTTAAATTTTAATAATGTTTTGCTCTGTTTTGGGGGAAGCATGCTCTTAGCTAGTCTGAAGATGTGAACAATAGGAGGTTAGTCATGAGGTTAGGAATGAAAGCTTGCAGAGCCTAAACCAGGAGCTCTCTCCCAATGGGAACTTTCAAATCCTTACTGGCTGACTTGCTCATCATTGCAAGATCCAGACATCACCCTTTGACCCCAGCACATCTAACTTCATTCTTCATGAGAAGCCACCACAGGGAGCAAGCAAGTATTTCTACACAATCCTCATCAACCTACTTTAAAACGCTGGCGCTTCATAATTTGTAACTTTGACTGACTGTTGTAGCGTTGATTTGACTTGCTGCACTGATGTCATTTCATCTGTTTTTCAGGTTTCTCATACCAACTACACATTCATACAGTAGCCATAGCAGTTTCCTCTTTCCTCACTGTGTCTTGTTTGTAAAGTGTTTAGTAGCTACTTAATGCTCTAGTATTAGTAATACATGTGAATGCAATTGAACGTGAAAGATTTTTTTGTGTTTGCATCTCAGTCACTTAACCTTAAAAGACCTATGCCCTTGAAAAAAAAAAATCAGAACTAAGATAAATAACAATCATAATTCTAATTGACCTCTCTTGTGTGTGCTGTGTCTTGTGTACAACCACACAAAAACACCTGAACTATCCCTTTAACTTTCAGCTAGTTTCTGTCTTACTTATGGTAACTCCTGGTGTGGTAAGACCACATTCAGAGGTGGTCTGGATTACATTCTTTTAGCAGTGTGTCGCGAATGTGTCCTGGGCTACATTAAGGACCGCCTACTCAGCTGACGTCCCGCTAGGATCTGCTGGTCTCACTGTGCTCCTCAGGTGAATAGACGGAGAGATGGGAGAGCTTGTCTGCCTCGCAGCATGGAAACAGCTTCTGTGCTCTACTGTAGTCTACTGTATGATACAACTGTATTTTATTAAAATATACCTTATCTATGGGCTGCATAATCTACGGCAGTGTTTTTCAACCAGGGTGCCATGAGATATTGTAAGGGGTGCCATGGAAAATTAGCCAATTTTCTTAATTGGTCTAAAAAATCAATGACATGCCATCTACAAGTGACTGTGCTTTAAAAGTAAAGTATTTTCCTCCGTGTCACTAGGTGGCATGTTCGAGTTCCAGGTTCAGATTTACTTTCACCGGGGATGCGACGGCACCGTCTCCGTTGTGCTTGGTGTGTGGCGAAAAGCTATCCAACAGTACCATGGCCCTAAGTAAACTTCAGCACCATCTCCAAACAAAACACCCGATGCTTCAAAACAAGCACACAGACAATTCTGTTCGCCTGTGTGAAAACACGGAGAAGCAGGCAACCTTTATGAGAAAAACCACAAAGGTTAATGAGCGAGCCCTCAGAGCTAGCTACCATGTTGCTGAACTTGTAGCAGTCATGAATACTACCTGCCTGCAAAGCCACAGGAGATGCTCAGCTCTGATGCCATAAAAGAAACAGCCTAAGTCCCTCTCTGGGATAACACAATTGCGTTGCACAATCGTGGTTTAAAGCTAAGCTTTGCTGACCTACCTTTGGACAGTTTTTGGCTGACTGCTGCAAATGACTTCCCCATTCACAAAGCTATTTCAACATTACTCCCATTTTCCACGACATATCTGTGTGAGCTGAGCTGCTGAGGAAAAGCTTTGTGTGTGTCATTATTAAGCTAAAACGTGTCATTTTATAATATTTTTGGTTGGAATTTTTAATGTAAAAAATGTGCCATGGCTCAAAAATGGTTGAAAAACACTGATCTACAGACTATCAGACCAGGCACACAAAGTGCATTATTACCATGCTGTCAGTGTTTTTGTTCCTGTGCTTTTCACAGAGCTGACACCCACCCACTCTGTCTCCTCCCTGGCTGTCTGAGGCTCTGTATCCTGCTGTTGTCTAGTAAAGGCAGCGGTGCCGGCAGTGCAGAGGCCCCCAGGGACCGCTGGTACAATAACCTTTTATTTTGATGTTAATAAAGTGTCAATAAAATGTACCACACACACAAATATGTAGGATATTACTACTGACATTCCTGTAGTACTACGTCACATCTGCTGTATTGGCCATGTGTTTACTATGTGCTTATTTGCAAATAGAGCAGGGACACAAGTGGTCACTCAACATGCATGTAGAGATCCATTCTAATGCCAGGCATGAACAGATGTACTTAAAGGTGACCGCTTGTGTTTAAATTAATTAAAGTAAGTTGTTGCAGCTTAGTATTCAATTAGTTTGAACTTCTGCTGAGCAGGCTATTAAGTTGAAATGAGTTATTGCAGCTTACTTTTCAACTAGATGCTGTTTAACTTCTGCCAGCCAGTAAATTAAAGTACATTATTTAACCACCTGGTTATTGTTTAACAGAATTTCTGTTTATTCTCTTTTTTCAGAGTTTTTTAAACATCTGAAACTTACAAATGAAAAGTGTCACTAAATTCAAAAGCTATAAAAGGTATGTATTTCTATTGTAAAACAGAATAAAAACGAACTACTGAGAACTAGACTGAAGCTGATCTAAACTGGACATAAAACAACAATTAGGCTCATTGAAAAGAGAAATGTGAATTCAAGAAAAAGAATTTAAAAGTATTTTCAAAAATAAGGGATATATGCTGTTGGAGTAGAAATTAAAAAAAAAAAAAAATCAGTCATATGTCTCTGTCTCCGGGGAGAATCAGGTTTTCATCTACATCTGTGTTATCCTTTTTTCGCTGTCCATTCAACTGACTCAGTAGGCTATTGGAGAATTTCTCTGTTGGCTAACCCATGAAAATAAGTAAATGTGCATAGTGGTGGTATTACCAGCAATTTACAGTTATAAAACATATCACCACACTCATCATGTAATGTGAAAACAGTCTCAATTATTTTTGAGGAACAGAACTGGACTGTTTTTGGCCCTTGTGAGTGGTTTCTGGAAGCAGTAACCAGCACTGGGAGAACAGGATGACACAAAGCAGGGTTCAAATGTTCACCAGTTTAATGAGACATACAGGAGTATACAGTATATGACAAACTGGTTACATGAAGTTCAAGTGGGTAGATAACGTTATAGTAGATAAAAAGCACCAGAGAAAAGAGGATAGGATCAGATAAGGTGAGCCAGGGAGTAAAACTGATGCTACAAATCAAGAAGGACAAGGTCAGATTTATCTCAGTAAGAGGTGTAACAGATTATTCATAACAATAATTGATCTCCAGTTGACTCATATGACTAATTTCTGAACTCAACATACATGTTAAAAAATTTGTGCTGAAAAGGTGAAAAGACTGAAATAGTAGCCTAATGAATTGTAAAGTTAGACCGTATTTTAACTCTGTCTCACGATTTTATGGGTGGCACCCCTGAAACAGCCTGGAACTGGCTCAATGACACACTGGAGCCACCCTTAGCATCACCCTTCCCCTAACGGTAGGCACAAATGATCGGTGGGTTTTCAACACCAGCTTACCACAGCCTACTCTTTGTTAGCAGCGGTGCTGTGGCCACCTGGCGTAATGGGATGAATCCCTGTGGGACGTCAAAAAATACCTAAAGTTTTTCATGGCCATTCAGCTCCGTCACTCACCACACGTCATTTGAACATGAGAACGTGCTGAGAAAGTGGGTTTGCATTTTTTTTAAATTTTATTTTTATTCTTCTCAGATGATATCACTGTTTGTTGTGTGTAGAGGTGTGTGTGTGTGTGTGTGTGTACTGTGATGGTGGCACTGAAACAGGGGAGATGGAGACAGACACACACAAGAACATGTCAGCCGGCTGCACTGTGCTACTCCTCGAAGCTTTAAATATTTCTATTTTTAATCCCAATAAATGGTATTGGGCTAAGGTAAAATACAAAAGTAACATGTGTCCAAATAAAGTAGTTTTCATTGTTAGTGGCAGAGACCACTATTCCAACATGTCTCTATCCAAACACTTTATTTTCAACATCAAAACCACCATGGCTACCCTTGGGGTCACTTTAGATTTAGGCCACCAAGCCACAATAGTTAGGTTTAGGGTGGTTGGGTTAAAAACTACTATGTTTGTACAGAAAATATATTTCTAATGATGGTCTGTGGGAGTCCATGTCGGGAGGAGGGGAGGTCGGGGTGAGGAATGGGTCAAACAAACACAGGATTCCCAACCAGGAGACAGCTGTTTGTTATAACTGATCTTATTGAATGAGTACTCATCCCTGGATGCTGTATTTTTCCACTAGTTCAGCTAAGTAGTCATCCACTGAACTCGGATAATCAGTGTTGTCATTTATCAGACCACTGTGACATGTAACCTTGATAAACAGAAACCAGATGTAGCTCTCAGTTCCTCTTTCAGTTCCTCATTCATCCTCCCATCAGTTACATCTGCTAGAACTGATGCTATTGCAGCATCTACACTAACCTCTTCAGAAGCTGCCATTGTGTCATCTCTGTCATCACTCACACACACACACACACACACACACACACACACACACACACACACCTAAGCTAACCCTGTAGCTGCCAGTAGCTCCTCACAGGATGCTGATTGCTCCATGCATTGGCTTGCCGAACACATTCCTCCTGGTCATTCTGGCAAAAAATTGAATCGAAGGCAATTGGACTGAGATTTGTCCCTGAAGACGTTTCGCCCCTTATCCAAGTGGCTTCATCAGTTCGAACGCTGCAGTCTAACTAGTCTGACTAGTGGGGACTAGTGGGGACTGAATATGACCTTGATGAATGAGAACATACACAGACTCCTGGTCATTGCAATAGCTCTGCAGGTGACCCAATGTGCATAATGCAATACAGGAGTAATGAAATTATACGATACAGGAGGTTACTAGATCAAAAATTATCTATGGCAAAAAAAAAATGTCCACTAGTCTAAAGCCTGCCTAGAGATACTACAGGAGCATACTAGAAACCAGCAGGTGTAAAACTAGGCATAGTCAAAATTTAGATTTGGGATTTATATCCATCCCATTTATGGGCTAAAATTTGGATCACATTTCCAGATGACGTGAGATTTTTGGATTTTAGTACTTTCAAGGCGTAATGTATTTTAAAAGGAGAGATGGGTGATGGGTAATCTTGTCTCTACCGTATTTACATGTGCATGTCACAGCTCAGACAGTAATGCTGCAGGGTCTCTGTCATGACAAGAAAATGAGTCATTTAAACTTGTAGTGTTTTAATCCTGTGTCACTTTAATTTTATGTACCTTGTTTGATGTTTATGGTTTGATTTATTTTGTGTATTTTCTGTATGTCGAGTGTTTTTGGTGGATATGAGGAAAAGTGTGCGATGTGTAGGTTGTTTTATGATAGACAAACAAACGTGAGTTACAGTATATTGCTGTCTGTGATCTCTTAATGTACTGTACACCCTTGAAAAAAACTTTTATTTTCATCTTTCTTGTCCCTGTTGTCAAACAAAAACAATAAACAGGACTAATAATGTGTCATATTTATTGTCTTTGATAATTTACCCAATATAAAGAAAACAGCACCAGTGACCACTCAGTGAACTGTTGGCTCTTGGAGGAGAGATAAAATGTTTATGTTTAAAGAAATCATGCTCCTCCCCCAAGATTTCTAACTCCTCCAGTTTATCTTTTCCATCCTCCCTCCACTGTCGGAAAATCTGCTGGTTAACATGTTTGTAGCGGATGATGACTGAGACATGAAGAATATGAAATGTGGTAATGAAAATATTGATGAAGCCACAGTATACATCTTCACTTTTACATCCTTCTAGAAACTGTTTGTTTGACCTCTCAGGGCGCTAAGTGGTGAGACTCTTCATTTACAACCAGCCTGGTGAATCTCACTAGATAACAACCCAGTATGGTCCTGACCAGATGACTTACAGGTCAACAGGTCAAATACTTGGTCTTTCTCTGGCAGAGAAGTGGTGAAACACAGACACATTATGGAGGCAGAACAATCTAATTCTGACATTACAGTCTACATGAATTGATGTGTTGTGCTTCACTAACATCTGCTCTAGTGACAGGAAGTTGTTGACATAAATTCATTCAAAGCAGGTTAAAATAGTTGCTTGTTGTAGACCAAAACCTTCTCTCTTATGTTAATCAGGTCATTATATCTGTCTGCATCGATACTTTACATGTGTATCTTATTCACAAATTATAGCGGATCTTAAACATCAAGTTGCGTAGTTATTGTTATATTTGATATATATTTTAATCTACGGTAGTTGAAGTGTATTTCTCCATTTTATGTTGATTGTGAACCAAACATAAATTGATTCATATTATTACACCTGCTCAGAACCTATAGAACTAATTTCCTGATAATCAACTCTGTGTACAAGATTCATCTGTGACGTAATTGTTTGATTCATTTTAATTCAGTTGATCAAGTTTTATTCAGTGGTTGATGTCTTGTGTTTGGTTTGTATCTGAAAGAGACGAAGCCCAGATTTCAAATATGGAAGAATGAATCCTGCTGAAACAAGTCAATTAGTTTAATCTAACAAAGGAAGTTTTACTAAAGAATCAGAGTAGTTTTTCAGGTGGAGGAGAATCCTGTTCTCCCACCAACTAAACGCTGCACCCCTTTCTCAACTGATGATAAGAAGCTTCACACATTTAGTCTAGAGAGTCTTTCTGGGGCTTCAGGCTCTTCGGGGTGGTTCAGCTCTTAGAGCTGGGCCCCTCTGCATTCCCCCTCCATGGGCCCATAAACCACAAGAGGGTTGGGGGGGAACACTCCAAGGACACCAGCTCTCCATCCTGAGGACTCAGGTCCAACACCTCACACCCAGATGATACCAGCACCCGGTCTACCTGAAAGGAGGCTCTGAGTTTGTTGTTGTTTGTTGTTGCCGCTCTGCCCTGACGGCTGAAACAGCTGCTGAAGCCTGAAGCAGCTCCGCTGAATCTACGTGCTGGTGAATCTCAGCCATTGTGAAGAGAAAAGACTTAAAGAAAGACTTTAGGTCCAGAATCTTTTGAATCCAGTGACCCATCCAGCTCCGAGGAGGGGGGTCTGAAGAAATGGCTCAGAGATGCCAGACAGAGAGAGACGAAGATGGAAACATGCATCGAGGTGACACGCCAGCCATCCAAAACGAGGGTGTCCGAGGAACCAAAGAGAGCCACTGAGGGGGAGAAACCAGCCAAGCCGGGTCGCACCGTTGGATCCAGAAGATCCAGACTGTTCCAGACAGAAGCTGCTGCCACTCTGCTCCAGACAGCACAACCTCCATCTAGCATCTACTCAGAGAGGCTGATGTATAGATGTATCTTCAGAGGAGAAAGAGTCTGATGACTAGACTAATGAACCAATTCATAGTCAATTAAGATTCATTCATTCATTCAATTATATTGTTAGTAGTGTAGTCCAGTAGTTAGTCCAATAAACACGTCATTTATAAAGAACTTGGTTACTTGATTTTCTGTATATATACAGTATATAAACTATTCAAATCTCTGTTCACTAGGCCAAGAACTCCGTAGCAACCATGAGATTATGAGACGCAACTGATTAATATCAAGTTTAATTATTTTTCCCTGCTTTTATAAAACTGGGTGGTGCCCCGATTAAATCCTCATATTGAAGTGAACTGTGGGTAATATCTAAAGTTGAATGTTACCCCTTTCCTTCATATTTTATGATAATTTGTCTTATGTAGCGTTATTGCATTGAGCAGATTAACAATTAATCATTAATTCATATCAAGATTCATATTCACAATTAATATTCCCAAATTATTAATTGTAAGACAAAGACATTGTTCTGCCTCCATAATGTGTCTGTGTTTCACCACTTCTCTGCCAGAGAAAGACCAAGTATTTGACCTGTTGACCTGGAAGTCATAAAAGGAAGGATGCAAAAGTTAAGATGTGTACTCTGGATTCATCAATATTTTCATTATCACATTTCATATTCTTCATGTCTCAGTCATCATCTGCTACACTTACAATTAATAATTTGGGATTATTAATTGTGACTATGAATCTTGATATTAATTAACGATTAACTGCTAATCTGCTCAATGCAATAACGCTACATGTTACTTCATTCATTTATTAGGTATGTTATTTATTACTTTTCAGTCACTCTTGAAATCTGTTGAAACAACACATTGTGTATCTACTTAAGGACAAGTGTGTTACTTTCAGCACCACCACTGTGTTAGCACATTTAACACATGCTGTGTGTTAAATGTTTCAACACAAAATAACTCAGAGAAATGACATAAAGAAGTGTTGTTTGTACTTGTTTTTTTCTAAAATTATCCTAAAATACAGTTTATGCAAAAATTACACTAGAATGCTCACAAAATAGACAATTGCATGTCGTTTAAAATGATTAAAACATTTAATATTATAATATTAACATGTGTGTGAAAACGTCAGGGTCTCCTGTGTCCAGCTCTGAGGACATGGACACATGTCAAAATTGGGAACATTCATATTCACATGGTTTCCTTAATTAATGACAAAAGAAATGTGGGAACCAAATCTGGGTCGGATTTAGGAAATCAGCTGGTTAAAACTTTGATGACTGATTGGGAAAACTTAAATGATTTTTTTTCCCTCAATTGATAATGTTTACTTTTATGTCCTTCTTTCTTTCCACAGTAGAAACAACTGGGAGGGGAAAAGGAGATCGAATAAACAGTTTCCATCAGATTTATAGCTGTGATGTTATAAAGTGAATCTGTGCGCGTCAGTCTGCCACAGTCCTCCTGCCTCACTCCTTTTACAGAGCAGACTGAGGAATCTGGTCTTTCTCAACAACAAGCACCCAGACTTCCCCTTGCTGAATCATCCACACAACTGTTGACATATCACTTCACTTCCATCCACAAATCCATTCTGGGAAAAACCTGGATGGACTTTGAAGCAAGTCTCAGATATCGTTAGAAATACTGGGAGCACATGAGGTGACTTTACACTGTGCTTTCCATTGTGACAGGAAGAGGGAGCTGCTCTCCCACAGAGACATTTAGAGTCCCTGCAACGACAGATGGCGGAGAAATCATTTCCAGCATTTCTCACTCCGATAGTAGAGCTGAAGAAATGTGTTTCAGTGACACATACTTTCAATGATGATTCTGATGTCCCAAGATACAAAACATTTCACCTATCCTGTTTTTGTGTAGAATGTTTACTGCAGTTTACTAAAATGTGTTTTATTCTCAAACACTGTTCATACAGAAAAAAAAAAACAATAGAAACTAGAAGGGCACCCAGAGTGCAGACCTCTGCCGAGGCCAAAAATAGCGTTTCATGAGTCGGATCCACTCAAAAATTTACTGTAATGGGTTCTTACTAGAGCCATGCTCCACATCTCCACCAAGTTTCGTGAAAATCGGACCAGTAGTTTGTCCATATTCCTGCTGACAAACAAACAAATGTCACCAAAAACAAAAACAAAATAAGTCTTCTCCACATACTATAAGGAAAAAGAAAATTATTATCTTGTCTCACCATAGGACCTCATCAACATCACAGGCAATGTTCTCCCTGGCCAAGAAGTATGGAAAGTTTCACGGGGCAGGATGAATCCAGTCTGATATACTGAACAAAAATATAAATGCAACACTCTTGTTTTTGCTCCCATTTTTTATGTGTTGAAGTCAAAGATCTAAGACTTTTTCTATGTACACGAAAGGCCTATTTCTCTCAAATATTGTTCACAAATTTGTCTAAATCTGTTAGTGAGCACTTCTTTGCGAAAATAATCCATTCACCTCACAGGTGTAGCATATCAAAATGCTGATTAGACAGCATGATTGTTGCACAGGTGTGCCTTAGGTGGGTCACAATAAAAGTCCACTAAAAAATGTGGAGTTTTATCTGAGACTTACAGTATTAGGCACTGAACGGGGGGTCAGAAAACCTGTCAGTACCTGGTGTGACCACCATTTGCCTCACACAGTGCAACACCTCTCCTTCGCATAGAGCTGATCATGTTGTTGATTGTGGCCTGTGGGATGGTGGTCCACTCCTCTTTAATGGCTGTGCGAAGTTGCTGGATATTGGCAGGAACTGGAACACACTGTCGTATATGCCGATCCAGAGCATCCCAAACACGCTCAGTGGGTGACATGTCCAGTGAGTATGCAGGCCATGCATGAACTGGGATGTTTTCAGCTTCCAGGAACTGTGTACAGATCCTTCAACATGGGGCCGCGCATTATCATGCTGCAACATGAGGTGATGGTGGTGGATGAACGGCACAACAATGGGCCTCAGGATCTCAAAATGGTATCTCTGTGCATTCAAAATACCATCAATAAAATGCACCTGTGTTCCTTGTCCACAACACACGCCTGCCCATACCAGAACCCCACTGCCACCATGGGCCACACGATTCACAACGCTGACATCAGCATCACCCACATGACGCCATACACGTTGTCTGCCATCTACCTTGTTACAGTGAAAACCAGGATTCATCCATGACAAGAACACCTCTCCAAAATGCCAGACACCACTGAAGGTGAGCATTTGCTCGCTCAAATTGGTTACGACGACAAATTGCAGTCAGGTCAAGACCCTGGCGAGGACGATTAGCATGCAGCTGAGTTGCCCTGAGACGGCTTATGCAAACCGACTGTTGCATCAGCTGGTGGCTGGTATCAGAAGATCTTGCAGGTGAACATGCTGGGTGTGGAGATCCTGGGCTGGTGTGGTTACACGTGGTCTGTGGTTATGTGGTGTGACGGATGTACTGCCAAATTCTCAGAAAAGCCTTTTCTCAAAACTTGAAACACTGTGCTGTGTGATAAAACTGCACATTTTAGAGTGGACTTTTAATGTGACCAGTCTAAGGCACACCTGTGCAATAATCATGCTGTCTAATCAGCATCTTGATATGCCATACCTGTGAGGTGGATTATTTCAGCAAAGGAGAAGTGCTCACTAACACAGATTTAGACAAATTTGTGAATAATATTTGAGAGAAATAGGCCTTTTGTGTGCATAGAAAGTCAGATCTTTGACTTCAGTGCATAAAAAATGGGAGCAAAAACAAAAGTGTAGCATTTATATTATTGTTCAGAATACATGCTTCATCCATTGCTTGTAGGAGGATATGGATATATAGATTTAATGACAGAAAAGCAAAACTTACAACGAACAAAAATGCAACTAGTGAATGAGACAGGTAAAAATCCAATCCACAAATTAAAATCAAAGGAATGACTAGAAATATAAATTCCTGTCAAGGGTGACATGCTACACATGGAGTGATGATGAACTGAGAGAAACAGGGGAAATGCACAATAAATCCACCAGGACAGCAGGGTGATTGAACATAGGTGGAACAAATCAGGGCAAGGCAAACTAAAACCAGACAAGACACAATATGAGTGAGCTTTCAAAATAAAACAGGAACGAAACTACAATCAAAACCCAGGGTCATAACTGCAGCTGCATCTAGCTGAAGAACTCTGAAACAAACAACACAGCAATATCAGAATAATACCTTAGTCTGCCAGTATTGTGAAGTACATAATATATTAAGCCTACTGTAATGTGTCTGTACAGTGCTGACTGGATGCAATTACGTTATTGGAATGCACAGGATTTACTTGCACATCTTCATTCTGCAATTCTTTGATTCCGAGTGTCTCACAAATGTAGACCAGCTTCATTCATTGGTGAATTCGCCGTAGGATACAGTCCAGTGTTCACATCCAGTCAGTACTGTGGAAAACACTTTTGTTTTCAGTGTTGAGTTTGTATTTGCTTTGTTACTGCGTTGTTTGCTTTAACTGCATTTCAGTCTTCTGTTGAGGTGTCAAAAGTTCCCTTCTTCCACCACAACATAGTAGTCTTTCAGTTCGATAAAATATGTTTATAATACTCTAATTTCAGTATTTTACAGCAATACTATAAATTGACACACACATAACACATGACACACATACATGAAACTTTTTTACAGTATTCAACAGTATTCACTGAGTACTGTCTTGATATGCAGTACTACAGTAAAGAAGGGGGTTGATTCTGGATGATTGAAACCATGGTGAAATAGCTCAAGTTTGGCTGAACCCTCATTGTCAGACCATGATTCACCACAGGGTCAACCAAGGTGGTCTGAATCTCAGAGGTAATTGCTCTCTTGCGTCGTAGTCTTGGTCCACCTCTTGCTCGCCCTCCTTGTCCTCCTCCGACTCTCCCTCCTCTCGCTTTACCTGTCTGCAAATTTGGCATCCATTGATACCATCGATGGTAATCTCAAGTAGGTTAAATGACCAACCAGTGGGAGCACAAGAGAGAGCATCTCCCAAATCACATGATACTATACAACTGCAAGTCACTCCAAGCCTTGTCTAACTCCAACCCTGTTACGTAAGCAAGGTCATTTCATCTTAAACATCTGAACATTCTGCAAAAACATTTAGTCTATATGTGGCTATATGTCTATAATTAAAATGATTCGAAACAAATATTTAAATTAAAAGGCCATCAACACCACCTAGGTTTAAGAGGCTAGGGCTCTATTTTAAAACACAACACAGGTTCCTCGTTAAAAGGAAAAAAGCCAAAAATCCAGTTAAAAGTTGTCACAAAGTTTATCATAAAAGAAATGCCTAAATCCAGCCCAAGTTTCCCCTTATGGTCCCAAACAGTCTGTTGTTCTGGCCCCACCCTCCAACCTGACCGAAGTGGCAGACCCCAAGTCCTGGAGGTGTGGAGGGGGCAGTCAGTCCATCTTCGGGTTGGGATGCACAAATAGGAGACAGAATGGCGGAGATAAATAATTTAACTAAAGTAGTCCCAAAGATAAAATGTAAAATCTCTACGGTCTAAAATCCTGGTTAAAATGTTGATTCACAGTTTATTAAAATAGGCAGAGAGGGTACTTAGCTGCATCGGGGTGCACCGTGATCACACCCCTCGGAAATCCACGTTGCTTCCCCTCAACTCCGCCCGGTGGTGGAAGTCTCCTCCTTCGCCTGCGGGCCACTCTCCAGCTCCGCGGGTCCCACGGTCCAACACTGGATCTCCAATTCTCCTGCAGGAGAGCACCCAACCGCCTGGAGCGCAACAACCTGTGCCCGTCCTTGTGTGCGTGTGCCATCTATGCAGCCAATTACACTGGGAAATCCTAAAAGAAATTAAAATTACTAATCCCAGTCTGAGATTGCAGCACAATGTCAAAATATAATTTAAAATTAATTCAACAAATCTCTACATCATTCACCTGCAATCCTGTGGAACTCGTCCTTGATGGCCCTGACAGGTTTATGTCCAGGGAAAACAACAAAGACAGGTAAAAGCAGATTCAGGGCGAGGCACACTTTTCTGACCGCCCTGCATACAATGGCCTTACTCATGTGTTCAGCATCTCCGACATTATACAAAAATGTCGGCAGTTGGGGGCGGCAGTAGCTCAGTCTGTAGGGAGTTGGCTTGGGAACCGGAGGGTCACCGGTTCAAGTCCCGACATGGACCAAGAACTGAGTGTGAACTGGTAGCTGGAGAGGTGCCAGTTTACCTCTTGGGCACTGCCGAGGTGCCCCTGAGCAAGGCACCAAACCCCAACTGCTCGGGGCGCTTGTCAGGAGCAGCCCCATCACTCTGACATCTCTCCATTGTTGCATGTTTGTGCATGTGTGTGTTCAGGTCTGCATGTACCTTGTATAAGTTAACAACAGAGTGAAAAAATTGAATTTCCCCTTGTGGGACTAATAAAGGACTATCTTCTTCTTCTTCTTCTTAAAACTTCCAGCTGCAAAGAAACGCAGCGCAACACACAATATCTGCTGGGATGTGAGAGCAAGACTATGATTGGTAATGTTGCAAATGTGAGGACACATTAGGTTATGCATGTAGATGATGGAATGTGACATGAAATGGTACCGCTCAAAAAGATAATTGTCTGGAAATGACAGAGCATCTATGCGCGGACTGATAACCATCTCCCGACGAATATTCAATTCTCTGCGCAGTAATGCTGCACCTTCATCAATCGGATCGTCCTCAAAAGGACATGCCATGTTGGTGAAAAAAGTGGGTTACCACCTACTCTGCCTAACGGATTTCTAACATACTGATTCAGATTTTTTAATGATTTTTTTTTTTTAATTAAAGAACTATGGTAAAGGGCTGCACGGTGGTGCAGTGGTTAGTGCTGTTGCCTCACAGCAAGAGGGTCATAGGTTCAAATCCGGCTTGGGACTCTTCTGTGTGGAGTTTGTATGTTCTCCCCGTGTTAGCGTGGGTTTTCTCCGGGTACTCCAGCTTCCTCCCACAGTCCAAAGACATGCTGTTTAGGTTAATTGATTACTCTAAATTGCCCGTAGGTGTGGATGTGAGCGTGAATGGTTGTCTGTCTCTATGTTGTCTGTCTCTATGTGCCCTGCGATGGACTGGCGACCTGTCCAGGGTGAACCCTGCCTTCGCCCAATGCCAGCTGGGATCGGCTCCAGCCCCCCCGCGACCCCTAACGGGATAAGTGTTTGACGATGGATGGATGGAAGAACTACGGCTCGCATGTTGGCTGAATGAGGAAATCAAATGGCGTGTGTGGCTCTTAAAGAGTGCGGAGACAGAGAAAAACATGAGGTTTATTGAGAAAAACCTGGTCCCGACCAGGTTAGGTTCATAGAGTCTGTTACTACGGTAACTGACCGAGAGCTTAAGTTACCTTTCTCTGTGAAACAGGCTTGAGTTACCCCTTTTTCTCTAGTTTCAACTATTTCTGAAACAGAAAACTCAGAGTTTCCCTCATTTCAAGGTTAGGAGTCTTCAAGGACCCCTGGTCAGTTTCTACATGACCTTTGATTTCAAACGACCATTGGTTTCTACCCTGGTACCACTGAATCAGTGATGGATCAACAGTGCCACCTAGCAACATGGACGGTAATAGCAACAGCCTGTTAATTGAACTGGTTCGGAATGATATTTGAAGTTGGTGTTAGATTAAAACTACTCAGGGTATTATCACTAATATCCTTAATGTCACCACCCGCTTTATTATCGTTAATGGTATTAAAATCCTTGGATCACAAGTATACTTTGCAGATTTGATGCCTCAGGCAGAATTGCTATGTTTAATTATTCTGATTTGATAATCCATCTAACAATGCTTAAATATTTGATCAGAATGTTTCTATGACATGTGTGCTACATACTAGTCATGGATGGGATTAATTGAACTGGTATAGTGATGAGAGAATTGCGTTGTGCGTGCGTGTAAAGGCTACCCGTAAAAAGAGTGATTTGAAATCGATCAGGGGCCCCTCCCCTGAGGGAAGTTAATTCGGAAGCAGGCTTTTTGGTTCTGGACTCACTTGCAGAGGGAGCCTCTTCCAGTTAAAGGAGAGAATTGCGCCACAATTTGGCTCATTTCAGTTTGCTCTCACACACTCTGCCTGTCTGCATTCATTTCCTTTTCAGCTAAGTTAAGTCAGCATACTTTTGAAGACTTTTGTTTTGCATGATTTAAGGTTTAATATTCGTTCGGCCAACATTTTAAGTTTTCCGCGAGTGTGCAAACTGTCAAACGACACAGTAGATCAGTGAGTCCAGTTTCCTCCTTCTCAACAAGCGATCCAGCCTGAAAACGAATATCAATCAACTCAACATTTCTCTATAAAATGCGGTGGTACCCTACTGGTGCAAATTAATTAATTAATTAGATAATTAATTGATATAAATATAAATACATTTCTCTCAGAACATGTTGCTTCAGTCACAGGTAGTTGTGTCGCTGATACATTGGTTGGCTGGGCTGGGGTGATCTACATGTGATGGTGTCAATGAGGGCTTGGAGGTTGGAGCAGATGATGTACTTATGTTTGAACTGTTTCCAACCAAAACAAGTACATTGATTTCATCTCACTTTATAAGATGAGAATGTGACCATGCAAGGTCTATTGTATAGCTTGACTTGAACTTTGTTTCCTTTCCAGGTCTTTTATTGTTGGGGAATAGTTCTATCAAATATTTCAGCCACACAGTTGAAGTCTTCCTATTCTGTTAAGGCTGCAATCTTCCTCCAGATGCTCTTAATTAGGTTGGTGAATGTCTGAAAGTGTGAATTGTGGAGAACCTGCTAAAGAGCCATGCTGTCAATGATGTAGATCGTTTCTCTGAATTTACTTTGTTTGGATATTTTTGAGAAGGTTGCAGCAGAGGTTTCATGTTTCTTACAAGATGGTGCACCTGAAAATGTCCACAGCTTAATTGATCTTGACGAACCTGACCTGTGACAGTGTCCATCAGTTCCACTGGAATACAATCAAGGTCAACAGGTTTCTGCATCTCCTCTACAGTTGCCGTTATCTTCTGTATGTCTCTGTCATCTCTGTCCATTCTGGATGCTCCATGATCCTGATGGGCTTCTGAACTCTTCTCATCCTCTTTCATTGCATATGCTACTCTTTGATTACTTGTCATAAGCCATTTTGTGAGGGCTGGCAAAATAGGAGCCCTTGAAACCGAGAAAAAAAAAAAAAAAGAAAACAGCAGTGATACTTTCATAGATATGAAAAAGTAATTAGAGACGAGCACCCAAGTTCACATGGACTCAAATGTGCTCTTCCAAAGACTTCTTGCTGTTTCCAAGCAGAGGGAGGTGTCTCATGAACTTGTTGTGTTTCCTCCCCGTCTTTGTTTAATGATGATGTAAGCTTGAGGAAAACAAAAAGATTGACTTTTGAGGCTGTAGTTGAGGAAATGAAGCAAATACTGAATTGAGAGGAACCATCTGCGTACATCATTGATGACCCCTTCTTCGGGATCTCCACATCTCACACTTTCAGACATTCAACGACCTAGGTGAGAGCATGTGGAGGAGGACTGCAGCCTTAACAGGATAGGAGGGCTTCAACTGTGTGGCTGTAGTCTTTGATATGTTCCCCATCAATAAAAGACCTAGAAAGGAAATGAAGATGTACAGTTCAAGTCAAGAGACCTACATACAGTATGTTATTACAGGAAAAGGAAATGTTCCTAACAACAGAAAGTGCAGTGGGAGTATATGCAGCTATACAATACACCTTGCACAGTCACATTCTCATCTTATTATCATGTGAGATAAATCAATGAACTTGTTTTGCTTGTATACTATGTAAGCAACCTCCAAGCCCTCATTAACACTGCCAATACACGTAAAGCACTCAGCACATGACCCCAGCCACCCGCTGAACTCGTGCCACATCCTACTCCCAACCAGCCACAATCACAGATCTCTGATCTGTAAAAAAGCACTGTACAGTGAGAGCTCTGCGCCCTCTGCTGTCACTGCCTTCAACGAACTGCAGAACGGAATCAGATTTCAACAGAAATGACGGCCAGATCCTCCGCAGATAGCAAACTGACTGCAAAACTGTGTTTAATCTTACTTTATTCAGGCAGCAGGATGAGTCAGATCAGACTGGTGCCACTGAGCTGTACCCTGCAACAGAACACAAATGTATAATGTATAACGTTAATATATTTTATTTATTTATTAGTTTAATTGCTGGGCCTGGGAAATTAATATTATTATTATTTATTATTATTAGTTGTTTAGGCATATTATTATTTCTGAATATCAGTGCTGACGGGATGATGCAGGTGCAGAGGGTTCAGGTGGCTAAGGGTTGTGAGAGTAAACTTGTCAAACCTGCAGGAAAAACTGTTCAGGATGGTTTGGTATCAGTCGCCGTAGGGTGTGACACATCATTGTATGCACATTGCATGCTATGTTTAACAGCTCAGCAGTGTAAAGTATTTGCACATAAATAAGTTAAAAGCTCAACATTTTTTCAGCTCTGCAATAAATTCCAGAGGAAATCACCTTATAATTATCATTATTATTATCATCACCGATTATTATTATTATTTTTATTATTAGTAGTAGTAGTAGTATTTACAATTATATTATTTTACTTGTATCAACCTATCATCTTCTACCGTCAACCTGTGATGTATTGCTGAAGGTTCAATTCAATTCAGCAGTAGATACACTATGCTGCTTGGTCCAGTTCAGTCCCAGTTCCAACTTTAAAATGCTGCTAACACTTCTCCATTCTTCATATGTACATAATAATTGCATTTAATGTTAATGCTCCTTTTAGAATTTCCAGTCCAAGATATGTGATTATTACAACTGATTTTTTTTAAATTGTGTAATTTTACAAATGAGTATGTTGTTCAGAGTATTCATCCAAAATGTGTCTCAAAATAAATGACATACGCAATGGACTCTGTAAGTCTGTTAAACTTTTTAAAAACTTGACTTCAGCCAAACCCTGATACCAGGATATGATACGCTTAGAAAGGCATGTTACAGTAGGGTTGAACAACAGACCTTCAACTAATAAGCACTTACCCCTATCACCATGGCCTTGGGCCAGAGTCAGTATTCTGTTGACAGATAAGTTTCACACCAGGCCGACAGCAAAGTACAGATCAGTGGACTGAAAAGTTAACACAGAGATGGAAACCAAAGTGGAAAAGAGAGAACAGTGGACAAAGAAAAGGGAATATATTCTGGCAGCAGCAGGCAATGTGGTGGGCCTCGGCAATGTGTGGAGATTCCCCTACCTGTGTTATAAGAATGGAGGAGGTAAGTTGGAACAAACTCTTTACCATGCAACAAACTTGTGTACCATATACAAGAAGACGAATCTGAATCCCAGCTATGTATCAGAAACAGATTTAGTAAGAACTTATCAGAAAAGATATTAAGAGAAAAGAAAAGATATCAAGTTATTATGTGGCTTGTATCAGTTGTCAGACAAGCAGGCTGGGTGGGAGTGAGGCGGAGTTACTTTGTTAAAATGAAAGGGTCCCCTATTGATGATGACGATGACGATGACGATGAAACTATTGAACACTGAATTCTGGAGTGTAGAGGTCTAGAGATGTATGGGATAATCTCTCAGGTGTTGGTTTTAATATAAATGTGATCTATACTGTAGTAATGTATATGTTTTTTCTAGAAAATCTGCCCAAGGTGCAGCAATAAATATATTGGATAAGATTATGTATAATTGTAACAAAAATATGTAAGACAAGGTGCCCAGTGGACATTCACTAGTGATGCAGTTTTCAAACAAATCATAGCTGAACTGAAAATAATAGACTGGACATCAGACAAAAGAGCTGCACACCTTGACTCTTTGCTTTCTATATATTGTGGGTACTGACCTCATCAAGAGGCTGTTTTCTCCTCTTTGTATTTTATTGTGTATGTAAAATTTCCTTAAAAAAGTATTACTAAAACGTGTAAGCAGGAACACACAAATTCCATATAGCCTACTGTAATATTTGAGATGTTGAAAGACACTTGTGACATCTTTAAACATCATTTAGTGATTTCTTCATTACATGTGCAGTATATCAATCTATAGACCAGCTGGAGAAGAGCTTCAAAGGCCTTATCGTAAGCACACCCATGGGGGTGTTGGTCTTAAAATGATGTGTGTTCAGACAGTTTGTTGGAACATTGTTATCTTGAGGTTGTGTTGTGTAAAAGGAGCTGCAGGTTAATGCTGTATATTCTGTAAACACACTGATACACTCCTGATCAAAATCTTAAGACAGTTAAAAATATTGCAAGAATTTGCATTTTGCACTGTTGTATCTTAAGAAGGTTCTAAGTAGAGTTTCAAAATGCAAAAAGAAGAAATGAGAGCAAGAGACCAAATGTTTTGAGCAGGCAATTTATTGAAAAGAACAATTTAACTGAAATAGGCTGTTCATCAGCTGATCAAAAGTTTAAGACCACATCCTTTAAAAGCCCAAATCTGTGCAAAAATTTGGATTCCATGTCATTTTCTGTCAAGTAATCACACTGTCAAGACCTCTTGATGGGAAAAGCAAAAAAACTCACTGCCTTCGAACGTGGCAGGATTGTTGAGCTGCATAGACAAGGCCTCACACAGCGTGCCATCGCTGCTGAGGTTGGACGCAGTAAGACAGTCACTTTGCATTTCTTAAAAGATCCTGAGGTTTATGGAACAAAAAAATCAAGTGGTAGACCCAAAAAAATCTCACCGGCACTGAGCCGGAGGATCCGAACGGCTGTCCGTCAAGACACGGGACGATCCTCATCCCAAATTAAGGCCATTACTGGTGCTGACTGCAGCCCAATAACCATCAGACGGCATCTGCAAAGGAACGGCTTCAAAAACAAAAAACGTCTTCAAAGGCCATGTCTCCTTCAACGCCACAAAATTGCCCGTTTGGCCTTTGCAAGGGAGCACCAAACATGGGACGTTCAAAGTTGGAAGAAAGTTTTATTCTCTGATGGTCCTGATGGCTTCCAACGCTACTGGCATGACAAGGAGATGCCACCTGAGATTTTTTCAACACGGCACAGCGGAGGGGGCGCCATCATGATCTGGGGTGCTTTTTCCTTCAATGGAACAATGGAGCTCCAGGTTGTGCAGGGGCGTCAAACAGCAGCTGGCTACGTGGAGATGTTGCAGCGGGCATCCCTCATGACTGAGGGCCCTCGTCTGTGTGGTGATGACTGGGTTTTTCAGCAGGACAATGCTGCGATTCACAATGCCCGTCTGACAAAGGATTTTTTTCAGGAGAATAACATCACTCTTTTGGATCATCCTGCATGTTCCCCTGATCTAAATCCAATTGAGAACATTTGGGGATGGATGGCAAGGGAAGTTTACAAAAATGGACATCAGTTCCAGACAGTGGATGCCCTTCGTGAAGCCATCTTCACCACTTGGAGCAACATTCCTACAAGCCTTTTGGAAACACTCGCATCAAGCATGCCAACACGAATTTTTGAAGTGATCAACAATAATGGTGGAGCTGCTCATTACTGAGTCTGTTTTTGAGACTTTAATTTCTGTTTTAGGGGTTTTTTTGAGCTATGGTCTTAAACTTTGATCAGCTGATGAACAGCCTATTTTAGTTAAATTGTTCTTTTCAATAAATTGCCTGCTCAAAACATTTAGTCTCTTGCTCTCATTTCTTCTTTTTGCATTTTGAAACTCTACTTAGAACCTTCTTAAGATACAACAGTGCAAAACGTAAATTCTTGCAATTTTTTAACTGGTCTTAAGATTTTGATTCAGGAGTGTATAACCAGGTTGGAATATAAAGACCAGCTCTATGTTTAAAGGCTCCGATTCTCAGTCTTTCTGGTATTACTCAGATAGGATTGCTGAAAATAGTTTGAGCTGATGACGAGGGGACACGCCCAGTCTCTCACTGCCTTCCTCCAGATGTCTACCCCGCCTGCTCCGATGCAGCACCAGTTCGAGTAGCCTGGAATCCAATACTATCATACATTACCCACACTCATTAACAGCAGCTCTCCTCTAAGTGATCCCAGGCTCCCTTTCAATGCGCTAGGTAAAGTTTTAAGAAGTAGGAAAAATAAGTTCTAAGGGTCTGTTAATTTGCTTGGCTAGAGCAACCGATATGAACCATAAAAGATGTTGAGACCACAGTCTATTAGAAGTGAAAAACTTCTATATACAAAAATTAATAGCAGTTTTGTTTTATTTCAGAATTAAGCAGTGCAAGTGTACAACTCAAAAATGATTACAAATTCAATTACTGGATTGGTGATTTGGTTAAAATGATGAATCACTGAGTTTGAGAAAAATATATGAAAACTTGAAATTGAGTTGATAGACAGTTCAAAGTCTGTTTTAAGGGGGAGACAGACAGGAAGTGTAGCTGATCAGGCCAGATTTCATTGCTGCTGGAAAAGAGGAACTTGTAGAAATCCTGTGATTTTGTCCAAAATCCACAATGTAACTTGAAGTCCTCAAATCCAACAACTGGAGAGCAGAAACCTTGATAATCCAAATTTTATGATTCCATGGCTGGTTTGGAAATGGTTAAACGTTCCAAAGGTCGGAGGAAATGACCTCACTCTGCAGGAATCTGGTGGAATATCTCTTAGGCCATTTGATGTAAAGTCCTAAGAGTTTTGGTGTTTTCAATGTGATCAGGCCATAATGCTACTTTAGGAGTGGGGGATTATTCTCATCCCACTTGACAACACACACGCAATCACATGAGATAGAAAGGAAATCATTTAAAATATTTATAAAAGCACACCCACGCTCAATAAATTCCCTATATTACCTAAAATAAAGAGTCTATAATATTATAATCAGCAAAAACCATGAAACTCTTACTAACTTACTTGGGGGCGGCAGTAGCTCAGTCTGTAGGGAGTTGGCTTGGGAACCGGAGGGTCACCGGTTCAAGTCCTGCCATGGACCAAGAACTGAGTGTGAACTGGTAGCTGGAGAGGTGCCGGTTTACCTCTTGGGCACTGCCGAGGTGCCCCTGAGCAAGGCACCAAACCCCCAACTGCTCGGGGCGCTTGTCAGGAGCAGCCCCATCACTCTGACATCTCTCCATTGTTGCATGTTTGTGCATGTCTGTGTTCGGGTCTGCATGTACCGTGTATAAGTTAACAACAGAGTGAAAAAATTGAATTTCCCCTCGTGGGACTAATAAAGGACTATCTTCTTCTTCTTCTTCTTCTTAAATATGTTTTTAATGTACAGTTGACTATGCACCAAGCTCATGCATTTGTACTTGCACAATTTGCACTTCTTGAAAAAACAGCCAGGCCATGAATATAATTAACTGGATAGTTGTGGTTTCACACCTGTAGATTAAGGAACATGTTCAGAGTGCCTTTAGGACAAGTGCTCATTGCAGGTTTTCCACCATGCCCATTAATATTAACTGTCAACTGTTGCACACTAGGTCTGACATTTCATAGATCCAGAGATTAATCAGGGAAGTAATTGACGGATGAATTTATAATGAAAATAGTTGTTATTGGCAGCATTACAATGGATGAAACACTTTAAAAACACTGTCACTGTATTAATATAGATCCGGTCTCATTGCACGGCACTACTGGTCTCAATGGGAGCCTCCGGGGAGGAGGCCCCGGGGAAGACCCAGGACTAGATGGAGAGATATTAATTCCACACTGGCCTGGGAACACCTCGGGATCCCCCAGTCAGAGCTGGTCAATGTGGCCCGGGAAAGGGAAGTTTGGGGTCCCCTGCTGGAGCTGTCGCCCCCACCCCAACCCCAGATAAACAGTTGAGTGATGAGTGCTGGTCTCAGGTGTATTTCTGTGTGTGCAGGTGTCTTCCTGTTGCCTTACTGTTTCTTTGCTGTGCTGTGTGGCGTGCCACTCTTCTTGCTGGAGGCTGTGATTGGTCAGTACACACAGGAGGGCACCATCACCTGCTGGACCAAGGTCTGCCCATTGGCACAGGGTAATCACATTCACATCACATTTGTTTGTTGTTGAAGACACTGAGCATTTATGTATATTGAAGTCATTATATTGTCCGAAACTGACTAGAACTGAAAATGAATTTCTGCAGGTTAAGGTCAGTAAAATCACTTTTAATTTTACTTCAACTGATCCAACTCAGGAGCCAATAAATCTTATAAAAAAGGACAATTTCCTGTAGCCAAAGTCAACAAATCCCATAGAAAAGATATTATATATATTATATATAGAAGTATGTAAATGTTAAGAAGTGTACTGTGGATTCATCAATATTTTCATTATCACATTTCATATTCTTCATCTTTCAGTCATCATCCGCTACACATATCTAAACTTAAAACACTCAGGCTCTTCCAAATTTTCCCAGGCCCAGCCATTAGTTATATTCTGTATCCACCACTGGCTCTAAGTGTGATATTTATCTTACCTAACTGAGGTATTTTGGATGCTCTCTCCCTCCAGGGACTGGTTATTCTATTATAATGATCCAGCTTTATTCCAGGATGTACAGCATTGTCCTGGCCTGGGCCCTCCTCTACCTAATCTATTGTTTCAGAGACCCTCTGCCCTGGACCACCTGCAACAATCCCTGGAACACAGGTCAGTATGGGATAAGAGTGGGTGGATGTACTGCTAGATAAGTAAAAACAACATCTATGTCTTGATTAATCACAAATTAATTGCACATTTTTTTATCTACACAATGTACTGCAGGTACTTCTTTTAGCATAAACAAATGTGCTCAAATCATAACATGCCAAACTGCAGCCCAACAGGCAACAACAATTGTCAGTGTGTCAGTGTGCTGACTATGACTTTGAAATCACCTACTTCATGCTACTGAGGAGTGCAGTGTGTACTCCATACTGCATTCCTCAGTAGCATGCAGTATGCAATGGTTAAAGCATAAAAACTTAAGCCTTTAAACCAGCTCTGAAAGTACTAGACAAGAAAAAAACAACTCATACTGAAACAAGACAAACAGGATCATTGACGAGGAGAGATGGGAAAATGTTGCTTGAAAAAACTTACTCAAACTGCTTTTTCAGTTACAATAGTTAAACAGTGGACTGATCTCCTTCCAGATATGAGAGTAATCTGTTGTCTCAGCAGGAATCTCTCTGCCTGTCAAAGGCAGCTACCTCCTTCCTCTTCCCTCTCCGCAAACTCATCCCCCTCCAACACCGGTGAACATCCAGGGATCAGACATTGAGATGGTGACATCTTATAAATACCTGGGTGTTCACCTGAACAATAAACTGGACTGGACTACAAATTCCTCTGCACTCCATAAAAAAGGCCAGAGCAGGCTGTACCTGCTCAGGAGACTGAGGTCTTTTGGAGTGCAGGGGACACTTCTGAAAACATTTTATGACACCGTGGTGGCATCAGCCATATTTTATGGAGTGGTTTGCTGGGGCAGCATCATCACAGCTGCAGACAGGAAGAGGCTGGATAAGATTATCAAAAGGGCCAGCTCTGTCCTGGGATGCTCTCTGGACACAGTGCAGGTGGTGGGAGAGAGGAGGACGATGGCTAAGCTGTCATCCATGATGGAGAAGGACTCCCACCCCATGAGAGACACCATCAGAGCTCTGGAGAGCTCCTTCAGTGACAGGCTGCTACACCCTAAGTGTACGAAGGAGCGTTACAGAAGGTCCTTCCTGCCTGCAGCTGTTAGACTCCACAACCAGCACTGCTCCCAGTAAACCACATACACATTCACAACAAACTGACCGGACACAAGTGCAATAACAACACATATGTGCAATCATATCATCTGTGCAATTATAGCAACTGGACAATAATATTTTTTTTAATATGCTGGACATATGCTGGTGTTGAGTTTAAGAGGGCGTGCGTATATTGTCTTCGTGTGTGTATGTGTTAGCCCGTGTCCTTCATTCCCTCTCAGTCTTAACCCATTGTCTCTGTCGTCCGGCTGATGACGAAGACAAGGCCGGTTGCCGTGGAGACGACCTCGGAGAGTTCTGATCCAGAAACAAAGTTCACAGGATTGGGGGTGGGGGGGCAGAGCATCTTGTCGGCATAACATCCAGGAGAATGGAGAGATAACCGGATTTGGGAAGGCTGGTTCTCTCAGGGAGCCAATGAAGATGTTTGGGGTCTGGCCGACACTGTAATTTTCCATCTGCCTTCAGTCTCCCGGTGGCTAAGGTCCAAATAAATCCAAATTCGATGGCCAAATTCAGCCGAGCTGAGCTGACAATTTCTCCAAGTTGGTATCCATCTTGCAACAGAGTGCAGAAATCTCAGCCAGTCTGTGATTTTGCTCACATATCGCTTAAGTCTGAGTGTTGGCAGCCATGCACATTCCCTCAATCACTTTGCGATAGATCAGGAAACTGCTAACTCCAAACAGCAGAATGCCTGTTATCATAAATCCAATTATGTACGGCTTCAACATCCTCAACAGAAAGGATCAACAGGCACACAACCCTCCACCTCTCCTAGGAGTCCATCGTGTATCTGGCTGCAACTATTCTGTTTGCCTACTGCATTCGACATTTTATCCAAATCAGTACATACTACTGGTATAGCATGTGATTTCAAAAACTGCCTATGACTTACCCCACACTGCATGTGATTATCATAATATGGGCATGTCTTTAAAGGGGAGACTCGTAAGTACCCATAGAACCCATTTTAACTCACATATCTTAAGGTCAGACGTCAAGGGACCCCTTTGAAAATGCCACTTTTCCTTGTTGTAGAGACTTTTGATGGAGTTTGTGCCTGAATTGTATCAATACTAACTAGAGCATTCGGAGCCCCTGCCTCTCTCTCTCTCTCTCTCTCTCTCTCTCTCTCTCTCTGCTTGCAGAAGGAATGAGACTAGGTCACGTGCCATCAACACGTCATCAGTTAGACTGAGCATGTATTAAACCCAGTGGTCTTCATGTTATGGCTGATTGGAATCCTTTAGAGATTCCTGAATCCAATTCATGATCCAGATTGCCACCAAAATCAAATGGACTGTTCATTGGGCCACATCCTACCCCTCCAAAAAATTTCATTCAAATCCATCACCAACTTTTGGAGTAATCCTGCTAACAGACAAACACAAACCAATGGTGGTGAAAACATAAAGGCACAGTTCTTACTGACAGAGCAGCACTGTTTTCTCTATGTAGCCTGTCACCTGTTTAACAAACACCTGCACATGAATAACAGCCTACACTCTGTATTTATACTCTGTACTGAGCCATACAAGATTTGCAAAACAGGTCTCCATCCATGTTTACTTGTTAGCAACCTTCATCCCTGCCTGCTGGCACATTGCTGTGTTTCATGACTGATAATATCCAAATGAGTGTCACATTCTGATATCTATTTCAGTAACTGTGTGAAATGGAGATTAACGCTTAATCATCATAATTATTCGCCTTGCTATCAACAGACAGATGTGTGGACCTCACCTCAACAAACGGGACTGCAATACACAATGGCAACCTGACAGTAAACTGGTCATCTGGAAACCGCACCAAGTCTTCAGCCTCTGAGTTCTGGGAGTGAGTCGGTGTCACATCAAGCTCATAATAAATTACATAGGGTGGCAGCAAAGGATCAAGTATTAAGTATCTTCTGTTTTCTTAGGAAGACATGCTAATTCTTCATACATGCAACCATCATTTACTGTATCGTGTCCCCATGCAGGAGGGGAGTGTTGTCCATGTCTGGGGGAATAGAGGAGGTTGGTACAGTACAGTGGGAGCTGCTGCTCTGTCTCCTGGCCTGCTGGGTGGTCTGCTACTTCTGCATCTGGAAAGGGGTCCGATCCACAGGAAAGGTCTGTGAACATTTGTGTGAGGAGTCAAGGGCCAAACCTGTCTCCTGTGAAATTGGTTTATATACTCTCATTTGTCTTTGATATTTATATTTATATATTATTATATTATATATATTTATATTATATATTATAATTTATATATTATTTATATGTATTATTAATTTATTAAATTAATTAATTTATATTATTATTAATTTATATTATATTATAATTTATATTATATATTATAATATAATATATTATATTATATATATTTATATATTTATATATTTATATATTTATATTTATATTTTATATTATTGATATTTGGTAAATTTCCCCACTGTGGGACTAATAAAGGAATATCTTATCTTATCTTATATTGGAGACCTGTTTTTGGGTCCTGCATCTCTGGTGTTGGTAGGTTAGGACTTGGTTTTGATTAGCAAAAAATCGTCGTCCTCTGGCTTGCCTTCTTCTCATAGTGCATCCTGGTGTCATGTCTTCCCCAGGTAAGCAAGGCACACAGTCATGGCCATCCACATGCTGTCAAAAAACGTGATCCACCTTCCTCCACTGCTCTGTGGTCCAGTTTTGATGCTCATGCCATTGTAGGCACTTTTGGTGGTGGACATGGGTCAGCATGGGCACCCTGACTGGTCTGTGGCTATGCAGCCCCATGCGCACCAAACTGTGATGCACTGCGTGTTCTGACACCTTTCTACCAGAACCAACTTTTTCAGCAATATGAGCTACAGTAACTTGTGGATCATCATAACATGTTACACAATAAAACATATTTTGTTAATCCATTGTCAATGCAGTGCTAATATTGGGGGTTATCCATCTTGGATCAATGCAGAACTGTCAGGTCACTCAGAACTTTTAACCTTCCTGCTTCCAAATTTTGCATTTGAGTCCACAATAGGATATATTCATGTCTGTCCCATTGTCATGACATTAAAGTAGCATTAGCTTTTGATTTTGTTAATGTTACTGACAGCATTGCTAGTGTGTGACAACAGTGGACATACTGTTCAAACATACAGACCTACTCAAAGAAGTAAGCACCATTAAGGGGGTATAGGAGCAGTATTTCTTTAACCTGATGCAGTGAATGTAGTATGTGGCCAGCAATGCTAAATAGCCACTCTAATTTTCAGGTGGTGTATTTTACGGCTGTGTTCCCCTATGTGACACTGGCCATTCTGCTGATCAGGGGGGTAACACTGCCAGGGGCCTGGCAGGGTGTGGTCTACTACCTGTATCCAGATCCTTCTCGCCTGGCAGACTTACAGGTGAGACACTGTGGACAAATCATGCAGCTTTAGTCTTGTTTGTTTAAGAAGTAAAGATTTACTTTTTGCTGATGAAAGTGTCATACCTACTTGAACTGACCAGACAAAAGAATATAGATGAAATAATTGTGCCCCTTGTGACACACTGATATAATACTGATGACCTGAATACATGTGTTTTTTATCTTTGTTCGTCAGGTGTGGATGGAGGCTTGTTCTCAGGTCTTCTTCTCCTATGGTGTTGCATCAGGAACCATAATCACAATGGGCAGCTACAACAAAGTCAAAAACAACTGTTACAAGTAAGCCATGTGATCAGTAGTTCCACTCATTGTTTTGTTGGAGTTTTGTTCAACATAGTCCCATTGTTTTCTGTCTGCATAATGTATTTTCGGTTTGTTTGTCTATATTGCATTTGTTTGAGTTTGACAAGTCAGGGTACAGCAGCAAGAAAACAGTGAATCCAAGATGCGTCAAGCATAATACTAACCAACATTTTAGGCCAGGCTTGAAACCCTGAATATTAGGTAATTTAATATAATTTAAGGGTGTGTTTAAGTGTGTGTCCCCACTTCTGAAACCAAACCCTTGAATTCACCCTTTGTGTGGCATGTCCACATAGGTTTTTATTAGGGGTGTAAGGATTCACCAACACATTTCACAAACTAGTTTTAAGTTATGAATCGGTCTACTAAAGCTGCTGTTTCTGCACAGTGTATCCGTCCACGCCATAGATGATCTCCACTCTCACTTTACCTTTTACGAGAGTAACATTAGCATAGAAAATAACATCTGACAACATTGTCACCGTCACAGTTTACAGTACACCGTCAAATCTAAAATCTTAAGTTTGGAAGACACCTGTAATTCATTAGAAGGAAGGGAAATTGGACAAAGTCTGGCCATTTCTACAATTTGTAAAACAGTGATTTAGTACAGTGGTAGTATGACAAATCTTGAGAGACAGCATGTTGAAGCTTATGAGGACAATGGGGATGCTAGTACAGCTAGCACGAGACAGACAGATATTAAGTAGTTTTTCCAGCCACAGCTTAAACCTCATCTGGTTGTTTCTAGGTTGTGGCTTGAACAGAGCGTACAGCCAGTTTTATTGCCATGGACTTGCAATCTTACACTGCAGTTGTAAGTGACTGCCTTTGTGGCATGACAAACATGTTAGAGTGAAGGTTCAAAATACCAGGTGGACAGCATTTTACCAACAAATGCATGCCAGAGTTGTTTAGTAAAATAAAGAAGAAAGTTAAACAAGCATTGCCAAATGCAGCTGAGTGCCAATAACAACTGATGCCCGGACATCATGTACAGCTGATTCCTCTGTGACCAATCACAACACACAACGTCTCTCTAGGCTGGGAGTTAAGGAGCCTTGTCTCAAGGTCCTGACACACCAGGCCGATTTTATGCCGTCAGTAATCATCTGTTGCAAAAACGACAGAACAAACGGAGGATGGCTGTAGCTATCTGTCCTATAATCTGAGGTCTAATAGTAGGACAGCCTGGTCTCTGTCCAGCTATACTGTACAGTACATTGTCCCACTCAGTTCTGTCCTCAAAGCTAACCTCTATGTGTATCTATGCAGGGACAGTCTGTGGTTGTGTGTGCTTAATAGTGGCACCAGCTTCGTTTCCGGCTTTGCAGTCTTCTCAGCTCTGGGCTTCATGGCCCACAAACAGGGAATTCCCATCAACAGGGTGGTCGATTCAGGTATAATTTAAAGCCCAAAGCTACTCTCTCTGTTCGACACAAGAATCAAATGTACCCTCACAATTGCTGGACACCACAAAAATCAAACCAAAAGAGAGAATAATAATTTTAATGTCTCCTCTGTCCTCCCAGGCCCTGGGCTGGCGTTTATTGCATTTCCTCAGGCCACAGCCATGATGCCCCTCCCTCAGCTGTGGACCTCCTGCTTCTTCATTATGCTCATACTGCTGGGACTTGACACACTGGTAAGACCAGGAGAACACACAACATAATGTTGGTGTCATGCACAAAGTATTCCCTTAGCATATAAAGATATGCTGCAACTGTTGCAGGATCTGTGAACACTTAAAAATTTAGTGTAACCCTCATCCCAGTGTTGTAGTCAAGACCATCTAAACCAAGACCAGAGTGTATCAACACTGAGACCAACACTTTGGGGGGTTTATTAAGACTATGAACATGTTAACCATAAGGGCGGCACAGTGGTACAGTGTGTATCACTGCTATGGAGCTTTTTCCATATCTTTATTCATGAGCATGGTCTTTGACTTTGAGACCATGGCTTATATGCCATAAGCCATATGCCAGGCAAAAAGAAGGAGTAAATGCAAATGCAAATGCCACACAGAAGGGCCCCAAACCTGGTTTGAACCTGCAACCCTCTTGCTGTGAGGCAACAGTAATCTCATTACATCAAGTCATTCTGTTTGTATATGTGCTTAGTGGATGACATGTCCAGTGAGTATGCAAGGCATGCAAGGACTGGAATGTCTTCAGCTTCCAGAAACTGTGTACAGATCCTTGCAATATGGGGCCGTGCATTATCATGTTGCAACATGAGGTGATGATGGTTGATGAATGGCACAACAATGGGTCTCAGGATCTCGTCATGGTATCTCTGTGCATTCAAAATGCCATCAATAAAATGCACCTGTGTTCGTTGTCCATAACATAAGCCTGCCCATACCATAACCCCACTGCCACCACGGGACACTCGATTCACAAGCATGCAGCTGAGCTTCCCTGATACGGCTTCTGACAGTTTATGCAGAAATTCTTTGGTTACGCGAATTGATTGCTGTGTCAGTAATCCGGGTGGCTGGTCTCAGAAAATCTTGCAGGTGAAGATCCCGGATGTTGAGGTCCTGGGCTGGTGTGGTTACACATGGTCTGCATTGTGGGGCTGGTTGGATGTACTACCAAATTCTTGGAAATGCCTTTGGAGATGGCTTATGGTAGAGAAATGAACATTCAGCTCTGGTGGACATTCCTGCAGTCAGCATGCAAATTGCACACTCACTCAAAATTTGCGACATCTGTGGCATTGTGCTGTGTGATAAAACTGCACATTTTAGAGTGGACGTTTATTGTGACCAGCCCAAGGCACACCTGTGCAATAATCATGCTGTCTAATCAGCATCTTCATATACCACACATGTGAGATAGATGGATTATTTCGGCAAAAGGAGAAGTGCTAACTAACACAGATTTAAACAAATTTGTGAACAATATTTGAGAGAAATAGGCCTTTTGTGTACATAGAAAAAATCTTAGATTTTTTTCTTCATCGCATAAAAAATGGGAGCAAAAGCAAAAGCGTTTATATTTTTGTTCAGTATATATAAACCAAGGACTGTGGTAATGGAAGGAAGAAAGGATTTTGTTGCTTTATGGACAGGGTGTCACGATGAGACGAACAGAGGGAGGAGAATAAGAACTGGGGCAGGAACTTTTCTTGATGTGGAGAAGAAAAGGAAAGTAATCATAATAATCCAGAAGATGACAATTTGACTGGACTGAAGAAAGTTTAAGCTTGGAAACAAATGCCAGTAGAGAAGATTGTTGGTGGTTACTCATTTGGCCAGTTGACCTTTGACTGTAACAGGCTACTGTATATCTCTCTCACATACGTAATGATAATTAGTAAGCCCTAAAGACCCTAAAATATGTACTGAATGCACCAAGAATGTTCATCGTAAACACATTATTTGGTACAAAAGATGTAGAGTGGTTGCACATATTGTATATATTAAATAACAGAATTTATCTTGCACAATTCACGTAATCAATCTTTATCAATGAAAGATTTATTAAACTACTAACTACATACAACCAATAATAACTAAACATAAAAACGAAGAATAAATGTGACCATGAATTAACACAATGATGAACAATTAATGAATGATTGAGTATTTCAGGTAACACAGTCAATGATGTCTTGGTAAGATGTATTCATTTGTGGAAACACGTAACACTTGTATGACAACTTTGACCTTAACCCTTGTGTGGTGTTCGTATCTTTGTTACTCAGCCAGTGTTCATGGGTCTGGTGGACCCACTAGAGTTTTGGGTTTTCAAAACAATCAAATAATTTTCTGTTAAAATACTCAACAGATGTTTACTTCATCACAACTATTGATTTTTATTCATTTTTATTCATTTGAACTTCATTAGACATATAACTCATTCAGGTCAGTTTACATAACACAAGTTGAACACATACACTAACAATATCAGTCTCAACACATCAGCCCCATTGAATTCTTTGCCTGTTTACACCAGCCTATACAAAACATGAGGGGCAGAGTTTTACTGTGTGTGTTGCATATGTATTTTTTACACTTGCTGCATGTATATTGTTTTTTCTTGTCCAACTTGGGTCCACAGACTTCGCAGCGCTTCTTTTTGTTGCTGCTGGCCACCTGGAATAACAAAAAGATCAGAAATGTTACTAAAACCTCTCTTTCTTGCAAGGCATAAATGTCAGACATTTACTGCAACAGCATCACACACTTACTTCAGGCTCAGCAGATGGTGGTTCTGTAGGTCGGGTGGATGGGGCACCAGCACTCTCCTGAATTCTCCTCATGATGGCTGCAGAAGCTGGTGTTCTTGGAACATGTTGTCTTTTGAGGATTTGAGGTCTCACCAGTGCCTTTCGCAGGTCCTTGAGGAAGAGGCGTCTCCTCTGGAGCTTCCCCCTGTTCCACTCTGTGTTCAGTGCCATCCAGATGACAAAGGCGTTGTACGCTGATATGTCCAACATGTCAAAGAATATCACCAGTGGCCAGCGTAGGGTCCTTCTTTTGCAGCTGTAGGCAGTCACCAGCTTGTCCATGTTGTCCACCCCTCCTTTTGTGGCATTGTAATCCATGATGATCTCAGGCTTTTGATGCTCCTGGTCTCAGATTCTCCCATCCCTGTGCAGCGTAATCATGAGTACCACATTCTTGCCTTTCTTTGGCACATAGGAGACCAGGGACATGTCAGCTGTGTACACAAACTTGGAGGACTTGACAGGCCTGTTCTTCATAGTCAGCAGTTAGGGTGGAAGCTCAAATTTGTTTTTCTGTATCATTCCCACCATGGTCAGTTTTCTCTTTAGGAGCTCCTGTCCTAGCTTGTGTGAGGTAAAAAAAAAATTGTCACATGTGATGTTGTGTCCACTGAGTCCCTGAGTCAGGTCCTGGACAACTCTCATCCCTTGATTTTTCTCAGGGGCTCCTCCATCAGGTTTCCCTGTGTAGACTTGTAAGTTCCAAGCATATGAGGAAGTGGCATCACAGGCAGCCCAGATCTTTATACCATATTTTGCACGTTTGGATGGTATATACAGCCTAAAGGGGCATCGGCCTCTAAATGGCATCAGCTGCTCATCAATGGTGACATTAGGCCCAGGGTTGTAAATCCCACACTGTCCTGATGACAGCTAGCTTGTCTCTCTGCCGTCGAGCTGGTCTGTCATCTCCGTTATCGAAATGGATAATCCTGGAAATTTTGTGGACGTTTTCCAGAGACATTGTTGCACGGAAAAGTTCTCTGCCAGTTTCTGGATCCCACAGGGATTCTGTGGATTCCCCTTTGGACCTGAAAACTCCAGCCAGGATAAGAACCCCAAAGTAGGCATGTATTCAGTTAGGTCCATCTCTTTCCACCTCTCTTCAAAAACACGCCTTCCTTCAAGATTAGTGCAATCCAGAATAATTTTGTGGATGGAATCTGGGATGAAAAGCTCAAATGAAGACTTGATGTCCTGCACCTGAGTAACTGCCAGCCGTGTTGGCCCTGGTTGCATCTTTATCACATTAGCAGCTCTGCGGGGTGGCTCGTTTCTTGGGCAAGAAGACCATTCAATTTCATCATTTTTTGAAATCCATATTTCTTCACTTGCTAACTGGTGGGCTTGTTCTGGTCCTGGAGTTGGCTGTTGACGGGCTGGTCCTGGTGCTGGCTGCTGACAGGCTGGTCCCAGAGCTGGCTGTTGACGGGCTGCTTGTCTTCATTTTGGTATGAATTGGTGCTCAACCTCACCCTCTTCTTCAAAGTCACTGTCAGACTCTGAATTTTCAGAAATGTGATCTTCACATTCTGAAACCTCTTCCTTGACATCTTCATCAGAAGCTTCTCTCTCATCCAAAATTAATTGCCAGGCCCTCTCAGCGGATAATCTTTTGGCCATCTTGGTCGGTTGTGATAAGGAACCACACTGGCAAAGCCATATTTATAGTGTTACGCCCCGAATTTGCAGGTGTGATAGGGTATGAGAAAATAGTTTGGTTCCCACAAGAGAGAGGGTAAAATGTGCGGGAATGTAAGCGCAGACAATGTTGGGAGTTGAATTTTCAATAATGTTGCAACTTTGTGCGGGAACAGGAGGGGCAGAAAACACTATCAGTAGCCCCAGAAAGGAGGAAGACTGAGTGAAGGTACATAGAACCTACACTTTCCACAGTTTTATAAGCCCCGGGTTCTTCACAGAAAATGAGCCAAAGCCAATGAATTTCAGGTTGAAAAAATAATTAATTGTTTCATCTTTCTTTTGATGAAAACTGGAAACGGGTCCCACAGACCCGAACACCATTCAACAGTGAAATTCAGTAAATGCAATGTTCAGCAGCTGAGAGATTGGAATACACAAGGAAAACTTACTTTGGGAATGTTTCTAAATCAGTCTGAATTTACCTTTAAGTGACTATGAGTGAGTCCTACAGTATCTGTTGCCCCAACCTAAAAATCATGTTCCCACACAACACATCTGCATTGTGAATAACCTTTCGAGGGAAACGTATTTCATTGTGGATTATGTTTGTTTTTGACATAAAACAGATATGTTTGTGATTATAGTCTGCAGAAATCCAAGTAGGGAGGAGGTTGGGGTGGAAGAAGGGTCAATAAACACAGGATTCTCACCCAGGAGACAGCTGTTTGTGTCCCATGTGAAATTTAATTTATGTCCGTATCTTAAAAATGTAACATAGTAATTTTAAGCCAAACCCTGATGATTTCTTACCAAACCTAACCAAGTAGTTTAGTTATGTTTGTGTTGTTGTGTTTGTTTTATTTAGTTTAAATTTACAACATTAACAACATGTTTAAAATTGTTTCAAACTGCCTAAAACAGTAATCTGGGAGAAAATATGTTTGAGAATGCAGTTTAGTTGTATTAATAGTAATAATAATAATAATAATAAATAAGAACATAATTTTGGAGAAGACAGGGTTGGTTGTCCACAGCTGCTTTATACTGTATGAAAACTTTAGTTTATTAAATCCCTGCATGTGTAGTGTGGATTTATTTATCAGCACACTCTCTGATTTATGCGACACAACAGCCAGCATTTTGTCCTAAAGGAAAATAACTCACCTATGGGTTTAATTAGTGATTACGCCTCTGCCATTAAAACTGGGCCCCATGTTTGTTTTGGAATGGTTTTCTATGGGTGAACCAACTTCCAGTATGAATTATACCAGGTGCTGTACGTTTGGAATGAGAGTGAAGGCCCACTCAGGCTCCTCACTATGGATGTTTGATATAACAGTGTGTCTGTTTGTGTGTGCTAGTTTGCAGGTTTGGAAACTATAACATCATCAGTGATTGACATGTTTCCAGGACAGATGCGTAAACCCTGGCGCAGAGAAATCTTCCTCATCTTCTTCTGCTCCATCACCTTCATCATACAGATCTCTCTAACCTCTCAGGTACTACACAGACCTGTGTAATCTTACCCAAACACACCAGGAGTATTTTAAGTGCCACTACATACAGTATATGTACAGTATATGGGGGCGGCAGTAGCTCAGTCTGTAGGGAGTTGGCTTGGGAACCGGAGGGTCACCGGTTCAAGTCCCGACATGGACCAAGAACTGGAGAGGTGCCAGTTTACCTCTTGGGCACTGCCGAGGTGCCCCTGAGCAAGGCACCAAACCCTCAACTGCTCGGGGCGCTTGTCAGGAGCAGCCCCCTCACTCTGACATTGTGCATGTGTCTGCATGTGTGTGTTCAGGTCTGCACGTACCGTGTATAAGTTAACAAACAGAGTGTAAAAATTGAATTTCCCCTCATGGGACTAATAAAGGTTGTTCTTCTTCTTCTTATATGTACTTTTCTGTGTTATCCAGGGAGGAGTGTACCAGTTCCAGCTGGTTGATTACTATGGTGCTAATGGAGCTTGTATATTATTTGTGTCTGTGGTCCAGTGTGTGGCTGTTGGCTGGGCCTTTGGTAAGTGGTGTCAATACCATGTTTCAATTATTCTGTCTTTCATCAAATGTAATGGTACTATCCTGCAATCCAAGAGCTATTCATCCATCCAAGTTGGATGTGTGTGTTTTCACCAGAGAAACAAGAGGTGAATTTTCAATCCATCATGATCATATTTGATCACACCAGTTCACAGTGTCAACATTTAGTGCCACTGCTTGAAGCAGTGTGCTTGTAATGTAGAAAGGGCAGATACATTGTCTTCCTAGAAACTCAGGATGGTTACTTGGCAACCTCAAAGTGATGATAATAGTGTCTTAACTACACCCTGCCAAGAAATACCAGCACATAACCCTCCATTAAAACATATAACGTTTCCATTGGACATAATCCATGATTTTGCAGAATTATCCAATATCAGTGTTCATGTCTGGGAATAGAGCTGCTAATTTGAGTTAATATGCCATTCCTGTACCTAAAAACGTCCCTTTGTAGGTGACAATGTTTTGTTAAAGGGGACATACACATGCTCATTTTTAGTTTAATTGTATTCAAGCCTGCAAGTGACATACAATTATACCTGGGCCAGACCAGCCGCATGAACAGCGTGTGGTGGCTGCATTACCTGTTGTTTCTTACTTTGGTGTCCATGTTAACAGGTTAGAGCAGTCACACAGCCCAGGTGAGATGCACACCTTGTCTCTGTGTCAGCTGCGCTTCTACTAGAGATTTGAGGTGTCATCTATTTTTCACTCAAGCTACGCACGGTTCACAGCAGCAAAAGACAGTGGAAGTGGTATATTAACATCATAACAGCAACATAACTAAAGTTTCACAGTCTAGACATCTGTAGAATATGTCACAGACAGTGAGGCTGATCTTGTGGCAGTATATTCATATCATATCAGCAACATTACTACACTCTTGATGTCTAGATGTCACTCTTGATGATGTTCCTGCTTTTATTTCAAAATAAAAGCCCTCCAGCCTTGTTTTCTGTGGACAAAATTCCTTCTTTATTAACCCAAATATGTGCAGGACAGTGTTGTAGAACATACAGTGAATTGCAGGGATGCATGAATGGATATAGTAGATGGTTTTAATTGTGGATTATTACTAATATTTACAAATTACCACACATTTATTGATCTTTCTTTGTATAAATAAATATAAATAATGTTTATAATGGAATGAAATGGCCATTATGAAAGGCCAACTCTATGTAGAGAGAAAGGGCTGTAATGCAGCTGACATGCAACTACTTTGAACAACTGACGCTTGACTCACGCAGCCATTAGATGATGCAGCCACAATGCTCATGCAGCCGGTCTGACCAAGGCGTTAGGAAGGGGAACCAAATCTGAATGGCTTGGTGAATCACATGTTTTCTGATCTAGGTAGCACACATACAGAAAAAAACCTGACTGGGCTGTCTTATTTCACAGTCACTGCAGATAACCAGATGTATGTGCACAAGTGGAAAAACACATTCATAAAAAAGTTTAGTAGAAGTCGGTCACAACCATAATTAGAAATAGAAATTAGAAATTAATTTAAATCAGTTGATAAAGTACTGTATATTAAAACAATTTGAATTCTGGACCAATCGCTGCCTTGGATATAGAGTATGTCACATCTATCTCAATATCAAAAGCATGAGGAAAAATAGGAAATGTATGAATGATTAAATGTATGTCAAGACAAAAAGGGATTAAAGGAGCTGTAAAATAAAAGATAAATAGAAGATTAAAGTACATCAAAGTGTCATTTTTTTAAGTGATGGTTATTTAGTTATATTAGTTTTTATTTATTTAACTAACTATACTTTATTGATATTGGTTGTATTTTTGACTAGTCTAACAACCTTAATTGCCTATTGTTGGTTATGGGGCTCCATACAGACCCACAATATTCCAATAAATGGTTATTGTTATTGTTGGATGTACATCATGCTTCTGCACCAGGAGGTCCTGTCCTTTTAAATTTTTACTAACAAACTGTAATAATCACACAGGGGCTGAGAGGATGTGTGATGCAGTTGAAGATATGACAGGACAGAGACCATGGTTTCTTTTCAAACTGTGCTGGCGCTACTTCACCCCTGTGATCTGCGTGGTGAGTTAAGAGCTGCAGGAAGTCTGTAACAAAAAACAAAATTACATGAAATGAAAACAACTGTGGTGCCTTAACCAACAACAATAAGAACATGGAAATAGTTTCTCCAGAGCCTGTATACATCAAGTGTCTCTTTCAGGATTACATATAAGTGCATTTCATCAGCTTTCCTTGCTTAGAAAATCACTCCTAACTCCTATATTTAGGAGCTCCAGAAGAGTCTAACCTGTTCGAAGTTACCAGGAGATGTAGGTCAGGCAAAGATACTACGTGAGAGGAGAGACTTTTTAGGAATACTTGAATAGACTAGACTAACCTTGTGTAGAATGCAGGAGAGAACACTTGCTTATATGTAGGTAACTTCTAATCTTCCCAAGGCTGACATTAGAGAAATAACATTCCTCCCCTTATGTAGGGAACATACAGTAAGGCAACAATGAGTGTAGCTGAAAGGTGAATAGGACAGTAGAAGAGAAGACTTAGTAAGCAACATGTACTTGAGCAATATGCACAAGATGCTGCATCATTACAAGAATTTTAAAACAATGTGGTTGGATGGTCGGATGATCTCCGAATTTAATTAAGGATACATGTATTTTTTATGCCTCTGTGCTGGCGATCGTCATGGCAAGGAGGCATTATGTTTTTGGGTTGTCCATCCATCCGTACCATTCTACCGAGTGTGATATCTCAGGAAGGCCTAGAGGAATCTCTTTTTGGACTCAAGGAAGAAATGATTAGAATTTAGTGCTCAAAGGTCAAGGAGGAGAGACCCGGCCCGGAGGAAGCCCGGGGCCCCCATCTGGAGCCAGACCCAGACAGGGGGCCCATGAGCGAGCACCTGGTGGCCAGGCTTGTCACAGAGCCTGGTCTGGCTCAGCCCGAAAAAGTAACGTTGGAACCCCCTCCTCTCCATCCTGTGGGCCCACCACCCACAGGAGGAACCACTGGGGTCAGGTGCGCTGCCATATGGGTGGCAGTGAAGGCCAGGGACTTCAACGGACCAGACCCAGGCGGCAGAGGCTGGCTCTGGGGACATGGAACATCACCTCTCTGTGGGGAAAGGAGCCGGAGCTTGTGCGGGAGGTGGAGCGCTATCAGTTAGATCTGGTGGGCCTTACCTCTATGCACAGCCTCGGCTCTGGAACCATTCTCCTAAATAGGGGTTGGACTCTGTTCTTATACTCTATTCAACTCAGACTTCTGGCGGAGGTTTTCTGGAATTTCTGTGGAGGCTAGGGGCATTGAACCCTCGTGGGCAATGTTCAAAGCTTCCATTGCTGAAGCTGCGGCGGTGAGCTGTGGCCTGACGGTCTTAGGTGCCTCAAGAGGTGGTAACCCTCGAACGCCATGGTGGACACTGGTGGTCAGGGAAGCTGTCCGACTGAAGAAGGAGTCCTTCCAGGATGTGTTGTCTCGGAGGACTCCAGAGGCAGTTGCAAGGTACCGACAGGCCCATAGGGCAGCAGCCGCTGCTGTAAAGGAGGCAAAGCAGTGGGTGTGGGAGGAGTTCGGAGCAGCCATGGAAAAGGACTTTCGGTTGGTACCAAGGTGTTTCTGATAAACTCTGTATGTGGAACGGCTGTCGTGGATGGCACGTCTCTTCAACATTGCATGGAAGTCAGGGACAGTGCCTAAGGTGTGGCAGACCGGGGTGGTGGAATCCCCTGTTCAAAAAGGGGGACCAGAGAGTGTGTGCCAATTACAGGGGTATCACACTATCCAGCCTCCCTGGTAAAGTCTACTCTAGGATCCTGGAAAGGAGGGTTCGGCCGATAGCTAAACCTCGGATTGAAGAGTAACAAAGCAGATTTTATCCTGGCCGTGGGCCTGGGAATATGCCCATCCAGTCTACATGTGTTTTGTGTAGGGAATGAGTCTTTACCCCAAGTGAACAAGTTCCAGTTCCAAGTTCCAAGTACTTCCGGGTCTTGTTTGCGAGTGAGGGAACAATGGAACGTGAGATTGAATTGGAATCGGAGCAGCGGGGGCGGTATTGCAGTCGCTCTACCACATTGTTGTGACGAAGAGAGAGCTGAGCCAGAGGGCAAAGCTTTCAATCTACCAGTAAATCTTTGTTCCTACTCTCACCTATGGTCCTGAGGGCTGGGTCATGACCGAAAGAACTAGATCACAGGTACAAGCAGATGAAATGTTGTTTTTTTTTTTCAGGAGGGTGGCTTGTGTCTCCCTTAGAGATATGGTGAGAAGCTCAGCCATCCGTGAGGGACTCAGGAGCCAGTTGAGGTTGTTCGGGCATCTGGTTAAGATGCCCTCTGAGGTGTTCCAGGTACAACCAGCTGGGAAGAGGCCACGAGGAAAACCTAATCCCCCAATTTCTTAAAATGTGGAACAAACATCCGCTTGGACTAAAGGATGAACTGATTAGATTTTGAAGATTAAAGATTAATGTCACTGCAACCTCATGCCATATAATGCTTGCGTTATCTCAGGAACTCCTGAAGAAAATTTCTTCAAATTTGGCACAAACGTTCGCTTGGACTCAGTGATGAACTGGTTAGATATTGGTTGGATATTAAGGTTTGTTTTGGCCATAACTCAAGAAATTTTATGCTAATTATGACAATTACATACAAATGTCCAATGATGAAGTTCTGACATTTTGGACAGACATGAAACTTCACACATTGGGGGAGGCATCCAACAATGTGGGTTGCTTTGTAATATGTCATCATAATGTTTACTGTGTAGCTCTGAGTGTCTAAAAAAAGCAACGTCACATTCTTTTCTAAGAGTCCTTGTCCTATGTAGGAGGATTCATACATGACTCATGTATGAAAGCATGAGTGTTTTAATGCACAATAGTTGATAAATATCTTCACAGAATTGTTATTTTATGGGGACTCGACACCAAAGTCCAAGGATGTTGCAATTGACTTGCTGCACAAGCAAAACCTCTGTTATTCAAAGACTTCATGCCATCATGTCTTGGTTTATAAGCAACACAATGAAGCAGGAGGATGTCACAGTGTTAGTTTTGTTCCTCTGCTTTTCCTTCAAGGTTTGCTTGATCTGCTTCTTTCTGGACTACCAGCCCCTGACATCCAGCGGGGGCTATGTGTACCCAAACTGGGCCTACGGTCTGGGCTTGGCGATGGCCTTCTCCTCTGTGCTTGCAGTACCCATCTGGGCTATCACCAAGATATGCTTCACAGAGGGCACCCTCAGACAGGTAAGAACATCCTGCTTAGCTTTTTTAGTCTGCTTCACCTATGTAAAATTTTGTATTCATTTAATTATCATTCTATTTGCCCAATTTTCTTTTATCTCTGTCAACAGCGCATGTTGGTCCTGTGGCATCCTGTCAGAGATCCTGTTGGTCCCAAGACAAACAACGAACATTTCCTAAATGAAACAGAGATGAAACAAATGTCAGCCCCTATCCCTGATACATTATGAATCTGCCCCCCACCCCACTGTTTTTCTCTACGAGGCCGGGTCACGTGCCATCAACGCATCATCAGTTACACTGTGTATGTGTTATACCCTTTGGTCTTAATGTTATAGCTGATTGGAATCCTTTAAAAAAAATCCTGAATCCAGATCGCCACCAGAATGTAATGGATTCTTCATTGTGCCATACCCCACCCTCCAAATGATTTCATTCAAATCCATCGCAAACTTTTGCTAACAGACTGACACACAAACCAACATCAGTGAAAACATAACCTCCTTGGCCCAAGGCCTTTGGCCTTGGCGGAGGTAAACATAGTATGCTAATTAATCACAGTACTAATCATAGTATTTATTCTGTGTGATTAGCTCAGGCCTTAGAGAAAATCACACCTCACTCATGTTTGCTGTTCCATTGGTTGCTGTATTCTCCAGTTATAAGATAAGATAAGATAAGATATTCCTTTATTAGTCCCACAGTGGGGAAATTTACCATATGGTTGTTGCTGAGAACTGACCTTGTTGTGGCAGTATTGCAGTGTTTCTGATATTTAATCCACCTCACAGCTTCACAATCAAAAAACGTCACAGAATCTGAACTGACCCAGTCGGTAGCAATTCTGTTGAATTCTACTGAATTCTAAATACTGTATTAACTTACTGCTACTGCAACCTCACATTAAAAGCATTTAACTGGCAAAACACAAGTTGATTCTTATTACGAACAACCCCCAGACCCATAGGGAGAGAGGCTGTTCTATGTCGGAGAGGGTATTTTATTTATTTTATTTTTACTTTTTTTTTAAGAAGATTGATAAATAGGTAGAGGAAAATATGAAGCACTGATAGGTGAGCAAGATTTTTTGGGGGGGATCTATTTTGTAAGTGCGAACTAAATTATTTTGTAGGTGGAATTTTTTTTTTGCTATAATAATCTTTCTAAGTTCCTTTTTGTACGTGAAACTTTTTTGCCTTTGTGTGAAAATGGGGGAAAAAAATGTTTTCTACATTTCCTTTTTTGTTCTTTACCTCTTAGGGTAAACATGTGGAAGGTTTTTGTGTTTGTTTGTTATTGTTGTAGGGTGGTTTTTCATAAATGATGCATGTATAAGACGGTCAAAAAAGCTATGCTTGAGACCTAGTGGTATTTTCATAAATTGACATGGGTCTTGTACATTGTTAAAGAAATGAAAATAAATAGTGTAATTGTTTTGGCATTATGAGAGTCTTGAGCTGCAACACAATGTTCAGGTATAATGGGCCAATATAAATTGAGGGCAATGCAGTAATTTAAGCTGAAATCATTTTAATTTTAAATTTTGAAAACACTATTGTCTTGTGTGTGCCATAGTAACAACATCATAAATACAATGCATGTAATAAAAAGTTGAAAAAATCTTTAATTGAGTAATGCATGCAAAAAAATAACTGCTCATGTATAGGGGTGTGTTTCTACAGGTTAGTGTGCGTGTGTGTGTGTGTGTGTGTCTCTTTGCTGGGTGGGTAGGTGGGTGCTTGTGTCAAACATTTGTCATTTGTCGTGTTCATCATCATCATCATATACATACAGGTATATAAATGAAATTTGACCTCTGCATTTAACCCATCCTAAGCATTTAGATGGGCTCCTGTGAAGCATCTGCAGAAAATTAGAATATCTTTGACAAAAAATCAAAACACCAGAAAGAATCAACATTTCCTGTAGCTAGGTCTGAATATCTCATTTGGTCAGGTTTTGCTAGATCCTGCATTGCCTTCAAACACAGTCTGCCATGCATGATTTAATAAAAAATATAGATATTATTTCAACTTTTTATTTGAAAGAGCCTGTCAAATCCCTGCCCATCACATTTTGCTTTGTTAACAAGCTTACTTATAATTGCTTTATCATCTATATTAATGATGAGTGGCATTTTTCATGTCAGGCCCACTTACCCACAATTTCTCTGACATGCTTCATGTGACACTATGCCCTGTCCATACTAACAACCACAGAACAATCAAAACTTTAACTACACGTCTAGTGTTGGAGCAACATAGCAAGAGTTACTGTGTTTGGCTGTAAAATTTTAAAGAGCTATGATGCTCCAACCTTATCTGACCTGTTTTACCTGACCCCACCCAAGTACTTAATCCAGCCACCAGAGTGCACCACTACCCCATGTTCTAAGCAGGCCTGAGCATTCAGGTTTTCTCCAGGTGAGATTTAATTTCTCCATGCACTCTGAACACATGGTACATATAGACCATTTCAACAGCCTTGCATTGCTAGGCAACAGCTTGTGTCCATGTTTAATTCCTGTCAGTTTATGTCATTCACCTCCAGTGTAACAAGCTGGGACACATCTGGACGGTGAAATGGTCTGCATTAATGTCTTGCATCTGTGTACCGAGTTGATTTACTTGCTCACCGATGGTCGATCAGAAGTTCTCTTGGCGTTCGGTTAGTTGCTTAGCCCCTTGGCGAACGGCAGTGAGCTGCTCCTCATGCTCATGGAGCCGCTTCCCTTGAGCGAGGATTGCGGTCTGAACCTGTTCAGAGTCTGCTGAGTCCATTACTGGCCAGTTTGTAGTATTACAACTGGTGAAACAGGCAGGCTTGGACTCAAATGCAACACTCTGAGATCAGGCTTGTCAAAAAACAGCGTCTTTAATCGTAGCAAAAGTTTGGTACACAGTGGATCAAAAGACAGGCAAACATATCCAAAACAGCAGGCTAAGGCAGAGTCAAAAACTCAGGCAGAGATTCAAAAGGTATGAGAAGTCAAAAAACACAAGGAGAATGCTGGAACGCTTGAACATTAAGGAACAAAGACAAACTGGCACAAAAGGAAGGGGAGACGCACATTAAATACTAGTGAGGGGAGTGACTGATGAGAGACCAGGTGGACACAGTCAGGACGGGGGAAGACAATCAGACTCCAGGGAATGGTGGACGAAACTACGTCATGCAGTGTCACTCAAGTGAAGAGTGGGAAACACCAGGCAGGAGGTGACGTGTTCTGAAACGAGAGGAAGGGTTAGGACCAAAATAAAACCGGAAGTGCACACAAAACGACAAACATTACGACCTAAGACCTGACATTTCTAACACTGTCAGGTTATAGTGACTGTTTTCTAATAATAACTTTTTAATCATATTTGCATCCATCCTACCACATATGTTTCCTAATTTATTTGTTACTCTATCCTTGGGGGCCGTCTACTGTATCCATGTTTTCATCCATCACAGTATTAATGTCTGGTCATCATAACATTATAGATGAAAGGAATGTCAGTAACAGCTGATTAATTCAACTCTCTTATGTTGAGAATGAATGGCAGTGTCTCATTTATTATAGGAGTCACAGATATTTATAATAACAAGCTGAGATTGGTGAATATAAGGAGAATTATCCAACTACCATTTGCCTCTGTTAGGTGATTGATAATATGACCTTTAAAATTCCCCTGGAATATCGTCACCCCTGCTGACCTGTTCGTCCCAAAGGAAAACCACATATTTCCCCCCACTGACTGAAGAATGAGTCTCTTGTCTCTCTCTCTGTTGTGGAAATAAAAGATAAGCATTCAATCCTGTGAAGGGCTCACTGCATGGGTGGAATGCCATCTCAAAAAGTACAAAATAATAAAAATAATAATCCAAGGCACTCACACTTAAAATCCCTTTATTTTGCATGGCAATAATTGTTTAAAATGTCCAACACATTAGGACAAACTAAAGTTTTCATCAGGGTCACAGTTTAAATTTAAATTGAACATTTTAAATTTGTTCAGACATTACAGAGTCCTTTGGATTATTTCTGAGTGAGGGAGGGATTTTGTACTTTAACGTTTCTGCACAAGAGAAGCATATTTCTGCCTTGTCCAGAAACTGTACTTTGCAGGGTACGTTTTCACAAATTGTGGGTTACCTTCTAGACGCGACGGTCTTTTTTGTTTCCCTTACAACCGGAAGTGTCAACCTTTGTTCCGGACACGTGGTGTAAGGTGGGCGTGTCCAGGACGCTGATGTAAACACAAAATACGCCTCATCCCCCGTCGGATAAAACACAGTGGAGCGAATTGGCGAGATTAACCCAAATAGCCTTCGTCGGTCGGGGAAAACGCTCCGTGTCTGTCGTGTGTAATATGCGTTAAGGCGCAGATAGGCGCTGCCATGGACTTCTACATCAACCTGAAGGTGAATTTCAGAGGAAATTCCAAAAATTTCCTCCTGTCGGGATCAGAGACGAAGAGCTGGGAGTCGATGGAGGCCATGGTAAGAGAGATGCGATCCCCGGGCCCGGTCCTGGACACACCGTAGACACCTTGCTGCCTCCTCTGCAGCCTGCTCCCATCCTCTCGTTTCTAGCCGCTAGTGATTGAGATATGGTGACATCGCTACACCACATCGTGTCTGAAGCGAATAACGTTAGCTTAGCAGTTCCCGATGCTAACAGGGAGCTATTAGCTCACTAAAGCATTACCTGTATGAGCCTGAGTACAGTATCTTCCATCAGACTGACAGCAGAGGAGACCGCAGGGAGGATCATTACAGGGTTATTATAGTGATATAGTGAAACCTTGTTTACCAGCTAATATATATATATATAATAATGACTGGTCTGAGTCCATCCACCGTTTGAATCCTATTCCTTTGGCCTGTCATCGAAGTCTGCAGTATACTGTATGTTGTCCGTTACAGAACCGCATCACTGCAAATACTTGGGTTGTCATAATCCCACAATGCATTGCCTTATTTATTTGAAATGGCTTTATATTAGATGTTATGCCATATTTCCTCTTTTCTTTCCCTGTTTTAGTTACTTGTTGTTACCGTTTTTCTGTTTGATAAAGTTAGTGTGGCAGTACGCACATTGGGAAATAATTCACATCAGGAGCATTAAAGTGCTGCTTAAACTTCTGTCAGTTACCAGATTTTCCCCACATGGGCTCTGATGATGCAGGATGACAATCAGAGAGTTGCCTGTCAGTCTGCAGGACTCTTGGTCACTTGGTCCGGACCAAATGAACCCAGCTACAGGCGTGAAAGCACCGTTAATCACACTTTTAGCTCATAAACAAACAGGAACAAAGAGGACTGTGCCAGGGCCGTTTGGTTTGAATTTCATAATAAAAACAGAATCAAGTGTAAAATGCAGACTTTGGTGAAATTTGCCAAAATGTGGATACAACATATGGACCCATACCTTATTTGATGATCTAAATCACTTCACGCTGGTAGCTACTCAGCACTGACCTACAAAAAATATGAAGACACTGAAGTATTCCCACGTTACCTGTCCAGTCACAAACTGGCAGGACCTTGCAGGTACTGTACGTTCTGCTGGTTAAACATTCAGGAGAACCCCCCAGTGTTTTCCCTGACACTACTACATTATTTTTCGTACTGTCTTCCTGAATATACCTGTATTCACCCTGTCTGAAACGCTCCTTTTATCCACTATGAAAAATTGCACCTATTTGACAGCCATAATTAAAAATGCCAGATTTGCTGCACCCTGACATATATATCTTTTCATAACATGAAAACCTACATCTGTGGCAAATTTGTTGCTTATATCACAAAATGCACAATTGTTATGCTTAACTGCCCCGGTATTAATCTCTGATGACATATCATGGTCATTTTATGACTTATTACAGTAAATATATTACATATTGTTCCTGTAAGTACATTTTCTTGATTATACACCTGCATACTTATACTTAAGATTTTGAATTCAGGACTTTAACTTTTAACAGATTGGTTTTTAAATTGTGATTGTGGTATTTAAGTAAAAGACCTTAGTACGTCTTCCTCCTCCTCAGTGGTGAGTGGGAATCTCTTCATGTGTCTCACCAGCTTCTCTGCTTTTTAAGTTATTTAATCGGGCAAGTCAATTAAAATTAAAATAGTCAGTTATAGACCCAACACATTCTCATCCCAGCTTGTCATATACAGCAGTAAACAGTAGCCTAATACAGTTTTAAGAGCTTATGTTTGCATGTGAATGGTAGAGACATGTCCGTACCAGGATTTTGGAAGGACAGAATTGCCCCTACCAATAGTTAAGAAAACTCATTGGCATTGTCTTATCAATACAGTCAAATTCAGTCTATATATGAAAAAATTGTGGCTGGTTGGAGATTTACTACAGAGAAACTCAAGTTGCTGTTTGCCACGGCAGCTTTCTGTGCAGCCTCTGTCCTGGTAATGACTGCTGGTGACTATTTTTCCCCCTAAATGTGTGTGTAGGGTTGACAACGTGCATTAGAAGACCAGAAGACCCGGTTTTTAATCAGTGGCATTGTATACGGCCAGTGTCAAGAAAGAAGGTGAAATATTGGTCGGGAGCCCAGAACCTTTGAATTTATGGCCCATCTCTCATGGCCACAGCAGCCGAGGAGAGTTCATTTGTCTGAGTGCTGCTGAGTCACAGATGTCAGACCTCACTTTGAGTTGTTTTACTAATGAGAGAGATGCAAGTGGGTTCGGTGTACAAGATTCAATAATTTATCACCACTTCAACCTCAGTTGAGTAGGAATTAGTTTTGGAGCGCTCAGCATATAAATGCTGTGCAGCTACAGTATAGCTGTGAAGGTAACAGTGCAGTTGGTGAATAAATGCTACTCACCTGCAACTCCTCAGCACCCAAGCTGCAAAGTCCTCATGTCCTACTTGCCACCTGCTGATTAAAGTGAGGGGGGTTAGCGCCGAAGTTAGCCACATCAATGGCTCAGATTCACTTAGGGTGGGCTGTTAAGCTGGACCAGGTATTCTGCAACGTTGCTTGACTCCTATAGAAGACTCCTCTGAATTTATATATTATGGGCTCATTACAATTTCTCGAATACAACACAGAAAACAGACTGTGTGTATGTGGAGTAGAGACAGATAGATACAGCATCATCTGTCATGCAGGTGCAGCATCATGTATTTCTCATTCGACATGAAATGCTGAATAATACATGCAACATGAGTATAGTGAAGAGAAACGACTTTCAGCCAGTAAAGAGCCAGCAGGAGTGTGAATGGAGCCCATTCCCCGAACGCTGCCACTGAGTCTTTTCAGAGGTCACATTTATGATGGCAAGGACACCCATGCATACACATCTCAGTCTGAGTCAGTTTTTTTCTCTCTCTGATCTGTTTTGGATGAGCCATCATCTTCTGTCCTTATCAGACCTCTGTGTGTGTGTTGTGCAGGTGAAGCGTTCGTTCGGCCTGTGCAGTCTTCAGCTGACCTACTTCGATGAGGAGAATGAGGAGGTGAGAGACTGTTATCTCTGTGGCTTTATCTTATTTGCTGCTGGGCAATATCACCTAAAATCAGTTTTACAGTTTATGTCACATTTACTGAGATAATTATTAATAAACTATCATATGAAGGCTTCTCTGTTGTCACAGTTGGGCTCTTAATTTGTTAAATCTTTATACTGAACAAGAAACAGAAAATCATGGATGCTGACAGAATATTGATTTTACATATTCAGTACTTAAGAACATTTAAATGGGAAAATCTAACCAAAATCTGCTGTATGGCATAAATGTGACAGTCAAAATAATTAATATTTGGTTATTTCTTTCCATCAGCGGGATGTGAGGGCATTATTTTAAGTTTATTTTAGTACACATTTGTAATAGACTGATGCATTGTGTTGTAAGAAAATATTGATACACATGAGTATCATGGTATTATGTGTTGTAATACTCCAATTCACCAACACATTGTATTGATTTGTAATAAACCTCTTAAAGATCCAATGGCCTGCTGTCGGGCCCAGCTGCCATAATCTTTCAGAGATTGTGGTGGGTTTCTGTTTATATTTTGACAGTTTTCCTAAAATAAGGTTTAAAAAAAAATCACAAGATATCACCTTGCTTACAGTATTACGATATGTCGCAATATATTGAATCATTACCACTGTATCATGATATGTATCACATGGCCAGATTCTTGCCAATATGCAGCCCTCCTCCAGCTCCTGGGCTGAAGCTGTAGCTGCAGTAGCTGCAGGGTTAACCCCTGTTACTATATTCAGCTGCTGGTTTACAAAACTCTGAACTCAGCTGCCTGTATGAAGTAACGGATTTATGGAACATATCAATATGATTACAATTAGGTTGGTTAGAGGGTCATAATGTTGGTTTTTGTACTTTTTGATGAAATGCACAGATCCTTTACAGTACTCTCTTTCCTGTCATTTTAAGGGTTAATCTAACAATTTAACATTGCACATCCATCAAGTTGGGGGACTTGAAAGAGACAGATTAAAAACAATTGTCAGAACTGGTGCACTGGAGACCAAAATAATGCTGGATCCTACATGTCCCATAATGCAATTCAGGAGTTTTTCTTTAAATGCTTCCAGCTTGTTGAATGCAAGCACTACACCCTCAATTTACCGTTAAATATTTTGTAGTCTGTAAACGCAGGCTGAGATAACCTTGATGATATCACAGTGTCATCACTCGGGTATGTTCCTGACAGGCTTGACAAAGCTCCTCCAGAGCTGCAGAAGACCTGATATAACTGTTTTCATGTACAGAGTCGTAGCCTTTTTTGAGTAAACTGAGGTTCATATATCATAAAATGTGCCCCTTTACTTCCTGTAACTCACCAAACCAATAAGAAACACCACAAACATGCACAGATTTACATAAATAATCTTCTCTTTTCTACTTCCAGGTGTCCATTAACAGCCAAGGTAAGCAAACAAACAGTCAGACACATAATGTGAAACAAAACTGAAAGGTTCTATGAGATTAAAATGGGTTGCATACTAATGTCATGTGAATGAATGGTTCTGCTTTTATTCCAGTGGACTATGAGGAGGCACTGAAGGTGAGTTGAATTGAAGTTCAATTGCTATTCGCTTGTACAGTATGTGCTTATGGGAAACAAGTAGTTCTGTACAACTCTGCCCACATTGTCGGTATACAACATGACAGTGGTAATGGCGTGATGCCAGCTTTGAGACTTAACCATATGCAAGACCTGCATTTCATTTTCAGATGGGATATACAGTTAAATCCTTCCCCCAAACATGTTAATGCTATTGCTGGATTATACTATACATGTTGGGTCTCTTCCCCATTGGACAAACCTGGAAGTCCTCCACAGGGAGACATCCTAAGTCGATCCCAGAAACCACTGGATCCTGTCAGCAGCATCTTCCTTCTGTGGGTTTTACAAGCTCCTTCAGCATGTCAGAGGAAATTAATTTTGGCCACTTGTATCTACAATCAAGAGATTTGTCCTCAGGGTCAGCTCACTCAGCTGTCTTATCGCTAACCCAACCTAAACACTCTGTCTGTGTACATTTAAAAGTATACCTTAGTGATACTCAAAGCAAAACCAGAAATATCCTGGAATAATTTGTGGTTGTACTGTATATTGATTATCTATGTTTCACCTTTGTTTCTAACAGATTGCAGTTTTCTTTTAGTTTGCTATGTCCAAAGGTGCTAAATACTGCAATGCTTCAGGAGTTCAGGAACTATCCAGCAAAGCATTTTTGTGTTTATCAAAAAACACAGCTTAGTTGAGAGATTGTACTTAATTGATCCAAAAAATAGCAGCAGTTGACACTAACACATTTACATGTCTCCTAGAGTGCAGCAAGGCAGGGGAACCGGCTCCACATGAATGTGTACGAGACTCGGGGCCAGCCGGCGAGGGTCCCCACCACCAAAGGCAGTGGGACGGAGCCCAAGAGGGGCTTCAGACCCCCACAGCACTGCCCCGCTCTCGCCCAGGTGGTCAGCCGTAAAGTCCAGGCTGCAGTACCAGAACAGGGCATGGTAAGACCCCAACATACAGCAGTTCATATTGGGCATTTATTTTTCCATTTATCAGTCATGATACTTTAGCTGCCTCTGATTACAATTTTGACAATCTTTGGAAGTTATGCGGTTTACCACTGCACTCCAGTGTTTCTGCAGTAACAAGGAGTATGGATGAATCGTGTACCCTCACAGGGCTCCAGATATGTGACCAAAAATCTATCAAGGAAAATGCTGAGCTCCCGGTTACACCTGTCCCCAGCCCTGAACGGCACAGCCCAGACTAGCACCAAATAAATATCCCCTCTTCATCTCAACTTGTCACATACCACCGCTTTGTCACGGCTCTTTGGCGTCACTATATTTATGGCATCAGATCCACTGTAGTTACACTTGGCATCACTTTAGGATCAGGTAACAAAACCACCGTAGTTAGGTTTAGGAAAGAACTACATGGTTGAGCTTAAAACTACAATGTTTGAAAATGACTTGAACATTCACGCTTGTGTTTGTTGGACCCATCCACCTTTTGCTTTTTAAAACACGTCACCCCACTCTCAGAGCACTTTGTATGTGCGTTCACTGTTGCCACGGATGGGTTTGCATTACAGTTTATGGAACGCCCAGTTCATTTCATGCCAGCGCCAAACCGCCTTGTGCAGCAATAATGCATGGCGACAGCTGTGACAACATCGTGATATTTTATGCCCTGGGAATGAGAATAGGCTGATCCTCTCCTAAAAACGACTCATTTGAGTCCATGTGGGACTCTAAGGGTTAATTAACCCTAGAACACTAACGTCGGGTGATTTTCACCCACACAATTCTTGTTATGTGATTTTCATTGTGTTGCCATTGTCTGAGTTTCATGGGTCCTTGGGTAGCTTCAGGCTGCTTACTGATGTTATTAATTGTATGTTTGTTTCCCTCCTCCCATCTATGGTTTTTTCAAGAGGCATGCGTTCGGGTGATTTTCACCCGACTTTAGTGATAGAGAGTAACATATTTTACGGGTGGAATTTACCCGAATTGATAAAACTGCTTTTTATCAAGGATATTGTATTGGGTAAAATATACCCAACGTTAGTGATGGTGTGACTTATTTTAACGTTAGTGTTCTAGGGTTAAGTAATAAGTCTTGTAACTTGACTTGGGACATAATTGTCAGATCTAAGAAATATGTAAATTGAAGTTATTATTTCTGAAAGTCAACAACAAACAGCTGTGATCTCATCCACCCTTGTCTCCATTTTTGTGACAGTTTTGTTACAGTCTGTCACTATCTTGTGTATGTAATGTATGTCGTTAGCTATAAAGGAGAATGAGGTCCCCATTTTTAATCCTGTGTAATAAAGTCTGATTGGTCAACAGTTTCTCCAGCCAGTAGAAATGATTATTAGCATAGTCAGTGATCCTAAAATTACAGTGACACATTGCAGTATCCAAAACATTAATGCCAATGTTGTCATCTTTTTGAGTTTTTGAACATTGTAGGTTTTGCCATACATTAAAGGGAATTAGAAAAAAAAGTTTGTTTTAGTTTAAAAAAACAATCTGCGGAGCAAAAAGGTAGCAGCGTGATGAAGGCTTACTGATTGATATTTTATAGCTGAGCTGAGCAGCCTAGTTTCGCAGCTTAAAAGTACTGATTTGGGTAGGTTGTATCTGGGAGAGCAGACCTGACAAAGAGAGAAAAGTGCATATAAGAGACAGACTGGCCTTGGTGTCATTAGTCACTAGTTCTTGTTTGTCTGCTAGACGTCAACGACTTTGTGTGTAGACAAGTGTAACACCACAATTTCAGTTAAATGGCAAACAATGACAACACACTTTCACCAAGATGGCAGCAGCATGCCTCTTCTGTCCGTTTGTCTGCATGACTGCTCCATCTGTTTTTTCTGGCTTTGAATACCAGTCAAATTTTATGAGTAGTTTGGATAATACCACCTGTTAGCACCAGTTTTGATTTGTGTGAAGTCAAGAGTTGGTTACATCCTCAGTGATTCTGGAGGATTACTCCGTCCATTTGGACCATGGAACCTGTTTACTTCTACCATTTCATTTGATGGACCTGAACTTTTCAGGATAAAGGAAAGTGTTTTTTTCTTGGCTCTGGTGGTGTTGCTTGAAATTACAGTATATTTCCATTGATTAGAACCGCATCAGACTCTTGTTGCACTGACCTGTTTTTCTTCAGTATCCCTGCTCCCAGCTACATGCTGATTCAGCACCTCTTGCTTTTATTGATTGTGCTGTATCCATGTGAGGTACATGATGAGGTGTAGAGACCAAAGCTCTCCGAATTGGATCACAAAAATTACTGAATTTTTTTTTTTTTTTTTTTTTTATGGCTGATGCTGATTTCTCTGTATTTTTGTGCATTCAGTTTAGACTGAGACATGATGAGCTAACCAGCTAGATGTTGCTTAAGGTATCCACAGTTATGCTGTGCTTATGTCGCAGAGAGCCACACACACAGTGGACGAGGTGAGTAAGTGACTTGGCTTGGCCAGACCGCACGCCTGACGAGCACGTGGCGGCTGCGTTACCTGTTGTTTTTCATTTTGGCATCTATGTTAACGGGTAGAGCTTCCACGCCGCCGTGCGCCCACCCGCTGTCTCACACGTGTTTCAGCTGCGTCTCTTCTAGAGATTCGAGGTCTCGCCTATTTTTGACACGAGCCGTGCATTTCACCGCAGCAACACACAGTGAAAGTGATTGTTTGACTGTATATTGACATCATATCAGCAATATATCTACAGTTTCAAAGTCTAGACATCAGTAGAATATGTTTCAGACATGAAAAAAAGTCAAGATTTTTTTTTTAAATCAACACTTCCTACGTTCTTTTCAAAATAAAACTCTTCAAGCATTTTTTTTTTTCCATGGGCAGAACTCCTTCATTTGTTAACACAAGGCTTTTATTCTGAAATATGTGCATGACAGTGTTGTATTACATGCAGTGATTTGCAGGGCTCCATGAATGAATATGGTACGGGATTTTAACTGTGCATAATAATTAATATCAGAGCCCTATTAATTACAAATGAGCATACCATTTCTCTGAATAAAATAAATATAATTGACATTTATAATAACATGAAATGGTCATTATGAGGGTCAAACTGCTTGTCAAGCAGCTGATCTGTAGTGCAGATTTTAGTGAAGTCATTTATTTAAGATAAAGAACATTTTTAGATTTACATCCAGCCAGCAGCGGTTTTGTGCATACGTGATTCATTTGCAGTCTGGACGTGGAGGGATGAGCAACTTGGGCTCTGATTGCATCTAGGAGGGACTGCTGCGCGACTAGGCCCCGGGCCAGACAGGTCGCTCGGCTCGTGTGTGGCTACCAACCGTGAGTGCTTATGGGCGGGGGAGTGGTCCATGGTAGCGCTCGCTGCTCGCTGAGAAGAGTAAGAACGATACATGTCTCCAAACATCTTCAATAACACCAGAAAAAGTCACTAGATGTGTTGCTAGTCGCTTTTTTGAAAAAGAGTCGCTAGAGGGGTCTGAAAACTAAATAACTAAATATAGCGATTAAATCGCTAAGTTGGCAACACTGCTGAGGTCTGCTGGTAGAAAGGCAGTTTGATTGACACAAGGGCGGTGGAGTGACGTGTGCTACAGCAATATGGTTAAAATGTCAAATAATCGGCCCGATTAGTCGGCCGGCCGATTAATCAGTCAACCTCTAATCTCATGATTATCTTCTTCATCTATTTATTACATATGACTGGTTGCTTTCATTACATTATCCCGCCAATAGTCTGAGGGTTATGAATAGCCATTCTGTGCCAACTCAAAACTCAATAAAAGAAAATATTTCATTGTTCTCTTGCTTTTAATATCAGAGAATATTCAATCTAACCCTGGCCCAGATTTGAATTGTTTGAATGTTAATTTCAAAGCTAGATCTGAGCTTGGCATTATTCACCTGATTGTCAGAAGTCTACTTCAATGAAGTCTTTTGATACTGATATTATCGTTTTGTCTGAACATAGCTAAACAAATCCATCACATACAAGGGTGTTGCAATTAAGGGTTACAAGCTTTTTCATTGTGATCGTCCCAGAAAAGGCGGTGATGTGGTCATTTACGTAAAAAAAAAAAACAAATTTCATGCTACCGTTCCATCATCAGTGTCTCTCAGTAGACATTTTGAACTTCTTAAGGCCTATTTTGTCACTGTTTTAGGTTGTTATAGATGCACGGAGGCTTTGTCATCACTGGGGAAACAGCTATCAACTTAAGATTTTAATGAAATTGTCCTTGCTGGAGATATTTGTCTGACAGTTTAAAATCTGCATGTGATTCATATAACCCCACTCAGATAATCAATAGCTCAACTTCTTTTTACCAAATGCCCCCATGAACTTTCGGATATTGGTATATTTGCCAATGATATGAGTGATTGCTGTTCCTTTGCTACAGTGAGACAAGCGAAGCTTCCTAAGTCAAGACTGCAAATTGTTGTTGAACCAGATTTTAAGCATTTATGTGAGCAAGCTTTTCTTTGTGATTTGTGGGACTTTGACTGAAACAGAGTCTCTCTCATTAATGATATAGAACTGGCATGGAAATACTTTTATGATGCGTTTACGAAAATGACAAACAAACATGCTCCTCTCTACAAATTTAGAGTGACAGGCCAAAACAGGTCTTGGTTTTCCCCTCAGCTGTCCAGTCTATTTAAAGAAAGGGAAATTCAATTCAATCATTCCCAGGCTACATTTGGAAATGTAACAACAATCAAGTTGCCAGTAACTGATAAATCTGCCATTCACAACTGCTTTAATGAACATTTTGTTTCTTCAGGCTTTTTATTGGAGTCACACATCCAAGTCAAAAACATCCTAGCGAGCAGAGGACTCACTTTTAACCACGCCTCATTAACTCCTGGGCTCAACTGTTCACTTTTACTCATTTTAATGTGACAGAGGTCCATAGCACTTTAAAGAAACTGGGTACAAACAAATCTGCAGGTCCTGACAAGCTTGAGCCCCACTTTCTCAAGCTAGCTGGAGACTTTTCTTACCCTCTCCAGCAATGAGATTCCTAACATATCGAAATCTGGTCTCTCTTTCCTTCAAGGAGGAGATCCCTCAGTAGTTAATAACTACAGGCCGGTCTCTAAACTGTGTGTCTTAGCTAAAATCCTTGAAAAGCTGGTAAGTGAACAGCTTAAAGAATACCTGGACACAAATGGTGTTTTATTACAACATAAGAAAAGAACACAGCACAGCAACGGTTGCTATTAAAATGGTGAATGACTTCATTGAGGCACAAGATGGCAGAAATTATTGTGCAGCTCTTATTGATTCGTTAAAAGCTTTTGACACAGTTGACCATGTGACTCTGGCAGATAGACTTTATATCTGTACTTTCATTCTAGCCCTAAAAATGAACCTACTACAGTTTCTAAAAGACAGTAAGGTTTGGATTGCGGTCTCAGGGGGTGAGCGGGTTCATGGAGTTTCATCAAGGCAAAGGACAACTCCTGGGAGAGAGTATGATATCATTGTTTTACCAAATTCGCAGACAGATTCACAAAGAGTGGATTGCGGCCACTGGTAACTGTGAATTGCGCATCACTCGCAGCTGGTATCTGCCTCATCTCAAAGTCCTATTCACAATAGATATTGCACTAATTTAGCTGAATACAGCTGAAAGGGCCCATATTGTTTTGCACACAATTTGCCCTTTTTGCATCCGAAGTATGCAAGTAAGTCTGAATGTTGCATGTGTGCCAAGAACACAGTAGGCAGAACGATAGCGAGAAAAAGAAAATTTGAATTTTCAGACTGCAGGCTACAGGTACTGATTCAGGAGGTGTAGAGACAAGAAATTTAAATCAATTTATCATATTAAGGATTTAATATCCCAGTTTGTCAGTGTAAATATATATAGTATATTTGTGTCTGACTGTAAAACACACTGGACTGCCTTTCTGGATGTCTGTGAAGGAGACAAAAAACATCATAATTGAAAGAAAAGAAGACATTTTTATTGACCCACGTGGGGAAATTCAGTAACATTTGGTTGCAGCTGAAATTACAATTAAACCTGTGTTGACAGGGGTGTAATAAAGATGTTGATATGCACATTTTATGTAATGAATATCATTTCCTCCGTTGATCAGGTGATCATGAAAGACATGAAGGGGACTAAAGAAGAAGACAAGACTCCTCCAGCCTGGTTCACCTCTTATATGGAGAAGGTAAGAACGACCTGATGGAGGTGACTTTCAGCACAAGCAGACACATGGACTGACGAGTAAGCTCTGAAGAAATTTAAAAGAAGAACCACAACACTAAATCAGTGACCACTCTGCTCCCCTCCCCTCACATCCCTCCAGTTTAAGGACCAGGTGGTTCGAGAGGCTGTGGAGAAGATTTGCCGGGAGTTCTCCGGACAGTGCTGCATCCACAAGCCCCTGGGAGGAGGAGGAGGGGCAGGAGGTGGGGGAGGAAGAGGGGAAGCAGCAGAAGGAACGGAGGCCCAGCAGATCCCTGAGGTTTCCTCCTCCACTCTACCTGGAGCTCCATCCTCCTCCACGCCTCCCTGCTCCTCCTGCCGGGGACAGACCACTGGAGGAGGCTATCAGTGCAGGTATGTGCTAACTTTCAAATAGCTTTGGATTAGTAAATTAGTTCCAGCACAAATTCAGAGTCATGCCGTACTCTCTACTCTCAGGACCTCTTCTATAACAGAAGTTCATCCACTAATTATTTCCTTTGGTTTTTACAGCAAAGCAGTAAATACCAGGGCACCACAGTTATTTGAGATCAGTTTCCATTTGAAAATATACTGTACATCTTTTCTATAAAATGAACCATGCTATTCAGGAGACAATAAGTACTTTATAGTTGTGTATTTTCATCAGGAAATACTGCACACAGCAACTCAGAAGCATTTAGAGCAGCCACACAAAAAATTTAGAGCACTCAGAAAAAAGACACAGGGTACAGTATATACTGTATATCACAATACAGTAATAGTTCAGTAAATTCAGTTAAGAAATGGTTTAGAGTAACCATGCTTCATCACCTTCTAAAGTTAACAGGTGCAAATAAATACCGGCTTGATTCAGTCAGTACAATATAAAAATCACACAAATGTGTATGTAAGGGTATACCAAAAGAAAAAAAAAAAGACCAGACTTTTTCTGCAGCATTTGCTCATCTTTCATTTTAAAAATCTCGGTCAGTGGACATGTTTCTAATTTAACACTGGACAGCATATTCAGTAATATAACGTAGTGTAACGTTGAACTGATCACCCATGTCAACCTGCAAAAAAAGTTAACACTGTTGTTAATCCATGTAGAGGGTTGCATTTTGATACACTACTCATGTTGCTAGTATCAATTACATATGACTAATACTTGTGGCGTTTTACATGCTGTTTCCAGTGTTTCAAGTCTTAGTAATGTTTATTATGAAGGTGTAGTCAGAGACAAAGTTGATGCCTGATCTCTCTCTCTCTCTCTCTCTCTCTCTCTCTCTCTCTCTCTCTCTCTCTCTCCTCTACTGTCTTTTCACCCTCTCCATTTTTCTTCTTCTTCATGTCTCTGGTTAGTGTGTGTACCTCTTGTACTCTGTGCGAGCCCTGCAGTTTCTCTCATGATCCCAGTCACAACCTGGTGAGAGCCAGGACTCCTCTGTCCATCCCAGAACATGGATCACCTGCCCCAGATCACAGCAGGTATGATACAGCAATCTTTTTAAAGGGACTTTGAGACTGTGCTTTTTCTACGATATTTTACAAAAGCAAGGGCAGCTGTTATGTTGTTGAAGCGTATATAATTGAAAGGCCTGCTATTTGCATTGATCCCGGCCCAGATATTATGGGGGACAGTTGGATGCAGAGAGGTTGCAGCGATGGCAGATTTGATGTTTTAAGGGAGTCATTCTCATAAGGGCACCCTGGCGTTCCTTTCAGATTCTACAGACGAGGTGACCGCAGTTTCCGAAAGGCGGAGAAGCAGCGGCTGAAAGCGGAGAAACGCCTGCTGAAGGCCGAGGTCAAAGAAATCAGGAAACAGCTGAGAATGGAGAGACGGGGCATACAGTGGAGCTCCTCCCACCGAGATGGAAGCTCCTCCCCCGTCCTCCTGCAGCCCAGAGCCACCCAGCACAATAGTCCTGAGTAGGTTAACATGATCCAAACTAGATCGGTTGGAGTACAAACTACAGGAAAAAGTCCTTTCCTTATTCCTTATTCACTAAAAGGTGTGAGTTCACCTGACAGAGCTGTGAGGGTTCAACTGACAAAAAAAGTTGGGAACCACTGTTTTTGCCTTTTTCCTTTAAGGGACCCTTTTTCTATCATTGAGTAAACTGACAACCCCTGAATAAGTGACAGTTTATCAGTGTTTGATATTATATTCAGTGCATAAAAATGACGGTACAGATCAACTGATTAACTGTACAATTAACCCAAATAGTGAATGCAATAACTGCTAGGAAAACAAGCCACTTGGATCAATTTTGAGCAGATTATTTCCTGTAAATATTGCATCAGAGATGAGTTTTCCAGTTATTTTTAGGAACCTTTAATACAAATGTTTTATATATATTTTTTAATCATTATTTTTAACAATCATACTTACTTAATAGGCTTTTTTCTGATAAATTCAGTGTAGTATTCTTCTCCCTTACACTTGGCCATTGTCGTATTTGCTCTTTGGTAGTTTTAAGTGCATGCTTCTCTATTTAAGTGTACAGTATATCTTATAATACAAACTTTTAGTTTTCTTCACAGAAATAAATGAAATGCTGAGACATAGGCCAACTGTATTTAAAAGAGTTGTTACACCCTTTAAAATCAAGAGGCCTTGCAACTCCCCAGTGAAGCTTTGGTGACCCCTAGTGGGGGTCAAGACCTCCAGGTTGGGAGCCAGTAGTTTAGGTTATGCCAGGTGCATGCTTCAAATTTGTGCAACAAATTATTAAGACTAATCTGAACATTGGTAAAAAACATTTTTAAAAGAACAACTCATGATCGATGCAGGACAAAAGGTCTTTATTTCTTGCTCAGGCGTCCGAAGCGTCCCTGTCCCCTGGTGGTTCCAGCCATGACGGCTGCATTTCTGGATGAGAACCTTCCTGACGGAACCCGACTGCGTCCAGGAACCAAGTTTATCAAGTACTGGAAGATGAGGAACACTGGAACAATCTGCTGGAGTGCTGATACTAAGGTATTCTGTTGTCCATTCGCTTTGGGGTCATTTGAATAAAAAGAGGAGAGCGAATATCATGGAAGTCATGTAAACATGCCAGGTGGATTAGGAAAAATCTTGTAGAGTTAGAGGAAAATTAATGTGTCTGAAAGGAAAAGGTTTCATCCTGGGAAAATGAATAACCTTGGTTGATATCATATCAAGTCTGCCAATTAGATTTTAAATGTTTTGTGTATATCTAACTACAAATCAAGTAATCTCTGTCTGTCCATACATCTCTCCCTCTGGAAAACAACTCATCTGATCCACTTCGCACTTGGCAGGTGTATTGCTGAGGACCCAAGAACATGTATTGTTGAATTTGGTGCAATTTGGACATGTGACACATTCAGTATTAATAAACTTTGAATAAACGAGCACATAGCACTCTGTGCAGCAGTAGGAGAGGGGCTCATGGGGTGTGCAGGCTGAGACAAGCATGGCACAAGCCCGCGACAATGCTGCAAACGGCAGCCAAGCAGTACTCTGAAAGGCAGCAGCTCATTGACTACCGTTCATTTTAAGATAAGATAAGATGAATCTTTATTAATCCCCAGAGGGAAATTCGGGTGTCATAGCAGCATCAACTCAGTACGGATGAATACAGTATAGTAAAAAGTAAAAGAGAAGGTGCAATGAAGGAAATTGACAATAAAATAACTAAGTAACAGTAACAAGTTAAGTGCAGCAGGTGGTGAGTATTGTATATGCATAGCATATATATATATATGTAATTATATACATTAGGAATAAATACGGAGCAGATGATCAGAGTCACATGGGGGTCAGACCTTGGTTATGGAGCCTGATGGCCACCAAAAGAAAGGACTGACACAGACGGTTTGTAGTGTGCTGAGGGGGGATCAGTCTCTGGCTGAATGTACTCCTCATCTGGACCAGTTGGTCATAGAGGGGGTGGGAGGGGTTCTTCAGAATAGACTCCAGCTTCCTCCTGGTCCTCCCCTCTGCCACCACCTCCAGACTGTCCAGCTCACATCCAACCACAAACCCAGCCCTCCTCACCAGTTTGTTGAGTTTGGTGGCATCCCTGGTGCTGATGCCACCCCCCAACATACCACGGCGAAGAACAGAAAGCTGCTACTACAGACTGGTAAAACATCTGAAGTAGCGTGTTGCACACATTGAAGGTCCTCAGCCCTCTCAGGAAGAATAGTTTGCTCTTCCCTTCCTTCCCTTCCTGTAGAGAGCCTCGGAGTTGTTGGACCAGTCCAGTTTATTGTTTAAGTGAACTCCCAGGAACTTGTAGTTGTCCACCACCTCCACCTCCTCCCCACGGATGGTGATGGGAGTAGGGGAGCTCTTCCTCCTCCTCCAGAAATCTACCACCAGCAACTCAAGTCCTACTAAATCACTTGCACAAGTCACTTGAAATGAGTGGAACTTTCATCAAAGTGGTTCTTGCATGAGGCCCAATAGATCCTACTGATAGTGGTGATCCCCTGACTTCATTTAATGCCTCAGACACTTTTGTTTCAGAGCAAAATATCTCGACAGAATTCGATGGGTTGCCATGAAACCCTGTCTTGTCATTCATGTTCCCCACAATTTGTCCAATACATTGGCTTGTGACATACCTGCAAAACAAATGACATGTCCATCAGCTGATGGCATCGCTGATAAGCAAACATTAGCATGCTAACATGATAAACTGAGATGGTGAAGATGGTGAACATTATATCTGCTAAGCATCAGCACATTTTAAAACAGTGTCACTGTGTCCATGTTGGCATGCTGACATTAACATTTAGATCAAAGAACTAGAGCCATCAGTGTGGCTGTGAACTCTTATGCAAGTGGGTAGTTGCTAAGGGAATTTATACAAATAGCCCCTGCACATGATTTACCACTAAAGAAATTTAATATTTAGGAAACTCAAATGTGAAATCTATGACACTGTTTTATCAAATATGAAACTGAGAAACTATAGCTGGGTCTAAAACAGTGAGTGAAAGAGAAACCCATGTTAAGGGAACAGTGCGTAGGATATGGTGGTATCTAGCAGTGAGGTTGAGCTTGCACCAGTTGAAGCCTCTCCCATGTGGCAAGCAGGCAGGACAGCTACGGTGGCTGATGTGAATGGCCATCTCTAGAGCAGTTGTTGTCATCGTAGTGTAGGTCATTTGGAGCAGAGCCAATGCTTAGAATGTGACCGTACAAGGGAAGTGAGTGGTGAAGAAAGAGAGAGAGACGGCGGTGTCGACGGGAGCGAATGACATTATCAATTCCAGCCCAAGCCATTCTGGGCTACTATAAATACATGATGGTACAAAATTATTTTCAGGTGATTATGGAAGACATAGTTATTAATATTTTATTCCATTTTTGCCAATAGACCCCCTGAATTGTTACACACTGGTCCTTTAAAGATGCTACAGAAACCCTTGAAATATTTAAATATTAAGCTCTTTAAGGACATTCTTGTTTGTATACAACTTCGTTATACTTTTTCTACTTTTTAAAATGTTAAACTTTTCCAACATTTTTACTGTGGAAGTCTATGGAAAGAATCTTATAATTATCTTTAACCTGCTGCACTTTGAACTTTATCTGCTTCCACATATTTTCAACTACAGACACAATTTAAACTTTAAACGGGTTACAAAAGCCACCAACTTTCTCTGGGGCTGTACCTAATGTTTCAAAATAAAAGTCCATTCCACCTAAATACTTTCTGTCCAACAACTTATAAGGCTTATTCCACAAAAAGTTTGAGTTTCCAAGGTTCATTCCACCCAAATACTTTGTCTAAAGACATAGTTTGAAAGGTTTTTCCACCAAAATACTACTTTCTTGAAGTGTTTCCCACATTTGTGCTTTAAGATTTCTGCATTTTCAGCAATGGATTGCAATTAATGTCAGCTGTCAGCATTGACACTGTATTGTCTGCATGAAGTGCATTCATCTCATTTCCCTTGTTTTGCTTCGTGCAGCTGAAGTTCATGTGGGGAAACCTAGCAGTGGGTTCTGGGGACCGTTGGAGAGAAGTGTCTGTTCCCTTCCTCCAGCCAGGACAGGTAAGTTTTCATTTACACTTATCTTTGGAAAAGTTACCAGAACTTGCCATCCTTCTTGTTTTCTCTTTGTACCACTCAGTCACATGGATGTGGTCAGCACCATACTGCAGTATATCACTGCTTTCTTGAAATGTTGAAAACACTCAGAATTCTATGTGTGTGTCCAGGTTGGTATAGTGAGTGTAGCGCTGTGTGCTCCCACTGTGGAGGGCTCCTACACCTCCCACTGGCGTTTGGCCCATGCTGGAGAGCAGTTTGGACCCAGGGTCTGGTGCAGCATTGTGGTCGATCCTCAGGCCCCAGCACCCATGATGGCTGATGGGATACTGGTGTCACCGTGTGTCACACCACAGGTAGAACATCTGGGTGAATGCATGGCAACGGGAATCTCATGAATTAATGAATGCATGGATATGAATAAGTGTGTGAATAAATCTATAGCACCCCTCTGCAGAGCTCCAGGCTCCATCGACAGGATTCATGATGGAAAATCACGTGTTAAGGTGGAAAATCACGTGCTTATCTGGTTTCCTTATCAATAAATGACATTCATACACAATTTCAAATGTCACTTCCCTCCTCAAGCTCGGGACCAGAAAGGGTCTGATGGAGAAGGTGGGCCCAAGCCTGGAGCTCTGCAGCTAGACCTTTCTACAATATAAATACACAAAAATAGGCTACACACTGATGTATAAATACACACACATAGAGGCACACTTTAGATCTGGGTGTATTGTGTACAATGTGAAACGATTTCACGTTGTCTGCAGGGTAAGAACCCAGCGGCAAAGGATGGAAAAGCCTGTGCAGCTAGGGAGCAGCCGTTAATGTCAGTGGACCAAGAAGAGTACTACATCCCCTCTGTGGACCTGCTCACTGCGCAGGTAATCTAATCTGCCAACAGGTCGCTGTAACTACAGATCACCTTTTGACTTTAATTAAAGGTGATCATACAACGGCATGTTCTGAGGCTTGTGAAAATCAAATGTATTGTTTTGTGGGGGTCTGAATATTCAACACACATGCTGTATGTATGTTATATATGTGTATATACACACAGACACACACTTAAATGACTTTAAGGTAAGTGATATAGTGTGCATTTTAATAATGTTGGGAAACTCTCAAGAGACATAAAAAAAAGAGTGGTCAAAACTGAAACAGCAGAGGCTAAGATATGCTGACTTTTAATCCCTTGTATGGGTCAAACGTCTAAAATAGACAAACTACATTTCCCATAACGCACTTGAAAAGCATTTTATTTTATTTGATCTCTCAGGATCTTCTGTCTTTTGAGCTGTTGGACATCAACATTGTCCAAGAGTTGGAGAGTGTCCCAAACAACACCCCTGCTGGTAAGAGGAGTTCTTGTGTTCTTCAGTTGTTAGTGGTCAGTTAAGGGACACTGAGAGCTTTTGATCAAAAGCTGATGCTCTTTGGTATCAGTGATGCAGATGTCTGATATTGTAGGTGGGTCAATAAAATGCTCCACTGACACATATACAGTTGTTTTGGTAGCAGCTGCTATTAGAAACCAACAAACCTGGAGCATTGTAATGGGATGGTAACTGTGAGAACCTGACTCTGATGTCTTTTCTCCATCCAGACATGACTCCATGCATGTCTCCTCTGCCTCAAGATGGCCACCTGCAGGACAAAAGCAGTCCCTCTTTGGGTCTCATCCAGGAAGAGACTGAAGTAATCAATAGCATCATGGGTAAAGGAGTTTTCTCTTCAAATTATTTTAAGGGTCTTGATGGAGTTTTATTGATAGGTTGGCAAATGAAAGGAAATGGAGCAACTAACCTGAATGACAGAACAGTAAAAGTCTGTATGAACATGAAAGTTGGTATTTACTCAACATACATACTTAAACCTTAATGTAAAGAACAATGATACATTTCACCTATTCTATATCCATCTGCTTGGGCACAAACAGAGTCATTTACTTAACAGAAATGGCCCCAGTTTTCTGTATATGGTCAACAATTAAAGTAGAGTTAGTTGTTGTATCAGCTTCAACAATGAAGATGAAAAACATCACACGGTTAGAGAAGAGAAGTGAAGTGATAATGAGGACCAGCCTACTTCTTCATGTAGTACTCGGCGATGAGTCTGATATTTATCTCCTGTAATGAAGTACAATGCTAAACTGGATCAAGTATTTTTATTGTTAGGTTTATTCTATTTCATCAGTAAATTCACCTCTGAGAATTTTGAGGCAAGAAATCGTCCGTGTAGATTTCGAATTTCGACAGTTTTACATAAATTGAAGGCAAATCGAAATGTTCTCAAATGTTTACTGGAGATTCAAGGCTCCACGAACTAGGAGTCGCTACCTTGCCAGCCAGGTAGTCACTCTCACTGACTTCACTATGAGCTGGCTGGAGCTCGCTCAAGAGACTAGTCTCGTAGACGAGAGGCTTTTATGTCCTTGTTGATGGATGGATTGTTAAAATATCACAACATAAGTATCCATTTTGAAATTAACAGGAACTTGTGGTTACCTGCCTTTCTGGATTGAAAAGCTCCACAATCACAGTGTAGCTTGTTCAAGAGCGAGCCAGTTATGTTCACAGAGCAGCTACAGTGCAGCAGAGTGGTGAGGGAAGAGGAGAGGGAAACAGCCTCTGACAGGCCAAAGAGATACCTGCTGACACATGACCCACTTTTAACAATACTGTAATATCTGGAGGGAGATCAGTCCATTTTTTTTGTTGCTGTAATTGTAAAAGCAATTTGAGTAAATGTTGTAGAGCAATGTTTTGTCCCCTTGTTGAGGATCCTGTTTGTCTTATTTAGCGTATTTTGGATTGTCTAAGGGATTCAGGCTGCTGTCAGCAGCAGAACCAGGTGATGTGATCAGAGGAGCCCCAGTGGTCACACCTCTGTTAGCCCCACATGCTATTTTTCTTTGTGTCCTCTTTTATAATAAATAGTTTAAGGGGTGGTGGAGCTAAACCACACAGTATCTTATAAAGTCAACAGACATTGGTCATAAACAAAAAAAATAAAAAGCTCAATAAGTTGTTGCCTATTTTTTGATAATATTTTAAGAGTGGTACGAGTGCTTTAAGGGCTTGCTTAAAGGCTAAAGCCTGGTCTAGCATACTGCAAAATGAATCAATTGAACAGTGTCATACTGCATACTGCTAAGGAATGCAGTATGCAGTATGCACTGAATTCTGTATACTGCATACTGCATTTGTCACATATTTGAAACCATCTATTACATACTGTACTACTGACAGTAGTGCAGAAATCATTTGGGGCGGCAGTAGCTCAGTCCGTAGGGACTTGGTTTAGGAAGCAGGCGTCACCAGTTCAAGTCCCAACATGGACCAAGACCAACTGGTTGCTGGAGAGGTGCCAGTTTACCTCTTGGGCACTGCCGAGGTGCCCCTGAGCAAGGCACCAAACCCCCAACTGCTCGGGGCGCTTGTCAGGAGCAGGAGCAGCCCCTGACATCTCTCCATTATGTGTACTGTAACAACAGAGTGTAAAAACTGAATTTCCCTACGGGGATTAATAAAGGTTCATCTTATGTTATCTTACAATCTGCAGATATATCTGTGTTCCACTGAGGACTGATGGTCCTCGTGGTTAACAGTGCAGCGCAGATGTATGACATCCTTGGTCTTTTTAACAGACATAACATTTGTCTACCTGTTACTGGTCCTCAGATGTCCCTCATGGGGCGGGATCTGGAGCAGAGGGGGGTGGAGTCCCGGCTCAGGAGGAAGGGGAGGATGACATCAGCGGGACTCAGTTTGTTTGTGAGACTGTGATTCGCTCAATGACCCTGGAGGAGGCCCCTGACCACACCCCTCTGAGAGGGTCCCGCCCAGGGACAGGTAAAGGTCAGTCAGTATTCTACTCAAATTTGATTCCAATCTTTGATTGCTAGATTTCTGATAAAAGTAAAAGCAGAGAAAATAGAAGTGAGTAAATCCATCTAATGTTGTGAGAATGTAAAGTCATATTTTTTTTCCAAACACTGATAATTGTGAAACATGGAACAAATACATATCTCACAGTCCTGGATCTGCTAGAACCTGGACATTTAAGTCACTCAGCAGCTCATGAAATTCGTTATGGGATAGTATGTTGACAATACGGTAGCAACTTTTCTTACTCTTTGAACTTTTGTTTCACACACATTTTAATGTGTAGTACTTAATATATTGATTGTTTGAAAATAGTTTGTCCTTCCAATCCTGTGAACACAGCTGTTCACCTGTGCTAAATCAAAAAGCCCCCCTCGCCTACAGATCACATCCCCTATATGACATCAGATCATCACAATTATCACAGTAATAATAACAATGGACAAACAACAAACCTTAACCCATGACAACACATGATTAACATAACTCATAACAGAAAATGTCTCACAATTATGAACAAATAAAATAAATAAGCTACGGCTTCAACAGTAAGTGTGTGGTGGTGTCTGTATCTACAGAGACCCTGCAGCCCTCTGCCTTTTTTTATTTTGTTGTGTTGGGATGTTTTTGGGCATCAGCAGTAATGTTTTCGCTTCTCTTATTGAATTTACTACTTTGTTCTCACTAACGCCGCTCCCTCTCTTCGTTCACTCTACAGCTCACTCAGCCATTTCTGCTCTTTCTCCCTCTACTCCCTCCCATTACAAATAGCAACCTACAGCAGTTACATAAGACCTTTAAGTGCAAGCTATATTTACATTATTTTCACCTCTTTACCTGGCTGTTACACAGCCATTTCCGATGGGGAACTGAAGCTGTCTCATCTATGCTCTCGCCAATGCCACCAGTTTCAGTTTAGCCCAGGATATGCATCTTTGAAAGTAGCCTTTGGCTTTATAAAAAAATTACATTGACAATGGCCTCACTTTCAAGCTCATTTATGTGTTCAGCTCGAGCAGTTTTTCACATCACATTTCAACATTTCGTTTTTTGTGATTGAAAGAGAAAAGTACAACAGTACCGTATCTAACAGAGGAATTCCTGTTTGCCCCCAGTGGTGCGTCCAGCTGCTCAGGGTTCCTCTTCCTCCTGTGTGAAGAGTAAAACGGTGAAAACAGACGAGAGCCCAGACAGCAGCCCCAGCACCTCTAAAAAAACCCTGAATCCACCAGCTACACTGAAGGCCTCCTTCCCTCACCCGCTGAAAGACTCCCTGCCTGCTCCCCTGTCTGCGGCCCCGACCCTAGGACCCGGCCCCAGCTCAGCACCGACCCCACTCCTTGCTCCGCACAGGTCCTCCCCACTGCAGGAGCACACAACCACAGGTAAATGGTAAATAGATTTGCATTTATATAGCACCTTTCTAGTCTTCTGACCACTCAAAGCAACACTTTACACTACATGTCAACATTCACCCATTCACACACACATATTTATATACTGATGACAGAGGCTGCCATGCAAGGAGCCAGCCTGGCCATCAGGATCTAATCTATACTGAACAAAAATATAAACACAAGACTTGTTTTTGTTCCTATTTTTTATGCACTGAAGTCAAAGATCTTTTTCTATGTAACCAAAAGGCCTGTTTCTTTCAAATACTGTTCATAAATTTCTTAGTCAGCACTTCTCCTTTGCTGAAATAATCCATCTACCAGCATGATTATTGCACAGGTGGGCCTTAAACTGCTTCCATTTCATTTTCAAGACGTTTGCCCCCTAGTTGCACTCTCTATTTTGTGACCCATGTCCCAGGTGATTTCAAGAGACTTTAAGTGCAGTTGTTGATGTTCATGCATACAGGTTGGTCAGCCAGTGGTCGATCTGGGCATAGTGGAGCATCATGGGTAGCTGTGAGACTTCTGGCCTTCATGGGTTGTTGATATGATGAGCAGACTCCACTAATGGCACTTTGCAGGTGATGCCCATGGTGCAGAAACAGGGGGGAAGTCTTTGTAGATCTTTGGCGCTTTGAGGATCCAGCAGCTCTCCACTTTGTGTACTACTATTTGAAGCAAAGTCAGAGACATCAACTCAGTCTATTCTGTGTACAAAACTTACTTTCACATAATTACGTATCTCTCACCTTGTTCTCTGCTTTGGTTTTGCAGACATCAGACATTTTCTCTATCAGGCCTGGTTTGATACCCTGTGAATTTAAGCACAGAAATTGAGATGATGAATATGTGTAACATAATGCATGTGTCATTTTATCTGAATTTCAATTATATTATTCTCTCACTTGCCTAAGTTTTTGGTTTGTGCCACTGCTGCTGGCCCTCAGTACTGGGCAGTTTGGATTTTGAGCTGAAAGTAATATGCTGACTGGAGCAGCAGAGCAACATAGTGGTTGCACAACTTCAATCAGCCATACATGTGCAGCTATGATGCACCAGGTCAAGTCCTACATTTTGTTCAAGGTGTTTTGTATTAATGCTATCAGGGTAAATATATATATATATATATATATATATATATATATATATAGGCAAGACCCTTAATGCTATCCCTGCTCAGGCATGAGTGAATACAAAAATGAGTCAGGATAAAACGATCCGATCATGATGTGCGTATATATGCACCGAGCATTAAATCAGAATAAATCCTTTGGGCATGTGCAGAGTTGTCTAATTTTCCGGAATAGTGGAAGTAGAAGAAGCTGTACATCCGCCTGTGTTGTAAACAAACACCGCGTTTTCTGCACGTCATCAGCTCATTCGCCCTTTGTGCCCCACACATGTTATTTTCCTCTATTCTGGTGCAGTGTCTGTTTCAGTGGGGGGGGGTTTGTAATATTGACCTTCATCGGATGTTGAAATGCATACTTTTCCTTTCTCTGTTCACGGTAGTAAAACTACAGTCTCAGCAGTACATAGCCTCATCTCTTAACACTTCCAGTAAGACAGTTGTCTCAGTGACAGGCCAGTTTTCCCTTCCACCATGTTTGCTGCTTGCTGAAAAACGACACACTGCCACAAAGGCAGAAACGCGCCATGCCGACGTAGAACACATACGCAGTGGAGATAATTTTACCCCAACCAGGAAGGTATGATCCGAATGGGTGTGTACATGGATGCCGATTGGAACAATAATCTGCACAAACCACCTCTCTCATTTGGAATGAAATTTCTTTCCGATTGGGCCAAATCAGATCAGAATCTTCCGACTGACATGTTTACATGAAGCATTTTTAATCTGATTGGGCTTTTATTCCAGTTATTTGTGCCCATAGCTAATGAGTCAAGGGAGTCTCAACTGCCTACAAAGTGCCACTGTGACTTGGTGCCCCTCAGCTCAGTAACTAGCCGACCTGGCAGCCGTCATTTGCAAAAACCCAGTCAAGCCGGCCGCTGCTTGGATGAATGGTGGTCCACTCCTCTTTAATGGCTGTGCGAAGTTGCTGGATATCGGCAGGAACTGGAACACACTGTCATATACGCAGATCTAGAGCATCCCAAACATGCTCAATGGGTGACATGTCCAGTGAGTATGCAGGCCATGCAAGAACTGGGATGTTTTCAGCTTCCAGGAACTGTGTACAGATCCTTCAACATGGGGCCATGCATTATCATGCTGCAACATGAGGTGATGGTGGTGGATGAATGGCACAACAATGGGCCTCAGGATCACACCATGGTATCTCTGTGCATTCCAAATGCCATCAATAAAATGCACCTGTGTTCCTTGTCCATAACATACACCTGCCCATATCATAACCCCACCGCCACCATAGGACACTTGATTCACAACGCTGACATCAGCAAGCATGACACTATACACATTGTCTGCCATCTGCCCTGTACAGTCAAAACCAGGATTCATCCATGAAGAGAACACCTCTCCAAAGTGCCAAACGCCACTGAAGGTGAGCTTTTGCCCACTCAAGTCGGTTACAACGACGAACTGCAATCAGGTCAAGACCCCAGTGTGGACGATTTGCATGTAACTGAGCTTCCCTGAGACAGTTTCTGACAGTTTGTGCAGAAATTCTTTGGTTATACAACCCATTGTTGCATCAGTTGTCCGGCTGGCTGGTCTCAGACGATCTTGCAGATGAAGGTGTCTGATGTGGAGGTCCTGGGCTGGTGTGGTTACACGTGGTCTGTGGTTGCGAGGCCAGTTGGATGTACTGGAGATGACTTATGGTAGAGAAATTTATATTCGGTTCACAGGCAGCAGCTCTGGTGGACATTCCTGCAGTCAGCATGCCAACTGCACGCTCCCTCAAAACTTTAGACAACTGTGGCATTGTGCTGTGTGATAAAACTGCACATTTTAGAGTCTACTTTTATGTGACCAATCTGAGGCACACCTGTGAGGTGGATGGATTATCTCTGCAATGGAGAAGTGCTCACTTCCACAGAAAGTCTTAGATATTTGACTTCTGCACATAAAAATGGGAGCAAAAACAAAAGTGCTGAATTCATTTTTTTGTTCAGTGTAAATTGTGAATTTAGTTACGTAATATTATGATTTTTTTTCTTATGATATCACAACTTTATTTTCGACTTCTCAGAGACCAGATGGGAAATGCATCGAATGTGCAGAAAGTTTTGCATTGAACAGAATATTTTTGGCATCATTAAGCAATAAAAACATAATAACCTTTCAGCATATTGTAATTAAATTGTTTTGAGAGAAATCTAGACTTCTGCACCTCCTCTTGGCTCTGGTTTCAGGTTTTAGAGAATCCAGCTCGTGACGTCAGAATTTCAGTCACAAAACTGCCTCCCCCAGCTTTAATGTATCATTTAGGTAAATACATGCGACACACATTTAAAGAGTTTACATCCCCAAACAAAGCACACAAAAGAGGAAGAACAAGTCATGCTTACATGTGTGTGGACTTAGCAGAGATACTGTAACATTAAATGAGAGTACTACTGAGACTACATATTTGAAAGAAATGCAGAATAATTGAGCGCCTATTATATTTTTATATTTTTAGTTGTCACCTGGTGCCTGAATTGCATGTTTTTCTTTACATAAGTATGTATATGCACCATGAATTGGTGCATAAAAATTCACGAGAAAGCAGGAAATGAAGTGTTTGTTTTGTTTCAAATGTGGAGGACCCCCAGACCTCGCACTTCAGGTCTCTCAGACCTCAGTCTCCTCTTGGCCAGGGTTCCCCAGATGGCGACTATTTTCACCCAGCTGGACATTGTATGTTCTCGTGGAAAACCCTGACGTTAACCATGTTTTAAACTGTAACTGTGATCCGGGATAATATTTGTGTAGGGGAATGTATTTTTGTAGGAGATGGGGTTGAGCAACTTTTTTGAGCAATTTTTTTTGTTTTGTTTTATGGGAGGGGGTCTCAGAACCTTCTTATCCTTCCTACCTATTATCATAATTGAATATCACAATATATTTCCCATGTTCATGCCTGCAATATGATTTCAGACGGCCCTAAAGTGGACCATACCATTTTTTATCTTTGACGTTAGTTGATTGTCTCATCTGCCTGCATCACACCTATAATTGCTATGGTGAGGCAGTAGAGGCCTATCTATATGTGTCTACTGAGTCCTATCTTTTCCATTCATTTTGGTTTTGGGATCAGTATGGGATCTACAGTGTAGAATATCGAAGGAGATGATGTGGAATATTGAGTATATTTTCTATTATTTTCATAAAAAGAAGTTCTTGTAACTCTGTTTGAGGACACACACACACACACTGGAGACATGCAGACACACACACACACACACACACACACTGGAGACATGCAGAAGGAACATACAGTATGCCCAACATATACAATGTGGCTTGTGATTAGGTTTGCCTTTTAATTTATCCTGTGACATCAGTGCATCCATAGCTCGGCTGCGAAAGACCATATAGGTAGCATAGGTTAAATGCATTGTGACTAGAATCCTGTATTTCATGTGTATTGCTGTATCTCAGTTCTCCGTGAATTCAAGCTTTAATAAACCCTCAACTTAAAACATCGTCTCCTCCTGCTTCTCCAGGATTGTAAGACTTCAGTTCACTAAAGTACACGTTAACCGCATCCTAGCCGAGCTTATAATAAAGACTGGAAGCAGGGAGAGCCTGGCTCTGTCAAAAGTTCAATAATACACCCACCAACACCTCTGAAGCTCACCACACATGTTGTAGCTTGTTTATTTAATCTGTCCGAGAACAGAAATGCAAAAACAAGAATTTATACAGCATAATCTGCGTTCACTGACACTGCACAGAAGTGGTGGGAGGACAGATAAGCTGTCAAGAAATAATGTCAGCAGATGCTAATAAAGGATAAACAGAGATTTAAGGGAAGCAAAATGTTATTTTAACTATTCACAATGGCTCACAGTTGAGGACTTCCAGTCCAGTGTGTTATGACCAAAGTGCTGCCTTGGTGGTAAATATTCCACATATTGTCTGTGAAACTTATCAGTTTTATTGATCCCTACACAGTTGAAGGTGAGGAGTCGCACATGGATAACATCTGTGTGGAGTCCAGAGCGAAGGAAAGAGAGAAGGGGGTGGAGGAGGAGAAGGAGAAAGAGGGAGAGGAGAAGAGAGAAGGGACAAGGAGCCGCTCCTCCTCCACCTCCTCAGAGGATTACATCATCATCCTACCTGACTGCTTTGACACCAGTCGGCCACTGGGGGAATCCATGTACAGGTACGTGACTTGTTGGCTCGACGGTAACAGCACATGTTGCTGTGCAGTTTCAGTTTAGACAATTCACCATATTCATACAGAAGCTATTTTATTTTTATATACTGTATATTTCAAAATGGCGGTGTTCAGATTTTGCCGTCAATATTTAAAAATATTCAGTCACTGAGGGAAAATTCAGTTAACACGAGCTCTGATGTGAACATTGTGAATGGAAATCCGTGGTGCCACAAAAATTATTGCATGTACAATAAGCAGGCAAAAATACATTCTACACAAGACCACTATTGGTCTTACAGAAATTGCATAAGGACCTCCAATATGGCCTCTGGAGGGTGTATGTCACATTACCTTTAATTCACTATTCCTTGTCCCACTGCAGCTCTGCTTTATCCCAGCCTGGTGACATCCCAGCCAAGACCCCCACAGACCCAGAAACCCTATCTCCCATCCACCCAGGGACTTCCACCCCAGAGGGGGAGCTGGGCGAGGGGGACGAAGCTCCTGCAGCTCCAGGGATGGGGGTGTCGGGCACCAGCAGTGCCAACGACATGCTCTGTACATCTCAGACATTGGACGATGAGCCATTGACACCCGAAGTGGTGGCACCACCTAAAGCCATCGTCACACCAAGGTCAGCATGTAGGGAGGGATACAAACAGCAACATGATTGCCTTTCGATTTAATTTCAATGTAATTTAAATTCAAGTGATTTTTTTTTTTTTATTTCATCCTATTACAATAAGAAGCCTCCTTGTTTTTACTCTCATTTTTTCATGTCACATCATATATGGAGCCAGGACAGTAACATTCATATTTGGTATCGAAAATAAAACTCTGTCACCTTTTTGGTGTGGATGGGACGGGTTTAGGCAAGGAGAGAGTGATTACAATTGATCTACATCAGTCTTCTGGACCCAACGTCTGCTCTGAAGCCTCTAGCATCAGAGTGGAAGTTGCTCTGGTAATGTCATAAAAACAGCAGAGGGAAACAATGTTAACTTTTGTTTTGGGGTTGCTGTAGTGTTTGTTGCACTGATTGTGAATACTAGATAAATGTGTTGCTCTTGTGCAGTCCAGGGAGCAATGGAGAAACAGATGTTGACCATGCTGCTGCCGGGGAAGGAGCAGAGGGCTCTGCACTGTACCAAACTGAGGACGGTAAGCACATCAGTATATCACTACTAGGGCTCGGTATCTGTCCTCAATAACTTTAAGGTATGGATCGAAATAAGTGTACCAAGTAGTATTGAATTCCTCTAAATGATACCTGCGTAGGACAGAATAATTCCTATACAAACGCTATGTAAATAATCTGCTTATAGTAACCGCTTTTGCTTTGTGCTTTACTCTCTTGATACTTTGATACCGTGTGCTTCCTGGCTGGACCTGAGGCTAAAGCTGCGTGAACATTCAAATCATGACAGGAAAAAAGAGTCATTTTCTCTACTGAAAAACGAATGTGCATTAAGTGAACAACTGTGGTTGAAGCCACAGTCGTCACGCGGTGCCTCAGAGCCGGCAGCACATGCAGATGAACGGCTCATTGCATGCCACTCACACGGTGAGCAAGAGAGAAGCCCCAGCAAGGGGGTGCTGTTCATCTTCACGTGCAGCTGGCCAGAAACAGCGATGCCTCACATTCAGTTATGGAAAGGGCAGAACGATTGTCAGCGGGCCAGTGAATAGCGAAGTGGTCCATTTCATTACTTTGTACTCATGTCAAATGAATCAAAGTCAGTGAGATGGTAATCTACATGACTCCTCAGGAACAATCATTTGCTTATAGTGATCAATTTGACCCAGACAGATAAGATAAGATGAAGATGAACCTTTATTAATCCCCGTAGGGAAATTCAGGTGTATCACTATAAGCAATTTGTTTTGCTCGCAGCCAAGCTTCACACACACACACACACACACACACACACACACACACACAAGCTTCCATTCACTAGATGTGTATCAAATGAAGTACTCAACTGGTATTGTTATCACTTTAAGGGCATTAGTATTTGTACTGGTATTGTCGCTACCCAGTAGGGGATTTGTTCATTTTAACAGAGGGGACTGACCTAGTTCGTTAAGTTGATTTTGAACCAAGTGCGAAACCTCAACCAAACAGCCAAACCTTGGTCTAACAAAAAGAGGTGGTCTAGGTCAGAATTGAATTGAACCATGATTAGGTTTGTCTCTCATGTGAACATTTTTTTAGATAGTTCAGATTATTCAATTACAATTCTGGCAAGCTGTCATCAGAACCAGAGGAAAAAGGAAAAATAATGCAATAAAACCAAATGAGCTGCGGTAGCACGCGTGGAGAGGAGGAGATGTAAATAAAAAGAAATTAATGTTTAATTGAATTTTGTCAAACGACTTTATAAAGAGTCAGCTGGAAAAAGCTCCGACACTTGTTATTATCCTGGAGGAGGGGAAAGAGAGGATGTGAGAGGATGGGAGAGCAAGCCACTAGAAGATCAACACATCAACATTACTGCTGGTAGTAATGCCATAACTATATTATTATAGGGGCAACAAAATCATTCACTAGTTTTATTCAAACGATGATTGAAGGCTACCCGCTGAGTTGGCAACACATCAACATCAGACACACGCCCATCTGCAACCTAGTTAATTGCAGCTTTGGATATGGATAGTATGGAGACACATCTCACGTAGATGACGACTGGACATAGATACGTCATATACAGTTCTTTAGTGTGCTTGTATAATTGCAGCGTGAAAGCAAAACTAACCAGATCAAATGTATGCAATGTATCAAAGACACAAACCTTGGTTCAGACTTTGGTTTGGACTTGGACTTGAACCCAGGTGTAAAAAGGCTGTAAGAGTCTTCAGCCGCACTAGTGAGGCTACAAAGGAAAAGCGGCTTTTAGCTTGTTCATGCTGATACTGACTAAATATTTCATAGATGCTGAAAGATATAGATGTGAATGAATAAATGTTTCATTTTTGAAACTGGATGATGGAGTCAAGGATAATGTGGGCTCTTGTTGCCCTACAGCCTCTGGTCCTGATCAGCCTCAGACAGACGATACTGAAGCTACTGAGGACACACAGGGAGACAACCCTGAGGACCCCAGGTCACACACACACATACACACACACACACATGGAAATGTGGCCAAGGCTTTCACATAGCAGTCACGTTCTGAATGTAAACTCGTTATTGTCTCTTCTCAGGCACCCAGGCATCACCAGCGGCCTGGTGAAAGGAGCTCTGTCAGTAGCTGCTTCTGCCTACAAAGCTCTGTTCACTGGACAAGGCCCCACACAGGTCAGCAAGCAGTTGATATCATCATATAATAAGCTTATATAATACTGCACATTGTTAAGAAGTTCACGGTGCTGTTTAAGTACTAAGTTAAGTTTGGCCAGATCCCAAGTCCTTTAGTTTTAGATATCTGCCAGTGCTAAGGCTGATCCGGTTGGTAAAGTCTGTTAATGTCATCTAACAAGGTTGGCTGCAGGGTGACATTTGCATATTTTTAGGGCCACTTTGTCTCACATAACTCTGTCTGGAAAATGAGTGGCTGGTTGCTGGAGTATAAACCTTCCTACATCCAATAGAGCAGGAAAGCTGCTAATGTTAACATAGACGCTGATAAAATAGCATACAGGACAGGCTTTCACACAGTAGTCGGCTCAACACAATAGTCAGCGGATATGCTAGGCAGGGCTTCTTTTACATAATCTTTTAATATTTTTGGTGTACAAGAGTGTTAAAGAAGAGACTACCATCCAAATCCTTAGTGGAGCCATATACTTCAACATGTAGAGAAATCCAAAGCCAGGCCTGCCGTACCTAGCTGTGGTTGCTATGATTCGGCAGGTATTGCTCAGCGGAGGGGTTTCATGAATGGTCAGTTTTTAACTCGGTCAGTTCATGTGTTGCCGGAACATTTGGTTTTGAGCTGCAATCAGCAGCTCTGTAGGTCGCTAGGTCTGTCAGTTGGGTCACAAAAATGAGCCCACCCTTTGCTGCCCACAGTTTTCACCCTAGGAGACTGAAATTTGGGGATAAGGGGGTCAAAAAGTGTGGATGTAAAGGTGTGTGTTTGTGTTCATCCCATTTGGCAAAAAAGGGGTGTAGCAGTGAGAGTGGCCTGTGTGGGGCGGCAGTAGCTCAGTCCGTAAGGACTTGGGTTAGGATGCGGAGGACGCCGGTTCAAGTCCCCCATGGACCAAGACCAACTGGTTGCTGGAGAGGTGCCAGTTTACCTCTTGGGCACTGCCGAGGTGCCCCTGAGCAAGGCACCGAACCCCCAACTGCTCTGGGCGCTTGTCAGGAGCAGCCCCCTCACTCTGACATCTCTCCATTGACATGTATATGTACTGTGTGAACAACAGAGTGTAAAACTGAATTTCCCCACTGTGGGACTAATAAAGGAATATCTTCTTCTTCTTCTAACAAAAAGGCGCATAACAGTAACTTGTATGCAAATTCATGCACCATGGCCAAACTTGTTTGTCATAGACTCTTGTAGGAGACTCCCTACTCTTAAGCCCCACCCATTTCAGAAGCAGTGAATCGTTTGTCACAAACTCTTGTGGAAGGCGTCCCCCCCCCCCCCCCCCCCACACACACACACACACACACACACACACACATTAATTAGCCCTGCCCACTTTATAACTCTTGAACTGTTTCTCGTAGACATTTGTGGGAGGCATCTTTAGTGTCATCTCACCTCTTTCATTGGTGAGGCTTCATTCACCCTCGTTCAAACAGCTATTGCAAATTCGCACTTGTAAATTATCAGTAGCAGGTTTCAGGGACTGATCAAGAGTCTCTTTCCATGCAGCCTCCAGTGGACGCATCCACCCAGGATACTATGATGGCCGTGCTGGTGGAGATGGGGTTTGGGGACCGGCCGCTGAACCAGCGGCTGCTGAGGAAATACAACTACAACCTGCTGGATGTGGTCAACGAGCTCGTTCAGATGACTGACAATGACTGGTACTCTACACGCTACTGACAAGAGAGAGAGATAGAGTGAGGAAGAAATGTAGGAGGAGGAAAAAAGGAGAGAGGAAGAGATGAAATTAGGGATGAAGAGAGAAGAGGAGGAAAGATTGGAGGGGAGAAATTCATTTTGGCTCATCTACCTTTTGCCTTCCTCCTGCTCATCTCTCCTCTGTTTTGTCCATTTGGATTGACATTAATCATCTCTACGACCATACAAGGAGAAATTCCAGCAAACCCTCTGGGATATTGTTCCAGAGCACCAGACACCCACTGTCTGTAGTGTTACTTTCAGCTTCGGTCTTGATCGTGGCAGGGCAGCTGCTTTGCATAGGAATTTAAGAGAGCTAAAGAACAAGACATGTCTTAAAATTGCAAAGAAGCTATGTGTAGCATTTAGCATGTCTCAAAATTAAGACCACATATCCCATGAGCCCCACTGCAGCCTGCAAAAAGGGCTCCATTTGTTCTGAAAAGCAAGAAGTATAAAAGCTGATGAAAAGCCATCAGTAACGGCAAATATGTATTTTAATGAGACACAGGATGCTAATGTCAAGTTGTGTTACCTTCAAATATTAAACAGCTCCACTTCCATGCTGTAAAGTAATGTAACAGATTTTACAGGTAATGTAAGATGCAGCGTAGTGGCTCGCCGAGGGAAATGTCCCCACGTCAAAATAATCATGGTTATGATTTGTCAGTGCTGAAATGCTACACATACCACATTCCTGCTTAACCTTTAGATAATATCAACACATCTGCACCGAGAACCATAGTGGGGAGATCCACATCACAGGTATCACTTAGTCAGAGTATGTGCTAGGCAGTCACAGATTGGAAATCCACATTGAAGTTTTGCCATACGCCAAACAGCTCAAAGCACTGATATACCTCCTTTTAACTACATATTTGTGTGAGCATAATGGTTCCTTTGGAGCGTCTCGTGTCCTCAAAAGTTACTGCTACACATTCCTCGAGATATGCCATGATCTCAACAATCAACATTATAGTAAATTCGTGGTGTTGCTGTGTTATGTTTACATTGTGAAAAATCCAAAGTTCCTAATGAAGATATTCCAGTGTTGAATGATTTGGACATAATCTGCCCCAAAGTTCAGGTAGTCTGGCTTCTAGCAGAACTCTAGGCCCACTTGACAGAGGGTTTGGGCCAGTTTGGTTATTTTAAAAAGTAAGTGATCTCTTTCTAACTCTTACTCTTCTGACTTCTTTTGCTGTGCCAGTTTACTGAATTCATATGTGTCACATAGTAGATATGCAATGCTTAAGACAAAGAGTGCGGCAATGCGTTGCTGTAGTCTGGCAAGATGGGCTTTGGCTCCAGACTTGGGTCCAGATCTCAAATTCGGCATGATCAGTTGGGTTCATCAAGTCTGGGCTTAAAGATGTGGGTACAAGCCTGGTTCAGGTCTCAGCTTTAGGCCTGTGCAGTACGACTCAGTGTGCCCTCTTGAATTGATCATCCAGGTTAGGGTTTGGAACATGGCAATATACACCATGAGTCAGTATAAAGAGATTTTACAGAGGGAACCATCTTTTTAATGTCTACTGTTGTGTTAGGCTTATTGAGGGCTTTGTTGCAAATCAATGAGCAGGACTGTTTCGTGACAATCGTAGATTCTGGTGCGAGGTGACTTGTGATGAATGTGAGCAGTAAGAAAATACCTTCATTTTCCAGGTATTTAAGTCACTGGATTAGCCAAAAGCAGACACAATCTGGTCCTTTTATCTTTAAACTGGAAATCCCTGTTAGTCCTGACATACATCAGTATTGTCATATAGAATTACATATACCCCTAATCACTAGTACTGTATGCAGGCGTTGGAGCCACATGTCTGTGCATTCATGTTGGTTAAAAGCAAGTATATGATGATCCTTAGAGCTTAGAGCAAAGTGATTGTCTGTGCTCGTTTAAGTTCAAATATCTAACGGTATGGCTGCATTATTATTAGTATTGTTATTTTTGTTAATGTTTATTATTATTGTTACTGTTGTTTTATAACTTATGTCCATATCACTGGAGCATATAAAGGGTTTCCACACACCTTTCACTGTACTGTATGCATAATCTACTAATATAAGTTAATTACTGAAAGCAGAAAAAAAACATTCCCCCATGAACTTTGGATTAGGAGATAGTGTTTGCACTTAAAAGCTTATAGGACACAGAGACCATTCAGTCAACAGAAGCTGTATTCGTACTATTGACTTCCCCCTCTTACACATTCCCTGGACCTGTTTGTTGTCTGAACATGTTAGCTGGCTCTCACAGTAGTTCTGTGTTCACTGAACATCCTGGTCAGACTAAAGGTCTCAGTATAATTCAAGCAACCTAGTTTGTTCAACACACTCAAAAGACAGGCTTTTAGCTGCCACCCTGCTCTCATCCTAGTCCTACCTGGTTGTCTTTATTCAAATAGAGTGCTACAGGAATAACTCCTAGTTAGCATTTTTGCACTTCCAGTTCCCTTGTCTGGAAGTCAATAAATAGATTTTTAGTTAGATACCTGAAAGGTAAGGTCTATGGTTAACACAATAAATTTTACGATTTGTTCTACAACATAAAATATGTCAGCAAATATCATTGTTGAGATTTTTTTTTAAAGATTTTACCCCTCAAAAAAAAAATGGTTTCTAACAAGTGGCTAAATGTGACTACTAAACACCATCATGGCGAACATGAGTTCACCTTTAGCTTAGTGGTGGTGCCATGAGCAACTGTGGTGTAGTTCGTTTACAGCTTAACGTTTTTACTTCTAGCGATTGCATTTACGCATCAAAAAGCATAAAAGTGGTGTTCATTGGTGAAGAGTTTATTTTCTGAAATAATCCAAAACCCAGTGGAACAATCCCATTGGCTTTTTGTCGAGGGAAACAGTGCAGTTGTCCTACAAAAATACATCATCCTTGCAGCACTTAATGAGTCCAGTAGTGATGATACAGGATGACGTCACCAAAACTGTCCAATGACCTGTCGGTCTATATGACCACGTTTTCATCTCTTGGTTCCAATGTGAACATCAATTTTCCCCTCGTGTGTGAACCAAATGAACCAAACAACAGGTGTAAAAGTAACTTCACATGATCCAATAAACTCTGTTTGAAGCATACCGATGTTAAAAATTACGACTTTATTTTGCTTCTTTTATCACATTACATGTGACACAGATCTTTACAAATTCAAAGAGACAACTGGCTGCTTAAAGTTACTGTGTGTAATCAAGTCAGATGGAGTATGTTTAATGACGTCAAACTGGATTCAGCTGCTGTATGCTGAGTTGAATCCCCTCAGTAAAGCTTGTGTGTTCATATAATTGTGCACTCCTGTCATCTGTCAAAGTGGTCAGGATGTGTACTTAGAGCACATTAAGAGTATGTACAGTAACCGTGAGGTCATTCCAAGCCTGAACTGGAATCAGTCAGTGTGTAACAATGTGAAAATGTTTGTTTTTTCCTTCACAAATGTATGAATATATATACAGAAGCTCCTAGTTGGAAGCAATGACTATCAGCCGACTTCATTCGTTTAAGTTAATATCGTTTAAGGTGCTTTTGCTTCAAATGCTTGAAGACTGTTTGATAATGATGTTGTATTTTTAGGCTTATTGTGCGGTGGTTGAATTTACTCTGCAGTATGTGTGTTAGTGTTTTCCTTTGTAAAAAAAAAAAAAAAAAAAAAAAAAAAATGTTACCAAATTGATTGAGGATTGTCTTTCTGTTTGCCAATGAGTGGACTTGAAAGATTTGGATTTGCAGTTGAAGACATAATTCAATAGAACAGCACTTATGGTGGGATTATGATTGATTTTGAGCATATGTAATACACAAATCAGAGTTCCAAGAAAACATTTGGTACAGATGTGCTAATTCTGTGTTGTTGTTTTTTACCAAGTCAAATGAAAATCAGTCAACTTCTGGAGCGAAGTTGAAAGGAATAGTTTGGAAAATGAGCTCATTTTCTTTTCTGCAGAGTTAGATGAGAAGAAGATACAATGCATTGTCATCAAAATGACCCTGATTTAAACATATGTTGGTGACAATTATTTAAAATGTACAGTGAAACAGATTAAGGGGTATTTTTGTGTGTGTAGTTTGTTTTGGAGGTGTCCCTTTAATTGAATCCATCACCTGTTACATATACACAGTTCCTGCCATAGTTTACCTAAACTTCACATCATATAGTCCAGAATTTCTTGTACATTTTGCATCATATTCACTCAACTGAATCTCATAATAGTCCCTTTAAAAGACATCAAGTTTTCCCTCGTAGGTAATTAATAAAACCTTGCCAGACTCCTGTGTGGTGATGGAACCTGGCTGAAATGAGCTCTCGATGAAGGTGAAGAGTTTCAAATACTGTATTCTGTATGTCATTTAGCTTTAAATCAATGTGTATGTGTTCCATGAGGGACCATCTGGTGAAATATTTTCATATCGGGGTATGAAGACAAGTCAAGTATTTATTGAGGAAGAGAAAACCTGGATAGTTTGAGCTTTTTTTGTGTGTGTTGCACTTTATGAACATGGCTATGATGTACAAATCAGTCTGTCTCCAATTAAAGTCATTACACTAATGAGGAATTTCTGGTTCATTTTCCTTTTTAGTGACATGAAGACATATGACTATCTGCTAAAGGAAAAGCATGTGTTACGGAGGAAGAGGACACGGTGTGAAGCACCACCTTTGCATGCTGTGCATATATACACTTAATGTTGTGTATGAGTCAAATTTGTAAAAAAAAAAAAAAAAAAATCTATGATCGGATAATAATCTCCAAGCAACTATACAGCCAAATATATGCTGACACTCTTGTCTGTACACTTTATTGATCTTTTGTTCTGGGGCTAAACAGCAGACTTTCCACCTTTTAGTAACCAAGTGAAAAGAAAACAAGAAAACACGCAAGAACAACAATTTAGCAGAGGTAGCACTCTTAAGGGAAAAGTTAAGTTGTTTTGAAGAGGGGCTGTATGAGGTACTTATCCTTAGTGTATTACCTATAGTAGATGGCAATTGGCCCACCCCCAGCTGGGAGAAGCATGCGGCAGTACCAGCGCAGGAGATAAGCAATGTACTGCTGTGGAAGGGGTCAGCAGCAACATGTACTTTAGCCACCTAAATAAATGCCCACTTGTTAATTCTTCTGTATATTGAACAAAAATATAAATGCAACAATATAAATGCAGCATTTGTTTTTGCTCCCATTTTTTATGTGCTGAAGTCAAACATCTAAGACTTTATCTGTGTACACAAAAGGCCTGTTTCTCTCAAATACTGTTCCCAAATTTGTCTAAATCTGTGTAGGCTGGTCACAATAAAAGTCCACTCTAAAATGTGCGGTCCCCAGGGGGACCCACAGGAACGCAGGAGCCCCCCGAGCCCAGGAGCCCCACAGCAACACTGACTCGGATGTTTGTCCACAACCACAGCCCCAAGGCCCGAGAGGGCCGGGGCCCACCAGCTAGGCCATGACATGTTGTGACACCGTTAATACCCTATTGCTATGTTTCCTCGATCCCAGACGAGGAAGCGTTCGCCTCACACCATGTTTGAGTGCACACCTGAGTGTAATGTGGTGCATTAAAAGTTGGGAGGGAAGATGAGGCGGCAAGGGGCGGGCTGGAGGGCAGCAGAGGATGGATACTCTGCAACCTGCCCTGACCCAGAATCCAGAGCCACCCCAGACCACCCGCCAGGTTGTGAGTGTGTGTCCTGCATTAAAAGTGGACCCCACCCCACAAACTGCCAACCCCCCATCACCTATCCACAGGACCCTGGTTGTTGTGATCCTAAATGTGCCGAAGAGAAATTATATACTGTGAGTTGTGGGATGTGTGAAGTAGACATGAGCCATGAGTTAAGGTGCAATTCATGAGAAGAGTGGCACACACTAACAGACAAAAGGAGGCTATAGAGTTATATTTAAAGATCTAATAAATGGAAAACATTTCATTGTAAATTATGCCAATGGGTTTATCGGGGTAGCAGACATTTTCTCAAGTGAAATGTGTTCACTGAGGAGGTTCAGCCAATGGATGATGTTGAGAGCTTCCAGTTAAACAAAATGGTTTTCTTGGCAATGGCAAGAGCTGCAAGTGTGGGTTGCAATTGTTTGTCTGGTAGGGCTGTTATAATTAGATCACCAATTAAGCAAAGGTTTGGAGAATGCGGGATCTGTTAAGGATTCAAGGGGGTATACATCAAGTGATGGTGGATTTGGACTGTACGCAGTCTATAATCTGCCAGAACCTAGTTTGACCTGGGGCACTGATGGAGGGATCATGGGTGGACATTAGGTGTGTGCGTGAGGATGTTCACAGGTACCCCGTGGTGCCAATTAGACATAAAGGGAGAAAACATAATGTTTTTAATGATTTTGGGCATGGATTGGCATTGTTTAAATAGCTTAATGGTGCAATGTGTGGGAGTGTGTTCACGGCTGACAGGGACATGAAATATGTGTGCTGTACTCAGTGATTACTTGAGGTTGTCAACACTGCAGACGGGGTTCCTGTGTGGCACTCCATGGAAGAGTTTCCTCTTGAGCTGTTTAGTGAAGATACTCTACGCTTTGCCAACCAAGTGATAAAAATCAGTAGTCATATGGTGCACCTTGACATAGTGCAGCCATATCCCCACTTCTCGTTGGTTAGGTTTGTAAATTACCATTTTGCTAGTTCCAAAAAGCCACCGGAAACAGTTTTCCAAGTCACTCATTGTAACCCAACTCTACTGAGTTGACAGCTGCTCAGAGATGACAAGACTCCAGCTCGGTTCTGATTGGTTGCCATCAGGAGCACCAGAGGACACAGAGGCACATGATTTTTTCAGATAACCTGTCTCATGCACTACTGTCAGGATACAGTGACAGTAGTGACTTTGGCTTTATTTAATCATAAAAAAATCATTGCTCCAGTTTTACCCACTGCTGCTTTACTGCATTAAAGAACTGAGTGGCGTTAAAACGAATTTGCATTAATGTATTAATATTGCATTAACATGAGCACTAATTTATACTGTATATATGCAGCATATACATATTGTCTGTCAATTGGTAAAAAAAAAAAAAAATGGAATCACGATTAATCACAAGGGCTGCACGGTGGTGTAGTGGTTAGCGCTGTCGCCTCACAGCAAGAGGGTCGCAGGTTCGATTCCAGCTTGCGGCTCTTCTGTGTGGAGTTTGCATGTTCTCCCCGTGTAAGCGTGGGTTTTCTCCGGGTACTCCGGCTTCCTCCCACCATCCAAAGACATGCTGTTTAGGTTATTTGATGACTCTAAATTGCCCGTAGGTGTGGATGTTAGTGTGAATGGTTGTCTGTCTATATGTTGTCTGTCTCTATGTGCCCTGCGATGGACTGGCGACCTGTCCAGGGTGAACCCCACCTTCACCCAATGCCAGCTGGGATCGGCTCCAGCCTCCCCGCGACCCCTAACGGGATAAGCAGTTGACGATGGATGGATGGATTAATCACAATTTTTTTTAAGAGATTGAGAGATTTGTCAAGTATTTAGCACTCATCAAAATGGAAGTGGACAAATTTGCTTTCTTTATGCAAATGTATGTATGTGTGTGTGTATATATACATATATATATATATATATATATATATATATATATATATATATATATATATATATATATATATATATCACTGCTCCCAGTAAACCACATACACAGTCACATTCACAACAAACTCACCGGACATAAGTGCAATAAGGACTTTAAGGACTTATATGTACAACTATATCATTGATATGATGGACACATTTCTGGCTTTATTTTTCTATTTTTCTATTATGTATATACTAATTTATTTTATTTGTATTAATACTGTTTTTACATCTACGCTTCTTGTCTTTTATTGCTGCTGTAATGTGTGAATTTCCCCACTGTGGGACTAATAAAGGAATATCTTATCTTATCTTATCTTATATATACATATATACACATACATACATACATATATACATATATATATATGTGATATCTGTGTTGTTTAAAAATATCTGCACCTATATCTGTGCCAAATGTGTTGGTTTTCTCGTAAAATACATAATTGTTATAATTTACAATAAGAAGAAAAACTAGAAAGAGGAGCTACAAGCTACATGATGCATAATAATTATAATTATGTAAATGGTAAAATACTCTATATCTTGCCTCTGTACAAATACAGTCACACAGTATAGTTCCTATGACTTTGTAGCAAATATATTTGAACATTTTTGTTATGGTAAAATGGATTTTGTTCAATTAATATTCAAAACTTGTTCTGCTGCCATTGGTGTGAGCAAGCTACAGACAGACACAGAGCAGACAGGCCACAGCAGGATGAATTGTGGGATTCAGCTGCATCCATTCAAAATCCGGCAATGTGGCACCTTCCCGCAGGGGTGGCGGAGTTGTGGGTATGTTTATTTGGACTTTAGAATGCAAATGCATGAAACAATCAGAAATCATATCATCATAATGCTCTATTGTTGTGATTCTCTGCTTTGTTCTCCCTAATGCAGCTCCTACTCGACCACTGCTCTCTCTCTCTCTCTCTCTCTCTCTCTCTCTCTCTCTCTCTCTCTCTCTCTCTCTCTCTCTTTTGCTTTGCGGGGAGGAGGGACCAGCTTTGAATGCCCTGTACCCCGTCTTCAGCCATTGTAAGCAGGGATCTGTCTGTCTTCAACTATGCTGCTCGACATTGCCTGTTTATTAACTTCAGGCAGCATGTTGTTTATATAGAATCCAGAAAATGTACTGCATTTTAAAATCAATAACTCAATTCATGAAAATGTCCCCTCTTTTTTATTTAACATATCTCAAATATGACTTCAAATATTTAATTTTCCTTAAAAGTATGACTTACACTTGCCAGTTTACAACAGTACACAAATATATTAAGTTATTCCTTTAACAATTTCTATTCAGTCATTGGTGAGAAAATGTTTAATGTACTCAAGGAAAACGACATAAATAACAATGAAAATCAGAAGTGAAGGTTTGGCCACATGGTGGCAACATATGGGTGGGGTTAGTTGTCATCATCATCATCATCATCATCATCATCATTAAAGACATCAGCTACAGTCCTGTGGATGGAGAGATATACAGAGGTTAGAAATTATAGTTCATAGATGTTTGAGCAGGTTTCAGTTCGGTGTAAATAAGACGTACTTGTAGATTGATCCAGTCACTTCATCAAGAAAACCCCCTAAAGAGAAAAGACAAATTAACTGTCAGCTGGAGCCTCTGTCAGCAAACGTCACATTCAAGGTGGTCTTGCATTGTTGTAATATAGCTCCCTACTGTAGAAATCTAGACATCTGATTGATTCAAGTCTTACTTCCTTGTGAGATTAAAAATGTTGCAATGAAATTGGATTGCAATTACTTTACATATACTTAGCCAGATTCGGTCTGTGCACCCAAGACACTGGTATGCTTAATGCTTTGCTACTGCCAGTTGTCTCTCTATTCCCCTCTCTACAAAGGAGCCTGGCTACCATTCAACAAAATCATGACTTTATACAGTCCTGGCTCCGCAACTGAAATCACTGACACCAGGACAACAGAAACTCACCCATATTCCATCACAAATGCACCTTAGCCCATAACATAACATAAAAAAATAACACAAAAATAACACAAAATGTAGATATTTAGTAAATGGACTTTCATTTATATAGCCCCTTTCTAGTCTTCTTAAAGTGCTTTACACTGCATCATTCATAAACTGATAGCAGAGGCTGTCATGTAAGGTGCCAACCTGCCCATCAGGATCTAATCTGAATACTCATTCACACAGCGATAGCTCAGCCTTCAGGAGTAATTGGGGTTAAGTATCTCGCTCAAGGGCACTTTGACATGTGGACTGGAGGAGCCAGGGATTGAAACACTGGTCTTCCAATTGGTGGATGATCTACTCGGTCACTTGGATAAAAGATTTGTATTATTCATCATCATTTGGTTAACTGTATTTCTTCTGCCTAACCTTCAGCCATCAGTGTAGTGCAGGAGATCCTATTCTCTTTAAAACTATGAATCAACTCCCAAGCTGGGAGCTTCTTGTTATATAACAGGAGGGACCAATTCAAAGCTCTGCTTTTATGATGGGATGCTGTAACAAAGTGTTTTTTCTGTGGCAGGGCTGCATTTACTCACCGGGCTGGCAAAGGGTTTGGCAAGCAGGACACACATGGCAGAAGTTGCACATCTGTGAGCAAGAAAGAAAGTAATAAATACAGAAAAGAGGAGTCAAAAATGAAATTATTTCCATATTACATGAAGCCTGATTCATTTGTGTGGCCCTGGAGCTGTCTGTTCCCAGTCCAACACTACACTGCCATAGTTTACTTCATACACTACGCTTATATGTTGGATGTATGGAAGCCAGTTTCTATCAGGAAAAAAAGGTCAAATGTTACAGAGAAATACTCATGGTAAGCCAAAATGATGTCAAAACTTTAGTTTAGTCTATATTGACTTTTAATTTACGGTAAATCATTAAAAAATAAAAGTAGGGTGTTTTTGCAAATAATTATGGCTTAGAATGTCGCAATTTTTATCATAGTAGTATGGTGTCCTAATTTTTACCTGCCATTATTATTTTTATCAACCCTGATTTTTCCTCCATTTTATATCTACCTATGCAGTGCTTTGAGTTTGCGCTGCTGTTAAGAAGCTGATGTTTAGTGGGTAATGTTTACACTGTTCACCATCTTAGTTTAGCATGTTAGCATGCTATCATGTCGCTAATTAGGGGTAAACAAAAAGCACAGCTGAGGCTGATGGGATTGTTATTAGTTTTGCAGGCATTTGGTCACAAATCAAAGTACTGGACAAACTGAAATTGTGACCTGATGATGGTGCTAGATGAAAAGTCAGAGGATCACCAACATTTTTACAAATCACCTTAAGGAGAATATGAATCTTAGCGGAAAAAAAAAAAAAAAATCAGAATTATTCACCCCATATTTCTAAATATAAATATTTCACTCTGAACCCAAAATGTCATCCTGCTGGTGTGTGAAAGGAACTACCTGGGTATCACAAAAAGTCATCGGGATTTATCTGCTTGGGGACATGATATTCAGGGAAATCTTTCCTTTAATTCAGTCTGAAGACGCTTTTCATATAGAGCAGATCTCATAGACTATACTCTATAAATTAGAGATCCTTCACAGTGTCATAGATCAAATCCTTTACCAGGGGAAAATACGAATATCAACCAGATTGTGGTCACCTACAGGTCATTAGGAATTATCCTCTGGAGACCATGAACATATGGTACATTTAATGGCATTTGATTAAAGAAATGTATAGCATCAGTATGCGTGTTGATTGTTGAGCATGTTATGGACAGAAGCTCCCTACTTTAACATGTACATACTCTATATGAAAAAATAAAGCTGAGAGTTCCCCCTGTGGTTACAGGGGAGTATGGGATGACCAGAAGTCAAATATCACTTCATTTTCTCACCTTACAGTCATCACAGTGTTCAGACTTGTCACCCTCTTTACAAGGACATTTGTCACAGCTGTCACAGTGCTGGGGGAAGACACATTGAGTTAAAAAGCAACGTAGAGAGGGCAGAGTTACCATACATGACAGAACCTACTAAGAGGACATGTGGGCATATATGTATGTATGCATGTGCAACTTCCATTTCAATAAGTAATTAATCAAATCCCAGCTGTTCCAGTGGTTGAATCTTTAGCACAGTTGGTTCTCATCACACATTGTTTTTATTTCAGATTTTACTGACATAATGTTGTGACGGTCTTACCTCACAGAATTCACAATATGAGCACAGAGAGCCCTTATGATAAGCACTGTCGTCGTCGTCGTCGTCGTCGTCATCTGCACATAAAATAATAATAAATATATGGCTTTTAAACTAAAATATTTGAATTGATCAAACCCAGCAATGCTTCATCAAAATAGATGTTGGACCATTGTGATAGTGTTAATTATACAGTAGCTCACAGGCATTTTTGTGTAACTTTATACATAGAGGGATCATGGAGCGTGAAAACATACTGTATGTTAGGATTACATAAATCTGGCTGCAGTAAACATTGTGTGCTATGATATATTTGTTCTATTGTGGAGAAAATGGCTGAATGTTTATATTTATTGCTTTATATATCAGTTAATTAATGATTACGATTATGATGCAATCCCTACAATTAAATTAAAAAAAAAAAAAAAAATTCTGAAAAAGTCATAATTCTGGATTAAATTCAGGGAAATAAATCTGACTTTACTAATTTTCGTTAGAATTATGACAATAATTTCAAATATTAACAATAGCCCTTAGCCTATACTACAGGCCAAATTTTCTAAAGTGTGAATTACAAACTGAAAATAGAAATCCCTGAACACTGTCAGCAGTCAGTCCTCAACATTTTTCACTGTTAACACTGGCCGAAGTGTTAACACAGGGATGCATCCCTGCCGACTTTTGAGGCCATAGACTGTAGTCTGGCTCTCATTAGAGTGGACAAAATGTTAAAAACACCTTTCAGTGCAAGAGAGAGTTACCAACCAGGCAAATAGGACACACTGTCCAGAGCTCTTGGTCAGGATACAGTTTGACTGCGAGATATTATGCTGATACGTTACATGTTTCAAAATTTAAAAAAAAGTCGGAGTTGGACGCCATTGCTACCACACTTAATATAATACTGATGATTTTATGATAAATACTTTGACTTTTTAACATAAAGTTCGATACTATACTATACTTTTTATGACTTTTTTGACATATTATAAACATTGTTACTTTTATTTTTTACATACTATAATTACTATCTTAACACCATCTTACATACTTTACTATGGCTTTTTTAAAGTTTTTTTTTTCCGACATACTGTATGTTCATTACCTTCATGTTATGGTCTTTTTTACTTTTTTCAACATACTATACTATACTATACATTTTTGACTTTTTTAAACTTATTTTTCCACATATACACTACTATACTATGATTTTTTATGACTTCTTTTGACTTCTTTTTCCACATATACAGCACTTTTTTTGACATATTATACTTTTTTTCTACATTCTATAGTCTTTTTTGACATAATATATAATGACTTACTAACTTCTTTGTCATACTAAACTATGACTTTTTGTTCACGCATGATGCTGACTTTTTTTACATATTGTACTGTGACACTTTATGACTTATTACACTGAATTAATCTCCAGTTCTTACAGACCCAGGAAAGTAAATAAATAAAAATTATCTGTATCCGTTCCTTCTTGTCTAGCTTCACGACTGTTTGGTAAATAAGACTTCAGAGATTTGCCATGCTTTTGACATGCATTTTGTTGCAGCTGGGAATCATTTTTGATATCTGGTCGTAAGCCTCAGGCGTCCTCCTCATACCATTTCAGTTCACCCAACAGGCCTTCAGTACCTCTGCTGTTAGGGAGGCACAACAAACTACTACTACTACTACTACTACTTGACTGCAGTGAAGTAACTGGGGAGGATAAGCTAGATCCTTATTTTAAGAAACTTTGTGCCCATTCATTGCTTATGAAATCATACATATCTTTAATCTCTCCATTTCTACTGGAGTTATCCCTCAGGTCTGGAAAACTGCACATGTAGTCCCCCTGCGCAAAGGTGGTGATAAAAATGATCTTAACGATTATCAGCCAATTTTCAAACTGTCTTGTCTTGCTAAGGTCCTGGAGCCATTAGTTAATAATCAGCTCAAATCACTCTGGTTTGAGAGCTAAACATAGTACTGTCATTGATATTTTGGTTATAAATGATATTGTATCTGCTGTTGACAGGGAAAGGGAAATACTGTGCTACCATCTGTGTTGATCTAACAAAAGCATCTCACACTGTTGATCATGCTATACTCCTGCAGAGCCAATGTGAAAGTGGTTTTAATTATAAATCCTGTAACGATGATTTCAGGACTACTTGTCTCAGACAGCAATGTGTGATCCTGGGAAATGATCATTCTGTACTGTGGGTGTTCCACAGGGGTCTATATTGGGTCCTGTTTTGTTCACAGTTTACACTAACAACATTTTGTCTTTCTTAACAAACTGTAACTCCTATCTTTATGCTGATGATGCAGTTCTGTATTGCGGTACTGCACACTCAGTGACTGAAATCCTACAACAAGGCGAGGAGAGTATTACCAATAGAATCCAGTAGAGGGCTCAACCTGTGCATATAGACCTCGGGTTACAATGTCTTAACCTTCGTTACAGGTGCTTCTATTTATCAAAGTAGTCACTTAGCTTCATCTCATTCATTACATTTTTCTCTGTGAAATGACCTGTGATGGTCAAAGTCTCCCATTACAGGCTAGATTTTCTAAAGCCTGAAAACAGAGCCATAAGGAGGTGCAGAAGTCTAGTTTTCTCTCAGAAGTGATGCCAAAAACATTCTGCCACTTTAAACCAAACACACGGTGACCAGCAGTGATGGAGGAATTATTCAGATCCTTTACCTCAGTAAAAGTAGCAATCACACAATAGAAATATATTAAATCACAAGTAAAAGTCCTGCATTCAAAGTGGTAATAAAATCCTAAAATTATTATCAGCAAATGTACGGTACTTAAATATCAAAGTAAAATACTCATTATGCAGAAGAATGGCACCTGCTATTATTTCATTGTAGCCTATATTATAATAGTGGAATATTATTAGTTGACTATGCATTGACTTTTAATCTTCATCCTACCAATATAACATGCAAGCACTACAGGGTCCCTGGGATCAGATACAAGCATCATAGCAAAATGTTTTCATGGTTTCATGGTTTCAAAACATGGTTAGTTTTTTAATTAATTTAATCTGAAGAAAAAAAACAGATTATTATTACTTATTACTATTATTACTACACAGTGCCCCTGATAGTATGTAATACTATAAATTAGAACCTATGGCAAACATTTTATGTATCTATCCTATTTATTTTAAGTGCATAGGCTGCAAGTGGGTGCTTTTGACCCCACTGTGTTAAAAAAAAAAAAAAAAACAGTTATATGAAGCCATTAGGAACAAATTGATTTACAAAGTCATGAAAAACTGGAATGAAGGAATAAAGCATAAATAATAAAGAATAAAGCAGTTGGTAGGATTAAGATTAAGCAGCATTTTGATGGTGCTGAGATAAGATTAATTATGTTACTACTGTCTGGTAGTTCAATCTATAATAATGTATCATAGTTTGCACAAAATTATAAGGTTTATTTGATGTAAAATCCAAATTTATAAAATAAGTACAGATGTTGGACAAATGTAGTGGTGGCAAAAAGGGAAATACTGAAGGGTAGGGTACCAGTACCTCGTAATTGTACAGTATTTGAGTAAATGCACATAATTCCACCACTATGACAAATTTGTAATACAAATAATTTGCAAATGACTTTTTGACACAATAAGTATTATATTGAATTTTTTGGCACCAGTCACAGTTACACTTATAATAATAATATTTGACCACTCAATTTTTACTGTCTGTTCCATTTTCACAGGCTGACTTTATAATTATATGTTATTATTTATAATAACTACAGTGGTTTGTTGTAAATCAGTTTGTCTTTTTCAAAACCACCAAAGAAAATGTTTCACCCAGATGTTAAAATCTGTGTCAGACTCTTAATTTTAATTAAGACTCTTGCAGTCATATTACATTTGTGCCCAACTGTTGTATCCCCCCACCTCTGTAATCTCCCAGACAAGCATTTATAACACAGTCAAATAAAACATGCAGTGATCACAACATACTCACAGGTTTCAAATGTCTGTAGCTCATCATTCTGGTCCTCATACAGGTAATATGATCAAACACATGTTTACAGGCCTCTCGTGAAAGTAATGATGCTCTCTATGCATTTATACAGATTTTTGGTGACAGATTTGAATTTAGGCATTTCATGATCATTTGATTTATTTAATGATTGAAAGTAGGGTTAAAGACATATGGGTAGTAGTTATTGTCATATATTCCACACATGACTGTTCACAGTCAGCACAAAATTACATTGTTGAGAAAAAGCAGACAACCGTTTCATCTCTTCACAATTTGACATTTGTAGAGCTTTAGCTCTTTACTTCCTCTATAGAAAGAGACGTTTCTCTCTTTTCCCAGACACTCTTTCCCTGAAGGTCTGACAAATCATCAGCAAATACACTGTTGTAATATTTCATAGTATACATCTGTTCAGCTTAGTTTCACAAATGACTCAAATATTTGAATATATTGAATTATATCAGTGCCAAATAAGCAATGAATAATAAGGGGGGATTGCATAAAACAAATATTCAACATCAATATACGCTACTGACATGTGCATCAAAAGTTTATATAATGGTTCAGAGCATTAGTGTTTTAGAAAATAAAAAGAGGTATGCTTATTACACTTTTCATAGAGACATTGAGAGTTATTCTATTATCTCTATTTAGCAATTTTACAAGTGCACACACCAGACTAAATAAATAAAATCTGCATTACATGGCTCTTCAACAGACAGCAGCATAAATGCTCCACAGAGAAAGAAAGAGATTGAGAGATATGGAGAAAGAGAGAAACTTTATATCTGTTGGTATTCTAAGCTTTTAAATGAATGAATTTAGGTAGTGGCCCTCCTGCACCTCCCCTCGCGCTTTACTCTCCCTCTGTCTGTTTCTCTAGCACCCGATCCCCCAACTCAACCCCAATATCACTGTTTCTCTTTCTTTCTCTGTAGGTTCACATAAAGACACAAATGCAGGTCAGTCTAATCCAAAACAAATGAGAAAGGAAGATCCTAATAGAGGAACCATTCTTTCAAACGAAACACAAATCAAAAGATCTCAGACTAGTGACCCCAATGGCTGATTTCCAAGTCAGGCTTGGTTTGTGTGAAATTGTTTTTTTGTTCTTTCTCTCTCTCAAATCAACACTTCTGCAGTCCCCAAGTTCATATCTAGTGTACTGTACGAAGGACTTCGGACAGTTGGACTTCAGATGGACCAGTTCAATTTCCCCAGAGTGCTCATAACTCTAGTTAAGCAGGGAAAAGAACACAGTGTCAGAGACAGCAAGGGAAATGGACAGCTGGAAAGGGGTGGAGGAGGGATTTTGATTACCTATAAGCTATGAGACATTAAAATAAGAACTGACAAAGAGATGATTAGGTTGCAAGAATGTTAACGAGAGGGGAGTGGCTACTATTTTCTTATCTCCTCCTCTTTCGCGCATCGTTGCAATATACATGCACAGTTGTAGCTCAAATGCAACACATGTCAAAGCATCAGCCATAAGTGACACTTGAACTTTAAATAAAACATGCAGGTGTAACATTGCTACATCAGAGCTGTGGCCTATCTTATTTCTGTGCTGTGTTTTGGTAATTTGAATAGCTAATCACAGCCTGACCTTGAATAAACTGCATATTGTGGGTTCATTGATATTCAGTGACAGCTGGTGCTTTGACAGTATGCAGTTTGCAATGTGCTTCAGGTACAGATGTCAGCATATATATGCAAACACAGGAAGAGACAGTCATATGAGAACATATAAACTACTGCATATTTAAAGTGACTGACCTTCATGATCATCATCATCATCGTCGTCATCATCGTCGTCATCATCGTCGTCGTCGTCATCATCGTCGTCGTCGTCATCATCATCGTCATCATCGTCGTCATCATCATCGTCATCATCATCATCGTCATCATCGTCGTCATCATCATCGTCATCGTCATCGTCGTCATCATCGTCATCGTCGTCATCATCGTCATCATCATCGTCGTCATCGTCGTCGTCATCATCGTCATCATCGTCGTCATCATCGTCATCATCATCGTCATCATCATCGTCGTCATCGTCATCATCATCGTCGTCATCATCGTCATCATCATCGTCATCATCATCATCGTCGTCATCATCATCGTCGTCATCATCGTCGTCGTCATCATCATCATCGTCGTCGTCGTCGTCGTCATCATCGTCGTCGTCGTCGTCGTCGTCATCATCGTCGTCGTCGTCGTCATCGTCAGCCACCAGACCTTGCTCAGATCGGAATGGCAGATCCTGCGCCTTAGCAATGGGAGCCAATGGGGTGTGGAAGGAGCAGAGCAGCGCCAGCAACACTGCAAGAATCAAACTTCTCAACGATGCCATGTTCACAATCAGGACTGAGCCAACTAATGAGGAATTAACCTGGAATCACTGCAGGAGTCCAGCACTGCAGCCTTTTGCCTATTTGTCCCACAAGCACACAACCTCACAAATTCAAACCCACTCAGTGGTGCACACGCTGTAGAGAGCTACAGTAGGAAATGGGCACCAATTATAATGGACTCCTATAGACCAGGTCCAGTGCAAAGATGATATTCCAAGCTGAGATCCAGACACTTGTTCCCAAGTCCTGGCAAAAATGATCCTTAGAAAAGCAGGTGTCCTCTCTTTGAATCTGGGACCACAACAAGACAGGGTGTCTTATAGTCCCGTGCAACACTTATGTGATCAGTTAAGACTTCAATAAGAAGCTGAGGGGAGAGCTGTCAGAAACTGGTCAACGCTGGAGACACAGACAGGACTCATGTGAGAGCGACAGAAAAAGAGTGAGACCAACCTATGGGGTAAGCTGAGAAGAAGGGGGGCAGTCAGGCTGACTGACAGTAGCAAATGCTGGTGGGCAGGCCTGCACTATCCATAAGTTAAGTTACTGAGAGAAGAGGGGAGTGATTGGAAGGGGATATAAGGAACGAGTGGAGCATACTGGCTTTTCCATCATCATCAAATGTTCAAGTTTAACTTTAGAACAAATGCTCAAGCTTAACTTTTAAGAGGACCACTGCAGAAGTAGGCTCAGACAACGATGACCATATATTGTGAGAGAAAGGGGGAGGATGAGTTGGTATAGAGCTGAGAGGATATTGGACATTGCACTCACTACAGACGGATCACCTGCTTCAAAACATATGTGTTTTGAAGTAGTTGGCCGAACAGTTTGCCCCACTAACAGCTGGTCCTTGGTATAATGATGTTGATAGATCGTTCAGGGGGTTAGTTCGTCAGTCATCAAATGCTGTGGTCTAGTGAGCTATCTCAATAAGTACTGGACAGAGTTCCATTTGGTATAGATATCTATACCTATTAGTCCAGCATTTCCACCAACTCTTCACTCCAGAATAATGTACCTTTTTAGATTCATGTTTTTTTTCCCTTGGATATTTATCAAACCATGAATCTTAATATTTTTGGTGAACTTTCCATTTTGGAGGCATTCTTGTCCTGCTATTCCCAGATGAAAATCCAAACGTTACACAACAGATATCCAACTCTAAATCACCAGTCAGACAGGACATTGATATTGGATGAGTCCACAAATCCCTAGATTATGTTCACTGACAAAGGTTCATTGCCATCATTTGGTTTTTCTTTCGGGGATTCAGTTAATCGCTGCACAGTGGTGCAGCGGTTAGTGCTGTCCCCTCACAGCAAGAGGGTCACAGGTTCAAATCCGGCTTACGGCTGTATGGAGTTTGCATGTTTTCCCTGTGTTAGCATGGGTTTTCTCTGGGTGCTCGGGCTTCCTCCCAGTCCAAAGACATGCAGGTTAATTGATGAATCTAAATTGCCCATAGCAGTGAATGTGAATGTGAATGGTTGTCTGTCTCTATGTGCCCTGCAATGGACGGCCAACCTGCCCAGGGTGAACCCCAGTCAGCTGGGATCAGCTCCAGTCCCCCTGCGATCCCTAACGATGGATGGATTCAGTTAATCTTGCTGATTAGACCACTTCTCAGACTGTACAGGTGCTTGAGTGACATCTTCCTGAGTCTCCTTTTAGCTTTACTGAACCTGTTGGGTGGGACAAATTACACCTTTATCATTCTTATTGGTAGATGAAGGTTTGTGACCTAATGAATTCCCTTCAGAGCTCTGGCCCACCTTCAACCTGAGCAGTCACAATAATCAACACACCTGTGTGGGTTTAGATAGACTTTAAAGTTTAAGAAAGATTATGACTATGGCCAGTAAATTATGGTTAAGATCATGGATACAGTTAAGATTACAATAAGGCAATGTCGATCATTTGTCTGTGATGCCAACTCCAGTCTCATGAAAGTTGGAGGTGCTCCATGCCATCCACCACCCTGATCTTAATGCTGCTGTGCAAACTGTACAAGCTGCTTTGTATGAAGTGTCATCCAGCCATGCTTAAAGGCAAATGTATTTTAGCTGTTCCAAATGGATAGGGCAAAAAGCTTGTAGTCAGAGGGAGGAGCAAAACATAATAAATGACTGACTTTCGGAAAGTTGCACAAATTGTTGAACACAGGCCTGGGCCTTCCTCTGCCATCATCATCTTCTGTAAAGTATTTTGATGTTGTCATTACTATCCACTTTGCTACTGTGAGTTAGGTTACCCAGCACTGAACATTATCAGTGCTCTGCACAGCCCAGTCCAAAGCTTAATTCCTCGATACACTGGCCTGAGATATCTCATGGGCAAATTGCTATGATTTTCCTCCTGTATCCTTTAATCCATTTCAAAAACCCTATGACCTTTCACTTAGCTCCCGGTATGGCTAAATCATCACTTTACTCTGCGTACTGCCCAACACTGAGGTGTAATGCAACAAGTAAGGGCCACCAGTGAGGCCTCAGACTGGTGGTCTACTGGGCCGTTATCAAAACGTCCATCCATACATCCATTAACTGAATCTGCTTATCCTATTCAGGGTCATGGGGGGGGGATGCAGACTCCACACAGAAGGGCCTTAGCCAGGTTTGAACTCTTGCTGTGAGACACATGTTCACAATTTCTGTCCTATACTTCCAGTATCGCTACCATGCTGATACAGCCAGAGTGTATGCACTACCAAGGGTATAGGCCAAAGCCATCTCTTGCCCGTCTTCTTGCCTGTCCCTCCCCCTACACACTTCCCCCAAAATAAATGGATTTGTGCAGGGAGGAGTTGACAACCACTCTATTTAAAACCACACACTGCCAGAGTCAGTGTAATGTGAGCTTCTCTGGCTCTGTCTGTGTGGAACCAGCAGAGTATCCCACACCTCCTGTCAGTTCTCACCTACACACACATGAAGAAAGAGGTCAATGACAGGAACCTCTGAAACACCTCTTAAACCAAACTTGACTCAAGTCAATAAATACATGTGCTTGTTTATGAAAAATGCTGTGTAATGCAGTGCTGTGTGTGTAGTATTCTCGCTCCATTAACCACATTTCTGCGCATGCAATTGCTACTTAAAAATATTATTTTATTCAATTGAATTGCAGCATCTTTTAATTTTACTTTGGTAAAGGTCTCCTCAAGTCCTGGTTCAGTGATCTATAATCTTTGTACACATCATAGACAATTACACCATTAATTATTGGAACAGTCAGTCTTAAGTCAGGACATCAGGACTGAGAGAAAAATAAGGCTTGTGAACTGTTCTTAATTTGATATAGATTATAATGAAGTCCCTCAGTCAAATAAAACGGGACACCAGTTGATTGAATCAGTCAACAAATACTGGCACATCTGACATAAAGCTTAAAAAAGCACATAATATTTGAGACAAGAGCACAGATTTGACACAAGTGCATAATGAAGTTTCGAATGGTGATAGACTAGTGGCAGTAAGAAACAGCTGAGTTGCAAGAGCAAAGGACAAAATGAGAGAGGAGATCAGATCAAGATGAAGACTGCAAAGTGGCTGAAAGTGGAGATGAGCTCAGACATGCCAAAGACATTTCTTCTCTCTTACTTTGGACCTCTGACTCTGCCTGCATTGACCCACTTGACAAATTTAGTTAACTACTACTACTGTTTAATCCCTCCTGCCCATACAGTCTTAAAGAGTAATAATAGCAGATCTGACATTTTTGCAACATTTTGTCTGTTTTAGCTTGGGGCAGACCCTGACAGAGGACCTCATTTAACTTACGTCTGACTAAAAAGAAAAAGAATAGGTGTCATTTATGTCGACGGGGCACTGTGCGGTAAAGAGATGACAGCAAGTGCAATAGCCCATTCATCAACCAGATCTGATATTCCCCAGGCGGACTCATTTGCCTCCCTGAATCTGATCCAGTGCCACATCTAACCCAAGCTCTTTCCATATATGGACTGTCTAAAGAAGGAAATTACTTTCCACGATACAGTTACCCAAGGGGACTGGTGTGTGTGTGTGTGTGTGTGTGTGTGTGTGTGTGTGTGTGTTCATCTCTTGAATCTTCTAACAGGAGTGAGAAGATACAAGATATAGAAGGATGTAGAGCCAACTGAAGATGAACAACTATCAACTATCTATTGGTACTTTTCTGTATTTGTACCAGGTCTGCATATGCCATATATGCTTGGATTCTTAAGTTTGACAAAACTCTCAGCCTTTCTTCTCTACTTGAATCTTATATGTTACCAAAGTAATTGCCAGCCATATAAATAGATGGAAGCTTATACAGCCTTGAATAGCGTTAGTGTTAAGTCTGGTTTCAAGCAGTGTGGGTGGTGACTGACTGAATCGTGTTTTTCTCTTGGAGCTTACCGTAGTTGTATGTGCTTGCTGCTGAGACCGTTCAGTACCACAAACCTGTACCCGACTCAACCTGATTCAACACAATTGCTACTGATACTACAGACTTCCTGTACATGCAAAACAGCAGTATGCCGAAGAATATAAAGGCCGACTGGGAGCTTTTACCTTACCAGATTTGTTCATTTGTTATGTCTGCTACTGTCATGAAAAGCATACAGACAAGTTGGGAGGTGTTTTTCTTTATTTAATAATAATCGACATGTACATCAACAGAATTACTACAGTAAGCCCATCTGTATCATCTCATGCATGGACTCGCAGTGCACACGCTCAAGATGTTAGGAGTCACATGATGCAGCGAAATAAGGCAGAAGTCAGGCTCAGAGCTCCAAAAAAGCAATATTCTCATCGTTATTGTGAACTAAACTGGAACAAAGTGTGGCCACTTGCAAACAAGACAACAAGACAAAGGAGGAAACAAGATTTGCGACAAGGCTTCCTTCAACAACCAAGATACTGAGACCTCAACGGCCCAACAGGATGCATTGTTAGAGAGATGAGAGGGGCAAAATGTACATCATTGCACAGCTGAAAGCAAAACTTAACCAGTCTTTTGCTGACCTTAAAACCAAATTTGTTCAACAGGTTATAATAGTCAATAGATAGATAGATAGATAGATACTACTACTAATAATAATAATAATAATAATAATAATAATAATAATAATAATAATAACAACATATTTTAAACAATTAAATAATCATTGACCTCCCGGAAGGTTGGGAAGGTACTAACTATGTTAATTTCTGCGCCTCCATGATCCCTTCAATGTTTGACCAAACCAACTTCTCAGACCCCCTCATGCTGCAGCGTGCCCACCCCCTCACTCACCTTGCGGAGTTCAACCTACAACCCCTTAGCCCTCAGACAAACTGCACGCACAAGGAGCGTGTGGCAGCTGCGTTAGCTGTTGTTTTTTAATTCTGGCATCCATGTTAACAGGTTAAAGCGTTCACACTGCTGGTATGAGATGCACATCTCACACTCGTCTCAGCTGCATCACTTCTAGAGATTCAAGGTTCAGTATTTTTGATGCGAGCTGCATGTTTTTCACAGCAGCAACAGACAGTGAAGGTGATCTTCTGACTGTATATTGACATCATATCAGCTACAAAACTACAGTTTCGAAGTCTAGACAGCTGTAGAATATGTCACAGACAGTGAAAGTTATCGTCTGACTGTATATTGACATCATATCAGCCACATAACTATGTTTTCGATGTCTATATCTGAAGGAAATATCATAGACATGAAAAACAGTCAAAATGTATTTTTAAATCAACACTTCCTGCTTTCATTTCAAAATAAAACCCCTCAATGTGCAGGACAGTCTTGTAGGACATGCAGGGACTTGCAGGGCTTCATGAATGAATATACTACCAAATTTTAATTGTGGATTATTTCTATTATTTACAAATGAGCATGCGTTTCTTGACCTTTCTCTGTCTAAAATAAATATAAAGGGCATTTCTAATGACATGATATAGTCATTATCGGGGTCAATTTCTGTGTAGAAAGAACAGCAGCAGCAGAAACGCAGCCAGTGTGAACAACAGACGCGTGCATCATGCAGCCGTGAGGTAATGCAGTCGCCACGCACTCCTTACACATGCAGTCTATTTGAGGGCCGAGAACAGCCATCATGTCACAGGAAAAGGAAGTAATACTACACAATCAAATAACAAGTTTTTCCCACACACAAGCACTGGTGTGGCTCAATGAAGAAAGGAGTTCAAACAGCTGAAGAAAAGATCCAAGAATGAAGGTCATGATATTGTAATCCTAGTTCTATATGTACAGGTGAGCCCTCCACTGGACTTTATAGTTAACACACTCCTCCAGTCACAAATAAGCATTTGCCCACTGAAATTTGCATTAACGGAGCCAGCCACCACTGTCTACCATCCCACACCCTCATTAGGGAGCAGCTCAGAAGCCCTCTACTGGACTCGGTGGGTACACTAAGCCTAATGAATGCATGCCTTGTCATGGCGCATCCAATCACCCAAACCACACAGATCCTGACCGTCTAGAGATTAGTTGCTGCAGCCACCTACATCTTTATAATCCAGGCTGCTTATACAGTAAGTGGAGCACACTGCACACCTGACGAGTATGTGGCGGCTGCGTTACCGCGCGGCTGCCTTATTCACGTGTCTGTTGTTCACACTGGCTGCGTTTCAGCTGCGTGCCTGCTGCATTTCTACTGCTGCTACTGCTGCTCTTTCTACATATCATGTCATTATAAATGTCATTTATATTTATTTTAGACAGAGAAAGGTCAAGAAACGTGTGCTCATTCGTAAATAAAAGTAATAACCTACAATTAAAATCCTGTACTATATTCATTCATGGAGCCCTGCAAGTTACTGCATGTCCTACAACACTGTCCTGCACATATTTCTGAATAAATGCCTTGTGTTAACAAAGAAATGAGTTCTTCCCACAGAAAAAAAAAACATTTTGGGGTTTTATTTTGATACGAAAGTATGACGTATTGATTTAAAAATACATCTTGTCTTTTTTCATGTTCGTGACATTTTCTACAGATATAGACATAGAAAATATAGTTATGTGGCTGATATGATGTCAATATACAGTCAAACAGTAACTGTCTTGCTGCCGTGAAACGTGCGCGGCTTGCGTCAAAAATAGGTGAGACCTCTAATCTCTAAAAGACACAGCTGAAATGCGGGCAGTGTGAAAGCTGTAAAATGTTAATGTGGATGCCGAAATGAAAAATAACAGGTAACACAGCCACCACATGCTCGTCAGACGTGCAGTGTGTTCCAGGGCTAACCCTGCAGGGGGGAAAAAGACAAACAGTTTCTGGGTCATAAAGAAGCACAGGAACATGTAGGTGTATTGTGCCCAGAGGGGAGTCAGGTGCAACACAATTGACACAGACCCTACCCTTTTAACCAGTCCTGTGTTGTACCAGCAAGCGCAGACCCTGGAAGGGAACCCAACATGTCCGAGAGATAGAACCATAGAAACAGACAGGGTATTTCATAGCACTATGGCATCTGACACTGCCATGTCCTTGACTATGTCCCTCACCCCACCAAACACAACTGCCCACACACTGTCACATTCAGTTTACAGCATGTGCGGATCGTAGTGGGTGGGTCTCTTCCTGCCTGTCTATAGGATTGGAAGATGCACTTACCAAGCCATTTCGCCTGGCATTTCTTGGATAGGGCTTTAGTGGTCTGATGGTAGCCCCGCTGCAGTCACCATGAAGTAGCAAGCGAGTGCACCAACAGGACAGTTAGTTCACACAGTCTCTTAGCTGAGGTCAGTGCAAGTATCAGTTTTCCACAAGACACCACTGCCCCACCCCTACCACTTTTGTAGTTCTTGAATGTTTTCATTTGCTGTGAATGCCTGCATGGCAAATGGTGACAGATCTGTCTGGACTACTTACTTAAGTGACCATGACACCTTTTATGCAAGCTGGCATCAGGTGCATTCCTTCTGAGTTATTGCTCAACAAGCCAATTGTCCTACGAGGAGCTGTAAGTAGTCTGTAGCGGGTTCATTGTTGTGTGTGCAAGCTATTGCTTATCGAATAAATGCAGACAACTGACTGTGACCTGAGAGGCTTTATTTGTCATCGCTGATTGACAAGTGTCCATCATGGCAGCCCTGAATGACTGTGCATGTGTAACCCAAACAATGCCCCTCTGTCATGACCTAATTACTGCCCATGTAACCTTACACATTAGTCAGTCCCAACAGATTACATTCACATGACATCGCTCCTCTTTTGAGTCATAGACATAACACATACAGGTAACAAATGTCTTGCACTATCTCTTCAAACATCTTCAAAACATGGATGGGTTAATTATCAAAACTTTGAGCTACTGATCTTTGTAAATCCAACTCTTAACAGTAAGGATTAAAAAAACACTTAAGTGATACTTTCAATAATACCCCAAATGCTGACCTCTAGAACCCAAACATTGGAAATTTCAGTGAGCATGGGATGCACTGTAATAATGTAGGAGACTACTGCAACATTCCTTTCTACTTTTTCCTTTTCCAAATTAATTTTCTTCTCCTATTTCTATTTTCTTCCTCCTTTTTCTTTTTTTCAGTCTCTCTCCTTTCCTTGCCTGAGATTAGGGGGTAGACTACCCAGTCGCCTCCATAGCTGCTGGAGTCTATTCTGCTCCATTTTGGTGAGCTACATATGTATTAAGTACGAAGTCTTTCATTCTGGCTGGCTGGCAGATGACTCTCCCCTGGAAGTCACCCGAGCCAGTGCATGTTCCACAGGCTCCGCTGGGACAGTCTCTCTGACAGTTGACAGTGGGGTTGGTGGTGGTTGTCTGTTGTTGTCTAGCTCTTGAATGACACTTGGTGATCCCCTGATGTCCACCATGCAAACGGTGGAATATGTCAGCTCTCATATTGTGTGGGATGACAATGCGATCCCCATACAGCAGAAGTCCTTTTGAAGTTGACGGGCCATTCCCCCAATGGTGATACTGGAACACCACTCATTTTTTGTCCACCCCTTGGTTACCAGTCTGTTTGACTTCCTTGCTCAGGCCATATAGCAGTGTGCTAACCTGTACATCTCCAGTCTCCAGGTTTAGCTTAGTAGTCATATGGTACCTCTGAAAGTGTTGTTGCCACTTCTGCCATTGCTCCAGTCAGGTCAAGTCCATGTTTTTGGGAGGGTTAAACTTTGCCATGATCCATGACCAAGTCACATTACTTCTGACACCTTGTAGAAACTATTGTTTATCAAATAAATGTTGAGGAGGCTTTGTTATAATTAACTGACAAGTGTCCATTATGGCAATCCTGAATTTATCCTGACTATGGGGACTAGTCAGACTGTAGCGTTTGAACTGATGAAGCCACTTGGATAAGGGGCGAAACGTCTTCAGAGACAAATCTAAGTCCAGTTGCCTTCGATTCAGCTGCTGCCAGAATGAATATGACCTGGATGAATGAGAACATACACAGACTTATATCCTGACTATGCATGTGTAACACAGACAGTGGCCCTCTGTCATGGCCTAATTACACCCATGTCACCTTACACAGTAAGTCACACAGTTAGTCCCCGTAAATTACATTCACATGACATTGTGCATGCAGTGGCCAGCACTGTTCTTTTTGGCTGGACCACCGAGGGTGAGGGAGGGAGTGAGGGAGTGAGGGAGGAACAGTCCTTTATGCAAATGAGCCCATCCAACATGACATGAAAACACCAAACTTGGTCCAAGCTGTCAAACTAATCTTGTTCTAAAATGAAATGAGATTCAGCAATGGCATAGCCTATTTCTCTCTTGAAATGTTTTCAGAGGTAGATTTTGCTAGATTGTTTAGAAGAAATGAGTTTACAAGCAGGCCGCCATATTGTTTCCTGTTTGATACAGCAATCAATAAACCAGGGACCAATCAGGTGTATTCCATAATCGGGTACATCAGTGATTGAAAGGCACTTTTTAGTAGAGCAGCGCATCCTCTAGTGTCCTCACTGGACCTGGTGGATATGTACTGCTGGATTTAACAATATAGACATGACAACTATTTGACAACTACAGTTTAGCCAAAAACTACCACTGTAGCCAGAATTGCTTAGTTAAACTGCTGCTAATGTAAAACTTTTGTTTGTGTTTGTTTGTTTGATAGAGTTCAGTACACACAGAAAAACATGGGCTGTGTCCAGAGTCACTCCTTACTGACTCTTACTCTCAGTGGTGATGCAAGATGATAATTAGTGTGAAATTTATTGCTCACTCAAGAGTGAACTATAGTGTTTGTTTTGTAGGGAGAAAGTGAGGTTGGAGTGATTTTTGCACACAGACAAAGCCATGTTGTGGCACTTTTTATTAGCAGATCCAGCCTCTTTGAGGTGGTTGGATAAAGTGTTACAGGAGGAGCCTCACACCTACAACAACTACAGCTTTAATTCCAGATTCTTACTATACACTATACTATACACATGACCCAACCATTGACTGTATATAATTCAGTTCAATTCATTATGCTTTATTGGTATGAATATAACAGGGACAATATTGCCAAAGCGTCAACTAATAATGAGATTCTAAAGAAAAAGAGCAAGGTACAATTCATAAACAATAACACACACAAATCATGTTTGATGATGTAACTCTCTCTCTCTTTCTGTATATATATATATATATATATATATATATATATATATATATATATATATATATATATATATATATATATATATATATATATATATATTCAAGATGCTGATTAGACAGCATGATTATTGCACAGGTGTGCCTTGGGCTGGTCACAATAAAATTCCACTCTAAAATGTGCAGTTTATCACACAGCACAATGCCACAGATGTCGCAAGTTTTGAGGGAGTGTGCAATTGGCATGCTGACTGCAGGAATGTCCACCAGAGCTGCCATGGTGGCAGTGGGGTTATGGTATGGGCAGACATGTTATGGACAACAAACACAGGTGCATTTTATTGATGGCATTTTGAATGCACAGAGACACCGTGACGAGATCCTGAAGACCATTGTTGTGCCATTCATCCACCACCATCACCTCATGTTGCAGCATGATAATGCATGGCCCCATGTTGAAGGATCTGCACACAGTTCCTGGAAGCTGAAAGCATCCCAGTTCTTGCATGGCCTGCATACTCACCAGACATGTCACCCATTGAGCATGTTTGGGATGTATACTCCTAAGGTATATTCAGCACCCGTGCAACAAACATTCTGTCTAATACAGATTTTGACAAATTTGTGAAGAGTATTTGAGAGAAATAGTGCTTTTTTGTACTTACAAATAGTCTTAGATCTTTGACTTCAGCATGTAAAAAATGGGAGCAAAAACAAGTGTTGCATTTATATTTTTGTTTAGTGAGTGTGTGTGTGTGTGTGTGTGTGTGTGTGTGTGTGTGTGTATATATACAAGTCTATGAGACTGTATACTGTCTGTGAGCTCAATCATATGTAAAGTTGGTCTTGTGTAAACTTGTCTAATATCCTACATGCATTTACTCGTTGGTAGTTTAATTTAGATTTGCTTTGTAATACCCACATGGTGCACTTTGACTCAGTTGCCCTAAGTAAATTGTGTGCATGTGTGTGTGCATGTGTGTGTGCATGCATGTGTGCGTGCGTGCATGCATGCGCGCAATCATAAAGTTCAGGAAGTTATCTTGGAGAAAGTGGAGTCAGATCTACAACAGAAGAAAAAAAAAATTATTATTATTCCCAAAAAAGATCTTTCAACAATACAAATGGTACAACTAATGGCTGATCTAACAATTTTGTTATGTTATGTGTTATACAGCATTTTCATCTCGTTTGGATGCAAATTTCATCACATCTTAACCTCTTAAACGTTACTGTCTTTCAGAGGCTGTAGTAGGCACTGTGTGAAGCTACTGGTATCATAATGAGATAGATAACCTTCTATGGGCACCAACAAGTCTCCCCTATACAGACATGTCCACTTCATGCTAATCCAATGCAGACTGGGGCAAAAACCATGCAGTGTTTTGCATGTACTATCTGTAAATGTGTAATCTTTGGCTATTCTAAAAATGGCATGTTTGAATATTTCTGCATACTGGGGTCCCTAAACAGTCTTGACTTGCAAAAAGTGGGTATGACTTGAAAGCCGAGTCTATTTTGAATTCAATGAGCTCAATTGTATTCATGTTTGATGATGTTAGTCCCCCTAGTAGCCATCTCATCGTAGTGAGGCCATCTTTGGAAACTGACCTGTGGTGACCTCTAGGATAATCACAGCCTCGTGAAACTTTACAACCACAAATTAGAGACCTAGAGCATTCAGAGAACAGATGGCTTGTACGTGCTCACCATCTCATAGCAGAAAAATTCAGTTTTTGCAGAAATCTCCAAATGTCAAAGGTTTTTGATACCAAATCACAGCATGAATTGTTCTGTGGTTTCCTCTAGGTCTTGGTGTATTTATGACTATTTTTGTCAATTCTTGAATGGTAACCAATTTTATTACATTTTGCACAAAATCTGTGAATTAAATGATAAACACAAAAATTGCTGCAACAACATATGACATGAGAACGGCCATCATATACTTCCATCATATTGTTCTAAGCCCTCATACACTTTATATTTTCAACATTTTAATAGGCGCTGAACCAAAATACCATGTTTATTACAGATTTATGACTAGAAAAACTCTGCTGAGCTGCACTTCAAGTTAATCCTCAGGTTTAGATTATGTACACCACTTCTATGTGGCATAAACTGCTGACCTGCTATCTCCCCCTACAGACCCCTTCACCCTACAAAAATGGCTCATCATATTAAAAACTTCAGTAGTTATTCAGTCTGTGGGATTGTCTGACTGCTCATGTTGCCTGTACCAATGGAGGACTGAAAACTAGTTATAGTTAGATGACCAGCAATTACCTCTGAGGAGAGGAGGGGGGCGGTCGGCCTTGATCAGATTACTCTGAGACAGAGCGTCTGTCATCCAGGAGAGAGCGTTGCAGCAGTACTCCAGCTAGGAGAAAGATACACAGACAGATTGATAAGTGCTGAGTCGACGGCAGAGGCAACAGCTGCAGGGAAACCAGACACACCAGGCACACACACTCTACACTCAGATATACACTCATACCAATCTACCCATACATGCGAGATTTTACACAATGAAACAAAGCAAAAACTACTGTATTCTGTCAAGATAGGCACGCTCTTTTTATTTGATCTGGACTTAATGAGGAAAATGCCATGACTATAATTTAAAAAAATAACAGTATTGTGGCCAAAATGAATGGCAAAGGATCTGCAGATGAACAACCTGTCGAATATTCAGTTGTGGATTAAAGAAGCCTCTTGCTTAGATAGTTGTTTCATAGTAAGAAATATCTCAAAAATAAATACAAACATATAAAGAATTCACTGCCAAAACAGCACCACGTTTTCAGGCCTTGAAAAAATCCTGGATAAACCTGATGATGACTGGTACAGATTAGGGTCACTAGATCTTTCATGTGCATTGCAGGTATGCCAGTGTCAGCGGACTGACCTCTGTCTCCAGCAGCCGTAATCTTCGGTCGTGGTCACGTATCTCTGCCATCTGCTTTAGCACACTGTCCACCCTGCAGAAACAAACACACACAAATAATCCTGCTGCAAGCCTCAGCTAGAATGTCAGTCTGAGTTCAGCTCAGTTCAACAAGATAAAATGATCACAAAAGGAGTTCAGAAACTTCTAGAAGTAAGAGACACAGTAAAAGTGTACCCTCAGTGAAAGGTGTGATTACAGATTTGGTCAGTGACATTTAATATGAACATATAATAAATACAAACATTCAAAAATCGATAAAAATAATTGTGGCCAAGATATTGTAAATAGTATACTACATAGTATGTAGTGAGCAGGACATTTTACAATGGACAAATACACTCAGAGTCTAACTATGAAGACACTTTCTCTAACATATATGACATTTCTGTATGATTATGTTATTAGTTGACATATATGCCAATATCAATATATTCAATAATTTAATGTTGATGTCTAGGCTGGATTCTATGTTCCACATTTCTTTTTGTCAGTCTAACTTAATTGTAAATGTAATGAATGGTTAGGTCTAACCTTATTATATAGTAAAGTCACAACAATAACAAAGGCAACTTACTTGACAGATGTACATTTAAGTCGTGCTGTGTCACTCTCCCTTTGCAGCTTATTCTGAGCTGAGAGGAGGTTTTCTTTCTGGATAGCCTCCCATGTGTTGAGGCGGCTGGCCTTCCTGCCCCGCAGCTCCAAAACTGAGGACAGAGGAGATCAGTAAATTGACTGGAAAGCACACATGGATTCACATGATTGTGGATATCCATAGAGATCCTCCACCAGTTGTAGACTGATACCCAAAACAGGAGCACATGCTGTGCCTGTGAAACATTCAGAACAAATACTCAAACCCCACCTCAACAGGATCCTTCATTCCCTTCTTCCTAGTTGCCTGAGCCCCTTGCTCTTTCCTGACATCCCAGTGTATAACAGGACTAATTTGTCCTTGACAAAAACAGGCTCAGCACCCCTCTGTTCTTGAGTGAGTAAACTAATATATAATGCGTCTGCGATATAACAGTTTTCCTTGAACACATTATCGCTGAAATTGTGAAACCTTGGTGGAGCCTCACATCATCTGATAAACAACTTGACATGCTACCAAGAAAGCATAACACAGCTCTGTCTTGACTATAAAGGAACCAGGAGCCTGACTTTGGACCGACTGTCCTGGTATCCCAAGGTACAGTTACTTTTAAATGAACCAACACATCTAGATTGAATGGACAAACTCCACGACCTATCTAGTACCAGTGCAAGAGCTAATACATGCATACCAGTATGTGTCTCCACCTTTGACCTTTATACTGTAGTTTTTCTTTACTGCTCCATCCTTTCCCTATTAAGTGCTTGTTCTCCTTTCACTCATGTCTTCTCTTTTCATACTGTACTCGCTACTTCTCACCAAAGTGTTGGCTTTTGACTGAGGGAATGTTGCGGATGTATCTCTTGATGAAAAGGTGGAGATGTGAGATGATGATGAAGGGCGGTGCAAGGCAGGGCCTTGAGTGGTACTCCACAATTAGGTTGTGACGCTGAAACTTCCAGTAGGTGTCACTGCGCTCCTGCACTTTGGAGAAGGTGTAGCTGTAGACAGCAAATTGAAATCACTTTATGCAATACACAGAGAGTTCAAATGCTTTCCTATGCTGGGTTTCAATGCTGTACGATACAATATGTCACGTTTGAAATATTTTTAATCAGCAGAACAGCATCAGAACTGAAACAAATCTTTCTAAATGACAGAGTACCTGAACATAGCAATGAGTAGGTTGACCAATACAATGTTAGTAAACAGCAGGTAGATGACTAGGAGGATGACAACCAGCCAGTTGGCGTAGGTGCTCAGACAGGGCTCCTCTCCTGCTTCAATTCGTGTGGCATTGTTTGTACAGTCTCCATCCATCAATTTATCAGCTAGAGGGAAGTCCAAAATAATATGTGAGGATCTATGCAACACATTTACAAGCACCTTAAAGAGTAACATCTATTTTAACTATGAAGGGCAGTCAAAGTCCTATACACTGAGTTGCCAGGATATTAGACCTGATCTTATGTGAGCTAATGCAAGAGCTGTGCAATAACGACCACCTTTATTAAACTTCTAATATCCAGCGTTTGTTGAGAATGTGTATTCGATTCTGTGTACAGCTGTTGTGGTATTAAATCATACTGAAAGGCCCACTTTATGAATACTGAAAGTATTAGTAACACCTTCTAGTTTAAGGCAAGACAACCTTTAGAATATATGATATAATGCAACACAGGCTTATTAAGGTATGATTTATTGCATTATGTTGGTTTGCCTTGTATTGAATTGCTTTGTATATTAACTAAGTATCATTAATAATCTGGCAAGAGAGTGAATACAGTTAGGATTAAAAATGATCTGAAAGAGACAGAGACTAGTAGAATAGAAAGTGAGCAGCTCACCATCCATTTCATGTATGGGTATTTGTCCAAAAATGTGCAGGTATGGTCTGTAGAAGACTCGGCGGAATATCCAATCAGGACGCGGATCATATGAGTAGAGGAGTGCCTGATTGGCCACTCCGTAAGCCATGAGCCACACAGCCAAGAAAAAAAGGAAGAAGAAAACGTCCTTCATCTGAGGGAAGCAAAAGAAGATCAGACATAGATGATGCCGTAGGACTGGCCCTGGAGTGAGGTCATGATTAAAACTGTAGTCATGACTGTGAGGAAACACATTACAGTATGTCTATACTTTCATTAGCATCATCATCTGGACCAAATAGTTATGCCATTCACTCATCACAGACATAGATCTTGTAACAGATATCGATCTGTATGTATGCCATTCAAATAGTATGGCATAATCTGGTCACTGTACATTATTGCACTAATGACATGATTTTTTTTGCATGCAGTTACTATTGACGTGTTGACCATGTTAGCATGCGCTACCATCAATCATCATTATCAACAACTGGAGGGTATTTCTCACAGGAACAACATTCATTTGTACCATATAGCAATACTGACCTAGTTAAAGCATCTGTTTCTGTGTGTGTGTGTTGTGTGTGAGCGTGCATGTCTGCCTGTGTGTACATTACAGCATAACTTGAAGACAGCATGCAGGTTTGATGTTAATGCATGAATGGCTGTAAATGAATGTAACACTGATTCAGTAAGTCAACCAATGAAAAAAGTAAATAAGCTGAATGATGTTGTCTTTCGATTAGACATCCAACTTGGTTTCTGGTTTCTTGTATCAAGGTGTTACAGTATGTTTCCTAATTGCAATTCTATTCTTTATCCTCAGCCTCAGTGTTTTGTGTGTTTATTAAAAGTGTTTTAAGTGTTACAGAACAATTTCTCCAACACTGTAGCCTACTTAATCTGACACACGTCACTTTTCATACTGAAGGTTCTTGGTCGAAAAATTTTCTGTTCATTAAGCTTAAATTATTGATACGATATAAATGAAATGAAAGTGGTGAGATGCTTAAATTTACAATCGACCTGGTTAAGCTCACAGAGGAGAAACAACAAGATGTACTACCCATCCAGACCATCTGAGCTGCTTTTTGATTTACGTGTTAAAGGCCCAGACATCTGGATTCTTCCAAAAGACTCAGAGAAGACGTGAAGACCAACAAGAAAAACACTAAACACTGTACATTGATTAATATGCTGTTTAACGATATCATTTCAAAAGAACTGAAATTTGTTGTGCACATTGGAGCTCTCAAGCATATACTGGAGAAACAATATGATACAGAGTAGGTTTAACAATTATCTACATTCCTGAGCTGCAGACTCAGGCACACAAATACACATCCAACTGTCAGTGAAGATTAAATGACACCAACATTTAATGTGTCACGCTGAGCTAACATATGTTTTCATCACAAGAAGTTTGTTTGACATTTACAAGAAGAAAATAAATGTTTAGGTTGGCCTGCAGAGCCACAATCCTGCCAACACCCTCTACCACTATTTGGGGCAGAGTTAGTTCAGTTCAATCTAGCCATTTTGGGCACTTTAAGTTTGTTTCATTGTTTCAAGAGCCTACATTCCTTTTTCTTCACTTTCTGTGGAGTAATAACAAATTTTCATGTTTTGATTTGTTAAAGGATGTGCAGTCTTCCCATTGCATTTGCGTGTATGTAAATAAAAGCTGTTATAAGGATTTTGAGTTTAACTCACTTTTTTAAGCATACTGCTATTATTTTGAACACAACTGTATATAGTGTCTTTCTAGTATTCCGACCTCTCAAAGGGCAGCCATACACACTGCCGTCTCCTCATCAGGATCTATTGCCCATTAATACTGAACATTAATACCAAACTGCCACATATTCGACATGGTGGAGCTGGGGATCTTCAAGAAACCCTAACTTTATGTTAAACAGTCGTATGACTGATTTTTGTGTTTCATGTTGCATTTTCATTTATTTGTGTATTGCCCATAGATTGTTTTGGATGCACTCACCATTTTGCCAACAATGATGATCTTCGGCCCAAGCTGTTTGTGGATGGCAAAGATATGGATCAAACGTAGTGTGAAGACCATAAAATCTATGGCCATCACAGCTCGGCCAAACTCATAAGACCAGGGATTCATTCTAGGAAACAAAACAGTGCAGTCAATCAGCTGTCATGCAATATATTAACCTAGATTAAGAGCTTAACCCAACAAAAGAAGGGATATTGACTGTCTGTCTGCACAGATACATCAAGAACTGGCAGCACAGCCTTCTGGCTCCAGAGTTACATTGGTAAGTTTAAATTCTTCTGTCAGACGAGTCACCTGCAGCACAGAGCCAAAGCGAACAGAGTGATGGCTGTGAGATCACACTTGTTCCACACATCCTGGATGTAATTCCTCATCCTCTGGAGCAGAAAGGGGCTGCCCACAAAGAAGGTCTGTCAAGCAAGAGTGAGAGGACTCAAGATATTGTTTGTGGATGGATGTGGTTATCTGTGCAGTGTTACAACGTGTGTCTGTGTCAGTGAGAGAAATGTTTTATTGATTATCAGAGTCTGAAAGATGTTTTGAAAAATGCCCGGATACATCCGTCTCGGTCACATGATACAATACCCCATGAATTTAGCCCATAAGCTAGCAAAAATTAGTAAAAAAAACAATTACGTCTTTGGAGAGCTTCTTTGGTAAGGAGAAAAAGCCCAATGAGGAGACAGAAGAATTAGAGCGTATGACTTCAGAGAAAAAGAAAGCTACATTTGTGGCTCAGAGGGTAGAGCAGGTCGTACACCAATCGGAAGGTCGGTGGTTCGATCCTCGGCTACTCCAGTCACATCACACTTCAGTATAATTGTCTCCCATTACACCTAGACTGGACCGGCTCGTTGCAGAGAAACAAGCTCAGGGCTCCCACTAATTCAGCATAGTGGTGAGTTGTATTATTTGCTGGTAGTATCATTTTTATTGTCTTACATTAATCGGACTGCGCAAAAAAAAAAAAAGGTTGGGGACCACTGTTTTAGGTGATATGGTAACAGGTTAGCATTAAGCGCTGACAGGGTATGTTGCCTCAGGTTCCAGAGAGAACATGAAATACAATCCAGTTTCTTTACCTGGTTTGAAGGTTTATCAGACACCAAAACACTGCAGAGTGATTTAGTAAAACTGAACTACTGTAAAAAGTAGAACAATGTGCAAACGTGTGTGCATACTAATGTCTAAACAACTAACCTGCCGAATCTCTTCACACACTAGGGTGAAAACCCAAAAGTAAAGCACGAATTCCAGAGTGGCGGGGCCGTCAGGGGGCGGGGGCTTGAAGTCCACCAACAGAACATAGGCAAACAGGCAGAGGAACAGGAAGTACAACAGCACATTGCCAAGAAATGAGGTGACAGGAGCAAACCAGAACTGTCTCCACCGTGAAACAATAAATGGTCTCTTGGAGTTGGATGGCGAAGAGCCTGAAGTAAAGATAAGTAAAAGAATGAAAACAGGAATGATTCAAAGATGTCAACAACCAGTCATACAAAATGGATTATCACCGACACTCAGTGGCCAACATTCTAGGTACACATGCTTAATTAACAAAACTTTCTTTCTTTTTTTCCCCATCTAATTTATATTGTGTATTTCAGTGTCACTGATCACAGCAACAACTCATTTGTTTATTTTGTATGTCTTGTTGGTGATACATCTGGTGATGCATCTCAGTAAAAGCTGTACTCTGCTTCAACCTGGACTCAATTTTCCCATGTTTCTGACCTTAAATGACAAATGGGGACAACAATTTTTTAACTTGGTCCAGCATTCCAGGACTATTGCTAATACTCTCCTCCAATCATGAGCATGCATTCGTCCACTAAATGTTGCATAAAGAGGTTGGGGCCCCTAGCCAACCCAGATTGTACACAACTGATCTGGGTAAAGCCATGGTCCAACCCTCCAGAGGTCAAAAAGACAAACAGCAGACATCCTACACACCACATTTCCTACCGGTCATGGGAATATGTAGGTGTATCATACCTACAGCGAGGTCAGGTGCAACACAACACACACTCCACCCTATGCACCAGTCCAGGATAACATGACCAGGAAATAGAGCCATACTTATGGACAAGGTGTCGATCATGACGCTGCTGTACATGTGTCGTAGAAACTCGTGTCACTGAACAAGGCCGACAAAACCACAAAGTTGCATGTAGAGTGTACGCGGACCACACAGCTGTATAATCCTCAACCTGAATGAACTCCTTAAATTCTTGGAAACAAACGAATATCCACAAAGCATCAAGCAACTGGAGTGCTCCAAAAGGGTGGTTAGCTGAGGTCTATGCAAGCTGCAAAGCAATCCTGTATGAAAAGGCCTTCAAAGAGGAATACTCTAGAGGCTCAAAGGTGTCCTTCACCAACACCTCGAGCACCAACGGCATGTCCATGCATTACTGGCAGCTGCCTCTTGACCCCCTGCAGAAATTGCTTTATGGGAGTGTGGTCTCATGAAGCAATATCCATCAAATGTTGTAAGAAAAAGTAGAGAATAGAGTCAACTGCACAGGACAGGGGATCCAATAGCAAGGAAGAAGCATAGCAGGAATGGGTGTTGCAGTTTCAGTCCCTGGCTCCTCCTGTCTACAAGTGTTTTCGGCAAAATATTCAACCTGAAATTGCTCCTGAAGGCTGTGCTCAGTGTGAGTGAGTATTTAGATTGGATCCCACAGCCATTTACCATTTAATCCAATAACCGCTCTCCCCAGGCAAGTCCCCCCAATTCTACCCTGTCAGTCTATTTTTCCCACATTCATGAACAACACCTCGAGGTACTTTAATTCCTTCATTTGTGAGAGCTTCTCACTCACTTGAGTAATATGGCCTCAGACTTTGAGGTGCTACAAACTGGATGGGGGAACTCACATTACCCCTCTAGTATCCTTGCAAGATCTACAAGCTGGTCAACTGTTTCATGGCAGTCCATGACTAGGAGAGAATCTACATTTTTCCTCTAATAAAATATGCAATCATCACGACTGTAAAGTTGAATGCTGTACAGAAGAAGATGAACTCCCTTGAACAAGAAGTGAGGCTAAACTTTTGGGGGTCACCTTTGATGAACAACTGTCCTGGGGTAGTCACATCCCCTGGATGTTCCTCATGTCATAGTCGCACCTCACGTTATACACAAGCCATAGTGTTGGCTCTATAGCAAGAGAGTGGCCACTGAGTACAAGTACCAATAGCAGAATAGTGATTCAAACCCACCTTTTAGATTTTCTTTCAGAGCCCTGAACTCTTCAGCTTCTTCTTCACTGTGACCCAACAAAAAATAATGGATTTTTGTTACAACTAAGACGGAAACCTATCATATAACCCTATCTGCTTTATATTACATATGTACAGCATTTTTGTATTTACTTTTGTATAATGTCAGCAAGGGAGAAAATGGTGGCATCATTCCCATCCAGACTGTCAGTGTCTCTGCCATGGTGGACCTCTACAGACTTATCTTCCTCCTCTTGTTCTCTGTAACATGAACACACACAACCTGGCATGTGATCTTGTAAAACCATTGAAAAATATCTGTGTTAAAACAGAAAACAACTGTTGACTTTGTTAACTTGCTTTTTTCTGTTATAATAATGTTGTATGTGTTGCTCTCAGCTCTCGAGTCATCTGAGTCAACACAGAGCAGACACAACAATGTGTCCAAAATCATTCCCTTATTTTCAGAGCCCAGGAGTGGCTACAGAAAGACAGAAAAAAAAGTTTAATATTGACGCAGAAGGGTTTACATTGTAGTTAATGGAAAGTCCGGTGTCTCTTACTGCAGTTAAGGGTGCCTAGTGTGTTGGTATCGAACACCGAGGGCAATGACAAAGTATCAGTCGTTGATACCCTGGGAATGAGAACGGGTTTGTAGTTTACATGTTATGTTTCATGTTTACATTGTGGAAATGTTGAGGGCACTACAAAGTGCATTCATTTGACACTTTCAGTTGTTGGAAACTAAATGTGTAGTACAATATTAAATTGATCCTTCGCTAAGACACACCTACCACTGCCACTCCTTCAAACTGCCAGAGCTGCATGGAGCCGTGGATGTATTCAGAGCCTGGATGCAGCGTTTGAGACAGGGCCCTGTTCATTCCTATGAAATTTGCTCAATGAATCCGAAATACCTTGACTTGCACCTGGAAAAGTACCTGGAAAAAAATATCTGTCACTGTTTCATCACGGCTCGCTAACTTTGGCTTCCAGCCCTCGCTCCAGCCTCACTCTGGGTCCCATTCACATGAACGAAGGAAGGAATTAACTAACGACAGTGATTATTATGTGTGCCTCAGGCACAATTAACCGTGACTACCTCGTGATTTCAGACATAAACCAGGTCTCAGTGGTTTAAATCACGTGCAACTTAGAGCTGAGGTGGAGTACAAAGACCCATCTGTTAGCTGCTTGCAATTACGGCTCATTATTTCTTACATTTTTTTCTGCAGAAAAACAGATGAGATTAGATATAAATTAGTTCCTCATCTTAAACTACTTCTATTATATCTGCAGTGCAATAATAATATGTTAAATCCTAGTTAGTCTCTGTCTTACATATTCATACTCTCATACTTACATATTTTGAGACAATCTCCCTTAATCTTGTCTAGGAAGCAGTTACCTGCCTCATCAATGCCCCAACAGCTAAACATTTTAAAGATCTCAGGTCATTTCTGGGTTCCTGCTATGCTGAATGTTGTTAACTTGTCACTTATGACTGGCAATGTGAACATTTTCCATTGAAAAGACATTCAAAAACCAACTATGATTGCCATGAAAAGACGCAAAAGTGATTCAAAAGTGGTTCAAAAGTTAAAGTGTTTTCACCAACTATTTGAAGACGCTGACTGAACAGTCACATTTAGACCATATTTCACCAGGATTTGCTATAGTGAAATGTTTCATCGTACACTGTGCTAATAATAGCATATCATCATTTTGGAGCCTTGCCATGTCCAAATTTCTCAGGGGGAAGCCAGTATTGCAAATCCCAGTGAAATACCATTAAATGGTAAAGTAATTGTGCTAATTTCTGGTTTTGGCATGAAGAGACATTCAAAATTGGTTCAAAAATTAAAGTTTTTTGACTCTGAGTTGCATATGTCAACTCAAAGATGTAGGCTATCAAAGCCTTAACATTCATCCTTACCTGATCATATTTATTTTTTATTTTATTTTTTTTATTTTTTAAAAACGCATACTTTCATGTTGAGGTGGAAACGAAACAGGAAATTCTTGCGTTTTGCCTTCCAGGGAACGGTGATGATGTTGACCATCATGCAGACACTAAGGTTCATGGCAGCTGCTCAAGCAGTGGTGCCACTGGGGCTGTTGCACATGAGGCACCTGCAGAGGTGGTCTGCCAGCCTTCGCTTGGATGCCAAGAAGAACAAGCAATGCTTGGTTATCATTCTCCCATCGGTAGAGCACAATCTATGCTACTGGGGGTCTCCGAAACACCTGTTGAAGGGAACAATGTTGGGACGTGTGACCTGCTATGCCACAGTGTTCATGGATGCATCCTTGACAAGGTGGGGGGGGCTTCTTTCCTCAACACTGGTGGAGGAAAGAAGGCTAGATACCCTTTCCTGTGCAGTTGGGTCTATTCTCTCCTTTTTACAGTCTGATTGATAGAGGGCTGTCTCATACCATTTTTAAACTGTATGCAGCAGCCATTTGTTTCTGCCATGAGGGTTTTTTTGCAAAAGACCAGTCTTTGGCTACCCTCTCATGAAGTAGATTCTGCAGGGGGTAAAGAGGCAACGACCAGTGGTGCCTGCTCCGTCCTCACAGTGGGATGCCATTGGTGCTCGAGGCTTCTCCCAGGCCTACAGGCAGGCAAGAAGAGACCCTCCCACTGTGGTCTGCACACACACAGCCTTGCTCTGTGGAGTGAGTGTGACATTTGTACGGCTGCATCATGGTCGACACCTTACATATTTATATGGTTTTACCTCTTGGGACATGTCAGGCTCCTTTTCAGGGTCTGTGCTCACTGGAATAACAGCCCCTGGGCAACTGACCCCCTCTGGGCATGATACACCTGTATGTTCCTATGCTCCTCAATGACCCAGGGAATGTGGTGTGCAGGGCGTGTACTGTTCGTTTTTGCCCCCTGGAGGGTTAGACTATGGCTTTACCCAGATAAATTGTGTACTAGCTGAGGTGGCTGGGCCCATGCCACCCATATTATTATATTACCCACAGGGTGGGCTCCGCCTGTGTTTATAGACCTAGGGTTACAATATCATAATATTTGTTTCCTGTGAACACAGAAGTTTATTTTGAAAAGACACTATGCATGTAATGTGCAGAAACTTGCCATGTTGTCCGAGTCCAAAACTGACATTTGATGAGTTGGGAGTGAAAACGTGTTGGATGGAATCAATTTGCAATCACACACAAAAAGTTACAGAATAATCACATAGCATAGCACAATATTAATCCAACACTGACCTGAAGTTGATAAGGTCTGTGTAGAGGAGAGGGGGTAGGAAGAAGGTGAGAAGCAGTTTCCAGACCTCAGTACTTCTATCCATGTCACCCCACCAGATCTGAGACAGCAGGGACTACAGCAGAGACAGCACTGTCACCACAGCAGCTCCCAACCAACATTATACTCACTGATTCATCTGTTTCAATATCAGCTGTCATTTTAATACTTAAAGCCTGGTTTAAGCCTGTCTGTTAAATCCTACTGTTGGCAGATGAACAGTATCGCTACCTGAACACCATCGTGGCTGAAGAACAGTCGGGCATCAGCCGCAGTGGCCATCTGCAGACACGTAGCTCCGCCCCACACTGGAGACTTCCGTATAAGGAGAGTGAAGGAGCGACTCTCGCTGTTCTGGTAGCACTCACCAAATACATCTGAACACATAATACAGAACACACACAATTATATTATAGTTTGGGGCATTTTGCGACATTATTACAGAAAATAGAGACATGACAGGATACAAGGGAGACAGAGCCCCCCCCCCCCCCCCCCCCCCCCGGTCTGGCTGGGGCCACACTTTTCCTTTTCAAGGGGGAGGTAAAGCAGCTCGTCTGGCCGATTCATATAGGGTCACTGAATGGTGGTTTGACCCTTCCTCCCTTTCATAGACTCTATCAGGTGCTATTAGCCCCTGGACAACACAGCTCCCAGGATCACTGGGCCAAACAAAACCCTCCACCATGTTAAGACGGTGATTTGTTGGAGGGGCTGCTAGACATTACTTCATTATATCTTTACAAGACAAATAGCTGTTTGCTGCTATATTAATGCTCTGGTTATCATATAGAGCACCTTTAAATTCTGTTATTCAGCATAAATACTGATTATTTCTCATATCCCAAAGTTGAGTGCAATCACTCTATCTAATCCTAAATACAAATACAATTCAAGGCATTTACCGTATTTTCCAGACTATAAGGCGCACTTAAAATCCTTTTATTTTCTCAAAAGTCGACAGTGTGCCTTATAAAACAGTGTAGCTTATATATGAATTTTGGTTGTGCTTACTGACCTCCTTGAACCAATTTTATGTGGTACAGGGCACTCAAAAACTGTCAAAATGTTTTATTATGAGTTTGGTAAGCTTCGAAGCTGCACCGCTGGGTGGATTGTAGGAGCACTACAGTAACAATAGTCAGGCGCCTGGCAGAGTAATACTTACTGACAGTAGTCAGGCGCCTCACGGAGTAATACGTACTGACAGTAGTCAGGCGCCTCGCGGAGTAATACGTACTGACAGTAGTCAGGCGCCTCGCGGAGTAATACGTACTGACAGTAGTCAGGCGCCTCGCAGAGTAATACATGCTGACAGTAGTCAGGCGCCTCGCGGAGTAATACGTACTGACAGTAGTCAGGCGCCTCGCAGAGTAGTATCATGTGTGTATAAGGAGCCCAAAATGGCACGCGGATTTCAAGCTTAAGGCTATCAGTCATGCAGCAGAACACGGGAATAGAAGAGAGGCGAAAGAATTTAATATTAATCAATCAATGGTACGGAAGTAGAGGAAGCAAGAAGATGACCTGAGCCACGTAAAGAAGACCAAACAGAGTTTCTTAGGGAACAAAGAACAGTGGACTATTCAACAGAGAGCAGCAGGTAGAAGCGTCTCTACAGTTTCTATTCGACTCAAGCAGCGGTAGCACTTGACATGAAAATCACGAGGACAAATCAAGAGACCGAACGGCTTTTTCTGCAACTCTCCGCCCCTATTGATCTGCAACTCCATGTTTGCCCATCTCACCGACACTGTCACAATGAAAGTGAAGAAAACTAATTTGGAGCTTGCCGTCATGCTGGGTGGATTAACTAAAGAACTCCAACCACTAAATATTGGTGTCAACAGGTCGTTCAAAGTTAAACTGCATGGGAGCGTTGGATAACAGAAGGCAAACACAGATTCACCAAGATAGGGAGGCAACGCCGGGTGAGTTACTCCACTATCTGCCAATGGATCACGAAGGCAGGAATCATCACTGAACAGCTAAGTAACAGCAACGAGACTGACTCGGATAATGACGAAACGGATTCAGACATGCTTGATGCCAAAGTCGCACAACTGTTTAACTCAGACACTGATGATGAAGGATTTGATGGATTTGTGGATGAGGAATGAACTGAAAAACACTGAAACTAAGTGTATTGTTTTGTATTTTGTGTTGTTGAGAGTTATTGAAGTTATTGAGTTGTTAAATGAATAGAATCAAGTTTATCTGACCGTTTTGTTTCGCTTATAACCCGGTGCGCCACATAATCCGGGCCGCTTTATGGTCCGGAAAATACGGTACATTACATTGACTTGAGTCCATACATGTAGAGAAGAGAGCAGCTTATGGTGTGACTCACCGTGTGCCAGGTTCTCAAACTTCTGAGCCAGTTCCTTCATGGCTAGCTTGTTCTCAGTCTCACTCTCCAGCTTAGAAAGCTCCCTCAGTATCTTACAGCCACCCAGAGCGCTCAGCACTGACTCCCCTGCCTGACAAGGAAAATGAAACCAAATTCGATGGCAGCTTTGGAAATGCCAGCTTTGTGACCTTAGTAAAGTTAACTGTAGTGTGCTAATGCTGGTCAGGTGTAACCTTAACACTGTCATTTGAACACAGCCAATTCCTAAAGACTACAGCTCTGAAATAAAATGCCTTTAGCGAGGTTGTGGACTATTACTGATGAATCTCACCATCTCCCAGAAGTAAACAGCCATTTCACTGCGGTTCTGCAGGACAGCCCAGATGAAGAGGGATGCCCAGGGTGAGAGACAGCGCTGGTCCCGGTACCTACACTCCCCCAGCAGCATCTTATTGACTTGCTGAAGGGAAGACAAGACACAAGGGACACCAGTGAGGGAGTCAGATTTGAACAAATGTCTTCTCTCTTATTGCTGACAACCATTCATTAGTACATACAGAATCTAAATTATTAAAATTGTGCCACTGCCAGCTGCTTTTTCAGTATCATTTAAACCAAATCCCTAAAGCATGACTTCATCCAAGGGGAGATGCAAAATTTGAAAGGTTTACTGAAAGGAGCAATACGTAACATTGACAGCTAGCATTTAACAATGAGTAGGCCTATTGCAGTACAAATTCAAAACACTGCCTTGGTCTGTTCACCCCTCCAGTGTGACTGAAAGCAGCTAGTGTGTGTTAGCAGTTAGCAAGTGTTGGCTGTGTGTCTCAAATACTCGCTGCCTTGATAACCCAGCTGCTCACGGACCACAGAGTGATGTATTGAGGCTTTGCAGGTTGGATAGAATCTAATGTTATGTTATCTCTCTTGTATGCCAGTTATTTTTATATGTGGCAATAGGGTGTCAAAATGGGCAGAGGACAGGATCACACCAGCCAAAACAAAAACAGACATTCTGGACCAGAATCAAAATTTCAAAGGAGACCATACTGGCTGGACCACTGTTGTCAGAGAAGCCCATATTTCATTTTAGCATGTTTCTTTAATCTCTGATGACATACCATGGTCATTTAATGATTTATTGCAGTATTGCCAACAGCTGGGTCAGAGATTTAGAGGTGTAGCCTACTGTTAGTAGCACCAATGTAGCCTGGAGCCTCTAGCCTCACACACAGATGAGAAACAGGTAAGCTCACTTCTTCAGATTTTCTTTATTTTCAAACTACAAGCCACAAAAAGCACCTGGAGGTCCTCCACTCACTGACCTTAAGAGATCTCCTGGTGCTGCTGTTGTGGTTCAGGCCCAGAGGTCCATAGTAGAAAGGCTGACAGACATCACCCAAAAGGTCCCACAGCAGGCGGGATACCTGCAGCATCATCACACACTTCACTACTTCTGCATACAGAGCAAAGGTGTTTCATGTAATGACACTTGATATAAAGCAGACAAACAAAACCAATTGCAGCTTGCAATTTTAATTGCAATTGTGCTTCAAAAACAGGCACACATGATGCTCAGCCTGACATCTGGTGCTACACGCTACTCAATCTTCTAGGTTCCTTCTTTCTACTCCTTTCCCCTTCCTCCCTTCCTCTTCCTCACCTCATACAGGTTGAGCTCCATTGCTGAAGCAGGTCCAGTTAGTGCACTCTGAGGACTCCTCAGAGGTACTGTCACAGCTCCATCCAGGTTGGGCAGGGATCCAGCCAGGCCCTGCCTCTCGCTCAGACGCCTCTGGAGTAGACTGTAGGCCAGTGAGCTGTCTGACAGTGAGCGATACAAGCTTTCCAAGCGGCGGTATGTCAGGTAGTCCAGAATGTTCAGGCCATTCTCGCAGAAGAGGCGCACAAACTGTGGTTTGTCATTGATCAGTGCATCTGTCATGGAGTCTTCAAGGTCCTCATACTTGAAATATAAATCACCTCATTAGCATTATGTGACTGAAGCATGCAAAAATACATTTCTAACCACTTTCTGTAGCATAGTCCTGGGTTTTGTACTTAGTGCTGTGCACTCTACTGATCGGCACGTGTGGTCAAATAGATGACCAAACAGGAAGCATAATTAGCTGTATTTAGCTTTTGATCCTCTAGTAACTTCTGCGTAATTTGGACTATTTTAAATTTCCATTCAAGGAGCATTTCACGACTCGAGGAGTACTTGAAAGCCATGGGGATTTACCAGATGGGAAGGAAGTATCTAATACATCAAAATACTGGAGAGGCTTTATCCCAAGTCCTTGTTCATGCCAGGTGGATGTATTTGCCACTTATTTGTAATTCAGTGTGACTCTAACCTTCCATTGTATGTCTCCATTGAAGAGCTCAGATTTGGCGATGTCCACACGGTTCCAGGCCACGGCTAGTTTCAGCTCCTCAATGTACTCTCTGGCTTCACTGGACACATGTTTACTAGCTGAACATGCATGCACACACGCACACACAAAGCAACATTTACATGTGCTATACAACAGCGGAGACAAGATAAATAAAATTGGACAGTGTTGTGATTTTTGGGGTCTTTCATTGTCTTAGTGTGGGGGATATGTGGATTAAGGCGTTAGAACTGATGTCACACACTGGGAGGGGCAAAGGTCAAGATAACGCTGAAGGGAAACATCTGGAAACTATGAAAAGACACACCAACACTGTTTTGGAACTACATGGTAGGATATATACTAAGCCCAACACAAGTTCTGTCAGGGCCACACAATTGTTTTTGTAAGGTTTGCAACTGACAATTGTTTCAGCTGGTTTCACAGAACTGTCACTAAAAAAAAGTCATGATGCTGGGCTGTTTCAGACAAGACTGATTACATTAAATTTTACTTGTTCCGAAAACAAGAGTATTGCTGATAACAGATCATCCAAAGTATTTAACAGATACAACAGGCTGAGGACTTTTGGAAGACAATCTAACAGGCTCAGACCACTCAGTAAATGTTTTTCAGACCTGAGTCTCACACAGACCACTTGTCCAGGAGAGATTTCCTCCAACACAAAACAAGCTTAATATCTCTAAATTCAGAGTTTAATTCAAGGTTCTTCCAGGCTTAAATCTGATGGCCATCGTGCAATTTTATTTTGTTTTTATTTATTTATATATTTTGTACTTTTCTTGAATCTGTAATTCATATGTTGTCTCTCTGCCTTATTTTGAAGCATTTTGTGACATTCTGCTGTTTTAATGGTGCTACTGTATATAAATAATTGACTGACTTACCTCTAACAAGGGCTTTGAGGAGAACCGTATCAAAATCATCAGACCCTTCCTGTTCCCCATTGAAAACAGTGATGAACTCTCTGTTATTATAAATATTCAGAGCCTAGACACACAGAGGTTGAACAAATCAGTGTTCAGAAAAAAATCCATTTCATACACCACAAATATTTACATAACTGCAGAGACTCAGATTAAACAGTTCTGAATGATCTATCTTATTCACTTCTACAGAACACACACTAATCACATGCTATGTTGCACAAATATCATATGCCACACCTTGTGTGTAGATCACGCTATATAAATCTCAGCTAATTTGGGTGATCTTTGTCACTGTTTGTCACTGTTGTTAGTAGGTGACACTATGACTATAACTCAATATGGGTGTGTAGATGTCTTCAAGTCTGGACTATTATCCAGCATGGGAAATTTGGGGCAGATTGTAAACATCTTCCTGTGTCATCGCAAACATGTAAATTGGCCACCATGGCACCGCTCCATAAAAACCCCAAAGCTTTGCAAACTACCATTGCCAAGATCTTGAGATTCAAAATTTGAGATTGATCTCTAGAATCCTCAAGGAGGAGTTTCATATTTCCACATCTGTACCTAAAATGCCATACTTTCACATGATCTATGATGTCATTGTTTGAGGTTATAAGATAAGATAAGATATTCCTTTATTAGTCTCACAGTGGAGAAATTCACAATGACTATTCCTTCACACTTAAGTGATTAGCAGAAGGGGTATACCAACCAAATCTGAAGCGAATCCGATAAACCACCTAGAAAGAGTTCGGATAAGTTATTGAAAAACAAACTATTCAAAATGAATGATTTCCTGTAGCTAATGAAAGTCAGTGGGAAATATGTCTAAAATGATGACAGCAATGTGGGTACTAAATTTCGTGAAAGTCAGAGCAACTATTTTCCAACTAAGCTCTTCCATATATCAGGGGGGCGTTACGGGGTCTTCCGGGTGCATCCGACCCAGAACACGTTGGAGATATTATATATCTGGTCTGGCCTGGGATCACCTAGGGGTACCCCGGAAAGAGCTGGAAAACATTGCAGGGGAGAGTGATGTCTGGAATTCTTTGCTAAACCTGCTGCCCCTGCAATCTAGCCCCAGATACGTGAAACAAAATGGATGCATGGATGGATGGATGCATGGATGGACTATAGAGCCATGGATGCAAAGTTTTGTGAGTTTTTGTGCATCCTGAAGTCCTCAAACATGGGCTCATAAAGTGAAAATTAACATTTACAATCCAACATGGCTGACCTCCTGTCAGGTGACAAAAATTTAAATAAAATTTGCAAAGTTCTTATAGTTTAGTAACAAAGGTCATACCTTGTTCTAATCCAGTTTCCTGTGCCTACCTTTAGTTGCTCTTAGCCCTTTCTCTCCCATTTGTCTCAGTTCTCACAACTCTTAAAGAAACACACGGCCATGCACGCACACGGACATGCATGCACACAACATGCACGTGCGTGCAGACACACACACACACACACACACACACACACACACACACAACATGTGCTGTCTGACTCACACTATCCACCAGTTTCTCCAGGTCAGCTTCTGCAGGGAAGTGTCTCCGAACCTTGTCACGAACCTTGTCGCGGAGCTCTGTGCTGAGACCCTCAGCAGCCTGCCCCTCTGCTGAAGGAGAGGTGGGACTGAGGCAAACAGAGGAGAGACTGCCCAGCAACTCACTGACAAGGTCTGAGGCAGGACCAGAACCAGCAAGAACCAGCCAGGGCGTAGCTTTCCTCAGAGAGGCATCTAATCTCTGAGCCAGGAAGATATGTAAACAAAATAAATGACAGGACATTTTCATTTATCTCATGTAGAGTTTCAGTGAGATGGGCATTTACAGTCACACTTGGATGTTTAATTAAAAGAAAGACACAAATTTACGTTGTATTTGGATGTTGATGTTTTTCCACAATGCTAACATTTTAAATATCTGAATTCCTCTTTTTCTGAATTTTGACACTGATCACAGCTTTTCATCCAGTCAGCAATGGTCAGTTCAAAATTGTATTTCTGATTGAGGGATTGACTCCACATGGCTATATAGAGTATTGACACCTGAGCCAGTGGCTAACAGCTCATGGTGCTAACAGCATGGACAGTGCAAACAACAGTGCTAGCAGAGCTAACAGTGTTAACCTGGGGGGAACTGGGGGTGGGGGGTCCATGGAAACAGATGCCACTGGATTGACAGGAGAGTGGAGTGCTGCTGATAACCAGCAACTTGTTGTGTTGAGACTGTGATGGACATTGAATGCTAATGGATTGATGTGATGGACAATGAATGAGACCATGCACGAACCATGGACCCTGTCAAGTGGAGCGACTGTGGAGAGGTAGCCGGACTTACCAGCGCGACCAAAAATATCCAGTGTATGTTGTGACCTGTTAGTGGCTCATACAGCTGTAAAGCTTAGTGGTAATAAAATCCCCTAGGAAATAGTTTGTTAAAATCCAAAAATCGATAATAGTGTGGGTATAGAGTGAGAATGTATTTGACAGTTTCCTTACCTCCAGCATACTGGCGTCTCCTGAGATGAGCATGCACAGCACTGGGATTTCAATACTGCCACTGCCTGTTATTGGATAAGAGGTAAGAAGAAAATGACAGCTTCTCTACAGAAGCACCACATTAAGCAAAGAAAGAAATGCTCTCATATTATCCCACAACCTCAAAAGTGTACAAATTGTTCTTCATGAGTTGAATTGATCGTGGTAGTTCTTAACCTCTCTACTTCCATTAAGCTTGTCTTCAACCTCACAGCATTCCAGTTCCTTTACCTTTATTTATCCAGGATGTGGAATGGGGCGTTCATATGGACTCATCTCATAAACACAGTAAACACCACCACATTTGAAGGCACCATAGCAAATATTTCAACAGGAAAAGCAAATGGGCCCATTTAGAATGTTTATGTTGTCAATAAGCTAGTCAATCAGCTGCCTGATTGGTAGCAAATTATCTGATGACAAAATCATGTCAGAGAAGAGATGAGGAGTTTTGTTTTGAAACTAAATTTTAAACTGAGCCATGCTGGTTTTGAAAAAGCTGACTTTTCAGAATAAAACAGATCACTTTGTGATCCTGTGGTGTTGTCTTGTGGAGCCTGACTGGCAGCACCTGGAGCTCAAAACAAGAATCAATACCAACAGGAAAATACACTGATTAGCATTGCCAGAGGATTTTGGCAAATTTCCTTGGGCAGTATCCACATAATCAGCTGTGCTGCTCATCCCACAAATGCATGATCCTTACAAGTTGGACATCATTGTGAAGGTAAATAAACAGGCTTTACAACCATGTAAAATACAATGACAATTAGCATTGTAACAACAGACAATAACAACCACTAATTTCCAAACTTTTTTTCCAAGCTTATATGTCTCTGCCTCACCCCAAATGCCGGTGCGCTGATGGGAAATGTAGTCCTCCAGACTAGCACGAAAGTCTGTCTCTCCCCCCCGGCGGCCAACACTCCCATCATCCACCAGGAGGAAAGCCTGGCAGTTGTTGTCCAGGCAGTAGGAGTCACGTGATGTGTTCTGGACGTAGTAACGAGCAGGGAAACTCCCCTTCAAACAGACAACACAAAAGTGAATGAGTTCATTTCCTGAGAGAGAGGGAATCTACTGTGATCTGATCTCAGTTAGGAGCATCTGGCCAACAGTCTCACACTGGTGTTTAACACCAGCCAACCACACCCATCATCACCATGCATTCTTTTAGTCTACAACAACTCATGCCCTGCACTTCCCACGCATGTGCTTGACGCTAGTTAAAGTAATTTACAATACTCAGAACTTATGGAATGTTTACTTTATTGCATTTTTTTTCTTGAAGTACTCTGTTGGAAGCAGACAAGGTGTTGCAGGGTTTGTTCCCAGACATGATGCTCCAGTTACTCTCCTCTCAGCTTCACTGTATTTTCTCTGTGATCTCACTGACATCCCTGCAAAAGTCTCCATCAAGTCTGTGATTTGTTGTTTTAAGATTGAAAGCAGCAGCCGGTCACTTTGAGTAAATATGACCAAAGTTTACAGCATTTCTATAAAACTGTCACTATATCCTGACAGCATTCCTCTGCCTCCCCTTTGTGCTTCCGTGATTTCAACATGCCCAAATCTGAACAACCGATCACAGCCAAACAATCTCTGGGCAGCTCGCAAACAACGGTCAAACTAGGCAGCGCTGATCAAATATGAATCAATATTCTGTCACTATAATGCCTATTTCTTGCATCATTTTTTTAAAGAAACATATAAACATATTTTAGTTATATTTTGCGACCCAGCAACCATGTTGAGATCAGTTGAGACAAAACTAAGCATCGCCCATCAGACAGAACAAACTTTCTAATTTTACAGCTAAACAGTTCACTAAAATGATTCTTAAAGCATCTGAGGAGAGATATAATCATTACAGTAACAGGATATTGCTTCATATTCGATCAACACTGCCTAATTTGACAGTTTGGTAAGAGTTTGCTAGCTGCCTAAATCATGTAAATGCCACCATGAGTACAGCAGATTACCAGGATATAGTGACTAGTATAGAGATATAGTGAGAATTACTTTTTGTCTACTGTCAGGATATAGTGACCATACAGGGTCTTATCTGCAATAAACACATTCTGAGGAAGTATGTGAATCTCTGTTATGATAATGGCAGTATGCATGATAAACACCCTGCCTCCCACACTTCAGACTCACAAGATGAGGGAAAGATGACTGATAATGCATTTATCAAATCTTCATGGCTAACTCCAGCATCATTTTGAAGAGATGGCGCCAGCTGCTACTGGGCTTGTTCTGGGTTATTGTCTCAGTCTGATCAAGTTCTGTCTCAGATCTACATTCTCATTTGTTTCTCTTACTTTGTAAGAGACAAATAATACATTTTTCATGTAAAATGTATAGGCTTATGTGACAATCTGAGGCACAAAGACAATTTTGAGAAGACCTCATGCCAAGCAAGAGGCGCAGGCTGTATAGAAGACTCAGGATCTCAGCACAAGCTCATGGTACACATGCTGCATGATGATTACCTGGCCATTGACGAGCTGCTGCCTGTTGTGCACCAGGCCCCAGGCTGCCAGCCCCACAGCAATCACTTTCTTCTGTGAGAGAGCTGGAGCTGCGGCCCCATGGTCCCTCACTGCCTCACCCACACAGCGGGCCACGCCTTCCCTGAGACCTCCTGTCAAGATCCAGGCCCCTGGGGGGAGAGTAGCGCCAAACAGTCGTGAGGTCGGACTCATAAGGGGAACTTTATGTGACTCGGCTTAAAGTATCATGAATATATGCAAACTTTTATTTTATATATTCAAATATCATATAATATGATCATATATTAATACGTATTCAAACATTATCATATGCTATAATATATTATCATCATCAACCGCTTATCCCGAGTCGGGGCATCCTCACCAAATGGCCAGATTACCAGACGCTCAACTGGCTCCTCTCAACGCAAAAGAGCAGCGGCTCTACTCCGAGTCTTTCACAGATAGTTGAGCTTCTCACCCTATCTCTAAGGGAGACGCCATAATAAACTAGAAAAGCACTCAGAGAGCGCAGACCTCCGCCAAGCACCATATTTTCCACCCTGGCGGTTTCTTCTGGATCTGTCTCCTCAAGTATTAAAGCTAGATCAAATTCATTGACATACTTCAGATGCTGAATTGTCTCAGCTACACGATGCCGCTTGTTAGAAATCTCTACCTCTAATATTAAATGCACAGTAGGCCAAAATGTAAGAGTACCCCCATTGTTTATATAACTTGCTATAAAATCCGCCATCTGGATCTGATCTGGATCAGCCTTTGGGATTTGATAGAAGTACACATTGTAAATCCCATGGGTCCCATTTACCCCAATGTTAACGAAAATCTAAAAGTGATCCAGAATCCAGGATTTTTATTCAGTACATTGTTGGTTACTGTGATTTTTATACAGTACATTGTTGGTTACTGTGATTTTTATACAGTACATTGTTGGTTACTGTGATTTTTATACAGTACATTGGTAGTTACTGTGATTTTATACAGTACATAATTGGTTAGTGTGATTTTTATACAGTACATTGGTAGTTACTGTGATTTTTATACAGTACATTGGTAGTTACTGTGATTTTATACAGTACATAACTGGTTACTGTGAATTTATACAGTACATAATTGGTTACTTTGATTTTATACAGTACATCGTCAGTTACTGTGATTTTTATAGAGTACATAATTGGTTACTGTGATTTTATACAGTACATTGTCAGTTACTGTGATTTTATACAATACATAATTGTTACTGTGATTTTATACAGTACATTGTCAGTTATTGTGATTTTATACAGTATATTGTCAGTTACTGTGATTTTATACAGTACATTGTTGGTTACTGTGATTTTATACAGTACATTGTCAGTTACTGTGATTTTATACAGTACATAATTGTTACTGTGATTTTATACAGTACATTGTCAGTTATTGGGATTTTATACAGTATATTGTCAGTTACTGTGATTTTATACAGTACATTGTTAGTTATTGTGATTTTATACAGTACATAATTGGTTACTCTGATTTTATACAGTACATAATTGGTTACTGTGATTTTATACAGTACATTGTCAGTTATTGTGATTTTATACAGTACATAATTGGTTACTGTGATTTTATACAGTACATAATTGGTTACTGTGATTTTATACAGTACATAATTGGTTACTCTGATTTTATACAGCACATAATTGGTTACTCTGATTTTATACAGTACATTGTCAGTTACTGTGATTTTATACAGTACATTGTCAGTTATTGTGATTTTGTACAGTACATAATTGGTTACTGTGATTTTATACAATACATAACTGGTTACTGTGATTTTATACAGTAGCAACTTCATTACTGTAATTTCCACAGTAAACCTTGGATTTCTGTAATTTGTGTTTGAATATGCAGTATTCTACTGTGAAATAGAATCAAGCTCTTTACAAACACAGTACTGTGTTTGTGCATGGTGATTTGTGCACTGTGGATTTCACAGGCATTTTTTACAGTATAGAAGCATTATTTTGTTTGATAATCAATATCACAAATCCAAGATGCTCATTGGCTCATCTTCCAATATCAATACAATCAATACAAGTCATTTGGAGTTTTTAGTCACATTAACATTTTCAGTATTGTAATTTTTCAGATTTCAGAAACTGTAACTGTAATCTGTAAATAATACACCATCAATGACAAATCCCTTCCTTTACAGTAATGCTTGCTTTTCCCCAGTTTCCACAGCGTGGACCTGAAAACACATGAAGTCCCAACACATGTTTCACAAATGGAGGGAATGCCTCTTACGCATTTTAGTACGCTACTTTGGTAGTATAAGTGTTAATACTGCTGAAGCAGCTGACTACAACGAGAGGACATCATTCAAACAGTATTTCACAAGGTCGGACATTTTCATACAAATTTCTTCTAGGTTGCATTCTCAGTGGTTTCTATTGATCGTAATGGTAAATATGGGTTTTTACCTGTGCTCTGTGCAGCCCGAACCAGCCCGTTTCTCAGGACATCTCTCACCCAGGTTTTGATCTTATCATGGCCTTCGCCCCCCACCACCGACACCACCAGGTTGGGTGAGGGCAGGCCCCAGTGAGCCGTCATCAGGGTGTAGACGATCTGAGGCGATGTGTCACATGACAGCCGCAGAAACTAGGCAGGATAAAAACACGATTGGGTGACGCTTTATAATAACCATCATTTATGAATGGTAACTTCATTAATAGTTTTTTGACTGTTAACAAACAAATTAAGTTTAATTAATAATGTTAACTAATTATAATGCTATAATTTCTTTTATTTCAACACTTTACTGTCAAGTATTTGTTAATGATTATGAAATTATTTGTAAAACTCAAAGAATTTGGTTGTAAAATATAATAATATGGTTAATAATGGTTAATATCTGGTTTGTAAACTGTCTATAAACATAATTTGGATGTAAAGGTGCAACTAGTGATTATAATGTTGTTGTTAATATTTAATTAATATACTAATAATAATTGGTTGTCAAATGGTTAATAATTCTGTTCGTATCCATCTATATTTGTAATGTTTCTATGCTTTACAAACAATTTCTTAAAGCTTTAAAAATCATTTGGTAATTAAGAAATACTTAATATAGTAAATAAAATGTTATAATGTGTGCAAAAATAAACAGTTTAATGTAATCAGAATGTAATTATCGTCTTTTATCAGCTATGATACTATATAATTTATAAAGTAACTGTTTCATATTACACTAATTAATGATTAAAAATATATATATATAGCATTACTAATTACTAGTAAACAGCTGTTAACAGTAAAATAACTATAAAGTAATTAAATATAATTTATAAATAATGGTTATTATAAACTGTTACAGAGGATGACTGTGTCTGACAGAGAACCAGAAACAGGAATTAATTGATCAAATCATTTTCGAATGATTTAGACAAAGACACAATTTCCTAAGAAATTTTAGCATCATTCATACTGTTTGTCTGACATAAATGTGTTGAGAATTAAACCTGGATGTGTGTCGCCAGTTTTGTCTCAGACAGTTTGACTACCAACCTGTCCACTCGAGGTTTTAGCTGCAGTTTTCACGTGTCCCTCTCAGCTCCATCACATACAACACAACACTTCAGATTGAATCAGTGTCATTTTCTACAAGAGCTACATAACATATAGGTTACTTTGGGATCCACTAAGGATCACTTATCTATAGTATTAGGTCGGTTTCCCCTTAAAGCTGCATTTGGTAACTTTGAGCAAGTAAGAGAGATGCTTGTGGCCACCATGGATATACACTATAAGGGGCCATACACATGCTGTGTCTTTTGCACACTTAAATCCATTGTTGTCAATGTAGATGCACGGCAGGCATGGTGAAACACAAGAGCAATACCGTAGTGGTACGCAAGCGTTCCCAAGAACCTAGTTTTTGGGCTGCAACCCAAGACAAAAATAATTCTGCAGGGCGCACCTCATGTCCTGTGATGAGGAACAACTAATCATGTCCAGCAAATATCTTTTCTTTCATCGGTAATTATCAGTCTAGGAGAAGTTACGGTAATCATTTTAGTGCAGGCCTACCCACAGAGTTTGAGCTGTGCTCCCTGCACATCACCGAGCAACGCCCAAAGAGCGCAGTGGTGCCATTGTTGCCATTGTGACTTAAAGGACCTTCGGTGACTCAGAGAGTGAAATGGACAGAACTAAGAGAGATAAATACTCAAAAAAATGAATGTTCCATTTCTCAAGGTTGGCATGTATGGGATGGATTTGGGATGGGATGGATTGCCATGTTTACGTTGTTTTAGTTTCAGTTTATTCAGCAGACTGTTTGCCTACTAATATTAGCATGTTGCACAGCTAATGTGGCAGCAAACAGCTGTTGATCAGAGGAGAAATTAACAGTCTTCTCTGTTACTCACCGACTACTAAGAGCAATTAAAAGACATTAAAATGTGAATACTGGCAGGTTTTTTAAAAGTCTGCTTAAGTCTAATATGTAAAAGTTTTTACAGTATACAAGACTCTTAGGATTCACAGATACACTGTAATATTACAAACAGTAGTACCTCTGCTGCAGTTCCAGTGTAACATATAATGTATATAGAAATACTGTCAGCAGCCCTCTGTCTCTTTGAGTCTCACTTCACTATTTGCTTATAGTGAATTTACCAGGTTTTGGTATAGACAACACAAGTTACACTCCAAGTTAACACACTCCAGATTTGTTCGGCACGGCCACTCACGTGACTGTGTCTGCGTCCAGCGCCGGCAAACTCCAGTTCTCCAAAGGCGTCGGTCGCACACTCTGAAGAGTGCTGCCTGCTGTTCCACTGAGTGACGATAGCTGCTCCAAAGAAGTCCCCTGTTGCCACAGAGTCATGCCCATCCCGCACACCACCACACTGACACAATGCTCCATTACTGAAACACACCACACAAACCCACACAACCCTGTTATTCTGTGGTCGATAATGGCACAAATGCCCTGAGCCATTTCAAAATGCATTTGTGCTAATGATAAAGTTTTTATAGTGAGTTACTTTTACTGGTTTATAGTTGGTACAACCATAATCTCTCTCTCTAAGTCAACAGGAAGGCTGTTCCAAAGAGAGTTTGGAGGCTCTGACAGCAAATCCACAATCCATTTTAAGTGGGGTTGGGAGGGTTACTTTTAAATTACCAACTGCCTGAGAAAAAAAAAAAGTAATAAGAAACCTAATCCAAGAATCCTAATATAAAAGTAATGTAATCTGATTACTATCCATCACTTTGGAGTACCTCAACACCAAATATGCAAATAGAAACAAGAGAAAAGAAATGCTGAAATTCTGCCACTACTTTGTATGTAAAAGAAGAGGAACAACATTATAGTACAGTGCAAGTTAAAATGCTGCCATGATCCAAAGACTCGAATCATTGGCACATTAGTTACCAGATTTTAACTTGCAGCAGCAGTATCCATATACATTAAATTAAAATAACCTACATGTGCAAATTTCTAGGGCTTTACCATGTGTTATTGTGGTTATAAATGTAATTTATGGTGCTGTTAGATATCCGCTACAGCTGTTAAATTTTACTTTGGGACTGTGACAATTAGAGAAACGACTGAGCACCGTGACACCGATTGAGAGAAAGGAGGGAAAGAGAAGGCAGACATTGGACACAATGTTTCTGTAAGTTGTTAACTACAATAATTTGAAAGTCAACATTATGAATGAAGCTTTGAGGGGTGGGGGTGAAATTCCCCAAGGTGGCGTTGTCCACCAATTGAGTTGACCCATCTATGATTTTTTCCCCTCCTCCCCCTCTTGCGCCACAAGACAGTGAGATTACCTGAAAGAGTCTTCAACAAAAGTGGTGCACACTCGTTTCTTGATGATCTTGGGAATCCAGCTCTGTGAGTAAGAAAACAGTTTGTTAGAACCAAGCACAAACAAAATGTGATTTAAGAGGGGGCAGTGAAAGATCTCCAAGTGCTAACTGGTCCACCCAAATGCACAAAAATATCCGATAGAGTTCTAAAAGACAGGAAAGCCAGAGAGGAGATAATGTGCAGCAAAGAAAGACTCATGGATCAGATTCCAACCCAGGATGCTGCGATAAGGACTCTGCCTCATTACATGGATGCCCACTCTACCAGGTGAGCTAACGGGGAACCTAAAGAACTGCTTTAGTCCAGACTGATTTGTTGGGTTCATTGAAGTCAGGTTCAGGACTTTAAACCCTGCTTTTCTTAGCTCACCTTGTGGAACAGGCACCAGGTTACAAGGAAAATCAGGTGAAGCAGGGACTTGGACAATGCATGTACATGCACCAACTACAATAACCTGGTTATTCCATCATGAAAGATGTATACTGCTCCATCCCCCATGTACCCTTTGGGCCTGAAGCAAATGCTTCAGGATTGCCTAGAGTCCACTGACTGGAAGTCTCTAAGAGTCCCTGAAGACAGCAACACATTCACTGACACGGTATTATTTGCGCCTATTGCTCCCTTTCAAGGAGCATAGGCTGTTGACCAGCTCACCAGAGTGTCCTGTCCTGGCTTTCCTTTCCAGCTGTTTGCATGTCAGCCCTCTCTGCTTGATGTCAGTCTGGAGGTCCCTTCACCAGGTGTTCTTGGGCTGGCCTCTCTTTCTTGTACCTTGAGGGTTCCTTCAAGGCCCTGCCAGATGAAGCTTGCATTGGGTATGTGGAGTGTGTCTAATCCCCATCTTCTTATCCCAATCTCTTCTTCTATAGTTGAGCTGTATGCTCATAATTTCTGTGAGCAGATCTGCCTCCCAACCAAACCCATAATAAGGAGTAATAACCACGAAAAGAACAGGTGCACAAGGAGGGTGACATGGACACATTCAGGGTGACTAGACAGAACTTCAGCAAAGCCATTAAATCTGCCAAGGAGGCATACAAAGCCAGACTGGGGGATTCTTCAAGCACCAATGACCCTGCAGGTATCTGGAACAACAATCACAAACTAATAATAAGAAAAGTCACCCCATCCTGGCTGGCTGATGAACTGAACACCTTTTTCACTAGGTTTAAAAGGCCACACTGAGACACTATGCAAGCTAGCTCTCACCAGGCTTCTCATTTATTTTCCTCATACCAACCACAGACCCCCATCTAGACCCTTTACAGCTCACCTACAGAGCCAACCATTCTGTGGATGATGCCGTTAACCTCAGCCTCCACCATACACACACCAAGCACCTATGTCAGGGCTCTGTGCAACCTTTACTACTGTCTTCCCTGACATACCATGATAACATGACCTCAGGAGCAACATAAGCCACTCGCATTACCATAGTTTCACCAGCATGTTGGAGAACTACTGTGGCCTTCAAGGAATGTAAAAAGAGCTAGAGTCAGTGTTTGGTTTGATTGTTACTGAAGAAATATGGCAGAGCAACATGCAAACACACCCTCACAGACTGCTGTATGTCACGTCTGCCATGTTGAAGAGGTAATATCGACCATTACTCATTCACTTGATTCTGAGCCGAATTTCATGAACTCTGGTTTGTTATAAAATTGAGAAATTGAACATGATACCAGATGCTTATTGGAATTAAATTCAGTGTGGTTGGGGTGGATTAATCAGCTCTATGATGAAATATTAATCTTTGAATAGACAAAGCTTCCTCTGGGACATGCAGGCTCTAATCTAAACTGAAATCATTTTGAATTGCAGCTTTTGTGAGTTTCTCCAAAAATGTACTGTACATTTCTATAGTTATAAACCCACTTGCTCGCTTGCTATAGGTAATTAAATAATTTCATTAATAAAATCAACAAGACTATTTTTGTTCCCAAGACTCGAGTCAAGAGAAGAACATCCAGTCAGTTCATCTGTATGAGTTGAGTCCACCTCTGCACACTGGACAGTTGCCATTACACTAATATCAGAAATATTGTTAATCTCATATTTATTTTTCATCTTCATTAATTTACTTTTGACACTGGCACATACAATAACATAACAAAAAAATGTAATATAAACAATGTAATACAAATGAGTTCTCATAACTGGAGTCCAGGGAATAAAACTTGTTTATTTTAGAAATTAATTGATTTAATTATTCATAAAGTGGCAGAGTTACCTGTGAGAGCGCGTCTGCCCTCCAGCGCTCGCTAAGCAGACTCCGTCTCTCACGTGGTGGCTGCTCTGTGTGCCACATGTCATGTGTGTAGGTTATAAAACACAACTATTTCTTGGGTGTAATGCAAGTTTGTCATGTTTCATACTGTATGTGTTTATGAGAAGAAAGTGTTAAGTGTGGTTAGACTTTGGGGTACACTGTTATTTACTGGCAGTGTCATTGTTAGGGAGTTGTGGATCGAGTGTCGCTGCTGAAGTGTGTGACGTCATTCTGTTTTCTCTCTGTTTTGTTTCTCCCTCACAGCTGTGTGTACAGCTCTCGATTGTTGATTCGGTGCTTGAGGACTTGTATTGTGAGAGTGGTAGTTAATATCTGTGGGTGCAAAATGTAGTTTGCTAATGAGCATGTTTTATAAAACTGGCAACATATGACATGAATCTGATGCCTTAAAAATGTATTTCAAAGTTCATCTGAAGACAAAATCAAGGCTAACTAAGACAAACATTCTTAGTTAGCAAATCAAGAGGACTTGCAAAATTACAATCTTTTAGTGCCAAAGTCTGTCTTTGAGGTACTATCCCTACGCCACTTATCAGCCTGGAAACTAAAAATGTCATGTTGTACTAAAAGACTAAATTTTGAATGGTGCTTGATGATGCTTTCGTGGTGAACTGTATTTTAATAATGCTGAAGGTTTAAGTGTACAGTGGGTTTGTAGCTGAGACCAAACAATTAATCTCAGTACAGGTCTTGGATCTGCCTCCTCCTGGGAACCAGAAGCTATGTGTGGGCACTAAGCTGGATTTAGGTGCAACTGCCTGAGGGAGGAATGTACTCCACATTCATGAGATCACACAGAAAGGATTAAAGCAGCACAAACAGAAAGCGACAGACAGGAGAGGGAAGCTGTTCTTTTGTTTCAAACAGCTGATCTGAGGGATCAGCTGTTTGAAACAAAAGAACAGAAATGAAATGTTGGAGCGGCAGAAGATGAAAGTCAAGCAGGGAATGAAAGGAATGTCAGCAATAAGTAAAGAGGGATTCAGGTTGAAGCATGATTGAGGCATTCCAGCATCTCAAACATCTGGTCACGCTCTCTGAAACTAGTTGGTAAATGTGGTTCCCGACTCCTTCAAAACAAACATGTGTTGTTGCTACAAAATGAAGTAGATCAAATTGAAAGGTAATCTCTCAGCAGTGAGGACTGGTTCAACCTGTTGTCCATTGCCAGCTAGGAGACTACTTGCATGCAAGAGGTGGTGCTTTGCTCTCACTCTTCTTATTTTTCTACATTCACACACTGCATATCCTTCTCTGCCGCAAGCTGATGTTGGATTGTAAGATTTGTTTGATGGTGTTGTTTTATGTTTTATCTTTGTTTGTTTTTCCTCATCAATGATATGCATCATTCATGTACAAGCCATTATGCAGTATGGCTGCACTGCATTTGTGGTCTATATCAGAGCAGGAATTGATTTGTATTTGTATGACTTCTGCAATGGGTTTCTCCCAAATTAAACATTTTTATTAACCAAATCCAAGCCCACTCTGCCTGCACTGGAAATATCTCAGTCTGAGAAAGCCAAAGGAGCAGATGCACAGCTTGGTTTCTTGATGTCTTATTTTTGCCCTTTCATACATGCACCTTGCATAAATGTGAAGTTAATTTTACGTCGGAAACACCAAAGCCAAGTTTAGGTCATGGAGAGTCGGTATCAATCCACCCTGAGTTTCAGTTTTTTAAGTGATTCCTGCAGTGTATTACCCTCAAGAAATAGTTTTCCAGTTGTTGTGGGGACACTTCAGTGAAAAATAAGGTGAATCCTCTGGGTCCACATCCTCAGATGATGGGAGTACATGAAGTCTTTACCACTGGTTCTTGCAGCCAAAAACAGAACAAGTAGTGTGCTTTGCTTGTACCATGTTACCAGGTTGGCAATAGCAAGGAAAACACAATATTAACAGTGAGGCAGATTCAGTAGACTCAGAGGGCAGGGATGGCCACCAGCTAGAGGTGGCTCTATGGCACACAAACCCCATAGGACACCATTTCCACGATCACGTCTGACCAGCTCGTTGTACACACATTCTGATAGATGGAGCAGGAGAAAAAGAGAGAGGATGATCTTTTCTCATACTTTGTGGGGTCTCTGGACACACTGGGGTCACATACAGTATTTATGTGTGAATGAAAGTGAAGTGAAAAGTGAATTGTGCATATTATGTGACTTTTAAAGTTCCTCTGTTAGATATTCAGAGCATTACTATAGCTGCAAACAGCATGTCAAAATGTTTTTATGAATTAATATCTTACTAATAATATGCTAAAACATAAATTATTAGGCTACATGCATACACAAAACTGTTGATGGTCAGGCTCCTATTTTGCAGAACCTTTATAGTCAAGTAGGCTAACATTAACAATGAGACATACATATATACAACCTTTGTTTAGGTCATTTACAAAAGTTAAGACCATTAAAGCTGGGGAGACACTTTATTTTGGTATTATTAGGCAAAAATTCCATAATGCGCATATAATGTAAGCGGTACTGCAGGGGAGGTAGTTTTTCTGGGAAAAAAAAAAAAAAACAAAACGATGTCCAGATTTGGAAATGCAGCCCTCATCCTACAGCTCTCCTCTCTCTCCTCTCTGTCTTAAGTCCCTGAAATGACCTTTGATAGGCCAAAGTCTCCTGCCACATGTCCACCATTGGTACCCTGTTCTCTTCAGATGAGAGCAGGTTCACACTGAGCATGTGACAGGCGTGAAAGAGTCTGGAGACGCTGTGGTGAACATTATGCTGCCTGTAACATCATCCCACATGACTGGTTGATGCTAACGGCGTACCTGCCAATTCTGGTGTTCTCTGGCTAGCACCAATCAAGCTGCACACTGGTGGGCTGTGAGCACAGGTCCCACTATAGGTCGTCAGGCTCTCATACCACCTTCATGGAGTCTGTTACGGATACTGTGTTGGTCCTGTTACTGAGCTGATGCCCTTATATGATCCTGTCCAGCCCTCTTCATGTAATGGCAGGTCTCCTGGTATCTCCTCCATGCTCTTGTTGGACTCAGTGTTATATTGTGACAATTAAGTGTTCCCTTCATTTTTTTTTTTTTTTTTTTTTTTGAGCAGTGTATTTCAACCCCCCGAAAGATGTACATCGTTTCAGCTTTGTTTCAATATCAAAATGTTTGCTGGGACTGCACAGCATCAGCCAGGCGGAGCCAAACTTGCTGATAAAAACACACCCCACAGCCAGAAAGTCAATGAGGACAGTTAGAAACATTTTTTTCATCTGTCTCATGCAGTATGATCAGGATATAGTGACTGTTTCATAAAAATAACATTTTGATATTTGATCAAAGCTACCAGCTTCAGCTTTAATGCTGCGGTGGGTAGTAATGGAGCCAATATGATTTAAAAAAAGTTATTTTTATAAAACCGTCACTATGTCCTGACAGTAGTGCATGAGACAGGTAATCTGAAAAAAAAAAATCCTATTCCTCTGTGTCGTCCGGTGCTCCTAATGGCATCTGTAAGACTTTACAGAACGGAGGAAAACAACCAGTTAGAGCTGATCTGGAGTCTGCATATCTGAGCAGCTGTCAGTCACTCATAAACCCTGATCAAACGGTCAAACTAGGCAGTGCTGATCAAATATGAATCGATATTCTGTTACTGTAATTTCAATCAGGAACAAGACAGCATTATGATATAAAACATCTTTTTGGCGCATTAGACCCGCCATAGCTTAACGGGGAATGATCAGCTATTGCAGAATGTTCTTTAATTCCCCCCCGCGGGTCTAGACACTGGTGATGGTGGTAGTAGAGTGTTTTGGTGACATCGGGTAAGACGAATCAGTTTCAAGATCATGAAGTAACCTCTATGAGCTTTACAGTATGAACATGGACGACATCCCGCTGTCCTTACAGTACAACCCTTGCGTCAAATGAGGAAAATTCCCCGCACAAAAACCGTAATCAGGAAAAATTAAAAAGGAATAAACCTCAGGAAGAGCAACAGAGGAGGAATCCATCCTCCAGATGTACAGACATGCAACAGATGTGCGCGACCTGTGTGAAGAAAGGTCTCAGCGACCTGCGCAGTGAGGGTCAGCGCGACTCATGAGGATACAGGTCTCGATGACCTGAGCAGTGAGAGGTCAGCGTGACCTGCGAGAAGAGAGGTCTTGACAACCAGCAGTGAGAGGTCAGTGCAACCTGTGTGAAGAGGTCTCGGCGACCCATGAGGATAGAGGTCTCGATAGCCCATGAGGATAGAGGTCTGTGTTACCTCAGAGAAGAGAGGTCTTGCGACCTGTGTAGAAGGTGTGAGCAACCAGAATAAAGAGTGGAATATCAGTGTAAGAATGATAAAGCGAAGAGAAAGGTCTTGGCGACCTGTGAAGATGGTCTGATGACCAGAGAAGTGAATGGCGTGTCAGTATAAGAGTGATGAAAGCCGTGAGATAGGTCTTGGCGACCTATGTTAAGGGTCATGACAACCCGAATAGAGAATGAAATGGGACTCCATCGGACATACAAAAGATGGCAAAACTACTCCCTGCAAAATCCAAACTTTTAAGAGTGGATGCAGCTAGACCATTTCTCATAAAACAGCGGGCTGATGCCAGGTATTGGGACATTGGGCTCTGACTCAGTAAAGCTCTATGGTTTGGAGAGGAGGAACAGTGACTGGTACTGGGCTGGCACAGGGGCAGATGCACTGGAAGATCTGAAATTTAAAACGAAAGAGCAGTCAGCTATTAGATTGGCGTGGCCAGGCACGTGACGGGCTTTAATTATAAAGTTGTAGCGGACTGATGACCACATGATGCTTCTCATGAAAGGCATGATATCTTTAGATGCAGCACACCCTCTGTTAATGATGCTGACGACTGCCTTGCGCCTCCAGTGCTGACCCCACGTAGTAGGCAACAGCGACTGGATAGATTTCGTGGAGCGCTAAGGAAGGAGAGAGGAGAAGAGAGAATGGTTCGGGTGGGATAAGGCTATTAACACGTAAGCCAGAGTGTGGTGCGGAGAGGACTTAAAGGGGCCAACTATGTTTTGTTTTTTTTTATCTTGTTCTCCAGTAGCTGAGAGACTGTTTGTGGATCGTTTAAGGCGGACTGGAGATTTGCTACGTAAGTTTTTGTGGGAGGAGAGAGGACCCCGATCCGAAAACCTTGGGACAAGCCTGTGAGAAGATGGTCAACAAACACGGAATCAGGGTGGGAAGACAGCTCATATGCTAGAGACTGTAAGTTTATTGGAGTGGAGGGATGCTCATTCAAAATGTTTTTGAACCACGTTGGTTCCTCTGTTGAGGAGGCAGCTTGAGCTGGATGTGCCATGGGCAGACCAAGCGGGGGTGTGCATCCCTGCAACTGCAGCAGATGTGTAGGAGACAACAGAAGGCATGTGTACAGACACTTGCATTGAAGTTATTGCATATTGGCATGTTGATTGAAAAAAGCACCTCGCGCCCGGCGGCATCAAAGTGAATCCACTCACTCTGGGGAGGGGAATGACGCACGTAAAAGCCCAGGGTTTTGTGATTTGGAAAGGCACAGGTGGGCATAGTGCGGCGGTGTGACCTGAATTCCCGCAAGTAGAACATGAGAGGGCTTGGGCACCTTCAGCGATCAGGAGCAGAATCTCTGTTTTGATCACAGACCAGTCCAGGCATAAATTGTACTGGGTGATGTAAAGAGCAGCTTTGGTGGAGAAGGCTTTGTGATACTGATTACAAACATTTTTCCCGTATTTTAGGTGGAGGTCGCCAAAGATGACCATACAGGTGTCCAGTTCAGGTTTCCTCTCGGGATAGACCGAGCAGATAACATCATATATGCTAAGTGCGATGAGAAACTGTCCGATAGACAGGTCTCTGTTTAGTCTGGGGTCTGATGATTTAAATACGGCAGTAATGTCGGGTCCGGAGCCTAAGGATTTATCGCACTCCGGAGAGGGCAGCAGTATGGAGATCAGATTAGCAGGATTTCGGACCTGAGGCGAGGGGAGATCTTTGCTACCAGAGAAATGTACTGCCTACCTAACAGTGGAGCTGGGCACCAGGGAGTGTTGAACAGCCTCTGCAGCTGCGGAAGTGGAGGGCTGAATTGATGACGGTGAGGGCTGCAGCGTGGAGGCTTGAATGGCAGCAAAGAGTGCTGGTTGTGGTGAGAGAGCTGATGTGGTCTCGAGAGACTGGAGGCGAGAATCAATGTTCTGAATTGAATTAGCCAGGGACTGCAGGGTGGATATGAGAGCACTGTCTGTGCTGGGGGACCACCTACGCCCACGAGTTCACGGAGCTGAGAGACCAGCAGGCCTGAAGTTGGAGCGATGCCGTTGTCAAGGAGGATCTTGGATTCATCGGGGAGGGAGCTGGCGCACTGAACTAAGCAACTACTTCTCCGTTTTCCACCCGGTGGAGAGGACGCGATCACGGATGGAGCATCTGGACCGGGATCTGTCTCTTCCAGCCATGGATCTAGGTCTGAATCAGACATGTTGGTGAAATCACGCCGGACTTTCACAAAAGGTAAGGAATATTTATTTTCTTCTTCGTCTCGCTGCATCAGTTGTGTTGGAATGAAGCAGCGGAGAGGAGAGCGGTTTCAAAACTTTGACGCATGGTGTGATTGGTTTAGAGAGAAAGTGGTGGTAAGGTCTGATTGGCTAAGCAGAGTGGAAGCCATGATCAGCTAATAGAGTGAGGGCCTGTGAGAAGGGACTCAGAGATGGATGAATGAGTGAGAGTGGAAGGTCTTCCTTAATGAACTTACACATTAGCTTCATTTCTATCCAAAAACGTTTTCAGAAACATCTTGTAGTTACTGTTTAGCTGTAAAATTAGAAAATTTGTGACCCAGCAGCGATGTTGAGATCTGTTAAAGAAATACCAAGCACCACCCACCAGGTGGAGCACAACCAATAGGAACACTCTCTCTCTCCAAAATGACCTGTGATTGGCCAAAGACTTGTGTCATAGGCTAGATCTTTTAAAGTCTGAAAACAAAGCCATGATCAGGTGCAGAAGTCTAGTTTTCTACAATATGCTGAAATGTTATTATGGAATCTTTGCCCAGTGATGTCAAAAATATACTGCCTCGTGAAGGTTTTAGTTCATTATTATTATTATTTAGGCTATGTTTTTATTATTTTCATTTCTTGCCTACCTCTCTGAATGTTCTTATGATTTGTGTTTTAATTCATCCAAAGCATTTAAATTTTCCATAGATTTATAATAGTATGATCTTACATGTAGGTCAATCTGTATACCTGTGGACATGAATTACAAGCTTTCCCCACCACAGCTCATGAATGCAATTTGTTGCCTAAACTCAAGAACAGCCACCCTTGACTGAGGATATGTGCATTCCTGCCTGGGCTGCTCTTCCTGTCTCTGTTTCCATAATAAGAATTGCTGCAGGGCACTTTCATGATGGGGCTTGAACATTTATTTTGTCCTCAAACTTGTGTCAAAGTAAAATACAGTCTTGCCTCTGTCAGCAATCCGCTGATATCCCTTCAAAACAGCCATAGACTAACCTTTATCAACAGCATTTGATGTTAATAATGTAAATTTATCTATTTGCTCTTTTAACTTGGAGAAACTTTGGTGGTTTCAGTTAGTCTAAACCCCTGAGACATCATACCAACTACGGTTGGTATGGTATTTCTAAGGTATTGCTAAGGTATTTCACGCTTAGCTCACAGGTCTCACCTGGCACAGCAGCAGGATCTGTTCTCCCTTCAAAACCAAATTCAAGTTCCATCTTCACTCATTTTACTCACCCAGCAGAGAAAACATTCAGAAACTAACCTCTCTGTTCACACATCCACCATTGATCACAGATCTGTTGTCAGACTCTTTGTACTCACATACCTGATCCTTCTCTTTCTTGCTTCCAGCTTTCCCACTTCCTCCGTCCCTCTCTTTCTCTAACTCCTTCATACTGCACCGCAGCCGTGTTGTCTGATCAGACAGATGTGAATCAGCTGTGCATCCTGCAGCTCCGCCCACAGGACAGTACAGCCTCCACTGGGCTCAGCCCACTAACCAGAGAACCAGCCTCCACTGGGCTCAGCCCACTAACCAGAGAACCAGCCTCCACTGGGCTCAGCCCACTAACCAGAGAACCAGCCTCCACTGGGCTCAGCCCACTAACCAGAGAACCAGCCTCCACTGGGCTCAGCCCACTTACCAGAGAACCAGCCTCCACTGGGCTCAGCCCACTAACCAGAGAACCAGCCTCCACTGGGCTCAGCCCACTTACCAGAGAACCAGCCTCCACTGGGCTCAGCCCACTTACCAGAGAACCAGCCTCACCATTTACTTCTCACCAGCAATGATGAATCCACAATCTTCACACACACACGTGTCCTATCACAATGTGAAAATACTTAACATTGTGTGTGTGTGTATATATATATATGTATTATACTTTGAGTATCAAAAGTTAAAGTAGCCTACTTGGTCACAGTAGGCAGAATGTTTTTACCATCATTGTGCAAAAATTCGATAATACTCTTTCAGCATATTGTAATTCAAGTGTTCTGAGTGAAAACTAGACTTTTGCACCTCCTCATGGCTCTGTTTTCAGGCTTTAAAAATCTTGCCTGTAACGGGAGACTTTGACCAATCTCAGGTCATTTTAGAGAGATAGCATTCCTACTGGCTGTGCTTCGGCTGGTGGTATTTCCATAACTGATTACAACATGGCTGCTGGGTCACAAACTTGGTTATTTTACAGCTAAATAGTAACTACAAGATGTTTCTGACAACATTTGAGGAAAGAAATAGTCATTAAAGTAACAGAATATTGATTCATATTTGATCAGCACCGCCTAGTTTGACCGTTTGATCTGAGTTCATGAGTGACTGACAGCCAGCTCTCATGTAAAAATAACTTTTATTAATCAGACTTGCTCCAGTCTCACCTACTGCAGTGTTTAGTCATTAAGGTGAAGTGGAAAATCAGCAGTGGTGGAACAAGTAGTTCAGATCTTTTACTGGAGTAGAAGTAGCAATACTACAGTGTATAAATACTGTTACAAGTACAAAACATGCATTCAAAAATCTTGTATAAGTAAAAGTACAAAAGTAGAATATTAACATCAAAGTATACCTAAAGTATCAATAGTAAAAGCATTCATTACATTAATAATTAGTAACAGAGAATTAAATGAAATTCAGATTTATAGATATAGACTGACACCACTACAAACCAGTAGGCCTAAATATACTTTGCATTGAAATCTATGATATTGTAGGTGAAGTAAATGTTTACAGTCCAAGCAGTAGCCCACTGTGCTTCTAAACATGGCCTCTGTAGTGGGTAAACAGGCTAAAGTGTCAGCAATAAATCACTTTTACAGCTGAATATTATGTGTCTAGATAGAAAGTGTAGATATGATGTATGATATAGATATGATGATAGTGTCTGACACTATGAAAAAAGCACTCTGTACTGTGTTGAAAGGCAATGATCAGCCTTTTATTTTGAAAAGATGCACACTAAATAACTAACTGACTGCTGGTCAGTGACCTTTGACCTCTTCTCAGTGGATGCTATGAGTAGGTTTGTTCTGGTCTGACAGAGTAGCTCAAACTGTCACTAGCCCTGTGCTTGGCATAGCTTGACAAAGTCTGTACAGTCTTGAGTTTGAAATTTTGGACATTTGTCATCAGGTTTAGAAAAGACAGGAGCCAGAAACTTGACCCTTGTCTCCGACTTGTAGTTAAAAAAATGACAGCCTTCCTCCGGTCATGTCAGTGAATGTAATTATTGTTTTATTTTTGATATATAATTGTAAACAGGCCACATTGCAAAAAACACTGTGGTCTAGTTCAGCATTATTTTGCCCTATGGGAAGTAACACTGTGTAGCTCTGCAGAGAATACTGATGTGTGTGCGTGTGTGCATGCTTATTTGTGTGTGTGGGAGAGGGGGTGGCCTTGAGGCAACAATGGGAGATTATGGAGACAGTTCAGGAAACAGTGGCCGGATAACTCAGGAAACCTGCTTCCTGTAATTTCTGTTTCGAACTACGAGGGAAGTTGTAGGCCCTGTGATGGGCCTGGAGGTAGAGCTACAAGGGCCGAAAGACCAGCTCCAGTTTCTATGATGCCATCTGACAACTACAAGTATAGTGCAAGTATAAGTTAGAGCTGTAACACTTTACAATAAGGGTACATTAATTAACATTAGTTGTGCATAAATAACCTTTAAGTGACAATAACAGCATTTACTAATGGTGTTCATGTTAACTAAGGTATTGATTTACACATTCATATTTAAAACTACGTCAGTAATGTCGATAAAGATGTTGATTAACATGTATGTCATGAATTTCAACAGCCAAGCTATTTCATTAAAGTCTCTGAACACCCATACAGATTTTTTGAGTTGATGTCTGATTAGACCTCTTCTCAGTACTGTGGCTGTGTATAGACGTACAGTATGTATTCCTGAGACTCCTGTTAGCTACTGAACCTGCTGGGTTGGCATGAATTACACCTTTATTGGTAGATGAAGATTTGTTACCAATACATTCCCATCAAAGCTCCAAAAACAGACACATAGGCCTACACACACAGCGGGCGCTGCCACCATGTGTGCTGCTATCACAGTATTTATAGTACAAAATTCAAAAACTAAAAAATTATTGAAAAAGATAGATCTAATCATCCAGATGTCACAAAATGTTTTTGTCTAATGAAATACCCTGCTTCAGTCCATATTTGTTTGCTGTAAACATATACATAGATACACAAAGTAAAGTAGTGGCTATCACAATATGCGTGATAAATGAGGTGCTAGTTCTTGAGTGTGGTCGGATAGCCTTGGCGAAGGAGCTGTTGCTCATCCTGGTGGTGTTGGATTTGATGCTGTGGCACCTCCTTTCAGACAGTAGGGGGTTTAACAGTTGATAACAGGGCTGGAAAAGTTCATTCTGCTGCTGGACGTCTTTAATAAACATCTCTCTATAGATGTTGGGAAGGGGAGAGAGACCCTGATGATCCTGTTCTCTGCAGAGTCTGACTTATGGTCTGTTTTACTACAGTTAATGCTAGATTGCTTCTTATTGATTTTATTTGTTTTTGGCGCTATCCACCCACATCTTCCTTAAAAGCTAGTCCAAGTGAGGGTGAATCTGTGTTTAATCTGATGGTATTACTCTCTTCAGCAGGAGAAAATCAGCTCAGGACTCTCTGATATAGCATATAGGCTCTAAGGATGCATCAGCTCATCCCTCTTACTGATAACTTGTCAAACTTTTTCATTCTTTTGCAACTCAAAAGTTTTGCAGAGCTTTTAGTTGGAGGAGCTGAAGCTCTCCGTCGGATTAGCAGGTGATGTAGACAGGGAAAACAAGCTGGAGCTAATCCTTTGAGGTCTAAGGGCATTTTCTAGATTTTTACTTGTCTTCTTAAAATTCACCTTTTAAAGATATTTGCATATAACATGTGCATGCAGTGGTTAGCACTGTCACCTCACAGCAAGAGGGTCGCAGGTTTAAACCCGGCTTGGGGTCCTTCTATGAGGAGTTTGCATGTTCTCCCCGTGTTAGTGTGGGTTTTCTTCAGGTTCTCCGGCTTCCTCCCACAGTCCAAAGACATGCAGGTTAGGTTCATTGATGTCTCTAAACTGCCCGTAGGTGTGAATGTGAAAGTAAATAATTATATTCTGTTATATTCTGGGTTATTAAAATAATGAATGCACATTCAGAATATCAGTAAATACAGACGTTAATAATGAATGAATAATATAAAGGCATTTTACCTGTAGAGATGGTTCCTGAGCCTCTAAGCAGGACTCCGTCCACAGTATAAATACAGACTGCAGCAGTTATTCATGTGCACAAAGAACACTCTCCTGCTCTGCCACTAATAACAACTGTGTCTTTATTAGTATTAGTACAGTTCAGACACAAACAGCTGTTAAAGCCGACTGACAGCTGATCCAGCTGCTGCTGGTATTAGAAACAGATGTTGCTTCACATGAGGCTTCAGAGGAAAGGACGTTTCATGTCTCTAAAAAGATATTCCCACATTTCCTCTGTCCTCCATCCTTGATGGGACGGACTCAAGTGAGGGAAACATGAATGCACCCATGTCAAAATAGTTTCCTTGAGCCTTGCCTTGGTCAGCATAGTAGTAGCTTTGCTGCCACCTTTTGGTGGATAATTGAAGTGATGGCTTGAATCTGTTCATTTTATCTGACGGAGCTCTGAATACCAGAACCTCTGTACTTCAGCACAGTAACTGTAGCTGTGTGAGCAGCAATTTGAATTTGAAAGCAGATCCGTTTTTTCCCTTATTTGCTCTTTCTGAGATTCCAGCTGAGGCAGCTGCCATGGTAAAGAGAGCAGCCCTTCTCAGCCTCTGCTTTGAGGCATGCAGAGGAGGTCGATGACCTTGAAGCTTTGTGGCTGGAGCGGCCAGCTGATGAGTATGTTTTAACCCCAATGTTACAAACCATCATGTTTGCATTGCTCCATGGCACCAAGCAACCACTCAATGCTTGATTCATGCAACTTGGTTCTTTCCACACTTAGTTTCCACACGTTTCATACTTGATCTGCACCTCAGACACATTTTTTGTTTAAAAGCATCCATTGCTAAATTTCTTCATTCTGGAATTCCTTTCCTGTTGATGTGAAAACAATTTTGCCTTGAATGCTTTGACCATGAGTTTTCACTTTAATTGACATGTGCATTAATTTCCATGCTACTCATTTTGAGTGATCTTGCTTTAACAAAGCTGACAGAGGATTTCTTTAAAACTGTAGGAGTCAAAGTGACTTGTTACACCATGTACAGTATATGATTTTTGCAGCAGATAGGTATCCATCCATGTATCAATTAAATTTAATCCATATACGAATATCTTCCCTTTAGATCTAGAGGACTTCTTTCTAATCTGTCAGAATAAGCATTGTTCTGTTATAGCCATAAATATTAACTATGACATAGTTAAAGTTTCCATTTTCAAGTACAGTGAATATATAATGGCCATCCTTGTCGCAGTCAGATATTAAATCTTCTCCATTAAAATGTTTTTTCAGAATGAACACCAGCCGAGCTTCTTGTCAGTAAGACAGCCATAAATCTCATCCTCACTGTAATCTCCAGAAATTAGCATCTTGTTCAGTTGAGTGAGATTCTTGTAATAAAGCATTTTATTGTTTGCAATATAGAAATGTAGCCTTATGTTTGACATGAGCTCTTAGTCCTCCCCCCGTTCAGCTTGCATTATCATCCACTTATATTGTGAAGATGAAAATTAAGAAATCAAGAGTTATTAGTGATTAGTGATCCCAGCAAAATAAAGGGTCAAAGCACTGTGGTGTCCCTTCCCTGGTGATTCATCAATGTACAGAACACTACTTACTGGTCCAGTGAACTTTATCAGCCATTTCTAATCATCTCAACAGCTGTAATAATATATTCATCACACCTCTAAAAACAATATGAACAGCAGTCTTCATAAACACAATAATAATGATCACAATATTTAAAATAACAGTTTACTGAATGACAATACCTGTATTTTAATGCAGGCTAATAAAAAAATAAGAAATATGACTCATAACTGTCATGTTCCCTGCTTCCAGTCCAGACTCATCTTTGCAGATACTGAATTCATCTGAATGTGTTCCAACGTGTCTCACTCACTCACTAAAAAAAAAAAAAAAAACTTACTAGATCTGGAGCATTACAACTTCACCTGATGACAAAGATACTGGCATACTGTATGTCTGGTTCATATGCCAGTATCTTTGTCATCAGGTGAACAGACCTGCAGCAGGTCCATTCAAGGTGAATGAGGATGGATTCAAGGCCCAAAAAAGCGGACCTTGAGTAGCACATATCGCTACTTCTTAGAATGTGTTTATATTTTTTTTTCTTATTGTACACTAGCCTTTAGTTGCCACTTCCACTACACATACTGTGAATGTGACAATTTTTGAATCGAGTTGATTTTTTTCCCCACAGATTCTGGTACCAACCAAATGCTGACTAGAGGAGAAAATACTTTTTACACTGCTTTCATTTAATAATAAGGTTTGAATCAGTGTCCCATACCAATTAAAAACCTTGACAGACACCTTTTAAAGATGCAACTTCTGACTCACTGCTCATGTTCATGTTGACTGTATGCATATCTCACAATGTCTGCTTAGATCTTAAGCTGGCAATGTCAAAGTCAATGAGGACATGACTATGTAGGAAGTGGTAAGATCCTTTACAGAAAGATGCAGTTGGAAGAATACTACACAGCACAACACTTTGCAGCAAGAAAAGTAACATTTACAGTTTATAAGTTTGATTTTTTTTAAAAAGCAGCAGACAAAAAAACAAAAATAAAGAAAAATCTGTGGTGAATCAGAGAATCTCTGCACAGTGACAAAATTATTACTGTTCAGACTGACTCAAGCTGCCTCTGACACTGTGTATCAAGACTAACATGGGCTCCAGGACACCGGACAGCTGTGCAACCAGTTTGTTTTCCTCAGGTGCCGCAGTAAATAACAGTTCCAAGATGCTCAAATGTGGCTCTCTTAAGGAAACCCGATTAAAGCCAAACAGCTGGTGCATTAGAAATTCTGCAACCCAGCTATCACACACAGAACAGGCCGAATAAAAACAGCTGCAGGTTTACAGCAGCCCTCTTCTGGTTATGGTCATTATCAACTTACTGCATATCAAATCCTGTCCCAAATCTATACTATACTGATTCTAAGCAGGTTTTTAGTATGTTGCGAGTTGGCACTGGAAAATGATAAATAAGGTTTACTCAAACCATGCAGTATTCAGACTTTATGCAGTTCATCCTAGCAGGTGATGCGCACCATTCTTGCAAAAAAAAATGGGAGGAGCTGCTATACAGATGAAACGCCTAAATAAGCTGTGGATGGTGAGACTGGTCCTGAATAAAAATCATGGAAAACAAAAATTAGTACTAAATCTTTTTGTATTTGTATACTACATGCCAAAACGGTATACTATGACAACTAGTATAGAATTAGTATGTATTTTGGAACATAATTTGTGATAACTTTACAGAGCATGCTTCCTGGTTTGTACTTGGTCTTCTAATTGAAACCTTGGGCACTGTGCTCACACCAGCACCACACCCTTGTATTATTATTTTTAAACATGGCTATTTTTTGGTTTTGACAGGGCCAAAGGTGTTTGGTGGATCGCTTTCTTGTCGGTTACATACGGTTTCTATTAACTGGGACATAAGTGGTTGGGTTTCTGGAGGATACAGAAATTCAAAAACCCACATACAGCTTACAGAATCAACACTAAGGGGAGATCAGTAGCTGGGTCATTTAACGAACAAACAGAGGGCCAAAGTAACTGAACAGTAATACTACACAGACATGTTGACACGGCTGTTGTGTTGGCATCTACCGGTATATGGATGACACCATATATAGACACTTGCACATGCAAAGGACAAGAACCCCCAGGTCTCTCTGCAAGCCAACAGCGACAAGTCAGACAAGATGCACACTGCAACCAAATGCAGTGATAAAGCAGCACACAAACAGTTAAAATCATATTTGTTGAAAGGTGGGGGTCTGCTTACATTGTTCTTGACGTTTGGCTTCATGCTGATTGTGCCAAAGATCTCTTCTCCAGTCTTGACAGTCAGATAATCATCCAGGTAGAAAACAGTCTGCTTCCAGTGGGTGTAGGGAGACTCTGGGCCTGAGTGGGCATGAATAAATAAAGTGTGCATGAATGCAGTCTGCTGAAAACTTCAAATTCTGGAGGTGTTCTGGTCAGAGGGCTTAATACAGAGGTCAATGTAGCTAAATACATGCTTCAATATCTTTTAAAATACAGAAAACTTCTAAATTTGTATTTTCTTTTTTTTTGATTTTCTTTTTTATTTTGGGAACATATTGTTACATCTTCAGGTAATGCAATACAGTTATCTGTACACATGCCATGTATGTGTGGCACCCCTCCAAGCTCCAGAAAGGAAAACAAAATAACAGAATATTTTCTACCAAAATACATAGTCCCTCATCCTTAGCTTGTCCAGCTTGAGTCATGGTCATAGGCCCTACAGTTTCAAAGAAGGAACACAGAAACACAACTACATACATCCAGAGAGGAAACAATAAATCAAAAAATAAAAAGAAAATAAGTAAATGAAAGTGCTTGTATTAGTTTGGCTTCCCATTAGTACCAAAATGTTACGGTTGGATATTTTACCTCATAAAAATAACGTAGATGACAAATCAATAAAAACTGTAGAAGTTCCTTCAATTCGTTATTTCAACAAAATCTGGTCTCAGAGGTTTAACATATGGCACCCATTTTTCCCAGTGTTGTATGAAGATGTCCATCTTAAGGTTCACTGAAAAAGTAACCCTTTCCATCTTGTTGATCTCTGTTGTCACATGTATCCAGTTATTTATAGTAGGTCCAGATTGCATCATCCATCTTTTGGTCAAGGCTTTTTTCCCTGCTGCCATCAGCACTCCCATTAAATATCCATCTATACCTATATCTGGGGGAATATGTCCCAAATACATGGTCTTGAAGTCTGGAGGTATATGGGTGTTAAAGATGGTTTGTATGGCCTGCATTTCTTTCCAGTAAATTTGTATGTTTTGACATTCCCAAAATACGATTATTTGTCATTCTTTCCCCTTACTTCACCACCTGAGCAACAGGACCACAAGACGGACAGAAAATCCACAAGACGGACAGAACAAAAGTGAACGCCTTTGTTTTCATGGACTAAGTAAGTAAGCTGCACACTAAAGGAACATTTTGTCATTTTGGGAAATATACATATTCACTTTCTAGCCAACAGTTAGACAAAAAGATTGTTACCACAGGACAGGACTCTTCCCGGAGAGTGGACGACAACTGAACCACACCAAGCCAGCAGCATCACACAACCAGTCTGATGTGAGGAAGCTCCAGCACCACAGCAGTCCACTCAACACACTGAACCACCTTCAGCTTTCTGATCTCACAGGACAGGACTCTTCCCGGAGAGTGGACGACAACTGAACTATGAAATAAATTGAATTGAATTGAAAAAAAAAATGCAAATCAAATCTGATTTTCTTGGATTTACCTGCATTTTATTTATTCCATCTTTTCTTTTGCATATTTGACAGATTAAGTTTTCTCCAAAGGTGAGAATGTCAGTGTGAAGGTGGTGTACTGACAGCTTTAACATCTTGAGATATTTCAGGTTTATCCTGAAACAACCCTATAATGCCTTTTAGTTTTGGTAGCCCTGCACGTTTGCCTATAGTGCAACTTATTTAAGTTCTATATTAATGTAAAGTAGTAAATGAATGCTAGGAATATTATGCTTGGTTTCAGATATTAACAGCATCTTAATTATTATTATGCATTATTATGATTTAGAGAGAAACACTGAAAGTCCCGTCCTGTCACATCGAGTACCCAAACTAACAATAAAAAGAGGCCTACATCCAAAACATCTTTTCACTTTTAATGATATATTTGTTTTTTAAAAGTTAATCAAAAAGTTTGCATTCAGCCAGTCATACTATGATATCATCTATCCATAATATTGAGATCGAGTTTGTGTCTGTAATTAGCATGAATCAATAATTAATAAACCAATAATCACAGAGTGTGTTTATCATCAGCTTGAGGAGGCATTCAGGTGCTGCAAAAGTGTCTGGAAGTTTATAGTTTAATTAAATATCATAAAGATCACTAATCACACAGAAGTCAATTAAATAATATCATATAATCATATAATATATAATTATCATATAATTACTGTCAATCAGCTCTCTCACTCACGCACGTGCGTCGGTGATAGCCATGACAACGCGACGCTGACGTCATCCGAGGCTATATATATATGAGAGCTGCAGCCTTTCAGCTCTCGTTTGCATTTGGACCTGACTCGAGTTGAGGCCGGTGTGAACTAGTCTACCTGAAGCGGACCACCTGGTAAACTGTTGAAAATGGCGAAGATGGTTAATTTTTCCGAGGTGGAGGGTCGCCTGGTCTTCTCCTGGTCTGACATCTCTAAGGACAAGCGAGGTAAGACATCTTCTCCTTATGTACCTAACTTATGAATTCATCTTTTAGAGATCCTTCAAACGTTTTCTGTTCAAAATAATGCTTTCAATTGATATTTTAATGGACATGTAGTCCGACGTTGTGAAAAACACTTTGATGGCACACGGTACTTTTTTGGTTTAAGATTTAATGGTAGAAATGTGCAGATTTTCCCGCCACCAATGTAGAATGTGATAATAATGGAAACGTGATGTGGAAACACGGTTGTTTTAGTTTGACATCATCGTTTTTGTACAAATTAGTTATCAAAGGTTTTGAAAAAATGGCGACTGGGCCGTTTTTCGAATAATAACAAGTTATATTTTTTGTCTTTCTTGCCGTCACTATGGAGACGACGAGTGGCTGATAAGGGTATTACGACGGGTCGTAAATACGTGCAGGCGTAAACAAACCAGAGCCGTTCTCCTATGTGGAGAGTTAAGTTTGTTTGCTGTTGTCGAAGCTTTGCTTCTGATGTATCCGGAGCTTTTACCGGAACATTTCATGTTCAAAAGTTAGAAAATGAATGAACTGTAATTTTAACAAAACGAGTCAAAACGCTGCAGATGTGCGATGTTATCTGAGCCTGAGTGAAGGAGGTAAAGTTTACTGGAGCTGCAGCCAGAGCTGTTTAGTTCACTCATCACTCTCACAGCTTCTACTTGACATGTCGCTGTTTTTATCATTGTCATAATGTACTGAAACGTTATTTGGTATTTTAGTTTTGAGGTAGAATAATGAAAACTTTGAGCATTTTAGCACTTCCGGTTCGCTCATTAGAGGCCTGTGTGCTGCGTTCAGGATCCCATTTCGTTCCTCCCTCCCTCACATCCCGTCATTCACAAACTGTATTTATGTGCATCTGTCGATCCATTTGATCCTAGTGGCTTCATATCATTGTTTTGTGTTGCTTTAATAGAAAAGGGTGTGAAAAGTCATTCTTATTCTAGCATGAATATATTATCTCATGACTCTCATCCAGTTGTATGTTCAAAAGAGCAGCAGCAGAACTGCACAATATTTGGTGTTACTTTTAACTGTGCTAGTAGCACTTTGTGTGTTGGTGGCTTTTCTACAAGGTGCTTGTGATGCACCTGCAGTACAGTATTCACAGTTAGTGGAGGTGTATGGGAAGAATTTGGCCTTTAAATCTCATTTCTGCCTAAAAAGCGCAGATTGTGACCTTTTTACATCCTCTCCCCTTGATGGATCAGGTGGAGCCTTTTGGTGTTTGGACTTTGGCAGTGAGCACCACAAGCCTACAAGGCCTGAGGAGGACCAGGTCGTCCCCAGTCCTCCGCTCACTCCTGATTTAGGCCAGGAAGATCTTCTTGGTCTGAATGAGGAAGATCTGCTCAGTCTGCTGTGTCTGGAGGATGAAGACCTGCTTGGTGTGGTCCAAGATGTAGACCTTGCTGCTCTCCTTGATCTGGATGATGAGGAGACAGCCACTGCTGGTCTGGACAGTGAGGTGGAGTCAGCCACTGCTGGTCTGGACGAAGAGACGGAGACAGCCACTACTGGCCTGGATGAAGAGGTGGCGGAGCCTCACACAGATGATGGAGAAGGTGAGAGGGATGATTTGTCTTCACAGGTTTGAGCAGCCCAACAGCAGGAGAGGAGGGGAAAGAGAGGGAGAACTGAATCACAATGATTGTCTTTTTTTCTCTACATAGTAAAGTGGGATGGTGTTGTTTTGTTTTATGGGTTTATAAATGTAGAAGTAGCAGCTTGTGTTGTGGTGCAGTACAGTATTCATAGACTCACTGTAGGCACATGGGAATGTAAATGCAATTTATATAGTCAAAATGATTCATTATGTAAACTGTAAGTCTCCTGTTGAAGCCAGTTTTATAGAAGGGCAGAATGTGACCTTTTTATACCCTTTTCCCCTGCAGATGTAGATGATGAGGATGTGCCTCAGGTGGCTGAGACCAGACCTCCCTCTCCTCCTCTGGAGCAGCTCCCACGACCAGATGCTGGGATGGACCAGGATGATGATGAACCAATTATTACAGAAGTTTATCCTCCTCCCCCTACTGACCCTTATGCTCTTAATCTCACTTTTCCCCCTGCTGCTCCTTATTCTCCCCCTTTTGCTTACCCCTATGCTCCTTTTGTCCATCCTGATGCTGTACTTCTTTCTTATCCCCATGCTCCTCTTTCTTATCCCCATGCTCCTCTTTCTTATCCCCATGCTCCTCCTCTTTCTTATCCCCATGCTCCTCCTCTTTCTTATCCCCATGCTCCTCCTCTTTCTTATCCCCATGCGCCTCTTTCTTATCCCCATGCTCCTCTTTCTTATCCCCATGCTCCTCTTTCTTATCCCCATGCTCCTCTTTCTTATCCCCATGCTCCCCTTTTTGCTGCTCCTCCTCTTGATGTTCCTCCTGCTGGCTTCATTGTTGATCATCCTGGTTTTCATCTGCAGATGTCTGGTGCTCAGACCATTTGGCAACTCTCCTCCTCCTCACCTTCCGGCCTCGGCTACTCCAGAAAGAGAAGAAGGGGAGAGCAGGGCGTCAACAAGCAGGTTGCCAAGAGGAGGAGGTGGTGAGAGGAGCAATACTAGCTCCATGTAAGTTACACAGCTGACAGCTTTCTCCTGGAATCATCAGAGCCATCAGTACAGTATATGTTCACATTTACTCTTCCTCTCTACCACACAGGTGGCCCACCAGCTGCTGACATCTGGCCTCTGTCTGGCAGGACTGGTGAGTTTAGGGTTAGCTTTTGCGTCTGGCTGGATAAAGTAGTGTGTTGTAATGGGGCATATTTGAATCACGTTGGCACAGTGGCTGGATCGACTTTTCTTTCCCCTGAAGGCTGGTCTTTACGTCTGGCAGGGCTGTCGAAACACCCTGTGCCATATAACCTTTGCGACTGTTAGGGCAGGTACCTTCTTCCTCTTGGTGCTGGGAACAAAATGGAGTTTTTAATAAGTAGAAAACAAACGTCCTTCATCAGAGGTATAGGTGAATCAGTTCCACGTTGATGCTACATACGAACAGAAGAACCTGGAGATTAATCCACCATCACTGGATTCAACAACACCACATAAAGTAAACTACATCCATTCACTTCATATGGACAACAAAGGTAAGTACAAGCATCTGATGTGAAGGAAGTGACTGAAGAAGTGAAGTGAAGAGAAAGTGATGTATGTTACTGTGTAACCCTGTGTGTCCATTAAGTATTACTTAGTCAGTAATTTAAAGATTACTAAATATTTTTGCCTTTATTTCCTCTCATCTTACTGCACCACATGAGCTGCTACTGTTCTGACTTGTGACCTGTTCATACATATCATATCATTTATTTTGCAATTTAAACATTATTTCTCTGTTTTTCTAACGATTATTTGTCATTCTTTCCCCTTACTCCACCACCTGAACAACAGGACCACAAGACGGACAGAAAGACCACAAGACGGACAGAACAAAAGGAAACGCCTTTGTTTTCATGTACTAGGTAAGTAAGCTGCACATTAAAGGAACATTTTGTCATTTTGGGAAATATGCATATTCACTTTCTAGCAAACAGTTAGACAAGAAGATTATTACCACTGTACATATCGTACTCACTGTTGTTCTTTGAGTTGTTTTTTACATATGATAGAAAACTGAACTCCACAGAAGCAATGATGAATAACATTTTTTATCAGTTTAATATTTTTAATGATTACTGATATTGCTGACAATGTTGTACTTGATGACAGAGGAGAAGTTGCCTAAGTTGCCTAACAAACTAAGTAAGTCCTCACTAAGACTACAAGACTAGCAAAGGTGACATTAAGTGGTTATAAGCTAAAGTTGAAATATGGCACAGATCAAAGTTGATTTATTTAGAGATTCCTGAGTCTGCAGGAGAAATGTGGAAGAACATCGTGATGTCTGTCAACCCAAAGGAGGAAGTGTAGTGATAAAAGAAAAAAATCCTGACTTGTTTTTGATATCACAGGGCAGGACTCTTCCTGTGTTTTTGGCATTCCTGGAGCATCTGAGAGTGGATGTGGACCAGCCGAACATCCCAGGACACCCGAGCACCACAGCGGTCCACTGAACACACCGAACCACTGTCAGCAGCCTGCTAGCTTCAAGACCCCGAACATTATCTGAAGAGCCAGTGAGTCCGTCTGTCTGTCCTCTGCCCCGGCAATTCAGTTCAGTCCAAAGGGGCTTATTGACATGGGAAACATACATTTACATTACCAAAGCAACTGTGAACTAAAACCAACAATCTTGTCCTCTCCCTAGGTTACATGAAGGAGAGGAGGGTGTGTTGCTCAGGCTGCATCTGTTTAGTGACACCTGGAAGCTGCTTGACATCCTCCTGGATCCATCCCTCCATATGTGTTCACATTATACACATCCATTTAGTCATCTGGACTCTGTATGTCCATCCTGGAAGAGGGAGCCCTCCTCTGTTGCTCTTCGTGAGGTTTCTCCCAGTTTTTCCCTGTTAAAAGGGTTTTTGGGAGTTTTTACCTCATCACTATTTTTTACCACTTGACTGTTTTGTTGTTGAATTCAATAAAAGACAACATCAGACATCTAAAATGTGGTATGCGACTTCTTTTACTTTCATTGATGTTACCATAACGTGAAATAATCGGTCATTTGCAGGTAGTGTGATACTTGTTTGATTGCATTTGATTTAACTTCCCTACACATTAATGACACCACAGTCCAAATGATGTTTATTGAGCCCTAAAACCTCACAGCTTTAGTTTGTTCTCCACTTTAATTTGGAAAAACAACAACCAGAGAAATCACTGATAACGTCTAATGTCTGATAATGTATTGAAATGGCCTTGAGATGATTAGTTATTAAAGGTATCATGTTTTGTTTTTAAACTCAGCTCTAGTAATAGTAATATTTCTAATACCATTTTAAACAAAAGCCTGAAGCAGCTCCAAAATTGATCTAACAACTATGATGATGACAATGAGAAGGGTCCCCTTCCCATTTAATTTTGAATATTTCTCTGGGACTAGGATCAAGCCCTTTCACATTTAGCCTTCAGATAGATTATACAAAACAATCTGCATTGGGAAGATTTAAGGATAGCTGTTGCTATGTACCATGATTATTCAACACTGGGCTGTAATTTTAAAAGGTCGTAGTGATTATGGATGTGCATTTCCCAACAGTGAGCAGGGTAACATAACATAATAACAGCAGGCAGGCATCGGTCAGGTCTTCTCAAATGAACCAGAGCATCGTGTGTCCACCTTGTCATTATCTGTATGGAAAACACGTTTCATAACGAGCATAAAAACCAGTGACACTGTACATCTGCTCCAATCTTTGGTTTTATCAGCCAGGAACACAGTTTTCAATGTAGTAAGTAAACGCAATGTGAGAGCATTTCCTCACTGTCAGTCCTTACTGAGTGCAGCTCAGCTAACACTCCTCAAGGAGAGACCCTGAATCCAGCTGCTTTTCTGTGGACTCTGACATTTTTACATTTTTGTATGTATTATGAATTACTTTTTTGAACAGCCAGCAACATGAAGGACACCCGTCCATGTCTTTGGATGGTGGGAGGAGGCTGGAGAACGTGGAGAAAACCCACACTTACACAGGGAGAAGATGCAAACTCCACACACGAGGGCCCCGAGCCGGATCCGACCTCGCTGTGAGGCCACAGTGCTAACCACGGCACCGTGCAGCCCATTTTAAGGACATATGGAACATATTTTATGGACACTAGGAAAGCTGTCTGAATACTATTAGAAAATGTAACTGAGAATCAACATTTTCCTTATTGAACATGGAGATTTATATTCAACATTTAGATTTAACATTTAGATTTAAATGGCCTGAAAAAATACATAAATAAACCCAAACTACAATTTTAATATTGCAGATTATACAGTAATACTGCTTTTCCACAAATAACTTCTCTAAGAGACAAAAAGGTGCAAAAAAATTGTGAAAAAGTTCAATATTGTTTGTCGGTTATTTAAGAAAGTGAAAAGTGAATATTATCTAAAATGTAAACTAAAATGTTTCAAGCTTTTTTTCGTTGTAATCTTAATAATTACAGCCTACAGCTCAAAAATGAAAGAAAACGGCATCTCTGGAAAAAAAGATTTACAAAACAGAAATGTCCAGCTTCTGAAAAGTCTGTGGGTTTTTTCATGCAATGCTTGGTCAGGTTTCCTTCAGCATGAATTACTGCATCAGTGAGGTGAGACATGAAGGCCATCAGCCTGTGGCTCTGCTGAGGTCTTATTGAAGCTCAGGTTGCTCTGATAGCAGCCTTCAGCTCATCTGGATTGTGGGTTGGGTGTTTCTCATCTTCCTCTTGACAACACCCCATAGATCCTCTGTGGGGTTCAGGCCAGGCCAGTTGGCTGGCCAGTCCAGCACAGTAATATGATGGTCAGCAGAGCAGTTAGTAGTAGCGTTGGCACTGTGGGCAGATGCTAAGTCCTGCTGGAACAGGAAACCAGCATCTCCATAAAGCCTGTCAGCAGACGGAAGCACAAAGTGCTCTAAAGTTTCCTGCTAGACGGCTGCGTTGACTTGGGACTTGATGAAACACAGTAGACCCACATCAGCAGATGACATGGCGCCCCCCAAATCATCACCCACTGTGGAAACTTCACACTGGACTTCAAGCAACTTGGATTCTGGGCCTCCCCACTCTCCCTCCAGACTCTGGGACCTGGATTTCCAAATGAAATGCAACATTTACTTTCACCTGAATAGAGGACTGACTGCAGTGGTCCAGTTCTTGTCCTCCTTAGTCCAGGTATGAGGCTTCTGACATGGGGTCTGCTTCAGGAGAGGCTTGATACCACACAGTGTTGAAATTTCAGAGTTCAACATTTCAGAGTTCAGATCAGCTCTGGGAGTGAGATTTGAACACATTATGAGTTAAACGGTGCTCAGTGTTGGAGTTATTTGAGAGAGTTGATCACATCAGTGTCACTTTAACTCTGTAGAGAGCTCATTTCTAAATGAAGCCCCTCCCACTGAGTCTCTGTAGTTCAGTTGGAGACATTGTGAGGACGTCTCCACTTTTTTCCTCGTGTCATACACTTTTGTCTTAGTTTTTACGTTTCCATCTTCATGTCTCAGTAAAAATGCTGGTCCAGGTTCAGTACAACCAACTACAGAAATATGTGAAGTTGGATGAGATTGGAGGACAGTATGACTTTATGCAATTTAATGACAACGGTATGTAATTTACTTCATGAGTGATGATTTTAACAAGGTTAAAAAAACTAAACTCACTGTGGACGCTCCTGAATGTCATGCAGACTTTCTTGAATGTGGATGTGTTTAACAGCTCCACTAATGCAACTTGTCATTTTTGAATTATCCAGTGGTTAACTAATGTATAGTAATGTGCAGTGAGGAGAAAGGAGCAGTGACTTCAAATGTATATTCGGTTCCAGTCATTGAGAAGTTTTCATGTCAGCAGGTAGCAGATTAACAGTTAATCATTCATTAATATCAAGATTCATAGTCACAAATAATGATCCCAAATTATTAATTGTAAGACAAATTATCATAAAATATGAAGGAAAGGGGTAACATTCAACTTTAGATATTACCCACAGTTCACTTCAATATGAGGATTTAATCGGGGCACCACCCAGTTTTATAAAAGCAGGGAAAAATAATTAAACTTGATATTAATCAGTTGGGGCTGCACGGTGGTGTAGTGGTTAGCGCTGTCGCCTCACAGCAAGAGGGTCGCAGGTTCGATTCCAGCTTGCGGCTCTTCTGTGTGGAGTTTGCATGTTCTCCCCGTGTAAGCGTGGGTTTTCTCCGGGTACTCCGGCTTCCTCCCACCATCCAAAGACATGCTGTTTAGGTTAATTGATGACTCTAAATTGCCCGTAGGTGTGGATGTGAGCGTGAATGGTTGTCTGTCTATATGTTGTCTGTCTCTATGTGCCCTGCGATGGACTGGCGACCTGTCCAGGGTGTACCCCGCCTTCGCCCTATGGCAGCTGGGATCGGCTCCAGCCCCCCCCGCGACCCCTAACGGGATAAGCGGTTGACGATGGATGGATGGATGGATTAATCAGTTGCGTCTCATAATCTCATGGTTGCTACGGAGTTCTTGGCCTAGTGAACAGAGATTTGAATAGTTTATATACTGTATATATACAGAAAATCAAGTAACCAAGTTCTTTATAAATGACGTGTTTATTGGACTAACTACTGGACTACACTACTAACAATATAATTGAATGAATGAATGAATCTTAATTGACTATGAATTGGTTCATTAGTCTAGTCATCAGACTCTTTCTCCTCTGAAGATACATCTATACATCAGCCTCTCTGAGTAGATGCTAGATGGAGGTTGTGCTGTCTGGAGCAGAGTGGCAGCAGCTTCTGTCTGGAACAGTCTGGATCTTCTGGATCCAACGGTGCGACCCGACTTGGCTCGTTTCTCCCCCTCAGTGGCTCTCTTTGGTTCCTCGGACACCCTCGTTTTGGATGGCTGGCGTGTCACCTCGATGCATGTTTCCATCTTCGTCTCTCTCTGTCTGGCATCTCTGAGCCATTTCTTCAGACCCCCCTCCTCGGAGCTGGATGGGTCACTGGATTCAAAAGATTCTGGACCTAAAGTCTTTCTTTAAGTCTTTTCTCTTCACAATGGCTGAGATTCACCAGCACGTAGATACAGCGGAGCTGCTTCAGGCTTCAGCAGCTGTTTCAGCCGTCAGGGCAGAGCGGCAACAACAAACAACAACAAACTCAGAGCCTCCTTTCAGGTAGACCGGGTGCTGGTATCATCTGGGTGTGAGGTGTTGGACCTGAGTCCTCAGGATGGAGAGCTGGTGTCCTTGGAGTGTTCCCTCCCAACCCTCTTGTGGTTTATGGGCCCATGGAAGGGGAATGCAGAGGGGCCCAGCTCTAAGAGCTGAACCACCCCGAAGAGCATGAAGCCCCAGAAAGACTCTCTAGACTAAATGTGTGAAGCTTCTTATCATCAGTTGAGAAAGGGGTGCAGCGTTTAGTTGGTGGGAGAACAGGAATGTGGATCCTTCTCTTAGTCTGCTGTCAGTGTCTCCCAGACTTCAGCTATAATAATCAACTATGAAGACTAATTCATGTGGAATTAAATCTGCATTGATCAGTGGTGTCACAGGTTATATGAGTCTGGAAAACATGTGTAGGCTTCATCTTTGACACTACTGAAGCTGGCTGCAGCTACATATTTACAGTGGTGACAATCTTCTTATCTAACTGTTGGCTAGAAAATCAATATGCATATTTCCCAAAATGACAAAATGTTCCTTTAGAGTGCAGCTTACTTAACTAGTCCACAAAAACACAGGCGTTTCCTTCCGGTCTGTCGGTCTTGTGGTCCGTCATCCATCTGACCTGGTCGGGAATCAGCATTTCTTCATTGTTGTAAAGGTGTAAAGGAGCCGCTGAACTACAGCAACACCGAGTCTGAGTCTCTGTAAAAATACAAATGAATAATGGTGTTTTATATAACCTTCAACTGATTTACTACTGAAGAAGATTAATGTTAACCAACATCAGTATGACACTGAACACAGGATCATGTTACATGGCTGAGTTTTTGTTATTTTGACTAATATAAACATGAGATCAGTCCAGTGTGTAAAGTGTGGAGCTGAAGGTGGTTCAGTGTGTTGAGTGGACTGCTGTGGTGCTGGAGCTTCCTCACATCAGACTGGTTGTGTGATGCTGCTGGCTTGGTGTGGTTCAGCTGTCGTCCACTCTCCGGGAAGAGTCCTGTCCTGTGAGATCAGAAACAAGTCAGGAATGTGGATCCTTCTCTTAGTCTGCTGTCAGTGTCTCCCAGACTTCAGCTATAATAATCAACTATGAAGACTAATTCATGTCAAAATAAATCTGCATTGATCAGTGGTGTCACAGGTTATACAAGTCTGGAAAACATGTGTAGGCTTCATCTTTGACACTACTGAAGGTGGCTGCAGCTACATATTTACAATGGTGACAATCTTCTTGTCTAACTGTTGGCTAGAAAATCAATATGCATATTTCCCAAAATGACAAAATGTTCCTTTAGAGTGCAGCTTACTTATTCAATGGCCACGTAAACACAGGCATTTCCTGCCGTTCTGTCCGTCTTGTGGTCCGTCATCCATCTGACCTGGTCGGGAATCAGCATATCTTCATTGTTGTAAAGGAGCCACTGAACTACAGCAACACTCAGTCCGAGTCTCTGCAAAAATACAAATAAATAATGGTGTTTTATATAACCTTCAACTGATTTACTACTTTAGAAGATTCATGTTACCCAACATAAATATGAGACTGAACACAGGATCATGTTACATGGCTGAGTTTTTGTTATTTTGACTAATATAAACATGAGATCAGTCCAGTGTGTAAAGTGTGGAGCTGAAGGCGGTTCAGTGTGTTGAGTGGACTGCTGTGGTGCTGGAGCTTCCTCACATCAGACTGGTTGTGTGATGCTGCTGGCTTGGTGTGGTTCGGTTGTCGTCCACTCTCCGGGAAGAGTCCTGTCCTGTGAGATCAGAAACAAGTCAGGAATGTGGATCCTTCTCTTAGTCTGCTGTCAGTGTCTCCCAGACTTCAGCTATAATAATCAACTATGAAGACTAATTCATGTAAAAATAAATCTGCATTGATCAGTGGTATCACAGGTTATACGAGTCTGGAAAACATGTGTAGGCTTCATCGTTGACACTACTGAAGCTGGCTGCAGCTACATATTTACAGTAGTAACATTCTTCTTGTCTGAATGTTGGCTAGAAAATCAATATGCATATTTCCCAAAATGAAAAAATGTTCCTTTAATGTGCAGTTTACTTAGCTAGTCCACGAAAACACAGGCGTTTCCGTCCGTTCTGTCCGTCTTGTGGTCCGTCATCCATCTGACCTGGTCGGGAATCAGCATATCTTCATTGTTGTAAAGGTGTAAAGGAGCCTCTGAACTACAGCAACACTCAGTCCGAGTCTCTGTAAAAATACAAATAAATAATGGTGTTTTATATAACCTTCAACTGATTTACTACTGAAGAAGATTCATGTTAAACAACATAAATATGATGCTGAACACAGGATCATGTTACATGGCTGAGTTTTTGTTATTTTGACTAATATAAACATGAGATCAGTCCAGTGTGTAAAGTGTGGAGCTGAAGGTGGTTCAGTGTGTTGACTGGACTGCTGTGGTGCTGGAGCTTCCTCACATCAGACTGGTTGTGTGATGCTGCTGGCTTGGTGTGGTTCAGTTGTCGTCCACTATCTGGGAAGAGTCCTGTCCTGACATCAGAAAAAAGTCAGGAATGTGGATCCTTCTCTTGGTCTGCTGTCAGTGTCTCCCAGACTTCAGCTATAATAATCAACTACGAAGAGTAATTCATGTCGAAATAAATCTGCATTGATCAGTGGTATCACAGGTTATATGAGTCTGGAAAACATGTGTAGGCTTCATCTTTGACACTACTGGAGCTGGCAGCAGCTACATATTTACAGTGGTAACAATCTTCTTGTCTAACTGTTGGCTAGAAAATCAATATGCATATTTCCCAAAATGACAAAATGTTCCTTTAGAGTGCAGCTTACTTATTCCATCCACAAAAACACAGGCGTTTCCTTCCGGTCTGTCCGTCTTGTGGTCCGTCATCCATCTGACCTGGTCGGGAATCAGCATTTCTTCATTGTTGTAAAGGTGTAAAGGAGCCGCTGAACTACAGCAACACTCAGTCTGAGTCTCTGTAAAAATACAAATAAATAATGGTGTTTTATATAACCTTCAACTGATTTACTACTGAAGAAGATTCATGTCAACCAACATCGGTATGAGACTGAACACAGGATCATGTGACATGGCTGAGTTTTTGTTATTTTGACTAATATAAACATGAGATCAGTCCAGTGTGTAAAGTGTGGAGCTGAAGGCGGTTCAGTGTGTTGAGTGGACTGCTGTGGTGCTGGAGCTTCCTCACATCAGACTGGTTGTGTGATGCTGCTGGCTTGGTGTGGTTCGGTTCACGTCCACTCTCCGGGAAGAGTCCTGTCCTGTGAGATCAGAAACAAGTCAGGAATGTGGATCCTTCTCTTAGTCTGCTGTCAGTTTCTCCTAGACTTCAGCTATAATAATCAACTACGAAGACTAATTCATGTGGAATTAAATGTGCATTGATCAGTGGTGTCACAGGTTATATGAGTCTGGAAAACATGTGTACACTTCATCTTTGACACTACTGAAGCTGGCTGCAGCTACATATTTACAGTGGTGACAATCTTCTTATCTAACTGTTGGCTAGAAAATCAACATGCATATTTCCCAAAATGACAAAATGTTCCTTTAATGTGCAGCTTACTTACCTAGTCCACGAAAACACAGGCGTTTCCGTCCGTTCTGTCCGTCTTGTGGTCCGTCATCCATCTGACCTGGTCGGGAATCAGCATTTCTTCATTGCTGTAAAGGTGCCACTGAACTACAGCAACACTCAGTCTGAGTCTCTGCAAAAATACAAATAAATAATGTTGTTTTATATAACCTTCAACTGATTTACTACTGAAGAAGATTCATGTTAACCAACATCAGTATGAGACTGAACACAGGATCATGTTACATGGCTGAGTTTTTGTTATTTTGACTAATATAAACATGACATCAGTTCAGTGTGTAAAGTGTGGAGCTGAAGGTGGTTCAGTGTGTTGAGTGGACTGCTGTGGTGCTGGAGCTTCCTCACATCAGACTGGTTGTGTGATGCTGCTGGCTTGGTGTGGTTCAGTTGTCGTCCACTATCTGGGAAGAGTCCTGTCCTGAGATCAGAAAAAAGTCAGGAATGTGGATCCTTCTCTTGATCTGCTGTCAGTGTCTCCCAGACTTCAGCTATAATAATCAACTATGAAGACTAATTCATGTGGAATTAAATCTGCATTGATCAGTGGTGTCACAGGTTATATGAGTCTGGAAAACGTGTAGACTTCATCTTTGACACTACTGAAGCTGGCTGCAGCTACATATTTACAGTGGTGACAATCTTCTTATCTAACTGTTGGCTAGAAAATCAACATGCATATTTCCCAAAATGACAAAATGTTCCTTTAGAGTGCAGCTTACTTACCTAGTCCACAAAAACACAGGCATTTCCTTCCGTTCTGTCCGTCTTGTGGTCCGTCACCCATCTGACCTGGTCGGGAATCAGCATTTCTTCATTGTTGTAAAGGTGCCACTGAACTACAGCAACACTCAGTCCGAGTCTCTGCAAAAATACAAATAAATAATCGTGTTTTATATAAACTTCAACTGATTGACTAATGAAGAAGATTCATGTTAACCAACATCAGTATGAGACTGAACACAGGATCATGTTACATGGCTGAGATTTTGTTTTGTTGACTGATATAAACATGAGATCAGTTCAGTGTGTAAAGTGTGGAGCTGAAGGTGGAGCTGATGGGGCGGCAGTAGCTCAGTCTGTAGGGAGTTGGCTTGGGAACCGGAGGGTCACCGATTCAAGTCCCGCCATGGACCAAGAACTGAGTGTGAACTGGTAGCTGGAGAGGTGCCAGTTTACCTCTTGGGCACTGCCGAGGTGCCCCTGAGCAAGGCACCAAACCCCCAACTGCTCGGGGCGCTTGTCAGGAGCAGCCCCCTCACTCTGACATCTCTCCATTGTTGCATGTTTGTGCATGTCTGTGTTCGGGTCTGCATGTACTGTGTATAAGTTAACAACAGAGTGAAAAAATTGAATTTCCCCTGGTGGGACTAATAAAGGACTATCTTCTTCTTCTTCAGTGTGTTGAGTGGACTGCTGTGGTGCTGGAGCTTCCTCACATCAGACTGGTTGTGTGATGCTGCTGGCTTGGTGTGGTTCGGTTCACGTCCACTCTTCGGGAAGAGTCCTGTCCTGTGAGATCAGAAACAAGTCAGGAATGTGGATCCTTCTCTTAGTCTGCTGTCAGTGTCTCCCAGACTTCAGCTATAATAATCAACTACGAAGACTAATTTATGTGGAATTAAATCTGCATTGATCAGTGGTGTCACAGGTTATATGAGTCTGGAAAACATGTGTAGGCTTCATCTTTGACACTACTGAAGCTGGCTGCAGCTACATATTTAACTGTTGGCTAGAAAATCAATATGCATATTTCCCAAATTGACAAAATGTTCCTTTAATGTGCAGCTTACTTACCTAGTCCACGAAAACACAGGCGTTTCCGTCCGTTCTGTCCGTCTTGTGGTCCGTCATCCATCTGACCTGGTCGGGAATCAGCATATCTTCATTGTTGTCAAGGAGCCACTGAACTACAGCAACACTCAGTCTGAGTCTCTGTAAAAATACAAATAAATAATGGTGTTTTATATAACCTTCAACTGATTTACTACTGAAGAAGATTCATGTTAACCAACATCAGTATGAGACTGAACACAGGATCATGTTACATGGCTGAGTTTTTGTTATTTTGACTGATATAAACACGAGATCAGTTCAGTGTGTAAAGTGTGGAGCTGAAGGCGGTTCAGTGTGTTGAGTGGACTGCTGTGGTGCTGGAGCTTCCTCACATCAGACTGGTTGTGTGATGCTGCTGGCTTGGTGTGGTTCGGTTCACGTCCACTCTCCGGGAAGAGTCCTGTCCTGTGAGATCAGAAACAAGTCAGGAATGTGGATCCTTCTCTTGGTCTGCTGTCAGTGTCTCCCAGACTTCAGCTATAATAATCAACTACGAAGACTAATTCATGTCGAAATAAATCTGCATTGATCAGTGGTGTCACAGGTTATATGAGTCTGGAAAACATGTGTAGGCTTCATCTTTGACACTACTGGAGCTGGCAGCAGCTACATATTTACAGTGGTAACAATCTTCTTGTCTAACTGTTGGCTAGAAAATCAATATGCATATTTCCCAAAATGACAAAATGTTCCTTTAATGTGCAGCTTACTTATGTCGGCCACGTAAACACAGGCGTTTCCGTCCGTTCTGTCCGTCTTGTGGTCCGTCATCCATCTGACCTGGTCGGGAATCAGCATATCTTCATTGTTGTAAAGGAGCCGCTGAACTACAGCAACACTCAGTCGGAGTCTCTGCAAAAATACTAATAAATAATGGTGTTTTATATAAACTTCAACTGATTTATGGCTGAAGAAGATTCATGTTAACTGACATCAGTATGAGACTGAACACAGGATCATGTTACATGGCTGAGTTTTTGTTATTTTGACTAATATAAACATGAGATCAGTCCAGTGTGTACAGTGTGGAGCTGAAGGCGGTTCAGTGTGTTGAGTGGACTGCTGTGGTGCTGGAGCTTCCTCACATCAGACTGGTTGTGTGATGCTGCTGACTTGGTGTGGTTCGGTTCACGTCCACTCTCTGGGAAGAGTCCTGTCCTGTGAGATCAGAAACAAGTCAGGAATGTGGATCCTTCTCTTAGTCTGCTTTCAGTGTCTCCCAGACTTCAAATAAAATAATCAACTATGAAGACTAATTTATGTTGAAATAAATCTGCATTGATCAGTGGTGTCACAGGTTATATGAGTCTGGATAACATGTGTAGGCTTCATCTTTGACACTACTGAAGCTGGCTGCAGCTACATATTTACAGTGGTGACAATCTTCTTATCTAACTGTTGGCTAAAAAATCAATATGCATATTTCCCAAAATGACAAAATGTTCCTTTAATGTGCAGCTTACTTACCTAGTCCACAAAAACACAGGCATTTCCGTCCGTTCTGTCCGTCTTGTGGTCCGTCATCCATCTGACCTGGTCGGGAATCAGCATTTCTTCATTGTTGTAAAGGAGCCACTGAACTACAGCAACACTCAGTCCGAGTCTCTGCAAAAATACAAATAAATAATCGTGTTTTATATAAACTTCAACTGATTGACTAATGAAGAAGATTCATGTTAACCAACATCAGTATGAGACTGAACACAGGATCATGTTACATGGCTGAGATTTTGTTTTGTTGACTGATATAAACATGAGATCAGTCCAGTGTGTAAAGTGTGGAGCTGAAGTTGGTTCAGTGTGTTGAGTGGACTGCTGTGGTGCTGGAGCTTCCTCACATCAGACTGGTTGTGTGATGCTGCTGGCTTGGTGTGGTTCGGTTCACGTCCACTCTCCGGGAAGAGTCCTGTCCTGTGAGATCAGAAACAAGTCAGGAATGTGGATCCTTCTCTTGGTCTTCTGTCAGTGTCTCCCAGACTTCAGCTATAATAATCAACTACGAAGAATAATTCATGTTGAAATAAATCTGCATTGATCAGTGGTGTCACAGGTTATATGAGTCTGGAAAACATGTGTAGGCTTCATCTTTGACACTACTGAAGCTGGCTGCAGCTACATATTTACAGTAGTAACATTCTTCTTGTCTGAATGTTGGCTAGAAAATCAATATGCATATTTCCCAAAATGTTCCTTTAGAGTGCAGCTTACTTAGGTCGCCCACTTAAACACAGGCGTTTCCTGCCGTTCTGTCTGTCTTGTGGTCCGTCATCCATCTGACCTGGTCGGGAATCAGCATTTCTTCATTGTTGTAAAGGAGCCGCTGAACTACAGCAACACTCAGTCTGAGTCTCTGTAAAAATGCAAATGAACAATGGTGTTTTATATAACCTTCAACTGATTTACTACTGAAGAAGATTCATGTTAACCAACATAAATATGAGACTGAACACAGGATCATGTTACATGGCTGAGTTTTTGTTTTGTTGACTGATATAAACATGAGATCAGTCCAGTGTGTAAAGTGTGGAGCTGAAGGCGGTTCAGTGTGTTGAGTGGACTGCTGTGGTGCTGGAGCTTCCTCACATCAGACTGGTTGTGTCTTGCTGCTGGCTTGGTGTGGTTCGGTTCAGGTCCACTCTCCGGGAACAGTCCTGTCCTGTGAGATCAGAAACAAGTCAGGAATGTGGATCCTTCTCTTGGTCTGCTGTCAGTGTCTCCCAGACTTCAGCTATAATAATCAACTACGAAGACTAATTCATGTGGAATTAAATCTGCATTGATCAGTGGTGTCACAGGTTATATGAGTCTGGAAAACATGTGTAGGCTTCATCTTTGACACTACTGAAGCTGGCTGCAGCTACATATTTACAGTGGTAAAAATCTTCTTGTTTAACTGTTGGCTAAAAAATCAATATGCATATTTCCCAAAATGACAAAATGTTCCTTTAGAGTGCAGCTTACTTACCTAGTCCACAAAAACACAGGCGTTTCCTTCCGTTCTGTCCGTCTCGTTGTCCGTCATCCATCTGACCTGGTCGGGAATCAGCATTTCTTCATTGTTGTAAAGGTGCCACTGAACTACAGCAACACTCAGTCCGAGTCTCTGCAAAAATACAAATAAATAATGGTGTTTTATATAACCTTCAACTGATTTAATACTGAAGAAGATTCATGTTAACCAACATCGGTATGAGACTGAACACAGGATCATGTTACATGGCTGAGTTTTTGTTTTTTTGACTGACATAAACATGAGATCAGTTCAGTGTGTAAAGTGTGGAGATGAAGGCGGTTCAGTGTGTTGAGTGGACTGCTGTGGTGCTGGAGCTTCCTCACATCAGACTGGTTGTGTGATGCTGCTGGCTTGGTGTGGTTCGGTTGTCGTCCACTCTCCGGGAAGAGTCCTGTCCTGTGAGATCAGAAACAAGTCAGGAATGTGGATCCTTCTCTTGGTCTTCTGTCAGTGTCTCCCAGACTTCAGCTATAATAATCAACTACGAAGAATAATTCATGTTGAAATAAATCTGCATTGATCAGTGGTGTCACAGGTTATATGAGTCTGGAAAACATGTGTAGGCTTCATCTTTGACACTACTGAAGCTGGCTGCAGCTACATATTTACAGTGGTAAAAATCTTCTTGTTTAACTGTTGGCTAAAAAATCAATATGCATATTTCCCAAAATGACAAAATGTTCCTTTAGAGTGCAGCTTACTTACCTAGTCCACGAAAACACAGGCGTTTCCGTCAGTTCTGTCCGTCTTGTGGTCCGTCATCCATCTGACCTGGTCGGGAATCAGCATATCTTCATTGTTGTAAAGGAGCCACTGAACTACAGCAACACTCAGTCGGAGTCTCTGTAAAAATACAAATGAATAATGGTGTTTTATATAACCTTCAACTGATTTACTATTGAAGAAGATTCATGTTAACCAACATCAGTATGAGACTGAACACAGGATCATGTTACATGGCTGAGATTTTGTTTTTTTGACTAATATAAACATGAGATCAGTCCAGTGTGTAAAGTGTGGAGCTGAAGGCGGTTCAGTGTGTTGAGTGGACTGCTGTGGTGCTGGAGCTTCCTCACATCAGACTGGTTGTGTGATGCTGCTGGCTTGGTGTGGTTCGGTTGTCGTCCACTCTCCGGGAAGAGTCCTGTCCTGTGAGATCAGAAACAAGTCAGGAATGTGGATCCTTCTCTTGGTCTGCTGTCAGTTTCTCCCAGACTTCAGCTATAATAAACAACTACGAAGACTAATTCATGTCGAAACAAATCTGCATTGATCAGTGGTGTCACAGGTTATATGAGTCTGGAAAACATGTGTAGGCTTCATCTTTGACACTACTAAAACTGGCTGCGGCTACATATTTACAGTGGTGACAATCTTCTTGTCTAACTGTTGGCTAGAAAATCAATATGCATATTTCCCAAAATGACAAAATGTTCCTTTAATGTGCAGCTTACTTACCTAGTCCACGAAAACACAGGCCTTTCCTGCCGTTCTGTCCGTCTTGTGGTCCGTCATCCATCTGACCTGGTCGGGAATCAGCATTTCTTCATTGTTGTAAAGGAGCCGCTGAACTACAGCAATACTCAGTCCGAGTCTCTGTAAAAATACAAATAAATAATGGTGTTTTATATAACCTTCAACTGATTTACTACTGAAGAAGATTCATGTTAACCAACATCAGTATGAGACTGAACACAGGATCATGTTACATGGCTGAGTTTTTGTTATTTTGACTAACATAAACATGAGATCAGTCCAGTGTGTAAAGTGTGGAGCTGAAGGTAATTCAGTGTGTTGAGTGGACTGCTGTGGTGCTGGAGCTTCCTCACATCAGACTGGTTGTGTGATGCTGCTGGCTTGGTGTGGTTCGGTTCACGTCCACTCTCCGGGAAGAGTCCTGTCCTGTGAGATCAGAAACAAGTCAGGAATGTGGATCCTTGTCTTTGTCTGCTGTCAGTGTCTCCCAGACTTCAATTAAAAAAAATCAACTATGAAGACTAATTCATGTGGAATTAAATCTGCATTGATCAGTGGTGTCACAGGTTATATGAGTCTGGAAAACATGTGTAGGCTTCATCTTTGACACTACTGAAGCTGGCTGCAGCTACATATTTACAGTGGTGAGAATCTTCTTATCCAACTGTTGGCAAGGAAATCAATATGCATATTTCCCAAAATAACAAAATGTTCCTTTAATGTGCAGCTTACTTACCTAGTCCACGAAAACACAGGCGTTTCCGTCCGTTCTGTCCGTCTTGTGGTCCGTCATCCATCTGACCTGGTCGGGAATCAGCATTTCTTCATTGTTGTAAAGGAGCCACTGAACTACAGCAACACTCAGTCTGAGTCTCTGTAAAAATACAAATAAATAATGGTGTTTTATATAACCTTCAACTGATTTACTACTGAAGAAGATTCATGTTAAACAACATAAATATGATGCTGAACAAAGGATCATGTTATATGGCTGAGTTTTTGTTATTTTGACTAATATAAACATGAGGTCAGTCCAGTGTGTAAAGTGTGGAGCTGAAGGTGGTTCAGTGTGTTGAGTGGACTGCTGTGGTGCTGGAGCTTCCTCACATCAGACTGGTTGTGTGATGCTGCTGGCTTGGTGTGGTTCGGTTCACATCCACTCTCCGGGAAGAGTCCTGTCCTGTGAGATCAGAAACAAGTCAGGAATGTGGATCCTTCTCTTGGTCTGCTGTCAGTGTCTCCCAGACTTCAGCTATAATAATCAACTACGAAGACTAATTCATGTGGAATTAAATCTGCATTGATCAGTGGTGTCACAGGTTATATGAGTCTGGAAAACATGTGTAGGCTTCATCTTTGACACTACTGAAGCTGGCTGCAGCTACATATTTACAGTGGTGAGAATCTTCTTATCCAACTGTTGGCAAGGAAATCAATATGCATATTTCCCAAAATGACAAAATGTTCCTTTAGAGTGCAGCTTACTTACCTAGTCCACAAAAACACAGGCATTTCCGTCCGTTCTGTCCGTCTTGCGGTCCATCATCCATCTGACCTGGTCGGGAATCAGCATTTCTTCATTGTTGTAAAGGAGCCACTGAACTACAGCAACACTCAGTCTGAGTCTCTGTAAAAATGCAAATGAACAATGGTGTTTTATATAACCTTCAACTGATTTATGACTGAAGAAGATTCATGTTAACCAACATAAATATGAGACTGAACACAGGATCATGTTACATGACTGAGTTTTTGTTTTGTTGACTGATATAAACATGAGATCAGTCCAGTGTGTAAAGTGTGGAGCTGAAGGCGGTTCAGTGTGTTGAGTGGACTGCTGTGGTGCTGGAGCTTCCTCACATCAGACTGGTTGTGTGATGCTGCTGGCTTGGTGTGGTTCGGTTCACGTCCACTCTCCGGGAAGAGTCCTGTCCTGTGAGATCAGAAACAAGTCAGGAATGTGGATCCTTCTCTTGGTCTGCTGTCAGTGTCTCCTAGACTTCAGCTATAATAATCAACTACGAAGACTAATTCATGTCGAAATAAATCTGCATTGATCAGTGTTGTCACAGGTTATATGAGTCTGGAAAACATGTGTAGGCTTCATCTTTGACACTACTGAAACTGGCTGCAGCTACATATTTACAGTGGTGACAATCTTCTTGTTTAACTGTTGGCTAGAAAATCAATATGCATATTTCCCAAAATAACAAAATGTTCCTTTAATGTGCAGCTTACTTACCTAGTCCACGAAAACACAGGCGTTTCCGTCCGTTCTGTCCGTCTTGTGGTCCGTCATCCATCTGACCTGGTCGGGAATCAGCATTTCTTCATTGTTGTAAAGGTGTAAAGGAGCCGCTGAACTACAGCAACACTCAGTCTGAGTCTCTGTAAAAATGCAAATGAACAATGGTGTTTTATATAACCTTCAACTGATTTATGACTGAAGAAGATTCATGTTAACCAACATAAATATGAGACTGAACACAGGATCATGTTACATGACTGAGTTTTTGTTTTGTTGACTGATATAAACATGAGATCAGTCCAGTGTGTAAAGTGTGGAGCTGAAGGCGGTTCAGTGTGTTGAGTGGACTGCTGTGGTGCTGGAGCTTCCTCACATCAGACTGGTTGTGTGATGCTGCTGGCTTGGTGTGGTTCGGTTGTCGTCCACTATCTGGGAAGAGTCCTGTCCTGAAATCAGAAACAAGTCAGGAATGTGGATCCTTCTCTTGGTCTGCTGTCAGTGTCTCCCAGAGAGTCAGCTATAATAATCAACTACGAAGACTAATTCATGTGGAATTAAATCTGCATTGATCAGTGGTGTCACAGGTTATATGAGTCTGGAAAACATGTGTAGGCTTCATCTTTGACACTACTGAAGCTGGCTGCAGCTACATATTTACAGTGGTGAATATCTTCTTATCCAACTGTTGGCTAGGAAATCAATATGCATATTTCCCAAAATAACAAAATGTTCCTTTAATGTGCAGCTTACTTACCTAGTCCACGTAAACACAGGCGTTTCCGTCCGTTCTGTCCGTCTTGTGGTCCGTCATCCATCTGACCTGGTCGGGAATCAGCATATCTTCATTGCTGTAAAAGGAACCGCTGAACTACAGCAACACTCAGTCTGAGTCTCTGTAAAAATGCAAATAAATAATGGTGTTTTATATAACCTTTAGCTGATTTATGACTGAAGAAGATTCATGTTAACCAACATCAGTATGAGACTGAACACAGGATCATGTTACATGGCTGAGTTTTTGTTATTTTGACGAATATAAACATGAGATCAGTCCAGTGTGTAAAGTGTGGAGCTGAAGGTGGTTCAGTGTGTTGAGTGGACTGCTGTGGTGCTGGAACTTCCTCACATCAGACTGGTTGTGTGATGCTGCTGGCTTAGTGTGGTTCGGTTCACGTCCACTCTCCGGGAAGAGTCCTGTCCTGTGAGATCAGAAACAAGTCAGGAATGTGGATCCTTCTCTTGGTCTGCTGTCAGTGTCTCCCAGACTTCAGCTATAATAATCAACTACGAAGACTAATTCATGTCGAAACAAATCTGCATTGATCAGTGGTGTCACAGGTTATATGAGTCTGGAAAACATGTGTAGGCTTCATCTATGACACTACTGAAGCTGGCTGCAGCTACATATTTGCAGTGGTAAAAATCTTCTTGTTTAACTGTTGGCTAGAAAATCAATATGCATATTTCCCAAAATGACAAAATGTTCCTTTAGAGTGCAGCTTACTTATTCCATCCACAAAAACACAGGCGTTTCCGTCCGTTCTGTCCGTCTTGTGGTCCGTCACCCATCTGACCTGGTCGGGAATCAGCATATCTTCATTGTTGTAAAGGAGCCGCTGAACTACAGCAACACTCAGTCAGAGTCTCTGCAAAAATACAAATAAATAATGGTGTTTTATATAAAATTCAACTGATTTATGACTGAAGAAGATTCATGTTAACTAACATCAGTATGAGACTGAACACAGGATCATGTTACATGGCTGAGTTTTTGTTATTTTGACTAATATAAACATGAGATCAGTCCAGTGTGTAAAGTGTGGAGCTGAAGGTGGTTCAGTGTGTTGAGTGGACTGCTGTGGTGCTGGAGCTTCCTCACATCAGACTGGTTGTGTGATGCTGCTGGCTTGGTGTGGTTCGGTTGTTGTCCACTCTTCGGGAAGAGTCCTGTCCTGAGATTAGAAAAAAATCAGGAATGTGGATCCTTCTCTTGGTCGGTTGTCAGCGTCTCCCAGACTTCAATTAAAATAATCAACTACGAAGACTAATTCATGTTGAAATAAATCTGCATTGATCAGTGGTGTGACAGGTTATATGAGTCTGGAAAACATGTGTAGGCTTCATCTTTGACACTACTGAAGCTGGCTGCAGCTACATATTTACAGTGGTGACAATCTTCTTATCCAACTGTTGGCTTGGAAATCAATATGCATATTTCCCAAAATGACAAAATGTTCCTTTAATGTACAGCTTACGTACCTAGTCCACGAAAACACAGGCGTTTCCATCGATTCTGTCCGTCTTGTGGTCCGTCATCCATCTGACCTGGTTGGGAATCAGCATATCTTCATTGTTGTAAAGGTGTAAAGGAGCCACTGAACTACAGCAACACTGAGTCTGAGTCTCTGTAAAAATACAAATAAATAATCGTGTTTTATATAAACTTCAACTGATTGACTACTGAAGAAGATTCATGTTAACCAACATCAGTATGAGACTGAACACAGGATCATGTTACATGGCTGAGATTTTGTTTTGTTGACTGATATAAACATGAGATCAGTTCAGTGTGTAAAGTGTGGAGCTGAAGTTGGTTCAGTGTGTTGAGTGGACTGCTGTGGTGCTGGAGCTTCCTCACATCAGACTGGTTGTGTGATGCTGCTGGCTTGGTGTGGTTCGGTTCACGTCCACTCTCTGGGAAGAGTCCTGTCCTGTGAGATCAGAAACAAGTCAGGAATGTGGATCCTTCTCTTGGTCTGCTGTCAGTGTCTCCCAGACTTCAGCTATAATAATCAACTATGAAGACTAATTCATGTTGAAATAAATCTGCATTGATCAGTGGTATCACAGGTTATATGAGTCTGGAAAACATGTGTACGCTTCATCTTTGACACTACTGAAGCTGGCTGCAGCTACATATTTACAGTGGTGACAATCTTCTTATCCAACTGTTGGCTAGGAAATCAATATGCATATTTCCCAAAATGACAAAATGTTCCTTTAATGTGCAGCTTACTTACCTAGTCCACGAAAACACAGGCGTTTCCGTCCGTTCTGTCCGTCTTGTGGTCCGTCATCCATCTGACCTGGTCGGGAATCAGCATTTCTTCATTGTTGTAAAGGAGCCACTGAACTACAGCAACACTCAGTCTGAGTCTCTGTAAAAATACAAATAAATAATGGTGTTTTATATAACCTTCAACTGATTTACTACTGAAGAAGATTCATGTCAACCAACATCGATATGAGACTGAACACAGGATCATGTTACATGGCTGAGTTTTTGTTATTTTGACTAATATAAACATGAGATCAGTCCAGTGTGTAAAGTGTGGAGCTGAAGGCGGTTCAGTGTGTTGAGTGGACTGCTGTGGTGCTGGAGCTTCCTCACATCAGACTGGTTGTGTGATGCTGCTGGCTTGGTGTGGTTCGGTTCACGTCCACTCTCCGGGAAGAGTCCTGTCCTGTGAGATCAGAAACAAGTCAGGAATGTGGATCCTTCTCTTGGTCTGCTGTCAGTGTCTCCCAGACTTCAGCTATAATAATCAACTACGAAGACTAATTCATGTGGAATTAAATCTGCATTGATCAGTGGTGTCACAGGTTATATGAGTCTGGAAAACATGTAGGTTTCATCTTTGACACTACTGAAACTGGCTGCAGCTCCATATTTACAGTGGTGACAATCTTCTTGTTTAACTGTTGGCTAAAAAATCAATATGCATATTTCCCAAAATGACAAAATGTTCCTTTAGAGTGCAGCTTACTTACCTAGTCCACGAAAACACAGGCGTTTCCGTCCGTTCTGTCCGTCTTGTGGTCCGTCATCCATCTGACCTGGTCGGGAATCAGCATTTCTTCATTGTTGTAAAGGAGCCGCTGAACTACAGCAACACTCAGTCTGAGTCTCTGCAAAAATACAAATAAATAATAGTGTTTTATATAACCTTCAACTGATTTACTACTGAAGAAGATTCATGTTAACCAACATCAGTATGAGACTGAACAACGGATCATGTTACATGGCTGAGTTTTTGTTATTTTGACTAATATAAGCATGAGATCAGTCCAGTGTGTAAAGTGTGGAGCTGAAGGAGGTTCAGTGTGTTGAGTGGACTGCTGTGGTGCTGGAGCTTCCTCACATCAGACTGGTTGTGTGATGCTGCTGGCTTGGTGTGGTTCGGTTCAAGTCCACTCTCCGGGATGTGGATCCTTCTCTTAGTCTGTGCCTGACTTTTCTTTACTTCTTCACACTTTTTGCTCTCCCCCCATATGAGTTGTGTGAAACCAAACCCACACAACCTAATGTGTGATACAGGAGATATGAGTGGGTTGTGGGGATAACTGAATTTCCCCACTGTGGGACCAATAAAGGAATATCTTCTTCTTCTTCTTCTAATTAATCACATGCATTTCCATTTCATCTGCGTTGACCACTGCACGGTCTCTCTGCAGCAGTTTAACCTTGTGACAGGGGTCACTAACTAAAGAGTGATGCCTGCTGACTTGAACTGATCTGCCACTCAGCCTTTAATTTTTAACATTTCCCTCCAATGCATCCAGATCTTATCTTATCTTATCTTAAATAGGTTGACGCCGGGGGAACTGTAATCCAACCTCTCTACATTAGACCAGAGGCTCTGTCACCATAACGCCTTCCATGACTCACCCCGGACTACACTTGAGGGCAACTACTGGGTCACGGATGGGAAATCATTGCATCTAATTTGGAAATAGGAAGTAGTGGCTGTATTGGTCATGTTATCTGTGTGTTTATCCTCTTATTGTGTGTGAAATCAAAATGTCAAACTAGTAATGGAACTTCAGTCTGATTGGGAGTGCACACATTTAGAGGAGCTGGCAGCACTCCTCCTTTTTTACTTCAATATTATTCTGCTTCACATTTACATTCATAATATATATATATATATATGTACTGTGTGAACAACAGAGTGTAAAACTGAATTTCCCCACTGTGGGACTAATAAAGGAATATCTTCTTCTTCTTCTAATAAATGGTTTTCTGTACTTTATCGCCATTCTATTTATTTGAGTAGTTACTTGTAGTGTTGCCAAAAGTATCAAAGTACCGAGACATATCAATACTGAGCGGTTTTAATTCTCATTTTCCCCAGTATCAATACACAGGTACCCTTTCTACTCTCTCTTCTCTCCGACAACGCGTTGACACACATTCTGCTATTTATCCTTCAATAAAAGTCACAACTTTTATGCTGTCATTTTTTTCAAGGTCTTATATTGAGGTTAGACATACCAGTATCATGACAAAATTATTACAAAAGTCAGGCTGCCTTGGCCTCGGCAGCTTCAGTTTGAAGCTGTCTTACCGTATGGAAATGCAATACTAAATTATACAAAATAGCCCTTTAGAGAAGACTATCCCTCATCAGAGTATTTCCACCACCAGACCTCCTCCCACCACTACAACCATCAACAGGAGTCAATTGAAAATATCTCCTCTCCAGATGTTTCACCACATTTGGATCTTGTATACACATCAACACAGCAGCGTTAACGCAGTAACTAATGACAAATGTAAAAGTTGAGAAACTCACTTGTAGCTCGTTGTTATTGGCCATCATGAGCCGCGCAGACAGCCAATTAGATGGCGACGCCAGGTGACTTCTACTAATGTTTGTCTCACTTTACAGCCGTCAGATCATTGTTGAAATTACAGCTGAACTCCTCCGGGATTAAATACAAACAGTCCCAGCGTTAGATGCCCTGTAAGATAAAAACAAACACGCAACAGCCCCGGTGAATGCGCAGTTTGACGCACAGAGTTGCACCAAAAGCAAATGAATCAACTGTGACAGAGCAACAGGTGAGCAGAGGAGCGAGGAGGAGACCATCACCTCCTGGCAGCAGGATGTCAACTCTTGGACTCTGGTCTGCATCACGCAGTGCAGTCTGTCCTGTAGTCGTCTGAGAGCGACCGCTGCTGCGGGCTGTCTTCTCATGCTCAGGGAGGAAAACACTGGGAGGAAACCCGAAACCCGCCAGGATTCACCACCGCACTCTGCTCGGACTATTACTGGAAACTGAGGCCATCTTCCCCGCGGCGGTGCACTACTGCTCGGCTCTGCGGAGAGCTGGGAGCCGGTGTGTGATGCTGGAGAGGAGGGGACAGCTGTTTAAGTCAGTTTAGAAAGAAAGAAAGCAACTTCCGGTTACAGACTTCAAAATAAAGGTTGCATTATTTGTGGATGTATTGTGCTAATTCGTGTTTTGCCACTGAAATTGGACAGAAAATAATTTTAAAATGCGTTTTTATAATTACTGTGGTGTAAAAGTACAAACTAATAGTTGGTTAGCGAGCAGGCTAACGTTGCACCACGGAGAATCCTCATGAAAAGGAAGCAGAAACAAGCTAAAACATTAGCTAGCTAACATTAGCTATCATGTGCTAAACAAGTTAACACACATACACATTACTCGCGGTCAGTATTGTCACAGAAGCATTTGCTGTGGTAACGTTACCCTTTAACCTACAACATACACAGTTTTTACCAGCAAAAAAACGAATTATTGCACTATTTAAACAGAGCTAAACACAGACTAACAGACTTACCTTACTGTACAGGACCACGTTAGCTAACGAGTGTAGTTTGGAGCAAACCCCTCAAATTTTACAGGGAGAGGGAGCGCCTTGTAATATATATATATATATATATATATATATATATATATATATATATATATATATATATATATATATATATAAAATGGAGAGCGACAGGAAATGAGTTGGCATTTAGCACTTCCGTTTCCGGTTTTTGAATGGGGAGGTTTATTTAGAAGCATTACACAGGTCTGCTGTTTACACAAATTTAAGAGATTTTATTTTTCTTATGATATAAAATACATCAGTAGTGGCTAAAAGAGATTAATTACAAAACGTCATCACGCCAACTTTTTGTTTGTTTTTCGCGTAACATTAGCTTTTTCACACTTGAAAAATCATAAAAGCGGTGTTCATTTGGGAAGATTATCTGTGCTGAATGAAATGTACAAGTTTCATAAACATTTGTTTGCCGCCGAGATTGTTTGTTGAGGGAATCAGGGCGATGCTAACCTCCTGGTTGGCCTACAAAAATAGGTCATCCTTGCAGCATCTGTCAGGGTTAAAGGGTTGCACTGACATAAAATTAAAATTAAAAACATTACCTGTGCTAAAATCAGCGGTGGCCCCTTCTTTCATGTGTAAAATTGGAGGAGTAAGATAAGATAAAATAAGATAAGATGAACCTTTATTAATCCCCGGAGGGAAATCGGGTGTCATCGCAGCAGCAACAACAGTACAGATGAATACAATAAGTAAAAAGTAAAAGAGAAGGTGCAATGAAGGAAAAGAAGGTGCAATGAAGGAAACTGGCAATAAAATAAATAAGATAAGTAAAACAGTAATAAGTAAAGTGCAGCAGATGGGTGGGTATTGCATATGCATAGCATAGCATCGTGGTTAACAGGAACGGTGACAGCACAGTTCCCTGGGGAGCACCGATGTTGCTCACCAGCACGTCAGACAGGCTGCCCTGCAGTCTGACATACTGTGGTCTGCTGGTGAGGTAGTCCGTAATCCAGTCCACCAGGTCGTGGTCTACCTGCATAGCTGAGAGCTTCTCAGCTAGCCGGTGCGGTTGGACTGTGTTGAATGCACTGGAGAAGTCGAAGAACATGATTCTCACTGTGCTCTGCGGCTTCTCCGGGTGCGTGTAGGCTCTGTGGAGCATGTAGATGATGGCGTCGTCCACGCCAATGTTTGCCTGGTATGCAAACTGTAGGGGGTCCAGGGAGTTGCTCACCAGGGGCCTGAGGTGTTGCAGGACCAGTCTCTCCAGGATCTTCAGGACGTGTGATGTCAGAGCGACTGGTCTGTGGTCATTGGGGGTGCTAGGGAGTCCTTTCTTGAGCACTGGGACGATGCAGGAGGTCTTCCAGAGTTGTGGTACCTTCTTCAGCCTGAGAGATGGATGAATGAAGGCCTTGTGGCCACTAGAAGAATTTGCCATGTATAAGACGGCTGCAGCAACAATATGACCTCTGTATCACTGGATTCTCTCAGAGACGAACGCCCTGAATCATACGCAGGGAGAACAAATTTACTAACTCCCTCCCTCATGTATTCATTACACTGTCAACAGTGCTTGAAGTGGAAAAAAATAAATGCCAGTACTTTTTTTTTCACATGTTGGCACGTGTACCGGCCGGTATCAGTAATCTCTGGCAACGCCTTCCTATTTATTCATTAAGCCTGTTACAGTGTCAGTCATAATCAGCTGTGGTTTTATTACTATATTATTATTAAGAATGTCGATCGATTAAAAAGATTCAATCGCAATCAGTCACGATTGCCCATTTAAAACTCTTTGCAAAATGGGAGTGGACAAGTATGCCGCTTTAAGTACTGCATTTAACATAAAAAAATATGCTCAAATCATAACATGGCAAACTCAAGCTCAACAGTCTCGTGGGTACCCATAGAACCCATTTTCATTTACATACCTTGAGGTCAGAGGTCACGGGACACGTCTGAAAATGGCCATGACAGCTTTTCCTTCCAACATTTAGGGCAAGTTTGGAGCGGTCTTTAACCTCATTTGCGACACGTAGGTGTGACATGGTTGGTAGGAATCCTTAGGTTTTTGCAGTTTCATATGATGCATGTAGCTTCGCCTGAAACTCACAAGTTATATAAAATAACACTTGTTCATGTTTTTTGTAACCTGACCAAGAAAATATGAGATGGTAATGATAGGTCTGAGCCATATATATAAATATAGATATATACATACTTCTATCTACATCTCAGAGGTAAATACTGTACTTTTTACTCCACTACATTTATCTGACAGCTTTAGTTACTTTACAGCTTAGGTTTTCACCCCCTTCCTGTCCAGTGAAAACCACATAACTCCAGATGTGCTGATTTTTTAATGTTTGAGATAAACTGAAGGCTGACGTGTCCCTTTATGTGTTGAATAAATTTTCCTCCTTCTTGAGCTAAATAAACTCTTTAAAAACCCTCTCAGATCAGCTGGAATAATATTACAAACATATGATCTTATAGCCCATGATGCATCGCTGTAAATTAAATTACCCAACAAGATATGAAAGAGTTAAAATTAGCACAAAGTTAAACATCTACAGCAGTAAAATACAACATAAGCATTAATGCAGCAGTAATATTAACCCAGAAACATCAGATGTAATAGTAAAACACTGACAGGGAACATTTTACTGCTGAATGAGTACTTTTACTTTAAGTACTTTAAGTATATTTTGCTGAAATACTACATTAGATACTTTTGCTTGATTTGACTGCCAGACATTTAGTTGTAGTGGATTATTTTCAGAGTCAGCCCTATAACCCCTAAATAAATCTGCATTAATCAGCGGTGTCACAGGTTATATGAGTCTGGAAAACATGTGTAGCATGTGAAGCTGGCTGCAGCTACATATTTACAGTGGTAACAATCTTCTTGTCTAACTGTTGGCTAGAAAGTGAATATGCATATTTCCCAAAATGACAAAATGTTCCTTTAATGTGCAGCTTACTTACTTAACAAAAACAGACAGGCGTGTCCTTCCGTTGTGTCCATCTTGTGGTCCGTCATCCATCTGACCTGGTCGGGAATCAGCATTTCTTCATTGTTGTAAGGGTGTAAAGGAGCCACTGAACTACAGCAACACTCAGCCTGAGTCTCTGGCTGTGGCGTCGACCCAACTGGAACTTAAGGCACCAGAACTTGAGGCACCAGAACTTGAGGCACCGGAACAGGCGCTGGCTGTGACGTCAACCCGGCCGAAACTGGAGGCAACGGAAAAGGCTCTGGCTGTGACGTCGACCCAGCCGAAACTGGAGGCACAGGAACAGGTGCTGGCGGCGGCGGCGACCCAACCGGAACTTAAGGCACCAGAACTTGAGGCACCAGAACAGGCGCTGGCTGTGACGTCAACCCAGCCGAAACTGGAGGCAACAGAAAAGGCTCTGGCTGTGGCGTCGACCCAACCGGAACGGGAGGCACTGAAACAAGCGCTGGCTGCGGTTTCGACCCAGCCAAAACTGGAGGCACCAGAACAGGTGCTGGCTGTGGCGTCGACTCAAACAGAACCGGAGGCATCGGAACAGGTGTTATATACTGTAAATGCATTAAACGTATTACTTGTGGAGGCCAAGTGGCGCTTAAAAAAATATGTGACAAACTCAACTAGCCTGTCTCCTGATAAACATAATGAGAATTATATAACTTAAAGCAACAGATTTTAAATCAGGCTCCGTTCCTGTGTTCCCCCAATGTTGATTTACTTATCTTTACCTCTAACCTCACATCCTGATGGAAGGAGTGTTTCTCAAGGACAAGCCTCATTGTGAAATCTGACGAGGTGACGTGTTGTCAGAGGACGATGGTGGAATAGAGGAATACATCCAGTGCTGGCCGGACAGAGCTGATGCTGGTTTGACAGAGGCAGTGACGGTGGTGGGAGAGAGAGAGTCCTGTTTGTTGGTGTTGTGGCTGATGATGCTGCTGAAATGACTAAATAGATAAATAGATACAGAAAAAAGAAAAGAAAATTGCACGATTAAACATATAAGTAAATAAATGACTAAATTAATAAATATACATATACAATTGAGCGTCCTCGCGTCATGCTGGTTTTGTTGCTGATATTGATGCCGCATAGATAAGTAAATAAATGAATAAATAAAGAATAAAGAAAATTATATGAAAAAATGTATAATGAAATACAAGGATAAATGAAAAAGTACAGACATAAATACATGGAAAAATAAATAAAAGAATAAATAAATGCTTAAATGTAAATGTAAATAATTGAATCAATATTTAAATAAATAAATTAAAGTTGAAAATTAAATTGAAAATTGAAATAAAAAAAAAATCAATTGAACCTCCAGCTGTTGAGCTAATCCTCGATGCATGGGGCACCTGTTCTACCAGGTGAGGTAACTCAGCACATTTTTCTTTTTTTTTGCTTATGTTGATGCTACATAAATAAATCCATCCATTAATCCATCTTCAACCGCTTATCCCATTAGGAGCTGTGGGGGGCTTGATCCGATAAATAAATAAATAAATAAATAAATAAAAGAAAAATTGCATAAATAATTGTATAAATATAAGAATAAATAAATAGAAGAATAAATTAATAAATACAGAAATGCATACATGTAAAGTAATTAATAAATATTGAAATAATTTAATAAAAATTGATAGACAGGACATTTGCTTTTAGTTGTTACCTACATTTTCTGCAGAAAAAAATTGTATAAATAAATGTATAAGTACAAGAATAAGTGAATGAATACAGAATAAATTCATGGAAAAAATAACAAAATAAAAATAAATAAATGTTGAAATATTTATGGAAGTAAATGAATAAATATTGAAATAAATAAATTAAGGCTGATAATTAAACAGACCATTCAGCCTGACACTCTTTGAACCATTAACATGATAACAGAATAACAGTTATCTTATTCCAGGACCATATCAATCTGTGAATCACCCCTTCTTTCATTTTTCAACTGAACATCAAAAATCAAAAAAACTAATTATGTTATTTGATTTAGAATCAGATATCAAACACGAAATTTATGTCACTTTTAGACTTGGATCAAAAATATGAAATGGAAAAATGAGTGCTGGACCAAATTTGATCTTAATATTTAATGCTGAGTATTTGTATATTTGTTTCTTAAGACCCTAATGTTTGTTATCAATAAATATGAACACAATTCAGTAACAAGACCCAGTTTGATTGTCAGTTGAAAAACAAGAACAAATGATCCCTGGATTGAAAAGACTCAGAGCATATTCATTAAAAAAGAAAACAAATAGAAGTGATTTACCTCAGAAGACTAAACATAGAACTTGTCTGCACTAATGTGAAGGGTGGCTCTGAGATCTGGACTACAGTCAGTAGACCAGGTCTGGCTCTAAAGCAGTGGTTCTGATGCGCAGATGTCACGCAGGTGAGAGTCTCTTAATCTGGTCCTTAGGCGGTTCTTGGATGTCCTCTCGCATGTATGTCGAGCTAAACGAGCTCAGCATTTTCTTAGCAAATGTTTGAATCTCTGGGAACCTGCCTTCATCCAGCTGGCGGTAAAAGTTGACAAAGGGAGCTGCTGGTGCCGACCGCGACTCTCCGCATCACACTGCAGCTCAACGAGGTCCAGCTGGAGGAGGTCTGGAGCGCAAATGGAGAAAGGAGAGTTAAAAAGCCTGATCTCCTTTTCAACAGCTGCAAAATCCCGAAAGCGGCGTTAAAACTCCTCAGCCAGAGATGAGGTGTCTGCTGCATACCTCCTCAACTGCGCACCGACATTGTGGGGCCGCATATTGTTGATTTTATGACAAAGGCTGTGGACCGGTGGAAATTTGAACACGGGACGCATTTGGCCCGCGGGCCGGACTTTGGACATGCCTGCACTAGTTGGTTTGGTTGCTGATCCTGCTGATATAAATACATATATAAATAAATAAATAAATACGAAGAGAAAAGAAACAAAATTAAAAGAATTTTGCATAAATAAATGTAAGACATGAAAAAACAATCAAGACCGCTTAAGGAGAAATGAGATGCCATGATAGAGGCTAGAATTTGGACATTAATTAATGATGCAATATTTTCATGATGTAGATGGAAACATGCATTGATTCACATTTATTATCACTATCATTTAATATTATTTTGTATCTAGATGGGTCAAGATGGTGTGAAGTGTGTACACAATAATTATTGATGGAAACACCTACTGTAACAGAATAAAGAGGCCAAATCATGAACATGATATCATCTGTTACTGTATGGGACTCGCTCACGCTCGTGCGTCGAAGTCATGGAAACGGAATGTTGACGTGGTACCGAGGTGATATAAGGGCTGCGGACCTGTCTAGGAGCCCCTTTCACACTTGGACTCGGACACGAGCTGACCTCTTGTGAAAACTTGGTGACTGGTTATCTTTGATACCGGATCGCAGCTGAAATCTACCCCCCTGGAGGAGATGGTGTTTTTTGGACCCCCTGTGTACGGCCTGCCGGCCACCGCCCCTTTTGGAGGTAAGACACCTTTTAATATTTAAATTATGTTAAATTGTTGAATTTATAGTTAAGTGATTAGTAGACTGTTTGTTGGCCTGTTAGGAAAACACTGATTGTGATGAAACTTGATGTTTTCTGGGTGTAAAATAATAATTATCTGGTAACACGTGTGATGTGAAGTGTGGCAGGAGAATTGTGCAGTATGTTAACAACAGTAGTGATTTGAAAACACTTATTTTTGTTTGCAACATATTTTCCAAATTTTCCGTTGAGTCATTTAGGAAACAAAATGGCGACTCAGCCATTTTTTGAATAATGCCCAAACAATAAGCTGATTTGTGCGTCATGGAGACGACGTAACGTCTAGGAGCAAAGGTGTTGAAGTCAGAGTTGTAAACACAGCACACCTTCCTCCGTGTGGACAGTTGAGATTACTTCTTAAAATGTATCTGGACATGTTGTCGGGTCCTTTTCAAGTCCACATTTATCACATTTATGAAGTCATTTTTCGGTTTTCTCAAAGTGCACTAACAGATCGATATTGTTATGAGCCTGAATGAAGTGAACTAAAGTGTCTGACAGTTATTGGACCTAAAATCAAAGGTGCTCAGTCATCACTCAGAGCTTCTACTTGACATGATAGTACTGTCATCATATTATAATATGTTTTGCTAGTTCATGTGCTGTTTTCTGATGAAGGGAAGAGATGAGAGCGGTTTGTCACCCAGCGTCTGCGTCTCCTCCACGCAGCGTGATTTACAACTTAGGACAGTAACTAAATATAATCGATTATTTTGCACATATATTTTGGTGCGGTTATTTCTGGAGAAGCCCTGTCATTGAGTGCGCGTGAATTAATGAAGGTCCCCATGTTTAAGCGTGCGTAATTACGCACGAGGGTCTGTGCGCATCATCAGTGTTTTTCACAGCATATTGGGAATCTTGGAGGCAACAGCATCCTCTTAAAAAAGCTCAGTGCCGTGAACAACCATCTTTTCTCGCGACATCACTGAATAGAGTCAGAACCAGCTGTTTCCACCATTTTAACGTGACTGAAATCTGATGCAACATGACAGAATTACAGCCTGTTGTTCTGAATAATGTTAAACTCGTTTGACCTTTGTTGAGATTATAAGAAACAAGATATGTATTCAGAGGCAAAAACAGGAATGTGAACAGGTTGTTGTGTGAACTTGTGTTATGTAAACGAGGATTAAATAGATAGATTCTTCTATGGAGTCAGATCAGTCTCAGTATTAATGAATGCACACAGAAATATCCACAAATGTGTTTTGTGATTTATATATGAATGACTCTGTCCACAAAAATAGTTTCTATTATATTAATATTTATAATATATTATACTATTATAACATCGTTAATTATTATTATTATTATTATGATATAACTATATATATACTGTATATGTGTGTGTTTGTGTGTAAATTTAAAACACATACAAATTTAAGTAGTTATATAATATATATTATATATATAATATAATATATATGAGCATATTTAATGTATTTTTTGTATATTTATATTATTATTAAATCATTTTAATTATCATTTTTAAATTTCTAGTTTAACTCTTTCTGTGTGTTGAAAAATATTTTTTGTAGAGTCAGTTTTATATAAATAAGAAAAATCCATTTCTGAATCCTTCTGTGTGCATTCATTAACACTGAGATTGATTTGACTCCATATTGTTTTCTCACTGAGTAGAGACAGAAGTACTGATTGTCACAGAACTAAATCTGACTGAATACAGATCAACCTATATCATGATTTGGATCAATTTATCACAATTGAACATGTGCTTCTGCAGCCCAGTCAACATGATCTTTAAATGTATATAACGATGTATAAGATCATGATGGGGTGTTTTTGTGTAATATTGTGCAGTGTGTACAGCACAGCAGTGGTTCCCATCAGGTGTGGACGATATTGTGTCAGCTTTTACCAACATATATCTAAAAGTAGTATAGTGTTAAAATAGAGGTTACATCTGACAGTATTTGTTTGGCCCCCAGCAACAATCTTGGTTTTTCATGTGGCCCCCCAGGAAAAATAGCCCACCCCTGCTTTAGAGGGAGGCCTGAGGGGACAGACTGTCAGTGTTTGCAGACTTGGCAAATTTCTGGCTAGATTTAGACACTTTTGGAGCTAGTTCGTAGCTATTGCTGCTAGCTGCATTCATTGGAAAAGAGTTGGAAACACTTGGCTCATTTTTTTCTGCTGGATCATTTTTAAAAATCCAGTGTAGTCTTGCTAGTTTCTCAAGATCACCACCCTGCCTCTAAATATTACAGGAAATACAAAGTCATTCTTTGAACCAGACTAAAACAAGCAGCTTTCTCCTGAGCTCTGCACCAACAGTCCCTCATTACTGTTTCCACAAGTCAGAACGGTGTAAACCTTTCGTCAGCATTTCAAATATGCCACAACAGCTTGAAAATCAAAACTTTAGATATCATCACAACATCCATGCATCATCAGATCACTGTCATCCTGTCATAATGTCTCAAATAACAGGACTGCGCTATATTGCATATCACTTTTAGAGGTGACAGTAGCACTCTGTTTATTGGGGGCTTTTCTACAAAGTGTCTGTGATGTATCTGGTCAAAATGATTTTCCTGTTTTTGTCTGTTTTATGAAGGTGGAGAGTGTGACTTTTTAATGCTTTTTTCCTCCTCAGGTGGCTCCGTTTGGCTCGACTGGCTTCAGGAGGCTGAGCCTCAGGGAGGTAACGGTGAAGGTGACCCTTATGGTCATCCTCCCGCTTTCACTCCTTCTGACCTTCCTGCTGACTTCTTTGGTTTTCCTTCTGATCCTTTTGTTGACCTTACTGTTGACACTGATGGTCTTCCTCCCGCTTTCCCTTTTGTTGACCCTTACATTTTTCCTCGTCCTTCCTCCCGCTTTCCCTTATGGTCTTCTTCTCGCTTCCCTGCTCCTGACTCTTGTGGTCTTCTTCTCACTTTCCCTCCTGCTGACCCTTCTGGTCGTCCTCCTGTTGTCCCTCCTGCTGATCCTTTAGGTCTTCCTCCTGCTTTCACTCCTTCTGACCCTCCTTCTGACCTTCCTGCTGACTTCTTTGGTTTTCCTTCTGATCCTTTTGTTGACCTTACTGTTGACACTGATGGTCTTCCTCCCGCTTTCCCTTTTGTTGACCCTTACATTTTTCCTCGTCCTTCCTCCCGCTTTCCCTTATGGTCTTCTTCCCGCTTCCCTGCTCCTGACTCTTGTGGTCTTCTTCCCGCTTTCCCTCCTGCTGACTAAAGAGTCAGCTGGTTGGTGTTCAGATGAACACAACATCTAAGGATAGTTTGGATGTTTTGAAATGTGCTTCTATGAGTTACTTATCCATCGTCAGTGTATTACCCACAGTAGATGACGGTCGGTGCGTCCCCAGTAACTGGAGCACCAGACAGGAGTACCAGCCCTGGAGCAAAGCAATGTACTGCTGTGGACCGGGCAAACATATTTTAGTCAGTATTTTTTTATTTTTAGTATGTATAGATTTTCGAAATTGTCCAAGTGGGAACCAAACTGAAAGTGAAACTTATCTATGGTGTCTTTTTAACCTGAGTCTAGTGGCTTCGAAGATCGTCACATACTGACACTTTGTCGGACCGCTGTGTCAATTGTCAGTCATAGTAAACACGTGTTATGCTGTGAATTAACAAAACATTTGCTGAGGTTTAGGAAAATTGGCTTTAAAATTACAATGTTTGTGCAGTGAAAATGTGACTTGCCATTATGAACAAGGGACACAAATGAATATCCAGTATTTTCCTGCCGGGTCCGTCCACAGCAGGTCATGGCTTTGCTCCAGTGTCCGTACTCCTGTCTGGTTCTCCAAACTGGGGGCACGCCGACCATCGTCTACTGGAGCTAATACACTGATTATGGATTAGTACCTCATACAACCACACTTTAAAACCCAAACTATCCAGGAAAAGGTATCTATATCATTATATAATATATACATTATATTCAGAATATTCAGTAATTTAGAGATTATTTTACTTACTAACCACATTTGTCTTATTCTACACTTGTTGTACTCCACCACTTGAGCATGGACAAAAAAAGTAAGTATGAGCTTCTGTTTTGTTGAGAAAGGGAGTTGGAGTAGTCTCTAATGTAAAGGCAATGTAAGAAATGTGTGTTATTGTATTGTCTGCTTCATTATAGTTACTCAATAATTCAAATATTGTTTTACGAACCATTCTTTATATCTTCTTCCAACACCTGAGCTGCTGTTGTTCACTCAGGATGAAGACGGTGATGTAAAATAGTCTAATGTAAAAACAGAGAAAGTAATATTATGTAAGCCAACTACAAACTGTATGTTTTACATCAGTTTGTTCATGTAATATCACTTATTTGGTAATTCAAGGACTTCCTAACCATTATGTATTGTTCCCTCTCTTGCTCCACCACCTGAGCTGCTGGTGGAGGTCCGGTTCTACGCAATCCAGCCAATGTGATTTGACGTGGCTGATTGTGCCGAAGATCTCCCGTGGCTGATCCGACCCAACGACCTCTGCTTCTACATGGTCTCTGATGATGAGGATGAGGCGCCTAAGGTTGAGGAAGGTGAGTATATCCCTCCTCTTTCTTCTGATGATGAGGATGATGAGGATGTGAGAGGAGCAGCAGCAGGTCAGTGCTGAGAGGCCACTGAGGTTTTGAGAGTGGACCTCAGAGAGGCAGAAAGCTCTGGAGACCCAGTTCCATGGACTTCTGTCCTCAGCTCCTCTACAAAGAGGAGCAGCGAGGAGAACTGCAAGCAACTTACAGCTCTTCTCATCACACTTTTAGTAGTTCAATGATTATCCTACTCATTCTTTTTGTTTTTGAATTGTTCTGCTTTTTACTGAAGAAGACAGAGATGAGGCAATAATAATGATATTAACAATTTTCTCCTGCAATTATCTTCATCAGGTTTTTAATAATCTGGTTCTCTGTTCTTTGATGTTGTGCTTCAGTTTTAGTAGATGCTATCTGATAAAGTGCGGTTATAGTTATTAACATTAACAAGTGTTTTAATGAGTCTTGTACGTGTTAATGATCACTTATCGTACTCACTGTTGTTCTTTCAGTTGTTTTTTACATATGATAGAAAACTGAACCCCACAGAAGCAATGATGAATAACATTTTTTATCAGTTTAATATTTTTAATGATTATTGATATTGCTGACAATGTTGTACTTTTTCCTGCAGGATGTCCAGCAGTTTCCTTGATGACAGAGGAGAAGTTGGTCCTCCCGAACAGATGAGAAGGATGGCCGACCGCAAGACGAGCTGGAGAGCGATGGTCTCCTGTGATTTAGCCAACAAACTAAGTAAGTCCTCACTAAGACTACAAGACTAGCAAAGGTGACATTAAGTGGTTATAAGCTAAAGTTGAAATATGGCACAGATCAAAGTTGATTTATTTAGAGATTCCTGAGTCTGCAGGAGAAATGTGGAAGAACATCGTGATGTCTGTCAACCCAAAGGAGGAAGTGTAGTGATAAAAGAAAAAATCCTGACTTGTTTTTGATATCACAGGGCAGGACTCTTCCTGTGTTTTTGGCATTCCTGGAGCATCTGAGAGTGGATGTGGACCAGCCGAACATCCCAGGACACCCGAGCACCGCAGCGGTCCACTGAACACACCGAACCACTGTCAGCAGCCTGCTAGCTTCAAGACCCCGAACATTATCTGAAGAGCCAGTGAGTCCGTCTGTCTGTCCTCTGCCCCGGCAATTCAGTTCAGTCCAAAGGGGCTTATTGACATGGGAAACATACATTTACATTACCAAAGCAACTGTGACCTAAAACCAACAATCTTGTCCTCTCCCTAGGTTACATGAAGGAGAGGAGGGTGTGTTGCTCAGGCTGCATCTGTTTAGTGACACCTGGAAGCTGCTTGACATCCTCCTGGATCCATCCCTCCATATGTGTTCACATTATACACATCCATTTAGTCATCTGGACTCTGTATGTCCATCCTGGAAGAGGGAGCCCTCCTCTGTTGCTCTTCGTGAGGTTTCTCCCAGTTTTTCCCTGTTAAAAGGGTTTTTGGGAGTTTTTACCTCATCACTATTTTTTACCACTTGACTGTTTTGGTGTTGAATTCAATAAAAGACAACATCAGACATCTAAAATGTGGTATGCGACTTCTTTTACTTTCATTGATGTTACCATAACGTGAAATAATCCATCATTTGCAGGTAGTGTGATACTTGTTTGATTGCATTTGATTTAACTTCCCTACACATTAATGACACCACAGTCCAAATGATGTTTATTGAGCCCTAAAACCTCACAGCTTTAGTTTGTTCTCCACTTTAATTTGGAAAAACAACAACCAGAGAAATCACTGATAACGTCTGTCTGATAATGTATTGAAATGGCCTTGAGATGATTAGTTATTAAAGGTATCATGTTTTGTTTTTAAACTCAGCTCTAGTAATAGTAATATTTCTAATACCATTTTTAAACAAAAGCCTGAAGCAGCTCCAAAATTGATCTAACAACTATGATGATGACAATGAGAAGGGTCCCCTTCCCATTTAATTTTGAATATTTCTCTGGGACTAGGATCAAGCCCTTTCACATTTAGCCTTCAAATAGATTATACAAAACAATCTGCATTGGGAAGATTTAAGGATAGCTGTTGCTATGTACCATGATTATTCAACACTGGGCTGTAATTTTAAAAGGTCGTAGTGATTATGGATGTGCATTTCCCAACAGTGAGCAGGGTAACATAACATAATAACAGCAGGCAGGCATCGGTCAGGTCTTCTCAAATGAACCAGAGCATCGTGTGTCCACCTTGTCATTATCTGTATGGAAAACACGTTTCATAAAGAGCATAAAAACCAGTGACACTGTACATCTGCTCCAATCTTTGGTTTTATCAGCCAGGAACACAGTTTTCAATGTAGTAAGTAAACGCAATGTGAGAGCATTTCCTCACTGTCAGTCCTTACTGAGTGCAGCTCAGCTAACACTCCTCAAGGAGAGACCCTGAATCCAGCTGCTTTTCTGTGGACTCTGACATTTTTACATTTTTGTATGTATGATGAATTACTTTTTTGAACAGCCAGCAACATGAAGGACACCCGTCCATGTCTTTGGATGGTGGGAGGAGGCTGGAGAACGTGGAGAAAACCCACACTTACACAGGGAGAAGATGCAAACTCCACACACGAGGGCCCCGAGCCGGATCCGACCTCGCTGTGAGGCCACAGTGCTAACCACGGCACCGTGCAGCCCATTTTAAGGACATATGGAACATATTTTATGGACACTATGAAAGCTGTCTGAATACTATTAGAAAATGTAACTGAGAACCAACATTTTCCTTATTGAACATGGAGATTTATATTCAACATTTAGATTTAACATTTAGATTTAAATGGCTTGAAAAAATAAATAAATAAACCCAAACTACAATTTTAATATTGCAGATTATACAGTAATACTGCTTTTCCACAAATAACTTCTCTAAGAGACAATAAGGTGCTACTGCGATGTGATGCGTTCAAACTCACCTCCAAAGTGTGGAAACGTATAAAAGGTGCAAAAAAATCGTGAAAAAGTTCAATATTGTTTGTCAGTTATTTAAGAAAGTGAAAAGTGAATATTATCTAAAATGTAAACTAAAATGTTTCAAGCTTTTTTTCATTGTAATCTTAATAATTACAGCCTACAGCTCAAAAATAAAAGAAAACGGCATCTCTGGAAAAAAAGATTAACAAAACAGAAATGTCCAGCTTCTGAAAAGTCTGTGGGTTTTTTCATGCAATGCTTGGTCAGGTTTCCTTCAGCATGAATTACTGCATCAGTGAGGTGAGACATGAAGGCCATCAGCCTGTGGCTCTGCTGAGGTCTTATTGAAGCTCAGGTTGCTCTGATAGCAGCCTTCAGCTCATCTGGATTGTGGGTTGGGTGTTTCTCATCTTCCTCTTGACAACACCCCATAGATCCTCTGTGGGGTTCAGGCCAGGCCAGTTGGCTGGCCAGTCCAGCACAGTAATATGATGGTCAGCAGAGCAGTTAGTAGTAGCGTTGGCACTGTGGGCAGATGCTAAGTCCTGCTGGAACAGGAAACCAGCATCTCCATAAAGCCTGTCAGCAGACGGAAGCACAAAGTGCTCTAAAGTTTCCTGCTAGACGGCTGCGTTGACTTGGGACTTGGTGAAACACAGTAGACCCACATCAGCAGATGACATGGCGCCCCCCAAATCATCACCCACTGTGGAAACTTCACACTGGACTTCAAGCAACTTGGATTCTGGGCCTCCCCACTCTCCCTCCAGACTCTGGGACCTGGATTTCTAAATGAAATGCAACATTTACTTTCACCTGAATAGAGGACTGACTGCAGTGGTCCAGTTCTTGTCCTCCTTAGTCCAGGTATGAGGCTTCTGACATGGGGTCTGCTTCAGGAGAGGCTTGATACCACACAGTGTTGAAATTTCAGAGTTCAACATTTCAGAGTTCAGATCAGCTCTGGGAGTGAGATTTGAACACATTATGAGTTAAACGGTGCTCAGTGTTGGAGTTATTTGAGAGAGTTGATCACATCAGTGTCACTTTAACTCTGTAGAGAGCTCATTTCTAAATGAAGCCCCTCCCACTGAGTCTCTGTAGTTCAGTTGGAGACATTGTGAGGACGTCTCCAGTTTTTTCCTCGTGTCATACACTTTTGTCTTAGTTTTTACGTTTCCATCTTCATGTCTCAGTAAAAATGCTGGTCCAGGTTCAGTACAACCAACTACAGAAATATGTGAAGTTGGATGAGATTGGAGGACAGTATGACTTTATGCAATTTAATGACAACGGTATGTAATTTACTTCATGAGTGATGATTTTAACAAGGTTAAAAAAACTAAACTCACTGTGGACGCTCCTGAATGTCATGCAGACTTTCTTGAATGTGGATGTGTTTAACAGCTCCACTAATGCAACTTGTCATTTTTGAATTATCCAGTGGTTAACTAATGTATAGTAATGTGCAGTGAGGAGAAAGGAGCAGTGACTTCAAATGTATATTCGGTTCCAGTCATTGAGAAGTTTTCATGTCAGCAGGTAGCAGATTAACAGTTAATCATTCATTAATATCAAGATTCATAGTCACAATTAATAATCCCAAATTATTAATTGTAAGACAAATTATCATAAAATATGAAGGAAAGGGGTAACATTCAACTTTAGATATTACCCACAGTTCACTTCAATATGAGGATTTAATCGGGGCACCACCCAGTTTTATAAAAACAGGGAAAAATAATTAAACTTGATATTAATCAGTTGCGTCTCATAATCTCATGGTTGCTACGGAGTTCTTGGCCTAGTGAACAGAGATTTGAATAGTTTATATACTGTATATATACAGAAAATCAAGTAACCAAGTTCTTTATAAATGACGTGTTTATTGGACTAACTACTGGACTACACTACTAACAATATAATTGAATGAATGAATGAATCTTAATTGACTATGAATTGGTTCATTAGTCTAGTCATCAGACTCTTTCTCCTCTGAAGATACATCTATACATCAGCCTCTCTGAGTAGATGCTAGATGGAGGTCGTGCTGTCTGGAGCAGAGTGGCAGCAGCTTCTGTCTGGAACAGTCTGGATCTTCTGGATCCAACGGTGCGACCCGGCTTGGCTGGTTTCTCCCCCTCAGTGGCTCTCTTTGGTTCCTCGGACACCCTCGTTTTGGATGGCTGGCGTGTCACCTCGATGCATGTTTCCATCTTCGTCTCTCTCTGTCTGGCATCTCTGAGCCATTTCTTCAGACCCCCCTCCTCGGAGCTGGATGGGTCACTGGATTCAAAAGATTCTGGACCTAAAGTCTTTCTTTAAGTCTTTTCTCTTCACAATGGCTGAGATTCACCAGCACGTAGATTCAGCGGAGCTGCTTCAGGCTTCAGCAGCTGTTTCAGCCGTCAGGGCAGAGCGGCAACAACAAACAACAACAAACTCAGAGCCTCCTTTCAGGTAGACCGGGTGCTGGTATCATCTGGGTGTGAGGTGTTGGACCTGAGTCCTCAGGATGGAGAGCTGGTGTCCTTGGAGTGTTCCCCCCCAACCCTCTTGTGGTTTATGGGCCCATGGAGGGGGAATGCAGAGGGGCCCAGCTCTCAGAGCTGAACCACCCCGAAGAGCCTGAAGCCCCAGAAAGACTCTCTAGACTAAATGTGTGAAGCTTCTTATCATCAGTTGAGAAAGGGGTGCAGCGTTTAGTTGGTGAGAGAACAGGAATGTGGATCCTTCTCTTAGTCTGCTGTCATTGTCTCCCAGACTTCAGCTATAATAATCAACTATGAAGACTAATTCATTACTAAATAAATATGCATTGATCAGTGGTGTCACAGGTTATATGAGTCTGGAAAACATGTGTAGGCTTCATCTTTGACACTACTGAAGCTGGCTGCAGCTACATATTTACAGTGGTAACAATCTTCTTGTCTAACTGTTGGCTAGAAAATCAATATGCATATTTCCCAAAATGACAAAATGTTCCTTTAGAGTGCAGCTTACTTACCTAGTCCACGAAAACACAGGCGTTTCCGGCCGTTCTGTCCGTCTTGTGGTCCGTCATCCATCTGACCTGGTCGGGAATCAGCATCTCTTCATTGTTGTAATGGAGCCGCTGAACTACAGCAACAATCAGTCTGAGTCTCTGTAAAAATACAAATAAATAATGGTGTTTGATATAACCTTCAACTGATTTACTACTGAAGAAGATTCATGTTAACCAACATCAGCATGAGACTGAACACAGGATCATGTTACATGGCTGAGTTTTTGTTTTGTTGACTAATATAAACATGAGATCAGTCCAGTGTGTACAGTGTGGAGATGAAGGCGGTTCAGTGTGTTGAGTGGACTGCAGTGGTGCTGGAGCTTCCTCACATCAGACTGGTTGTGTGATGCTGCTGGCTTGGTGTGGTTCGGTTGTCGTCCACTCTCCGGGAAGACACTTCAATTAAAATAATCAACTATGAAGACTAATTCATGTATAAATAAATCAGCATTGATCAGTGGTGTCACAGGTTATATGAGTCTGGAAAACATGTGTAGGCTTCATCTTTGACACTACTGTGTCAAGGGTATCAGATCTTAGTGTGTGGGGATTTTATGTTGCATGTTTATGTTTTGCACTTCCTGTTTTATTTTGTATTCTAACATCCATTCTCATTTCAGAGCACATCACTTCCTGCCTGCATGCTTCCCGCCTTCACGTTAGAGCACATCTCTCTGACCTCATTTCTGCACCACTCACCTGCGTCCGATCGTCATCCCCCGCCCTGATTGTGTCCACCTATGTATAGTCAATCACTCCCCTCACGGGTATTTAATGTGTGCTCCTCATTCATCATGTGCTAGTTTGTCTTGCCTGTTCCACAGTGTTAAGCTTACCCGCATGTCCTAGTGTCAGTCCCAGGGTGTTTTTGATTCTCCGCCAGTTTTTGACTCTGCCTTTAGCCCAGCGATTTTGTACCTCTGCCTGAAGTCTGATAACTGTGTACTGACCTTTTTCTCCATTAAAGACGCTGATTTTTGCTCTACCCTTGATCTGTGAGTTTTTGCATTTGAGTCCAGCTTGTCAGTGTCGCCAGACATAACAGTACGAACTAGCCAGTCATGGACTCAGCAGACTCGGATCAAGTTCGTAGTGCGATTCTCGCACAGGGCAAGCGCCCACCAATACGAGGAGCAGCTTACCGCCGTATGCCAGGGGGTTAAACAGCTAACAGAACGCCAGGAGAACTTCTGCTTGGCTGATCAGATTAATCAACTCGGCGCAAAAATGCAGACACTAATGACTTTGCTTGAAAGTCGTCCTCCTCCCGGTGCAGAAGCGGGTCCCTCGCCGGCGCCCACACCCAGTTTCCAGGTCACTCCTGTCGCGAACCCCATGATGGCTCCAGCTCTAGCCCCGTCAGGCTCTCCTCACCTGGCCAAACCGGAGGGACTCTGAAAATTGCCGCGCCTTCCTGGTCCAATGTGGACTCCACTTTGAGCTTCAAGCGGCTCAATTTCCATTGGAACGGGCGAAGGTGGCTTTTATCATCACCCACTTTCCTGGCAGAGCAGAAGCCTGGGCCACGGCAGAGTGGGCGCGTCAATCCCCGGTATGTTCCTCGTTGTCATTATTCACTGAGACACTCAGAAAAATATTTGATCACACTACTCCAGGTAGAGAGGCTGCCCGTGCGCTGGTGGGGCTGCGACAGGGCAAGAGGCGGGTCGCTGACTACGCCATTGAGTTCCGCACCCTGGCGGCGGACAGTGGTTGGAACAACGGCTCCCTTCTGGACACCTTCGTGCATGGTCTCTCGGATCCTGTGAAGGATCAACTGGCTCCCCTGGACCTCCCACAGGACCCCGACGCTGTCATCGCCCTGGCAATTCGAATAGACAACAGACTGTGGGAGAGGGAGAAAGAAAAGAGAAAGGCTGCAGTTCCACCGCCGCACCCCATGAGGCAGTATACAGTACTCCTCAGCACCCTACATGGAGAGCTCCACTTCCGGCCACTCCAGAGGTCTCTCCGTCGCCCCCCAGCGCCCAGGTGGAGTCCATGCAGCTGGGGAGAACTCGTCTGTCGGCAGAGGAATGCCAGCGCCGCCTTCAGCACGGTCTCTGCATCTACTGTGGACAGCGGGGACACTTTCTCCTCTCGTGTCTGGTAAAAGAGAAGGCTCACCAGTGAAGGAGAGGACACTGGTAACATACTGAAGCTGGCTGCAGCTACATATTTACAGTGGTAACAACCTTCTTGTCTAACTGTTGGCTAGAAGGTGAATATGCATATTTACCAAAATGACAAAATGTTCCTTTAATGTGCAGCTTACTTAGTCCACAAAAACATAGGCGTTTCCTTCCGTTCTGTCCGTCTTGTGGTACATCCATCCATCTTTTGAGCATCTTTTTTTTTAATTTTTTTATTTTTTTTTTTTTAATTTCTAAGTAACATGGCACCGCGTGAGTGGCAGCCTGTTACAGCAGCTCTTGCTCATTCTAGAGCTTTTCTCGTTAAAAACTTTTTAATCTTTTATTTCACGAGCCATTACTATGTGCTTTAATTCAACAGTCTTTTCTGGCATCATGGAGACCAAAACTGCAGTTTTGGTCGTAACTTTTCATCACTTTTTACAATGTTTCCGACCGTGTGCGGGGACCCAACGAGCAGACCCATTGTTTACACAAGGGATCAGCTGTTGGCGCTCCGCAACACAGCGCTGCTGCACCCCGAGGAGAGACCCGTTGTTCCCCCGGAGATAAAGAGGAGAAGAAGGGGATGCCGGGCTGGAGCTCAGCGTCAAACCAGTCCTCCCGTCTGTTTTGATGGGGAATGTGAGATCTCTCCACAACAAGATGGACGAGCTGGCGGTGCTGACCCGACATCAGCGGGAGTACCGGGAGTGCAGCGTGATGGTGTTCACTGAGACGTGGCTGACGGCGGCGACCACGGACAAGGTGACGGAGCTGGACGGGTTTAAGTTGGTGTGGGCGGACGGGACGAGAGACAGCGGTAAGAGGAAAGGAGGAGGTCTGGCGGTGTTTGTGAATGATAAATGGTGTAACCCTGGTCACATCACTGTTAAAGACCAACACTGCAGCAGGGACATCGAGCTGGTGGCCCTTAGTATGAGGCCGTATTATTTACCACGGGAATTTACATGTTATTATGATGGCTGTGTATGTTCCCCCCTCTGCTAACGGGGACACAGCTTGTGATGTTGTCTATTCAGTCACTAGCAGGCTGCAGACACAGCACCCTCAGACCCTCCTCCTGGTCTCTGGAGACTTTAATCATGTCTCTCTGTCCTCCACTCTACCAACTTTCACCCAGTATGTGTCATGCTGCACACGGGACAGTAAAATACTGGATTTATTGTATGCCAACTGCAAGGAGGCATACACATCATCCCCCCTCCCCCCTGGGAAGATCAGACCACAACCTGGTTCATCTCCAGCCTGTGTACAGACCCCTGGTACACAGAGAAGCTGAGGAAACTCTGCAGGACTGTTTCAGCACAACAGTGTGGGAGGAACTCTGGTACTCTCATGGGGAGGTTATAGATGGACTGACAGGCTGCATCACGGACTACATAAACTTCTGTGTGGAAAACACCGTACCAACCAGGACGGTAAGGTGTTTTTCCAACAACAAACCCTGGATTAATCCTGATATAAAGGCCCTCCTTAAGGAGAAGAAGAGGGCCTTTAAATCAGGAAATAAGGAGGAGCTGAAGGCTGTACAGAGGGAGCTAAGGAGAAAAATCAGGGAGGGGAAGAACAGCTACAGGAGGAAGATGGAGGAGCAGTTGCAGCAGAACAACATCTGGAAAGGCCAAAAAAACATCTCAGGTCACAAGAAACCAGACTCCAAGGCTGTGGGAGGCCTAGAGTGGGTGAATGATTTGAACCACTACTTTAACAGGTTTGATGAGTCACCTGCCCCTCCCCCGGCCCAGTCCACCCTGCTGCAACCCCCTTCATCTGCCACCTCAAGACAGTGCCCCTCCTCCTCCTTCACCACCTTCAGCTCAACACCAGCCCCCCCACTGACACCAACACCTCCATCGACACCTGCGGCTCCAGCTCTACCCTCAGCAGACCCGTCCCACAGTCAACCCCCCTCTGCTCCACTACTCAGCTCTGCCCCCCCACCCCCCTCCACTGCCTCTGACACACAGCAGAAGTTCTCTGATGACTCTGCTATCGTCGGCCTCATCACTGATGGGGACGACGCGGAGTACAGAGAACTTTCCCAGGACTTCGTGGACTGGTGCCTGCGGAACCACCTCCAGATCAACGGGGAAAACTAAAGAGCTGGTGGTGGATTTCTGCAGGCAAACTCATCCCCCTCCAACACCAGTGAACATCCAGGGATCAGACATTGAGATGGTGACATCTTATAAATACCTGGGTGTTCACCTGAACAATAAACTGGACTGGACTACAAATTCCTCTGCACTCCATAAAAAAGGCCAGAGCAGGCTGTATCTGCTCAGGAGACTGAGGTCTTTTGGAGTGCAGGGGACACTTCTGAAAACATTTTATGACACCGTGGTGGCATCAGCCATATTTTATGGAGTGGTTTGCTGGGGCAGCACCATCACAGCTGCAGACAGGAAGAGGCTGGATAAGATCATCAAAAGGGCCAGCTCTGTCCTGGGATGCTCTCTGGACTCAGTGCAGGTGGTGGGAGAGAGGAGGACGATGGCTAAGCTGTCATCCATGATGGAGAAGGACTCCCACCCCATGAGAGACACCATCAGAGCTCTGGAGAGCTCCTTCAGTGACAGGCTGCTACACCCTAAGTGTCCGAAGGAGCGTTACAGAAGGTCCTTCCTGCCTGCAGCTGTTAGACTCCACAACCAGCACTGCTCCCAGTAAACCACAATCACAGTCACATTCACAACAAACTCACCGGACATAAGTGCAATAAGAACTCATGCAATTATATCATCTGCTCAAATTATAGGAACTGGACAATTATTTATTGATATGCTGGACATATTTTTGGCTTTACCTTCTATTATGTATACATTATTTTATTTTATCTGTATTAATAATGTTTTTTTTTTTTTAAATCTATCCTTCTTGTTCATTGCACTATCCACTTTGCTGCTGTAACGTGTGAATTTCTCCACTGTGGGACCAATAAAGGAATATGTTATCTTATCTTAACTTAAGGGTGCTTAAGTTTTCACCAAGCTTGATCTAAGAAATGCTTATCATTTGGTGAGAATCAGGGAGGGGGATGAATGGAAAACGGCTTTCAACACTCCTAGTGGACATTATGAGTACCAAGTTATGCCGTTTGGACTAACTAATGCTCCAGCTGTGTTTCAATCTCTTGTTAACGATGTATTACGGGATATGTTAAATCAATTCGTGTTTGTGTATCTTGATGATATTTTGTGAAGGCTGAAAAATGTGAATTCCAGGCATCTATGATCTACTTCCTGGGTTTTGTGGTAAGCCCAGATAACATCTAGATGGACCCAGATAAGGTCAGTGCCGTTGCTAATTGGCCGACCCCTACCAGTCGCAAACTGGTTCAGAGATTCTTAGGTTTAGCTAACTTCTATAGGAGGTTTATATTATTAAACTTCAGCTCTATCGCTGCCCCACTCCACGCCTTAACCTCACCTAAAAAATGACAAAACGTTCCTCTAATGTGTAGCTTACTTACTTAGTCCATAAAAACACAGGCGTTTCCTTCCGTTCTGTCCATCTTGTGGTCCGTCATCCATCTGACCTGGTCGGGAATCAGCATTTCTTCATTGTTGTAAAGGAGCCACTGAACTACAGCAACACTCAGTCTGAGTCTCTGCAAAAATACAAATAAATAATGGTGTTTTATATAAACTTCAGCTGATTTATGACTGAAGAAGATTCATGTTAACCAACATCAGTATGAGACTGAACACAGGATCATGTTACATGGCTGAGTTTTTGTTATTTTGACTAATATAAACATGAGATCAGTTCAGTGTGTACAGTGTGGAGCTGAAGGCGGTTCAGTGTGTTGAGTGGACTGCTGTGGTGCTGGAGCTTTCTCACATCAGACTGGTTGTGTGATGCTGCTGGCTTGGTGTGGTTCGGTTCACGTCCACTCTCCGGGAAGAGTCCTGTCCTGTGAGATCAGAAACAAGTCAGGAATGTGGATCCTTCTCTTAGTCTGCTGTCAGCGTCTCCCAGATTTCAATTAAAATAATCAACAACGAAGACTAATTCATGTGGAATTAAATCTGCATTGATCAGTGGTGTTACAGGTTATACGAGTCTGGAAAACATGTGTAGGCTTCATCTTTGACACTACTGAAGCTGGCTGCAGCTACATATTTACAGTGGTAACAATCTTCTTGTTTAACTGTTGGCTAAAAAATCAATATGCAGATTTCCCAAAATGACAAAATGTTCCTTTAGAGTGCAGCTTACTTATGTCGTCCACAAAAACACAGGCGTTTCCGTCCGTTCTGTCCGTCTCGTTGTCCGTCATCCATCTGACCTGGTCGGGAATCAGCATATCTTCATTGTTGTAAAGGAGCCACTGAACTACAGCAACACTCAGTCTGAGTCTCTGCAAAAATACAAATAAATAATGGTGTTTATATAACCTTCAACTGATTTATGACTGAAGAAGATTAATGTTAACCAACATAAATATGAGACTGAACACAGGACAAGAATGGGAGCAGAGGTGAAACAAGATTTAAGCCGGCGGAAAGCCTGATCAGCCAGAGGGGTCCAAACAAACTTGACCTGGGGAGACGTGAGTGCATGTAAAGGGGCAGCGACGGAGCTAAAGTTCCTGATAAATCTTCGGTAGAAGTTAGCGAAACCAAGGAAGCGCTGAACTAGTTTTCTGTTAGTTGGAGTAGGCCAATTAGCTACCGCGCTTACCTTCTCCGGGTCCATCTGAAGATGGTTCGGGGAGACCACAAAGCCCAACAAGGTAACGGTATCGACATGAAACTCACACTTATCGGGTTTTACAAACAGATGGTGGTCGAGGAGGCGCTGGAGAACATGGCGGACATGCTGAATGTGTGTTTGTAAGTCAGGAGAAAAAAATAAGAATGTCATCTAAATAGACGAAAACATACTGGTTCAGCATGTCGTGGAGAACGTCGTTTACTAATGACTGAAAAACCGCTCGGGCGTTAGCAAGACCAAAAGGCATCACTAGATATTCATAGTGGCCACTGGGTGTGTTGAAAGCGGTCTTCCACTCATCTCCTTCTTTAATTCTTACCAAATGGTACGCGTTCCTTAGATCAAGCTTAGTGAAAAGCTTAGCCCCTTTTAACTGTTCGAACGCGGAGGAGATGAGTGGAAGTGGGTATCTGTTCTTTATAGTTATGTCATTTAGCCCGCGATAGTCAATACAGGGGCGGAGAGTCTTATCCTTTTTGTCGACAAAAAAAACCCCGCTCCGGCAGGAGAGGAAGACGGCCTAATTATTCCTGCGGCGAGGGAGGTATCAATATACTCCCGCATAGCATCTTCCTCAGGAGCGGACAGGGAGTACAGCCTCCCCTTGGGGAGCGTAGAGCCAGGGAGAATGTCAATAGCACAGTCATACTCCCGGTGGGGAGGGAGGGCTGTAGCCCGACTCTTACTAAATACCTCCTTGAGGTTGTGGTAGCAGGTAGGAACACGGGATAGGTCTGGGGTCGAACAGATGGCAGACGGACCGGCAGCTTCAGCAGTTCCAATCAACACTCCCGGCTTAGCTCCCGCAGACTCCACCGTGGAAACAGACAACTCAGAGAGGCAGGAATTAGCACACGACCCCCCCCACTCAACTACCCGCCCGGTAACCCAGTCAATGCGTGGGGTTATGTTGCATAAGCCAGGGCAAACCCAAAACAATGGGATGAAGGGGAGAGTATAAAATGTGAAACTGTAAAGTCTCAGAGTGGTTACCGTTAATGAGGATGCTGACCGGTTGGGTACGCTGAGTTATCTTACAGAGGAGGCGACCATCGAGAGCGTTCGCCTCCAGTGGCTCAGGAAGCGGATATCTCCGGAGACCTAGCGCTTTCACCAGCCCGCTGTCCATAAAGTTGGCGTCAGCGTCAGAATCCACCAACGCCGGGTGTTCCAATGACTGGGAAAGAGACTGAATGGAGATAACAGTTAGTGGACGAGGGGATGAGAGGGGAAAAGAGTTCTGACTCACCAGTACACTCTCCTTTACTAGTGAGCCCTGCCTTTTAATGGACAGTGGGCGAGGAAGTGTCCCAGCTGGCCACAGTAGATACACCTGCCTTCCAGTAGTCTGCGCTGTCGTTCCTCTGGAGTCAGCTTGGTGCGTCCCAGCTGCATCGGCTCCTCCGACACAGCAGGGGGCGGCGGAAGAGGCTCAGAAGCGGAAGGAGGTGCTGGTTGCCAGGCAGGACGGAGTCGGGTGGTCTGCCCTCTCTGGTCGGGAATCAGCATTTCTTCATTGTTGTAAAGGAGCCACTGAACTACAGCAACACTCAGTCCGAGTCTCTGCAAAAATACAAATAAATAATGGTGTTTTATATAACCTTCAGCTGATTTATGACTGAAGAAGATTCATGTTAACCAACATAAATATGAGACTGAACACAGGATCATGTTACATGGCTGAGTTTTTGTTATTTTGACTAATATAAACATGAGATCAGTCCAGTGTGTAAAGTGTGGAGCTGAAGGTGGTTCAGTGTGTTGAGTGGACTGCTGTGGTGCTGGAGCTTCCTCACATCAGACTGGTTGTGTGATGCTGCTGGCTTGGTGTGGTTCGGTTGTCGTCCACTCTCCGGGAAGAGTCCTGTCCTGAGATCAGAAACAAGTCAGGAATGTGGATCCTTCTCTTAGTCTGCTGTCAGTGTCTCCCAGACTTCAGCTATAATAATCAAAACGACGACTAATTCATGTGGAATTAAATCTGCATTGATCAGTGGTGTCACAGGTTATACGAGTCTGGAAAACATGTGTAGGCTTCATCTTTGACACTACTGAAGCTGGCTGCAGCTACATATTTACAGTGGTGACAATCTTCTTATCTACCTGTTGGCTAGAAAATCAATATGCATATTTCCCAAAATGACAAAATGTTCCATTAGAGTGCAGCTTACTTATGTCGTCCACAAAAACACAGGCATTTCCTTCCGTTCTGTCTGTCTTGTGGTCCGTCATCCATCTGACCTGGTCGGGAATCAGCATTTCTTCATTGTTGTAGAGGAGCCACTGAACTACAGCAACACTCAGTCTGAGTCTCTGTAAAAATACAAATACATAATCGTGTTTTATATAAACTTCAACTGATTGACTAATGAAGAAGATTCATGTTAACCAACATCAGTATGAGACTGAACACAGGATCATGTTACATGGCTGAGTTTTTGTTATTTTGACTAATATAAACATGAGATCAGTCCAGTGTGTAAAGTGTGGAGCTGAAGGCAGTTCAGTGTGTTGAGTGGACTGCTGTGGTGCTGGAGCTTCCTCACATCAGACTGGTTGTGTGATGCTGCTGGCTTGGTGTGGTTCGGTTCACATCCACTCTCTGGGAAGAGTCCTGTCCTGTGAGATCAGAAACAATTCAGGAATGTGGATCCTTCTCTTGGTCTGCTGTCAGTGTCTCCCAGACTTCAGCTATAATAATCAACTACGAAGAATAATTCATGTGGAATTAAATCTGCATTGATCAGTGGTGTCACAGGTTATATGAGTCTGGAAAACATGTGTAGACTTCATCTTTGACACTACTGAAACTGGCTGCAGCTATATATTTACAGAGGTAAAAATCTTCTTGTTTAACTGTTGGCCAAAAAATCAATATGCATATTTCCCAAAATGACAAAATGTTCCTTTAGAGTGCAGCTTACTTACCTAGTCCACGTAAACACAGGCGTTTCCGTCCGTTCTGTCCGTCTTGTGGTCCGTCATCCATCTGACCTGGTCGGGAATCAGCATTTCTTCATTGTTGTAAAGGAGCCGCTGAACTACAGCAACACTCAGTCTGAGTCTCTGTAAAAATGCAAATAAATAATGGTGTTTTATATAACCTTCAACTGATTTACTACTGAAGAAGATTCATGTTACCCAACATAAATATGAGACTGAACACAGGATCATGTTACATGGCTGAGTTTTTGTTATTTTGACTGATATAAACATGAGATCAGTCCAGTGTGTAAAGTGTGGAGCTGAAGGTGGTTCAGTGTGTTGAGTGGACTGCTGTGGTGCTGGAGCTTCCTCACATCAGACTGGTTGTGTGATGCTGCTGGCTTGGTGTGGTTCGGTTGTCGTCCACTCTCCGGGAAGAGTCCTGTCCTGAGATCAGAAACAAGTCAGGAATGTGGATCCTTCTCTTGGTCTGCTGTCAGTGTGTCCCAGACTTCAGCTATAATAATCAACTACGAAGACTAATTCATGTAAACTAAATCTGCATTGATCAGGAATAGTTCAACAATTTGGGAAATTTATTTGCGTTCTTCTCTCATCTCACATCTTTACAGTAGACATGACTCTACAGCCAGGAGCTAGTTAGCTTAGCTTAGCATGACGACCAGAAACAGGGGCAAACAGCCAACTTGGCCCCCTCCAAAGGTAACTAAATCCACTTCCCAGCACCTCTAAAGCTCATTGATTAACACTTTATCTTGCTTGTTTAATCCATGTAAAACAGAAGTGTAAAAACAAGAGTTGGCTGTTTTCCTGGGAGTTACACGTGCAGGAGTGTTTTTTGGCTCTGAGCAATTGTCGGCCAACAAAGAGATGACACCAGGAGGTGACTGTGTCTTGCCAGGAAACAGTTTGGCACATAACACCCATAAAATGGCTGAATATCAAGATATATTACGTGTTAATCAGTGAGCTTTGAGGCCCTGACACAGCAAGCCGATGGTCGGCTGTAAGACAGTGGGGCTGTTGGTGAGTGTCAGTCAGGTTTTGCAGTGTGTCCTGCACCGTGAGAGTGGTGTGAAAATGAGTGCCACCAACGGAAAAAACAAACAAACCTGCAACATAGCCAAGGAGACACGAGTTAAGGTACAGACCACAGGCACAAACTATTTATGAGAGGAGTGGCATACACTAACAGACAAGAAGCTATGGAGTTATACTTTAAGATCTAATAAATGGAGACCATTTTATTGTAAATGATGCCGATGGGTTTATCTGGGTAGCAGACATTTTCTCAAGTGAAATGTGTTCAATGAGGAGGTTCAGCCAATGGCTGATGTTGAGGGCTTTCTTATCCTTCCAGTTAACCAAAATAGTTTTCTTGGCAATGGCAAGAGCTGCAAGTGTGGGTTGCAATTGTGCGGCTGGTAGGGCTGTTATCGTTAGATCGCCAGTTAAGCAAAGGTCTGGAGAATGCGGGATCCTGCAGTCCAAAGTAGAGGAGAGTTTCTCTGTGACTGAAAATAAGTGTCGGCCGTGTTTTGAGTGCAATGAGTACATATGTCATAACGTTTTAAACTATCGTTTCATTTAATTTGATTTTTAAGTTTAATTAGGGACTAATTACTAGTGTAGTAAAATAATCATCTTTTTCTCTCTGTCTCTCAGTTTTCTATTTGGACTTTTAATTTTTATTATGACCAAAAATATCTTCCATATTTTACCATGGCCTTTTGGTTGAGGAAGCTAAATATGCATTGATGAAATTAAAGACTGGAAGGCGTGTGTGTGTCCCTGTGCTTATTTCTGCATTTTCAGGGGGACATCTGCTCTTTTTGTAGAGAACAATAAATGTATTATTAATGTATTAATAAATTATTATGATTGCATTAAAATCAGTGCACTTTATCTGGGAAAGTCTTTACTGGCCTATAAATTCATTAAGGAGTGACTTTTCACTCTTGCTTTTAATAATAATCCTTGAAACTTAACAACATAGGTGTCTTGATTAGTGTGAAGGGACGCTGTGCTTGATGATAAACTGCAGAGGAGTGAAGAGATATGTGATGACTGATCTCTTCTTGGGGATGGCAGCAATTTTGTTTGCCAATGTGTTTGACACCTCCAAACTTTAAATACCTGCAGTTCTTTGTTATGACTGATCTTTGAATTAGGGGAGTATCAAACCAGATTTCTAAATCCCATCAGCAGATTCAGGTGAAGGCACCATTACAGAGAGAGAAGCATGTGTTCCATCTGGTGACAGCAGCCAATCACAAGAAGGCAGAGGAAGAATTCCGTGTTCCGATTGTGCAGCTTTTAAAATTCTGATTTCAAATCCAAACTGCAACAGGAGCCAGTCAGTCACGTTCTGATCGCACAGAGAGTCACACCGGTGTCTACTTGCTGTCAATTATATTTTGTTGGAAGAGGATTTGAATTATGACAACATTTGCTGGTGAAGTGAGTACCTGACCTTCCTTCTAAGTTGTAGCAGTTTTTGAGGTTGATATCATTTGTTACACAGATTTGGTGCTAAATTCAACCTGTAAAGGGGAGACTCGTGGGTATCCATAAAACCCATTTTCATTCGATATCTTGAGGTTAGAGGTCAAGGGACCCCTTTAAAAATGGCCATGCCATTTTCCTCCCCAAAATTTAGCTTTGGAGCGTTGTTAAGCCTCCTTTCTGACAAACTATCATGACATGGTACCAATCAGTTCTTTAGATTTTCCTGTTTTCATATGATATCTGTAACTGTTACGCCCCTGAATAAGGGGAGAAATAATCACGAGTGTGATCACAGTGGTGTTTCCTCAGTAACAACGTTTACTGCAATGCAACAGAAAATATATACAGTACATATCAATTTCAACATAATATTAACACTATAGGTACAGGTCAAATGCCATAGCATACAGTACATATTCTTTTTCAGTCACACCAAAAATATATTTCTTAGAGATATAATTCATCATTTTTCACTGTCACTGGTACATAGCATGTAATTTTAGCTCAGAAAACTCACAATAGTCATCAAATAGACAACATAAACTGTGCAAAATACGCTGCTAATGCGCACATTCAGGTTCATAAAACACATGCACTTGTTACTGTACTCGATAAAAACTTACTTTAACTTACTCAAAGTCCGAATATAAACACTCAAAAACATTCTCAACATGTTAGAAAATTATCACAACGCGGTTAGCAATGACATACCAGCAACATACCTGAATAAGGGGAGAAATAATCACGAGTGTGATCACAGTGGTGTTTCCTCAGTACCAACGTTTACTGCAGTGAGGAAATACCGCGAATCTCCTCGGCATGCAGATGGACACCTGAGTAATCGATCTCAGATGAGCGGATCAAGACCACACTATCAATCACTGATAACACTGTTATATCTTAATCCTTAACAATGAAATAATGAATTAGAGACTTTTTAGTGGTTTATTTTTTTTAAGCCTTTGCAAACATACCATGAATTTTTAATGTTTTTAATCCATTTTAAAACACACTTTATGAATTGTTTTTCATGACCATGTGATCATTAAACCTCATCACATCATTTTAATCTTATTACAAACCATGAAATTGCAATCCTTTTAACCTTATCAGCTGATTAGTATACTATCATTTTAACTTGTCACATAACTTTTTCTCCACAGAAGATCAGCCCTCGTCTAGATGTTCCTTGTGTGTATGAGGAGGACATCGACAGAAACTGGAGGAGTCTGACAAGTTTGTACAAGGTGGACGAGGAGTCCTTCTGGCGCAAGGTGTATATTGGCGGTCAGATGGTTGCCCTTGCATGTGAGGCATACAGAGACGGGAGCCCATCTAGCTCTAGTAGACCTGTGTCCTGCCTCAGCTCTGTAGATTGTCAAACACCCCGTGAACTGAGGAACATTTGTCTGTTTGAGGACTCATTCAGACCAACTCCTCCTCCTCCTCCTCCTCCTCGAGCAGTTCCACTATCCAGGAAGAGAGCATCTTGTCTGCCTGTGCTTGCTACCAGATACAGCAGAGCAGGTAAGTTCCCATAAAGATATAATGTTCAGTGGGGATGTCTGTCTGTTGTGGGAACCTCTGATGTTTCTTCTAGATTTTTAAGTGTAACATCTGCTTTGACATTTTCCCTTGAGTAAAAGTAGAGAAGAAATTTGAGTGACGCCTATTTTGCCATTAATCTCAACAGTCAAGGACGTAGCCGATGGATATAGGCTAGCCCCAGCCCCAGCGGTGCCCAAGAAAACCACTGCCGTGGCACCCAAAATGGCCAGGCCCAAGGTGGCCCCTGCTGCTGCGCTCAAAAGGGACCCTGCAGTGGCGCCTAAGAGGGAAAAGGTTAAGCTGCACCCACTGGCCAACCCTGTGGAAAAACTGTCTGTCTGCCTTGAGCAGCTCTCCTCAGATGTTTGGTAAGAGGTCTCTTGTTTCTCTTGGTCTCTTGTATTGCGTAAAATTGCAGTTAATAAAATACATTTGAAGTTGGTAACATTTCCAGTATCAGTTTAAACTGCAGATGTGTTGGGTCTATTTCTGACTTACCATAATTCTTATCACATAAACTTACAGGACGAAGAAAATCGAAGGCATGAAGACAATACAAGCTCTTGCACAGCACCACCCAGAGACCCTAAAGACCAAACTAACTGAAGTTTGTCTGGCTGTCATTCTGGAGGTATTGTATACACTTTCTTCTTTGTCTCTTTGTTTCTATGTTTGTGTCTCTCACGGTTCTCATTCGCCTACATGTGCTGACAGTTTTGACTGATGAGGTTCACTCTTACTATACAGGTGAATAACCTGCGCTCAGCAGTTGCCCGTGTAGCTCTGACCACCATGGCTGAGCTATATATCAACCTCAAGAAGGCCATGGACCTGGAGGTAGATAGAACAGGCCAAGTCCTGCTGCTGAAATTCGGACAGACAACAAATAGCGTACTTTGCGCGGAGGCCAATCACGCACTGGATGCCATGGTGGAAAACTGCAGCCATGGTCGTGTCCTGACCACTCTGTTGAAGACGGCAATGAAGTAAGAGAGGAGGCAGCATTTATTTTATCAGCAAAAGTGTTGAAATAAGGTGAAATGAAACATAGTCAGTGGATTTGTTTGTCTCATATTCCCTCTTTGTCCCTCCTCAGCCACCGTTGTGCTGCAGTGAGAAGCAACATGACCCAGCATCTGCACCAGCTGGCTGTCAGCGTCGGAGCAGCTCACATCTTGACAGCAGGAAGAAGCTTCACTGAAAACTTCCTGGTCGCTGTCTCTAAACTGTGTGTGGATAGCGCACCAGAAGCAAGGTGGGCTATCAAGTTATACTGTAGATTTAGTGTACAATTTTGCACAATCTTGTGATTTTTGGTTTTCACTGTTTTCATTTGATTTATCTAAACACTGAGCTTAATATAAAACGTATTCCTCCATCAGGCAGCACAGCAGATTAATCCTCCAGGAGCTGGCTCAGCACAAAGACTTTCTGACCATGTGGAGAAAGATCATTCCAGAAAATGACCGAAAATCACTGGACAATATCTTAAAGCAAGTCTGTAAATGAGGAGATCCAAGTACTGATTATTATTATTGTTGTTGTTTTATTGTTGTGGTAATATTAAGGCATTTTTCAATAAAAAAACTGAAAATTGAAATGATTCAAGTAGAATTTGTGTGGAGTAACATTTTAAAGTGTGATATAGGTCGCATTGAAGCACAGATTATCCATCCATCCATCTTCAACCACTCATCCCGTTAGGGGTCGCGGGGGGGGCTGGAGCCGATCCCAGCTGGCATTGGGCGAAGGCGGGTTCACCCTGGACAGGTCGCCAGTCCATCGCAGGGCACATAGAGACAGACAACATAGAGACAGACAACCACTCACGCTCACATCCACACCTACGGATAATTTAGAGCCATCAGTTAAACTAAACTGCCTGTCTTTGGACTGTGGGAGGAAGCCGGAGAACCCGGAGAAAACCCACGCTAACACGGGGAGAAGATGCAAACTCCACACAGAAGAGCCCCAAGCTGGATTTGAACCTGTGACCCGCTTGCTGTGAGGCGACAGCGCTAACCACTGCAGCCCTAAAGCCCTAAAGCACATATTATTCAAAATGTAATGCAATGGCATGATGGCAGAAAAAAAAAGAAAATCTTGTGAGGTCAAATTCAAAGTATAAAGCCTGTACTTGAAAGTGTACTTTAATTAACTAAAAACTGGGCTACAAGTTTATTACTATTAAACTATTAAACAGTATACCTATTGATTTCTAGAAAAGTTCATAGTATAGTTGCAGTGCAAAGTACAATTCAGATGGAAACTAGTTGTATACTCAAAATTTACTATTCTTACTCTTAAAGGGTACTTAAAAGTACACTTTTATAAACAACAAAGTGGGCCAATTTAGTTCCAATAAGTATTGAAGTAGTACACTTACAAGGATATTAACAATACATTGATTTTCGTATACTGACTTGGCCGGAATCTGCTCTTTTCACAGCAGCCATTTTGATGTGCTATAGCAGGGTAAAGAAAGAAAGATATTCCTTTATTAGTCCCACAGTGGGGAAATTCAGTTTTTACACTCTGTTGTTCACACACAGTACATATACATGTCAATGGAGAGATGTCAGAGTGAGGGGGCTGCTCCTGACAAGCGCCCAGAGCAGTTGGGGGTTCGGTACCTCGGCAGTGCCCAAGAGGTAAACTGGCACCTCTCCAGCAACCAGTTGGTCTTGGTCCATGGGGGTCTTGAACCCGTGCCGTCCGCGTCCTAACCCAAGTCCTTACAGACTGAGCTACTGCCGCCCCACACATGTAGAGCATCAAAAAACTGAGTTAAACTCTTGTTGTTCCTCTCCACGGAAATCTTTAGTAAAAGGCGAAAGATTTATACGATCTGAAGAGAAACAAGAGCGTAAACATGGATGTAATTGATAATATAAATTATGGCCCCATTCTGTTTAGTGTGTTACAGTCATTCCAGTAAGCCAGCATGAACAATACTGGGGCCCTGGCCCACCTAAATGGATCAGGGCCGTAATTAATGTTATTTATTACACGTGTTCATCCTGCAATGACATGTCAAAATGGCCCTTGTGAAACAGGCCTATACTTCCTCCATCACTGCCGTAACCTTAAGCCTTCACCCTCCACCTGTGTCTGCCTGTAAGCTTATGAATCTTCTGTTGTTCAGTAGGTACCTAACCTCTACCTGTCTGCCTGGAGTATCTGCATTTGACTGATACTGTAGTTTTGTGAGAAAATCTTCTAAACAAATAAATCATACAAAATTCTGCAACATAATCAGCAATAAAAGCCATTAGATAAATGTTCTCGAGCAAAAAGTACAATATTTCACTTTGTTATGATGTATAACACATCTTTTACAGCGCCTGTTCTGGTGCCTCAAGTTCTGGTTGGGTCGACGCCACAGCCAGAGACTCAGACTGAGTGTTGCTGTAGTTCAGCGGCTCCTTTACACCAATGAAGAAATGCTGATTCCCGACCAGGTCAGATGGATGACGGACCACAAGACGGACACAACGGAAGGAAACGCCTGTGTTTATAAGTAAGTAAGCCCACTGATCAATGCAGATTTATTTCGACATGAATTAGTCTTCATAGTTGATCATTTTAGCTGAAGTCTAGGAGACACTGACAGCAGACTAAGAGAAGGATCCACATTCCTGACTTGTTTCTGATCTCAGGACAGGACTCTTCCCGGAGAGTGGACGACAACTGAACCACACCAAGCCAGCAGCATCACACAACCAGTCTGATGTGAGGAAGCTCCAGCACCACAGCAGTCCACTCAACACACTGAACCGCCTTCAGCTCCACACTGTACACACTGGACTGATTTAATGTTGAATTCAATCAAATAAAACAAAAACTCAGCCATGTAACATGATCCTGTGTTCATTCTCATACTGATGTTGGTTAACATGAATCTTCTTCAGTAGTAAATCAGTTGAAGGTTACATTCAAGGTGTAGACGCTCCTCAACTTTGTCACCAGGAGCCTGTTTCAAGAAGCTGATATATACAAGTATATATATATTTATAACAACAACAACAACAACACATGTAATTCCTCCTCCATCACACACAATGGTGGAATAAATATTTAGATCCTTTACTTTAGTAATAGGGCTGACTCTGAAAATAATCCACTACAACTAAATGTCTGGCAGTCAAATCAAGCAAAAGTATCTAATGTAGTATTTCAGCAAAATATACTTAAAGTACTTAAAGTAAAAGTACCCATTCAGCAGTAAAATGTTCCCTGTCAGTGTTTTACTATTACATCTGATGTTTCTGGATTAATATTACTGCTGCATTAATGCTTATGTTGTATTTTACTGCTGTAGATGTTTAACTTTGTGCTAATTTTAACTCCTTCATATCTTGTTGGGTAATTTAATTTACAGCGATGCATCATAGGCTATAAGATCATATGTTTGTAGCATCGTTCCAGCTGATCTAAGAGGGTTTTTAATGAGTTTATTTAGCTCAAGAAGGAGGAAAATTTATTCAACACATAAAGGGACACGTCATCCTTCAGTTTATCTCAAACATTAAAAAATCAGCACATCTGGAGTTATGTGGTTTTCACTGGACAGGAAGGAAACCTAAGCTGTAAAGTAACTAAAGCTGTCAGATAAATGTAGTGGAGTAAAAAGTACAGTATTTACCTCTGAGATGTAGTAGATAGAAGTATGTATATATCTATATTTATATATATGGCTTAGACCTATCATTACCATCTCATATTTTCTTGGTCAGGTTACAAAAAACATGAACAAGTGTTATTTTATATAACTTGTGAGTTTCAGGCGAAGCTACATGCATCATATGAAACTACAAAAACCTAAGGATTCCTACCAACCATGTCACACCTACGTGTCGCAAATGAGGTTAAAGACCGCTCCAAACTTGCCCTAAATGTTGGAAGGAAAAGCTGTCATGGCCATTTTCAGACGTGTCCCGTGACCTCTGACCTCAAGGTATGTAAATGAAAATGGGTTCTATGGGTACCCACGAGACTGTTGAGCTTGAGTTTGCCATGTTATGATTTGAGCATATTTTTTTATGCTAAATGCAGTACTTAAAGCGGCATACTTGTCCACTCCCATTTTGAAAAGAGTTTTAAATGGGCAATCGTGACTGATTGCGATTGAATCTTTTTAATCGATCGACATTATTGATAATAATATAGTAATAAAACCACAGCTGATTATGACTGACACTGTAACAGGCTTAATGAATTAATAGGAAGGCGTTGCCAGAGATTACTGATACCGGCCGGTACACGTGCCAACATGTGAAAAAAAAAAAGTACTGGCATTTATTTTTTTCCACTTCAAGCACTGTTGACAGTGTAATGAATACATGAGGGAGGAAGTTAGTAAATTTGTTCTCCCTGCGTATGATTCAGGGCGTTCGTCTCTGAGAGAATCCAGTGATACAGAGGTCATATTGTTGCTGCAGCCGTCTTATACATGGCAAATTCTTCTAGTGGCCATAAGGCCTTCATTCATCCATCTCTCAGGCTGAAGAAGGTACCACAACTCTGGAAGACCTCCTGCATCGTCCCAGTGCTCAAGAAAGGACTCCCTAGCACCCCCAATGACCACAGGCCAGTCGCTCTGACATTACACGTCATGAAGATCTTGGAGAGACTGGCCCTGCAGCACCTCAGGCCCCTGGTGAGCGACTCCCTGGACCCCCTACAGTTTGCATACCAGGCAAACATTGGCGTGGACGACGCCATCATCTACATGCTCCACAGAGCCTACACGCACCCGGAGAAGCCGCAGAGCACAGTGAAAATCATGTTCTTCGACTTCTCCAGTGCATTCAACACAGTCCAACCGCACCGGCTAGCTGAGAAGCTCTCAGCTATGCAGGTAGACCACGACCTGGTGGACTGGATTACGGACTACCTCACCAGCAGACCATAGTATGTCAGACTGCAGGGCAGGCTGTCTGACGTGCTGGTGAGCAACATCGGTGCTCCCCAGGGAACTGTGCTGTCACCGTTCCTGTTAACCACGATGCTATGCTATGCATATGCAATACCCACCCATCTGCTGCACTTTACTTATTACTGTTTTACTTATCTTATTTATTTTATTGCCAGTTTCCTTCATTGCACCTTCTTTTCCTTCATTGCACCTTCTCTTTTACTTTTTACTTATTGTATTCATCTGTACTGTTGTTGCTGCTGCGATGACACCCGATTTCCCTCCGGGGATTAATAAAGGTTCATCTTATCTTATCTTATCTTACTCCTCCAATTTTACACATGAAAGAAGGGCCCACCGCTGATTTTAGCACAGGACTCCCCCCAAGCCGGATAGAGAAAGCCACAATAACAGCACAGGAAGAAATATGGTGATTTCAAAATAAAGATTTTTTTATTATTATTATTATCAGTTGTTACAGCACAAATGACAGCCAATTGTTTTTAAAATATCCAGCGAGGATGTGTAAGTGCAAAAATTCTGACTTTTAACGCTGTTTAAGTGTGTAAGCGGCAGTGGTTGTATCTGAAAGTACAGATACAGATACAATAAAGATATTGAGAATGCATCTACAGCTTACAGTGTTTATGCAAAACGCTTTACAAACTTACTCCCATTTTCCTATTCACACACTGGTTATTGTAAATAACTACTTGTTTAACAGTGTAACAGATGTTGTGTTGAGTACTGTCTCCCATCGATGTGTTTCACCCTACCTCAACCTGAACCTACCCTGTTTTATGTCAGTGCAACCCTTTAACCCTGACAGATGCTGCAAGGACGACCGATTTTTATAGGCCAACCAGGAGGTTAGCATCGCCCTGATTCCCTCAACAAACAATCTCTGCGGCAAACAAATGTTTGTGAAACTTGTACATTTATTTCAGCAAAGATAATCTTCCCAAATGAACACCGCTTTTATGATTTTTCAAGTGTGAAAAAGCTAATGTTACGCTATAAACAAACTACAAGTTGGCGTGATGACGTTTTGTAATTAATCTCTTTTAGCCACTACTGATGTATTTTATATCATAAAAAAATAAAATCTCTTAAATTTGTGTAAACAGCAGACCTGTGTAATGCTTCTAACTAAACCCCCCCATTCAAAAACCGGAAACGGAAGTGCTAAATGCCAACTCATTTCCTGTCGCTCTCCATTTTATATATATATATATATATATATATATATATATATATATATATATATATATATATATATATATATATATATATATATATATTACAAGGAGCTCCCTCTCCCTGTAAAATTGAGGGGTTTGCTCCAAACTACACTCGTTAGCTAACGTGGTCCTGTACAGTAAGGTAAGTCTGTCAGTCTGTGTTTAGCTCTGTTTAAATAGTGCAATAATTCGTTTTTTTGCCGGTACAAACTGTGTATGTTGTAGGTTAAAGGGTAACGTTACCACAGCAAATGCTTCTGTGACAATACTGACCGCGAGTAATGTGTTGTTAACTTGTTTAGCACACGATAGCTAATGTTAGCTAGCTAATGTTTTAGCTTGTTTCTGCTTCCTTTTCATGAGGATTCTCCGTGGTGCAACGTTAGCCTGCTCGCTAACCAACTGTTAGTTTGTACTTTTACACCACAGTAATTATAAAAACGCATTTTAAAATTATTTTCTGTCCATCAGTGGCAAAACACGAATTAGCGCAATACGTCGACAAATAATGCAACCTTTATTTTGAAGTCAGTAACCGGAAGTTACTTTCTTTCTTTCTAAAGTGACTTAACAGCTGTCCCCTCCTCTCCAGCATCACACACCGGCTCCCAGCTTTCCGCAGAGCCGAGCAGGAGTGCACCGCCGCGGGGAAGATGGCCTCAGTTTCCAGTAATAGTCCGAGCAGAGTGCGGTGGTGAATCCTGGCGGGTTTCGGGTTTCCTCCCAGTGTTTTCCTCCCTGAGCATGAGAAGACAGCCCGCAGCAGCGGTCGCTCTCAGACTACTACAGGACAGACTGCACTGCGTGATGCAGACCAGAGTCCAAGAGTTGACATCCTGCTGCCAGGAGGTGATGGTCTCCTCCTCGCTCCTCTGCTCACCTGTTGCTCTGTCACACTTGATTCATTTGCTTTTGGTGCAACTCTGTGCGTCAAACTGCACATTCTCCGGGGCTGTTGCGTGTTTGTTTTTCTCTTATAGGACATCTAACGCTGGGACTGTTTGTATTTAATCCCGGAGGAGTTCAGCTGTAATTTCAACAATGATCTGACGGCTGTAAAGTGAGACAAACATTAGTAGAAGTCACCTGGCGTCGCCATCTAATTGGCTGTCTGCGCGGCTCATGATGGCCAATAACAGCGAGCTACAAGTGAGTTTCTCAACTTTTACATTTGTCATTACTTACTGCGTTAATGCTGCTGTGTTAATGTGTATACAAGATCTAAATGTGGTGAAACATCTGGAGAGGAGATCTTTTCAATTGACTCCTGTTGATGGTTGTAGTGGTGGGAGGAGGTCTGGTGGTGGAAATACTCTGATGAGGGATAGTCTTCTCAAAAGGGCTATTTTGTATGATTTAGTATTGCATTTCCATACGGTAAGACAGCTTCAAACTGAAGCTGCCGAGGCCAAGGCAGCCTGACTTTTGTAATAATTTTGTCATGATACTGGAATGTCTAACCTCAATACAAGACCTTGAAAAAAATGACAGCATAAAAGTTGTGACTTTTATTGAAGGATAAATAGCAGAATGTGTGTCAACGCATTGTCGGAGAGAAGAGAGAGTAGAAAGGGTACCTGTGTATTGATACTGGGGAAAATGAAAATTAAAACCGCTCAGTATTGATATGTCTCGGTACTTTGATATTTTTGGCAACACTACAAGTAACTACTCAAATAAATAGAATGGCGATAAAGTACAGAAAACCATTTATTAGAAGAAGAAGAAGATATTCCTTTATTAGTCCCACAGTGGGGAAATTCAGTTTTACACTCTGTTGTTCACACAGTACATATATATATTATGAATGTAAATGTGAAGCAGAATAATATTAAAGTAAAAAAGGAGGGGTGCTGCCAGCTCCTCTAAATGTGTGCACTCCCAATCAGACTGAAGTTCCATTACTAGTTTGACATTTTGATTTCACACACAATAAGAGGATAAACACACAGATAACATGACCAATACAGCCACTACTTCCTATTTCCAAATTAGATGCAATGATTTCCCATCCGTGACCCAGTAGTTGCCCTCAAGTGTAGTCCGGGGTGAGTCATGGAAGGCGTTATGGTGACAGAGCCTCTGGTCTAATGTAGAGAGGTTGGGTTACAGTTCCCCCGGCGTCAACCTATTTAAGATAAGATAAGATAAGATCTGGATGCATTGGAGGGAAATGTTAAAAATTAAAGGCTGAGTGGCAGATCAGTTCAAGTCAGCAGGCATCACTCTTTAGTTAGTGACCCCTGTCACAAGGTTAAACTGCTGCAGAGAGACCGTGCAGTGGTCAACGCAGATGAAATGGAAATGCATGTGATTAATTAGAAGAAGAAGAAGAATATATTCCTTTATTGGTCCCACAGTGGGGAAATTCAGTTATCCCCACAACCCACTCATATCTCCTGTATCACACATTAGGTTGTGTGGGTTTGGTTTCACACAACTCATATGGGGGGAGAGCAAAAAGTGTGAAGAAGTAAAGAAAAGTCAGGCACAGACTAAGAGAAGGATCCACATCCCGGAGAGTGGACTTGAAGCGAACCACACCAAGCCAGTAGCATCACACAACCAGTCTGATGTGAGGAAGCTCCAGCACCACAGCAGTCCACTCAACACACTGAACCGCCTTCAGCTCCACACTTTACACACTGGACTGATCTCATGTTTATATTAGTCAAAATAACAACAACTCAGCCATGTAACTTGATCCATTGTTCAGTCTCATACTGATGTTGGTTAACATGAATCTTCTTCAGTCATAAATCAGTTGAAGGTTATATAAAACACCATTATTTATTTGCATTTTTACAGAGACTCAGACTGAGTGTTGCTGTAGTTCAGCGGCTCCTTTACAACAATGAAGAAATGCTGATTCCCGACCAGGTCAGATGGATGACGGACCACAAGACAGACAGAACGGCAGGAAACGCCTGTGTTTTCGTGGACTAGGTAAGTAAGCTGTACATTAAAGGAACATTTTGTCATTTTGGGAAATATGCATATTGATTTCCTAGCCAACAGTTAGATAAGAAGATTGTCACCACTGTAAATATGTAGCTGCAGCCGGTTTCAGTAGTGTCAAAGATGAAGCCTACACATGTTTTCCAGACTCATATAACCTGTGACACCACTGATCAATGCAGATTTAATTCCACATGAATGAGTCGTCGTAGTTGATTATTATAGCTGAAGTCTGGGAGACACTGACAGCAGACCAAGAGAAGGATCCACATTCCTGACTTGTTTCTGATCTCATAGGACAGGACTCTTCCCGGAGAGTGGACGTGAACTGAACCACACCAAGCCAGCAGCATCACACAACCAGTGTGATGTGAGGAAGCTCCAGCACCACAGCAGTCCACTCAACACACTGAACCGCCTTCAGCTCCACACTGTACACACTGGACTGATCTCATGTTTATATTAGTCAAAATACCAAAAACTCAGCCATGTAACATGATCCTGTGTTCAGTCTCATACTGATGTTGGTTAACATGAATCTTCTTCAGTAGTAAATCAGTTGAAGATTATATAAAACACGATTATTTATTTGTATTTTTACAGAGACTCAGACTCAGTGTTGCTGTAGTTCAGCGGCTCCTTTACACCTTTACAACAACTAAGAAATGCTGATTCCCAACCAGGTCAGATGGATGACGGACCACAAGACGGACAGAACAGAAGGAAACGCCTGTGTTTACGTGGCCGACGTAAGTAAGCTGCACTCTAAAGGAACATTTTGTCATTTTGGGAAATATGCATATTGATTTTCTAGCCAACAGTTAGACAAGAAGATTGTCACCACTGTAAATATGTAGCTGCAGCCAGCTTCAGTAGTGTCAAAGATGAAGCCTACACATGTTTTCCAGACTGATATAACCTGTGACACCACTGATCAATGCAGATTTATTTATACATGAATTAGTCTTCGTAGTTGATTATAGCAGCTGAAGTCTGGGAGACACTGACAGCAGACCAAGAGAAGGATCCACATTCCTGACTTGTTTCTGATCTCAGGACAGGACTCTTCCCGGAGAGTGGACGTGAACCGAACCACACCAAGCCAGCAGCATCACACAACCAGTCTGATGTGAGGAAGCTCCAGCACCACTGCAGTCCACTCAACACACTGAACCACCTTCAGCTCCACACTGTACACACTGGACTGATCTCATGTTTATATCAATCAACAAAACAAAAACTCAGCCATGTAACATGATCCTGTGTTCAGTCTCATACTGATGTTGGTTGACATGAATCTTCTTCAGTAGTAAATCAGTTGAAGGTTATATAAAACACCATAATTTGTATTTTTGCAGAGACTCAGACTGAGTGTTGCTGTAGTTCAGTGGCTCCTTTACAACAATGAAGAAATGCTGATTCCCGACCAGGTCAGATGGATGACGGACCACAAGACAGACAGAACGGCAGTAAACGCCTGTGTTTTTGTGGCCGACATAAGTAAGCTGCACTCTAAAGGAACATTTTGTCATTTTGGGAAAAATGCATATTGATTTTTTAGCCAACAGTTAGACAAGAAGATTGTAACCACTGTAAATATGTAGCTGCAGCCAGCTTCAATAGTGTCAAAGATGAAGCCTACACATGTTTTGCAGACTCGTATAACCTGTGACACCACTGATCAATGCAGATTTATTTATACATGAATTAGTCTTCGTAGTTGATTATAGCAGCTGAAGTCTGGGAGACACTGACAGCAGACCAAGAGAAGGATCCACATTCCTGACTTGTTTCTGATCTCAGGACAGGACTCTTCCCAGAGAGTGGACGACAACCGAACCACACCAAGCCAGCAGCATCACACAACCAGTCTGATGTGAGGAAGCTCCAGCACCACAGCAGTCCACTCAACACACTCAACCTCCTTCAGCTCCACACTTTACACACTGGACTGATCTCATGTTTATATTAGTCAAAATAACAAAAACTCAGCCATGTAACATGATCCTGTGTTCAGTCTCATACTGATGTTGGTTAACATGAATCTTCTTCAGTAGTAAATCAGTTGAAGGTTATATAAAACACCATTATTCATTTGCATTTTTACAGAGACTCAGACTGAGTGTTGCTGTAGTTCAGAGGCTCCTTTACACCTTTACAACAATGAAGATATGCTGATTCCCGACCAGGTCAGATTGATGACGGACCACAAGACGGACAGAACGGACGGAAACGCCTATGTTTTCGTGGACTAGCTAAGTAAGCTGCACCTTAAAGGAACATTTTGTCATTTTGGGAAATATGCATATTGATTTCCTCGCCAACAGTTGGATAAGAAGATTGTCACCACTGCAAATATGTAGCTGCAGCCAGCTTCAGTAGTGTCAAAGATGAAGCCTACACATGTTTTCCAGACTCATATAACCTGTGACACCACTGATCAATGCAGATTTATTTATACATGAATTAGTCTTCGTAGTTGATTATTATAGCTGAAGTCTGGGAGACACTGACAGCAGACCAAGAGAAGGATCCACATTCCTGACTTGTTTCTGATCTCACAGGACAGGACTCTTCCCGGAGAGTGGACGACAACCGAACCACACCAAGCCAGCAGCATCACACAACCAGTCTGATGTGAGGAAGCTCCAGCACCACAGCAGTCCACTCAACACACTGAACCACCTTCAGCTCCACACTTTACACACTGAACTGATGTCATGTTTATATTAGTCAAAATAACAAAAACTCAGCCATGTAACATGATCCTGTGTTCAGTCTCATACTGATGTTGGTTAACATGAATCTTCTTCAGTAGTAAATCAGTTGAAGGTTATATAAAACACCATTATTTATTTGTATTTTTGCAGAGACTCGGACTTAGTGTTGCTGTATTTCAGCGGCTCTTTTACAACAATGAAGATATGCTGATTCCCGACCAGGTCAGATGGATGACGGACCACAAGACGGACAGAACGGACGGAAACGCCTGTGTTTTCGTGGACTAGCTAAGTGAGCTGCACATTAAAGGAACATTTTGTCATTTTGGGAAAAATGCATATTGATTTTTTAGCCAACAGTTAAACAAGAAGATTTTTACCTCTGCAAATATGTAGCTGCAGCCAGCTTCAGTAGTGTCAAAGATGAAGCCTACACATGTTTTCCAGACTCATATAACCTGTGACAACACTGATCAATGCAGATTTATTTCGACTTGAATTAGTCTTCGTGGTTGATTATTATAGCTGAAGTCTGGGAGACACTGACAGCAGACCAAGAGAAGAATCCACATTCCTGACTTGTTTCTGATCTCAGGACAGGACTCTTCCCAGAGAGTGAACGACAACCGAACCACACCAAGCCAGCAGCATCACACAACCAGTCTGATGTGAGGAAGCTCCAGCACCACAGCAGTCCACTCAACACACTGAACCGCCTTCAGCTCCACACTGTACACACTGGACTGATCTCATGTTTATAATAGTCAAATTAACAAAAACTCAGCCATGTAACATGATCCGATGTTCAGTCTCATACTGATGTTGGTTAACATGAATCTTCTTCAGTCATAAATCAGTTGAAGGTTGTATAAAACACCATTATTTATTTGTATTTTTGCAGAGACTCAGACTGAGTGTTGCTGTAGTTCAGCGGCTCCTTTACAACAATGAAGAAATGCTGATTCCCGACCAGGTCAGATGGATGACGGACCACAAGACGGACAGAACGGCAGGAAACGCCTGTGTTTACGTGGCCGACATAAGTAAGCTGCACTCTAAAGGAACATTTTGTCATTTTGGGAAATATGCATATTGATTTTCTAGCCAACAGTTAGATAAGAAGATTGTTACCACTGCAAATATGTAGCTGCAGCCAGCTTCAGTAGTGTCAAAGATGAAGCCTACACATGTTTTCCAGACTCATATAACCTGTGACACCACTGATCAATGCAGATTTATTTCGACATGAATTAGTCTTCGTAGTTGATTATTATAGCTGAAGTCTGGGAGACCCTGACAGCAGACCAAGAGAAGGATCCACATTCCTGACTTGTTTCTGATCTCACAGGACAGGACTCTTCCCAGAGAGTGAACGACAACCGAACCACACCAAGCCAGCAGCATCACACAACCAGTCTGATGTGAGGAAGCTCCAGCACCACAGCAGTCCACTCAACACACTGAACCTCCTTCAGCTCCACACTGTACACACTGGACTGATCTCATGTTTATATTAGTCAAAATAACAAAAACTCAGCCATGTAACATGATCCTGTGTTCAGTCTCATACTGATGTTGGTTAACATGAATCTTCTTCAGTAGTAAATCAGTTGAAGGTTATATAAAACACTATTATTTATTTATATTTTTACAGAGACTCAGACTGAGTGTTGCTGTAGTTCAGCGGCTCCTTTACAACAATGAAGAAATGCTGATTCCCGACCAGGTCAGATGGATGACGGACCACAAGACGGACAGAACGGACGGAAACGCCTGTGTTTTCGTGGACTAGCTAAGTGAGCTGCACATTAAAGGAACATTTTGTCATTTTGGGAAATATGCATATTGATTTCCTAGCCAACAGTTGGATAAGAAGATTGTCACCACTGTAAATATGTAGCTGCAGCCAGCTTCAGTAGTGTCAAAGATGAAGCCTACACATGTTTTCCAGACTCATATAACCTGTGATACCACTGATCAATGCAGATTTAATTCGACATGAATTAGTCTTCGTAGTTGATTATTATAGCTGAAGTCTGGGAGACACTGACAGCAGACCAAGAGAAGGATCCACATTTCTGACTTGTTTCTGATCTCACAGGACAGGACTCTTCCCAGAGAGTGGACCTGAACCGAACCACACCAAGCCAGCAGCATCACACAACCAGTCTGATGTGAGGAAGCTCCAGCACCACAGCAGTCCACTCAACACACTGAACCACCTTCAGCTCCACACTGTACACACTGAACTGATGTCATGTTTATATTAGTCAAAATAACAACAACTCAGCCATGTAACATGATCCTGTGTTCAGTCTCATACTGATGTTGGTTAACATGAATCTTCTTCAGTAGTAAATCAGTTGAAGGTTATATAAAACACCATTATTTATTTGTATTTTTGCAGAGACTCGGACTGAGTGTTGCTGTATTTCAGCGGCTCTTTTACAACAATGAAGATATGCTGATTCCCGACCAGGTCAGATGGATGACGGACCACAAGACGGACAGAACGGACGGAAACGCCTGTGTTTACGTGGCTGACATAAGTAAGCTGCACTCTAAAGGAACATTTTGTCATTTTGGGAAATATGCATATTGATTTTCTAGCCAACAGTTAGATAAGAAGATTGTTACCACTGTAAATATGTAGCTGCAGCCAGCTTCAGTAGTGTCAAAGATGAAGCCTACACATGTTTTCCAAACTCATATAACCTGTGACACCACTGATCAATGCAGATTTATTTCGACATGAATTAGTCTTCGTAGTTGATTATTATAGCTGAAGTCTGGGAGACACTGACAGCAGACCAAGAGAAGGATCCACATTCCTGACTTGTTTCTGATCTCACAGGACAGGACTCTTCCCGGAGAATGGACGACAACCGAACCACACCAAGCCAGCAGCATCACACAACCAGTCTGATGTGAGGAAGCTCCAGCATCACAGCAGTCCACTCAACACACTGAACCTCCTTCAGCTCCACACTTTACACACTTGACTGATCTCATGTTTATATTAGTCAAAATAACAAAAACTCAGCCATGTAACATGATCCTGTGTTCAGTCTCATACTGATGTTGGTTAACATCAATCTTCTTCAGTCATAAATCAGTTGAAGGTTATATAAAACACCATTATTCATTTGAATTTTTACAGAGACTCAGACTGAGTGTTGCTGTAGTTCAGCGGCTCCTTTACAACAATGAAGAAATGCTGATTCCCGACCAGGTCAGATGGATGACGGACCACAAGACAGACAGAACGGCAGTAAACGCCTGTGTTTACGTGGCCGACGTAAGTAAGCTGCACTTTAAAGGAACATTTTGTCATTTTGGGAAATATGCATATTGATTTTTTTAGCCAACAGTTAAACAATAAGATTTTTACCTCTGCAAATATGTAGCTACAGCCAGCTTCAGTAGTGTCAAAGATGAAGCCTACACATGTTTTCCAGACTCATATAACCTGTGACAACACTGATCAATGCAGATTTATTTCGACATGAATTAGTCTTCGTAGTTGATTATTGTAGCTGAAGTCTGGGAGACACTGACAGCAGACCAAGAGAAGGATCCACATTCCTGACTTGTTTCTGATCTCACAGGACAGGACTCTTCCCAGAGAGTGAACGACAACCGAACCACACCAAGCCAGCAGCATCACACAACCAGTCTGATGTGAGGAAGCTCCAGCACCACAGCAGTCCACTCAACACACTGAACCTCCTTCAGCTCCACAATTTACACACTGGACTGATCTCATGTTTATATTAGTCAAAATAACAAAAACTCAGCCATGTAACATGATCCTGTGTTCAGTCTCATACTGATGTTGGTTAACATGAATCTTCTTCAGTAGTAAATCAGTTGAAGGTTATATAAAACACCATTATTTATTTGTATTTTTGCAGAGACTCGGACTGAGTGTTGCTGTATTTCAGTGGCTCTTTTACAACAATGAAGATATGCTGATTCCCGACCAGGTCAGATGGATGACGGACCACAAGACGGACAGAACGGCAGGAAACGCCTGTGTTTTTGTGGACGACATAAGTAAGCTGCACATTAAAGGAACATTTTGTCATTTTGGGAAATATGCATATTGATTTTCTAGCCAACAGTTAGATAAGAAGATTGTTACCACTGTAAATATGTAGCTGCAGACAGCTTCATTAGTGTCAAAGATGAAGCCTACACATGTTTTCCAGACTCATATAACCTGTGACACCACTGATCAATGCAGATTTATTTATACAAGAATTAGTCTTCGTAGTTGATTATAGCAGCTGAAGTCTGGGAGACACTGACAGCAGACCAAGAGAAGGATCCACATTCCTGACTTGTTTCTGATCTCACAGGACAGGACTCTTCCCGGAGAATGGACGACAACCGAACCACACCAAGCCAGCAGCATCACACAACCAGTCTGATGTGAGGAAGCTCCAGCACCACAGCAGTCCACTCAACACACTGAACCGCCTTCAGCTCCACACTTTACACACTTGACTGATCTCATGTTTATATTAGTCAAAATAACAAAAACTCAGCCATGTAACATGATCCTGTGTTCAGTCTCATACTGATGTTGGTTAACATGAATCTTCTTCAGTCATAAATCAGTTGAAGGTTATATAAAACACCATTATTCATTTGCATTTTTACAGAGACTCAGACTGAGTGTTGCTGTAGTTCAGTGGCTCCTTTACAACAATGAAGAAATGCTGATTCCCGACCAGGTCAGATGGATGACGGACCACAAGACGGACAGAACGGCAGGAAACGCCTGTGTTTACGTGGCCGACATAAGTAAGCTGCACTCTAAAGGAACATTTTGTCATTTTGGGAAATATGCATATTGATTTTCTAGCCAACAGTTAGATAAGAAGATTGTTACCACTGTAAATATGTAGCTGCAGCCAGCTTCAGTAGTGTCAAAGATGAAGCCTACACATGTTTTCCAGACTCATATAACCTGTGACACCACTGATCAATGAAGAAGAAGAAGAAGAAGAAGAAGATCTACCTTTATTAGTCCCACAATGGGGAAATTCAATTTACACTCTGTTTAACTTATACATGGTACATGCACACAAACACACACACACATGCAGTAATGGAGAGCTGTCAGAGTGAGGGGGCTGCTCCAGACAAGCGCCCCGAGCAGTTGGGGGTTTGGTGCCTTGCTCAGGGGCACCTCGGCAGTGCCCAAGAGGTAAACTGGCACCTCTCCAGCTACCAGTTCACACTCAGTTTTTGGTCCATGTCGGGACTTGAACCGGTGACCCTCCGGTTCCCAAGCCAACTCCCTACAGACTGAGCTACTGCCGCCCCCAATGCAGATTTAATTCGACATGAATTAGTCTTCGTAGTTGATTATTATAGCTGAAGTCTGGGAGACACTGACAGCAGACCAAGAGAAGGATCCACATTCCTGACTTGTTTCTGATCTCACAGGACAGGACTCTTCCCGGAGAGTGGACGACAACCGAACCACACCAAGCCAGCAGCATCACACAACCAGTCTGATGTGAGGAAGCTCCAGCACCACAGCAGTCCACTCAACACACTGAACCGCCTTCAGCTCCACACTGTACACACTGGACTGATCTCATGTTTATAATAGTCAAATTAACAAAAACTCAGCCATGTAACATGATCCGATATTCAGTCTCATACTGATGTTGGTTAACATGAATCTTCTTCAGTCATAAATCAGTTGAAGGTTGTATAAAACACCATTATTCATTTGCATTTTTACAGAGACTCAGACTGAGTGTTGCTGTAGTTCAGCAGCTCCTTTACACCTTTACAACAATGAAGAAATGCTGATTCCCGACCAGGTCAGATGGATGACGGACCACAAGACGGACAGAACGGCAGGAAACGCCTGTGTTTTTGTGGCCGACATAAGTAAGCTGCACTCTAAAGGAACATTTTGTCATTTTGGGAAATATGCATATTGATTTTCTAGCCAACAGTTAGATAAGAAGATTGTTACCACTGTAAATATGTAGCTGCAGCCAGCTTCAGTAGTGTCAAAGATGAAGCCTACACGTGTTTTCCAGACTCATATAACCTGTGACACCACTGATCAATGCAGATTTATTTATACATGAATTAGTCTTCGTAGTTGATTATTATAGCTGAAGTCTGGGAGACACTGACAGCAGACCAAGAGAAGGATCCACATTCCTGACTTGTTTCTGATCTCACAGGACAGGACTCTTCCCGGAGAGTGGACGACAACCGAACCACACCAAGCCAGCAGCATCACACAACCAGTCTGATGTGAGGAAGCTCCAGCACCACAGCAGTCCACTCAACACACTGAACCACCTTCAGCTCCACACTTTACACACTGGATTGATCTCATGTTTATATTAGTCAAAATAACAAAAACTCAGCCATGTAACATGATCCTGTGTTCAGTCTCATACTGATGTTGGTTAACATGAATCTTCTTCAGTAGTAAATCAGTTGAAGGTTATATAAAACACCATTATTCATTTGCATTTTTACAGAGACTCAGACTGAGTGTTGCTGTAGTTCTGCGGCTCCTTTACAACAATGAAGAAATGCTGATTCCCGACCAGGTCAGATGGATGACGGACCACAAGACGGACAGAACGGCAGGAAACGCCTGTGTTTACGTGGCCGACATAAGTAAGCTGCACTCTAAAGGAACATTTTGTCATTTTGGGAAATATGCATATTGATTTTCTAGCCAACAGTTAGATAAGAAGATTGTTACCACTGTAAATATGTAGCTGCAGCCAGCTTCATTAGTGTCAAAGATGAAGCCTACACATGTTTTCCAGACTCATATAACCTGTGACACCACTGATCAATGCAGATTTATTTATACAAGAATTAGTCTTCGTAGTTGATTATAGCAGCTGAAGTCTGGGAGACACTGACAGCAGACCAAGAGAAGGATCCACATTCCTGACTTGTTTCTGATCTCAGGACAGGACTCTTCCCGGAGAGTGGACGTGAACCGAACCACACCAAGCCAGCAGCATCACACAACCAGTCTGATGTGAGGAAGCTCCAGCACCACTGCAGTCCACTCAACACACTGAACCGCCTTCAGCTCCACACTGTACACACTGGACTGATCTCATGTTTATATCAGTCAACAAAACAAAAACTCAGCCATGTAACATGATCCTGTGTTCAGTCTCATACTGATGTTGGTTGACATGAATCTTCTTCAGTAGTAAATCAGTTGAAGGTTATATAAAACACCATAATTTGTATTTTTGCAGAGACTCAGACTGAGTGTTGCTGTAGTTCAGTGGCTCCTTTACAACAATGAAGAAATGCTGATTCCGGACCAGGTCAGATGGATGACGGACCACAAGACAGACAGAACGGCAGTAAACGCCTGTGTTTACGTGGCCGACGTAAGTAAGCTGCACTTTAAAGGAACATTTTGTCATTTTGGGAAATATGCATATTGATTTTTTTAGCCAACAGTTAAACAAGAAGATTTTTACCTCTGCAAATATGTAGCTGCAGCCAGCTTCAGTAGTGTCAAAGATGAAGCCTACACATGTTTTCCAGACTCATATAACCTGTGACAACACTGATCAATGCAGATTTATTTCGACATGAATTAGTCTTCGTAGTTGATTATTATAGCTGAAGTCTGGGAGACACTGACAGCAGACCAAGAGAAGGATCCACATTTCTGACTTGTTTCTGATCTCACAGGACAGGACTCTTCCCAGAGAGTGGACGTGAACCGAACCACACCAAGCCAGCAGCATCGCACAACCAGTCTGATGTGAGGAAGCTCCAGCACCACAGCAGTCCACTCAACACACTGAACCACCTTCAGCTCCACACTTTACACACTGAACTGATGTCATGTTTATATTAGTCAAAATAACAAAAACTCAGCCATGTAACATGATCCTGTGTTCAGTCTCATACTGATGTTGGTTAACATGAATCTTCTTCAGTAGTAAATCAGTTGAAGGTTATATAAAACACCATTATTTATTTGTATTTTTGCAGAGACTCGGACTGAGTGTTGCTGTAGTTCAGTGGCTCCTTTACAACAATGAAGATATGCTGATTCCCGACCAGGTCAGATGGATGACGGACCACAAGACGGACAGAACGGACGGAAACGCCTGTGTTTTCGTGGACTAGCTAAGTGAGCTGCACATTAAAGGAACATTTTGTCATTTTGGGAAAAATGCATATTGATTTTTTAGCCAACAGTTAGACAAGAAGATTGTAACCACTGTAAATATGTAGCTGCAGCCAGCTTCAGTAGTGTCAAAGATGAAGCCTACACATGTTTTGCAGACTCATATAACCTGTGACACCACTGATCAATGCAGATTTATTTATACATGAATCAGTCTTCGTAGTTGATTATAGCAGCTGAAGTCTGGGAGACACTGACAGCAGACCAAGAGAAGGATCCACATTCCTGACTTGTTTCTGATCTCAGGACAGGACTCTTCCCAGAGAGTGGACGACAACCGAACCACACCAAGCCAGCAGCATCACACAACCAGTCTGATGTGAGGAAGCTCCAGCACCACAGCAGTCCACTCAACACACTGAACCTCCTTCAGCTCCACACTGTACACACTGGACTGATCTCATGTTTATATTAGTCAAAATAACAAAAACTCAGCCATGTAACATGATCCTGTGTTCAGTCTCATACTGATGTTGGTTAACATGAATCTTCTTCAGTAGTAAATCAGTTGAAGGTTATATAAAACACCATTATTCATTTGCATTTTTACAGAGACTCAGACTGAGTGTTGCTGTAGTTCAGCGGCTCCTTTACAACAATGAAGAAATGCTGATTCCCGACCAGGTCAGATGGATGACGGACCATAAGACAGACAGAACGGCAGTAAACGCCTGTGTTTACGTGGCCGACGTAAGTAAGCTGCACTTTAAAGGAACATTTTGTCATTTTGGGAAATATGCATATTGATTTCCTAGCCAACAGTTGGATAAGAAGATTTTCACCACTGTAAATATGTAGCTGCAGCCAGCTTCAGTAGTGTCAAAGATGAAGCCTACACATGTTTTCCAGACTCATATAACCTGTGATACCACTGATCAATGCAGATTTAATTCGACATGAATTAGTCTTCGTAGTTGATTATTATAGCTGAAGTCTGGGAGACACTGACAGCAGACCAAGAGAAGGATCCACATTCCTGACTTGTTTCTGATCTCACAGGACAGGACTCTTCCCAGAGAGTGGACCTGAACCGAACCACACCAAGCCAGCAGCATCACACAACCAGTCTGATGTGAGGAAGCTCCAGCACCACAGCAGTCCACTCAACACACTGAACCACCTTCAGCTCCACACTTTACACACTGGACTGATCTCATGTTTATATTAGTCAAAAACTCAGCCATGTAACATGATCCTGTGTTCAGTCTCATACTGATGTTGGTTAACATGAATCTTCTTCAGTAGTAAATCAGTTGAAGGTTATATAAAACACCATTATTTATTTGTATTTTTGCAGAGACTCGGACTGAGTGTTGCTGTATTTCAGCGGCTCCTTTACAACAATGAAGATATGCTGATTCCCGACCAGGTCAGATGGATGACGGACCACAAGACGGACAGAACGGACGGAAACGCCTGTGTTTTCGTGGACTAGCTAAGTGAGCTGCACATTAAAGGAACATTTTGTCATTTTGGGAAAAATGCATATTGATTTCCTAGCCAACAGTTGGATAAGAAGATTGTCACCACTGTAAATATGTAGCTGCAGCCAGCTTCAGTAGTGTCAAAGATGAAGCCTACACGTGTTTTCCAGACTCATATAACCTGTGACACCACTGATCAATGCAGATTTAATTCCACATGAATTAGTCTTCGTAGTTGATTATTATAGCTGAAGTCTGGGAGACACTGACAGCAGACCAAGAGAAGGATCCACATTCCTGACTTGTTTCTGATCTCACAGGACAGGACTCTTCCCGGAGAGTGGACGACAACTGAACCACACCAAGCCAGCAGCATCACACAACCAGTCTGATGTGAGGAAGCTCCAGCACCACAGCAGTCCACTCAACACACTGAACCGCCTTCAGCTCCACACTGTACACACTGGACTGATCTCATGTTTATATTAGTCAAAATAACAACAACTCAGCCATGTAACATGATCCTGTGTTCAGTCTCATACTGATGTTAGTTAACATGAATCTTCTTCAGTCATAAATCAATTGAAGTTTATATAAAACACCATTATTTATTTGTATTTTTGCAGAGACTCAGACTGAGTGTTGCTGTAGTTCAGAGGCTCCTTTACACCTTTACAACAATGAAGATATGCTGATTCCCGACCAGGTCAGATTGATGACGGACCACAAGACGGACAGAACGGACGGAAACGCCTGTGTTTTCGTGGACTAGCTAAGTAAGCTGCACATTAAAGGAACATTTTGTCATTTTGGGAAATATGCATATTGATTTCCTAGCCAACAGTTGGATAAGAAGATTGTCACCACTGCAAATATGTAGCTGCAGCCAGCTTCAGTAGTGTCAAAGATGAAGCCTACACATGTTTTCCAGACTCATATAACCTGTGACACCACTGATCAATGCAGATTTATTTATACATGAATTAGTCTTCATAGTTGATTATTATAGCTGAAGTCTGGGAGACACTGACAGCAGACCAAGAGAAGGATCCACATTCCTGACTTGTTTCTGATCTCACAGGACAGGACTCTTCCCGGAGAGTGGACGACAACTGAACCACACCAAGCCAGCAGCATCACACAACCAGTCTGATGTGAGGAAGCTCCAGCATAACAGCAGTCCACTCAACACACTGAACCGCCTTCAGCTCCACACTTTACACACTGGACTGATCTCATGTTTATATTAGTCAAAATAACAAAAACTCAGCCATGTAACATGATCCTGTGTTCAGTCTCATACTGATGTTGGTTAACATCAATCTTCTTCAGTCATAAATCAGTTGAAGGTTATATAAAACACCATTATTTATTTGTATTTTTACAGAGACTCAGACTGAGTGTTGCTGTAGTTCAGTGGCTCCTTTACAACAATGAAGAAATGCTGATTCCCGACCAGGTCAGATGGATGACGGACCACAAGACAGACAGAACGGCAGTAAACGCCTGTGTTTACGTGGCCGACGTAAGTAAGCTGCACTTTAAAGGAACATTTTGTCATTTTGGGAAATATGCATATTGATTTTTTTAGCCAAGAGTTAAACAAGAAGATTTTTACCTCTGCAAATATGTAGCTGCAGCCAGCTTCAGTAGTGTCAAAGATGAAGCCTACACATGTTTTCCAGACTCATATAACCTGTGACAACACTGATCAATGCAGATTTATTTCGACTTGAATTAGTCTTCGTAGTTGATTATTATAGCTGAAGTCTGGGAGACACTGACAGCAGACCAAGAGAAGGATCCACATTCCTGACTTGTTTCTGATCTCAGGACAGGACTCTTCCCGGAGAGTGGACGTGAACCGAACCACACCAAGCCAGCAGCATCACACAACCAGTCTGATGTGAGGAAGCTCCAGCACCACTGCAGTCCACTCAACACACTGAACCGCCTTCAGCTCCACACTGTACACACTGGACTGATCTCATGTTTATATCAGTCAACAAAACAAAAACTCAGCCATGTAACATGATCCTGTGTTCAGTCTCATACTGATGTTGGTTGACATGAATCTTCTTCAGTAGTAAATCAGTTGAAGGTTATATAAAACACCATAATTTGTATTTTTGCAGAGACTCAGACTGAGTGTTGCTGTAGTTCAGTGGCTCCTTTACAACAATGAAGAAATGCTGATTCCGGACCAGGTCAGATGGATGACGGACCACAAGACAGACAGAACGGCAGTAAACGCCTGTGTTTACGTGGCCGACGTAAGTAAGCTGCACTTTAAAGGAACATTTTGTCATTTTGGGAAATTTGCATATTGATTTTTTTAGCCAACAGTTAAACAAGAAGATTTTTACCTCCGCAAATATGTAGCTGCAGCCAGCTTCAGTAGTGTCAAAGATGAAGCCTACACATGTTTTCCAGACTCATATAACCTGTGACAACACTGATCAATGCAGATTTATTTCGACTTGAATTAGTCTTCGTAGTTGATTATTATAGCTGAAGTCTGGGAGACACTGACAGCAGACCAAGAGAAGGATCCACATTCCTGACTTGTTTCTGATCTCACAGGACAGGACTCTTCCCGGAGAGTGGACGACAACCGAACCACACCAAGCCAGCAGCATCACACAACCAGTCTGATGTGAGGAAGCTCCAGCACCACAGCAGTCCACTCAACACACTGAACCAGCTTCAGCTCCACACTGTACACACTGGACTGATCTCATGTTTATATCAATCAACAAAACAAAAACTCAGCCATGTAACATGATCCTGTGTTCAGTCTCATACTGATGTTGGTTAACATGAATCTTCTTCAGTAGTAAATCAGTTGAAAGTTATATAAAACACCATTATTCATTTGCATTTTTACAGAGACTCAGACTGAGTGTTGCTGTAGTTCAGCGGCTCCTTTACAACAATGAAGAAATGCTGATTCCCGACCAGGTCAGATGGATGACGGACCACAAGACGGACAGACCGGACGGAAACGCCTGTGTTTTCGTGGACTAGCTAAGTGAGCTGCACTTTAAAGGAACATTTTGTCATTTTGGGAAATATGCATATTGATTTTTTTAGCCAACAGTTAAACAAGAAGATTTTTACCTCTGCAAATATGTAGCTGCAGCCAGCTTCAGTAGTGTCAAAGATGAAGCCTACACATGTTTTCCAGACTCATATAACCTGTGACAACACTGATCAATGCAGATTTATTTCGACATGAATTAGTCTTCGTAGTTGATTATTATAGCTGAAGTCTGGGAGACACTGACAGCAGACCAAGAGAAGGATCCACATTTCTGACTTGTTTCTGATCTCACAGGACAGGACTCTTCCCAGAGAGTGGACGTGAACCGAACCACACCAAGCCAGCAGCATCGCACAACCAGTCTGATGTGAGGAAGCTCCAGCACCACAGCAGTCCACTCAACACACTGAACCACCTTCAGCTCCACACTTTACACACTGAACTGATGTCATGTTTATATTAGTCAAAATAACAACAACTCAGCCATGTAACATGATCCTGTGTTCAGTCTCATACTGATGTTGGTTAACATGAATCTTCTTCAGTAGTAAATCAGTTGAAGGTTATATAAAACACCATTATTTATTTGTATTTTTGCAGAGACTCGGACTGAGTGTTGCTGTAGTTCAGTGGCTCCTTTACAACAATGAAGATATGCTGATTCCCGACCAGGTCAGATGGATGACGGACCACAAGACGGACAGAACGGACGGAAACGCCTGTGTTTTCGTGGACTAGCTAAGTGAGCTGCACATTAAAGGAACATTTTGTCATTTTGGGAAAAATGCATATTGATTTTTTAGCCAACAGTTAGACAAGAAGATTGTAACCACTGTAAATATGTAGCTGCAGCCAGCTTCAGTAGTGTCAAAGATGAAGCCTACACATGTTTTGCAGACTCATATAACCTGTGACACCACTGATCAATGCAGATTTATTTATACATGAATCAGTCTTCGTAGTTGATTATAGCAGCTGAAGTCTGGGAGACACTGACAGCAGACCAAGAGAAGGATCCACATTCCTGACTTGTTTCTGATCTCAGGACAGGACTCTTCCCAGAGAGTGGACGACAACCGAACCACACCAAGCCAGCAGCATCACACAACCAGTCTGATGTGAGGAAGCTCCAGCACCACAGCAGTCCACTCAACACACTGAACCTCCTTCAGCTCCACACTGTACACACTGGACTGATCTCATGTTTATATTAGTCAAAATAACAAAAACTCAGCCATGTAACATGATCCTGTGTTCAGTCTCATACTGATGTTGGTTAACATGAATCTTCTTCAGTAGTAAATCAGTTGAAGGTTATATAAAACACCATTATTCATTTGCATTTTTACAGAGACTCAGACTGAGTGTTGCTGTAGTTCAGCGGCTCCTTTACAACAATGAAGAAATGCTGATTCCCGACCAGGTCAGATGGATGACGGACCATAAGACAGACAGAACGGCAGTAAACGCCTGTGTTTACGTGGCCGACGTAAGTAAGCTGCACTTTAAAGGAACATTTTGTCATTTTGGGAAATATGCATATTGATTTCCTAGCCAACAGTTGGATAAGAAGATTTTCACCACTGTAAATATGTAGCTGCAGCCAGCTTCAGTAGTGTCAAAGATGAAGCCTACACATGTTTTCCAGACTCATATAACCTGTGATACCACTGATCAATGCAGATTTAATTCGACATGAATTAGTCTTCGTAGTTGATTATTATAGCTGAAGTCTGGGAGACACTGACAGCAGACCAAGAGAAGGATCCACATTCCTGACTTGTTTCTGATCTCACAGGACAGGACTCTTCCCAGAGAGTGGACCTGAACCGAACCACACCAAGCCAGCAGCATCACACAACCAGTCTGATGTGAGGAAGCTCCAGCACCACAGCAGTCCACTCAACACACTGAACCACCTTCAGCTCCACACTTTACACACTGGACTGATCTCATGTTTATATTAGTCAAAAACTCAGCCATGTAACATGATCCTGTGTTCAGTCTCATACTGATGTTGGTTAACATGAATCTTCTTCAGTAGTAAATCAGTTGAAGGTTATATAAAACACCATTATTTATTTGTATTTTTGCAGAGACTCGGACTGAGTGTTGCTGTATTTCAGCGGCTCCTTTACAACAATGAAGAAATGCTGATTCCCGACCAGGTCAGATGGATGACGGACCACAAGACGGACAGAACGGACGGAAACGCCTGTGTTTTCGTGGACTAGCTAAGTGAGCTGCACATTAAAGGAACATTTTGTCATTTTGGGAAAAATGCATATTGATTTCCTAGCCAACAGTTGGATAAGAAGATTGTCACCACTGTAAATATGTAGCTGCAGCCAGCTTCAGTAGTGTCAAAGATGAAGCCTACACGTGTTTTCCAGACTCATATAACCTGTGACACCACTGATCAATGCAGATTTAATTCCACATGAATTAGTCTTCGTAGTTGATTATTATAGCTGAAGTCTGGGAGACACTGACAGCAGACCAAGAGAAGGATCCACATTCCTGACTTGTTTCTGATCTCACAGGACAGGACTCTTCCCGGAGAGTGGACGACAACTGAACCACACCAAGCCAGCAGCATCACACAACCAGTCTGATGTGAGGAAGCTCCAGCACCACAGCAGTCCACTCAACACACTGAACCGCCTTCAGCTCCACACTGTACACACTGGACTGATCTCATGTTTATATTAGTCAAAATAACAACAACTCAGCCATGTAACATGATCCTGTGTTCAGTCTCATACTGATGTTAGTTAACATGAATCTTCTTCAGTCATAAATCAATTGAAGTTTATATAAAACACCATTATTTATTTGTATTTTTGCAGAGACTCAGACTGAGTGTTGCTGTAGTTCAGAGGCTCCTTTACACCTTTACAACAATGAAGATATGCTGATTCCCGACCAGGTCAGATTGATGACGGACAACAAGACGGACAGAACGGACGGAAACGCCTGTGTTTTCGTGGACTAGCTAAGTAAGCTGCACATTAAAGGAACATTTTGTCATTTTGGGAAATATGCATATTGATTTCCTAGCCAACAGTTGGATAAGAAGATTGTCACCACTGCAAATATGTAGCTGCAGCCAGCTTCAGTAGTGTCAAAGATGAAGCCTACACATGTTTTCCAGACTCATATAACCTGTGACACCACTGATCAATGCAGATTTATTTATACATGAATTAGTCTTCATAGTTGATTATAATAGCTGAAGTCTGGGAGACACTGACAGCAGACCAAGAGAAGGATCCACATTCCTGACTTGTTTCTGATCTCACAGGACAGGACTCTTCCCGGAGAGTGGACGACAACTGAACCACACCAAGCCAGCAGCATCACACAACCAGTCTGATGTGAGGAAGCTCCAGCATAACAGCAGTCCACTCAACACACTCAACCGCCTTCAGCTCCACACTTTACACACTGGACTGATCTCATGTTTATATTAGTCAAAATAACAAAAACTCAGCCATGTAACATGATCCTGTGTTCAGTCTCATACTGATGTTGGTTAACATCAATCTTCTTCAGTCATAAATCAGTTGAAGGTTATATAAAACACCATTATTTATTTGTATTTTTACAGAGACTCAGACTGAGTGTTGCTGTAGTTCAGTGGCTCCTTTACAACAATGAAGAAATGCTGATTCCCGACCAGGTCAGATGGATGACGGACCACAAGACAGACAGAACGGCAGTAAACGCCTGTGTTTACGTGGCCGACGTAAGTAAGCTGCACTTTAAAGGAACATTTTGTCATTTTGGGAAATATGCATATTGATTTTTTTAGCCAAGAGTTAAACAAGAAGATTTTTACCTCTGTAAATATGTAGCTGCAGCCAGCTTCAGTAGTGTCAAAGATGAAGCCTACACATGTTTTCCAGACTCATATAACCTGTGACAACACTGATCAATGCAGATTTATTTCGACTTGAATTAGTCTTCGTAGTTGATTATTATAGCTGAAGTCTGGGAGACACTGACAGCAGACCAAGAGAAGGATCCACATTCCTGACTTGTTTCTGATCTCAGGACAGGACTCTTCCCGGAGAGTGGACGTGAACCGAACCACACCAAGCCAGCAGCATCACACAACCAGTCTTATGTGAGGAAGCTCCAGCACCACTGCAGCCCACTCAACACACTGAACCACCTTCAGCTCCACACTGTACACACTGGACTGATCTCATGTTTATATCAATCAACAAAACAAAAACTCAGCCATGTAACATGATCCTGTGTTCAGTCTCATACTGATGTTGGTTGACATGAATCTTCTTCATTAGTAAATCAGTTGAAGGTTATATAAAACACCATAATTTGTATTTTTGCAGAGACTCAGACTGAGTGTTGCTGTAGTTCAGTGGCTCCTTTACAACAATGAAGAAATGCTGATTCCCGACCAGGTCAGATGGATGACGGACCACAAGACGGACAGAACGGCAGGAAACGCCTGTGTTTACGTGGCCGACATAAGTAAGCTGCACTCTAAAGGAACATTTTGTCATTTTGGGAAATATGCATATATATTTTCTAGCCAACAGTTAGATAAGAAGATTGTTACCACTGTAAATATGTAGCTGCAGCCAGCTTCATTAGTGTCAAAGATGAAGCCTACACATGTTTTCCAGACTCATATAACCTGTGACACCACTGATCAATGCAGATTTATTTATACATGAATTAGTCTTCGTAGTTGATTATAGCAGCTGAAGTCTGGGAGACACTGACAGCAGACCAAGAGAAGGATCCACATTCCTGACTTGTTTCTGATCTCAGGACAGGACTCTTCCCGGAGAGTGGACGTGAACCGAACCACACCAAGCCAGCAGCATCACACAACCAGTCTTATGTGAGGAAGCTCCAGCACCACTGCAGCCCACTCAACACACTGAACCACCTTCAGCTCCACACTGTACACACTGGACTGATCTCATGTTTATATCAATCAACAAAACAAAAACTCAGCCATGTAACATGATCCTGTGTTCAGTCTCATACTGATGTTGGTTGACATGAATCTTCTTCATTAGTAAATCAGTTGAAGGTTATATAAAACACCATAATTTGTATTTTTGCAGAGACTCAGACTGAGTGTTGCTGTAGTTCAGTGGCTCCTTTACAACAATGAAGAAATGCTGATTCCCGACCAGGTCAGATGGATGACGGACCACAAGACAGACAGAACGGCAGTAAACGCCTGTGTTTACGTGGCCGACGTAAGTAAGCTGCACTTTAAAGGAACATTTTGTCATTTTGGGAAATATGCATATTGATTTTTTTAGCCAACAGTTAAACAAGAAGATTTTTACCTCTGCAAATATGTAGCTGCAGCCAGCTTCAGTAGTGTCAAAGATGAAGCCTACACATGTTTTCCAGACTCATATAACCTGTGACAACACTGATCAATGCAGATTTATTTCGACTTGAATTAGTCTTCGTAGTTGATTATTATAGCTGAAGTCTGGGAGACACTGACAGCAGACCAAGAGAAGGATCCACATTCCTGACTTGTTTCTGATCTCACAGGACAGGACTCTTCCCGGAGAGTGGACGACAACCGAACCACACCAAGCCAGCAGCATCACACAACCAGTCTGATGTGAGGAAGCTCCAGCACCACAGCAGTCCACTCAACACACTGAACCACCTTCAGCTCCACACTGTACACACTGGACTGATCTCATGTTTATATCAATCAACAAAACAAAAACTCAGCCATGTAACATGATCCTGTGTTCAGTCTCATACTGATGTTGGTTAACATGAATCTTCTTCAGTAGTAAATCAGTTGAAGGTTATATAAAACACCATAATTTGTATTTTTGCAGAGACTCAGACTGAGTGTTGCTGTAGTTCAGCGGCTCCTTTACACCTTTACAACAATGAAGAAATGCTGATTCCCGACCAGGTCAGATTGATGACGGACCACAAGACGGACAGAACGGACGGAAACGCCTGTGTTTTCGTGGACTAGCTAAGTAAGCTGCACCTTAAAGGAACATTTTGTCATTTTGGGAAATATGCATATTGATTTCCTAGCCAACAGTTGGATAAGAAGATTGTCACCACTGCAAATATGTAGCTGCAGCCAGCTTCAGTAGTGTCAAAGATGAAGCCTACACATGTTTTCCACACTCATATAACCTGTGACACCACTGATCAATGCAGATTTATTTATACATGAATTAGTCTTCGTAGTTGATTATTATAGCTGAAGTCTGGGAGACACTGACAGCAGACCAAGAGAAGGATCCACATTCCTGACTTGTTTCTGATCTCACAGGACAGGACTTTTCCCGGAGAGTGGACGACAACCGAACCACACCAAGCCAGCAGCATCACACAACCAGTCTGATGTGAGGAAGCTCCAGCATCACAACAGTCCACTCAACACACTGAACCTCCTTCAGCTCCACACTTTACACACTGGACTGATCTCATGTTTATATTAGTCAAAATAACAAAAACTCAGCCATGTAACATGATCCTGTGTTCAGTCTCATACTGATGTTGGTTAACATCAATCTTCTTCAGTCATAAATCAGTTGAAGGTTATATAAAACACCATTATTCATTTGCATTTTTACAGAGACTCAGACTGAGTGTTGCTGTAGTTCAGTGGCTCCTTTACAACAATGAAGAAATGCTGATTCCCGACCAGGTCAGATGGATGACGGACCACAAGACAGACTGAACGGCAGTAAACGCCTGTGTTTACGTGGCCGACGTAAGTAAACTGCACTTTAAAGGAACATTTTGTCATTTTGGGAAATATGCATATTGATTTTTTTAGCCAACAGTTAAACAAGAAGATTTTTACCTCTGCAAATATGTAGCTGCAGCCAGCTTCAGTAGTGTCAAAGATGAAGCCTACACATGTTTTCCAGACTCATATAACCTGTGACAACACTGATCAATGCAGATTTATTTCGACTTGAATTAGTCTTCGTAGTTGATTATTATAGCTGAAGTCTGGGAGACACTGACAGCAGACTAAGAGAAGGATCCACATTCCTGACTTGTTTCTGATCTCACAGGACAGGACTCTTCCCGGAGAGTGGACGACAACCGAACCACACCAAGCCAGCAGCATCACACAACCAGTCTGATGTGAGGAAGCTCCAGCACCACAGCAGTCCACTCAACACACTCAACCGCCTTCAGCTCCACACTGTACACACTGAACTGATCTCATGTTTATAATAGTCAAATTAACAAAAACTCAGCCATGTAACATGATCCGTTGTTCAGTCTCATACTGATGTTGGTTAACATGAATCTTCTTCAGTCATAAATCAGTTGAAGGTTATATTAAACACCATTATTTATTTGTATTTTTGCAGAGACTCAGACTGAGTGTTGCTGTAGTTCAGAAGCTCCTTTACACCTTTACAACAATGAAGATATGCTGATTCCCGACCAGGTCAGATGGATGACGGACCACAAGACGGACAGAACGGCAGGAAACGCCTGTGTTTACGTGGCCGACATAAGTAAGCTGCACTCTAAAGGAACATTTTGTCATTTTGGGAAATATGGATATTGATTTTCTAGCCAACAGTTAGATAAGAAGATTGTTACCACTGTAAATATGTAGCTGCAGCCAGCTTCAGTAGTGTCAAAGATGAAGCCTACACATGTTTTCCAAACTCATATAACCTGTGACACCACTGATCATTGCAGATTTATTTATACATGAATTAGTCTTCGTAGTTGATTATTATAGCTGAAGTCTGGGAGACACTGACAGCAGACCAAGAGAAGGATCCACATTCCTGACTTGTTTCTGATCTCACAGGACAGGACTCTTCCCGGAGAATGGACGACAACCGAACCACACCAAGCCAGCAGCATCACACAACCAGTCTGATGTGAGGAAGCTCCAGCATCACAGCAGTCCACTCAACACACTGAACCTCCTTCAGCTCCACACTTTACACACTGGACTGATCTCATGTTTATATTAGTCAAAATAACAAAAACTCAGCCATGTAACATGATCCTGTGTTCAGTCTCATACTGATGTTGGTTAACATGAATCTTCTTCAGTCATAAATCAGTTGAAGTTTATATAAAACACCATTATTCATTTGCATTTTTACAGAGACTCAGACTGAGTGTTGCTGTAGTTCAGTGGCTCCTTTACAACAATGAAGAAATGCTGATTCCCGACCAGGTCAGATGGATGACGGACCACAAGACAGACAGAACGGCAGTAAACGCCTGTGTTTACGTGGCCGACGTAAGTAAGCTGCACTTTAAAGGAACATTTTGTCATTTTGGGAAATATGCATATTGATTTTTTTAGCCAACAGTTAAACAAGAAGATTTTTACCTCTGCAAATATGTAACTGCAGCCAGCTTCAGTAGTGTCAAAGATGAAGCCTACACATGTTTTCCAGACTCATATAACCTGTGATACCACTGATCAATGCAGATTTAATTCGACATGAATTAGTCTTCGTAGTTGATTATTATAGCTGAAGTCTGGGAGACACTGACAGCAGACCAAGAGAAGGATCCACATTTCTTACTTGTTTCTGATCTCACAGGACAGGACTCTTCCCAGAGAGTGGACCTGAACCGAACCACACCAAGCCAGCAGCATCGCACAACCAGTCTGATGTGAGGAAGCTCCAGCACCACAGCAGTCCACTCAACACACTGAACCACCTTCAGCTCCACACTTTACACACTGAACTGATCTCATGTTTATATTAGTCAAAAACTCAGCCATGTAACATGATCCTGTGTTCAGTCTCATACTGATGTTGGTTAACATGAATCTTCTTCAGTAGTAAATCAGTTGAAGGTTATATAAAACACCATTATTTATTCGTATTTTTGCAGAGACTCGGACTGAGTGTTGCTGTATTTCAGCGGCTCCTTTACAACAATGAAGATATGCTGATTCCCGACCAGGTCAGATGGATGACGGACCACAAGACGGACAGAACGGACGGAAACGCCTGTGTTTTCGTGGACTAGCTAAGTGAGCTGCACATTAAAGGAACATTTTGTCATTTTGGGAAAAATGCATATTGATTTCCTAGCCAACAGTTGGATAAGAAGATTGTCACCACTGTAAATATGTAGCTGCAGCCAGCTTCAGTAGTGTCAAAGATGAAGCCTACACGTGTTTTCCAGACTCATATAACCTGTGACACCACTGATCAATGCAGATTTAATTCCACATGAATTAGTCTTCGTAGTTGATTATTATAGCTGAAGTCTGGGAGACACTGACAGCAGACCAAGAGAAGGATCCACATTCCTGACTTGTTTCTGATCTCACAGGACAGGACTCTTCCCGGAGAGTGGACGACAACTGAACCACACCAAGCCAGCAGCATCACACAACCAGTCTGATGTGAGGAAGCTCCAGCACCACAGCAGTCCACTCAACACACTGAACCGCCTTCAGCTCCACACTGTACACACTGGACTGATCTCATGTTTATATTAGTCAAAATAACAACAACTCAGCCATGTAACATGATCCTGTGTTCAGTCTCATACTGATGTTAGTTAACATGAATCTTCTTCAGTCATAAATCAATTGAAGTTTATATAAAACACCATTATTTATTTGTATTTTTGCAGAGACTCAGACTGAGTGTTGCTGTAGTTCAGAGGCTCCTTTACACCTTTACAACAATGAAGATATGCTGATTCCCGACCAGGTCAGATTGATGACGGACCACAAGACGGACAGAACGGACGGAAACGCCTGTGTTTTCGTGGACTAGCTAAGTAAGCTGCACATTAAAGGAACATTTTGTCATTTTGGGAAATATGCATATTGATTTTTTTAGCCAAGAGTTAAACAAGAAGATTTTTACCTCTGCAAATATGTAGCTGCAGCCAGCTTCAGTAGTGTCAAAGATGAAGCCTACACATGTTTTCCAGACTCATATAACCTGTGACAACACTGATCAATGCAGATTTATTTCGACTTGAATTAGTCTTCGTAGTTGATTATTATAGCTGAAGTCTGGGAGACACTGACAGCAGACCAAGAGAAGGATCCACATTCCTGACTTGTTTCTGATCTCAGGACAGGACTCTTCCCGGAGAGTGGACGTGAACCGAACCACACCAAGCCAGCAGCATCACACAACCAGTCTTATGTGAGGAAGCTCCAGCACCACTGCAGCCCACTCAACACACTGAACCACCTTCAGCTCCACACTGTACACACTGGACTGATCTCATGTTTATATCAATCAACAAAACAAAAACTCAGCCATGTAACATGATCCTGTGTTCAGTCTCATACTAATGTTGGTTGACATGAATCTTCTTCATTAGTAAATCAGTTGAAGGTTATATAAAACACCATAATTTGTATTTTTGCAGAGACTCAGACTGAGTGTTGCTGTAGTTCAGTGGCTCCTTTACAACAATGAAGAAATGCTGATTCCCGACCAGGTCAGATGGATGACGGACCACAAGACAGACAGAACGGCAGTAAACGCCTGTGTTTACGTGGCCGACGTAAGTAAGCTGCACTTTAAAGGAACATTTTGTCATTTTGGGAAATATGCATATTGATTTTTTTAGCCAACAGTTAAACAAGAAGATTTTTACCTCTGCAAATATGTAGCTGCAGCCAGCTTCAGTAGTGTCAAAGATGAAGCCTACACATGTTTTCCAGACTCATATAACCTGTGACAACACTGATCAATGCAGATTTATTTCGACTTGAATTAGTCTTCGTAGTTGATTATTATAGCTGAAGTCTGGGAGACACTGACAGCAGACCAAGGGAAGGATCCACATTCCTGACTTGTTTCTGATCTCACAGGACAGGACTCTTCCCGGAGAGTGGACGTGAACCGAACCACACCAAGCCAGCAGCATCACACAACCAGTCTGATGTGAGGAAGCTCCAGCACCACAGCAGTCCACTCAACACACTCAACCGCCTTCAGCTCCACACTTTACACACTGAACTGATCTCATGTTTATAATAGTCAAATTAACAAAAACTCAGCCATGTAACATGATCCGTTGTTCAGTCTCATACTGATGTTGGTTAACATGAATCTTCTTCAGTCATAAATCAGTTGAAGGTTATATAAAACACCATTATTTATTTGTATTTTTGCAGAGACTCAGACTGAGTGTTGCTGTAGTTCAGAAGCTCCTTTACACCTTTACAACAATGAAGAAATGCTGATTCCCGACCAGGTCAGATGGATGACGGACCACAAGACGGACAGAACGGCAGGAAACGCCTGTGTTTACGTGGCCGACATAAGTAAGCTGCACTCTAAAGGAACATTTTGTCATTTTGGGAAATATGCATATTGATTTTCTAGCCAACAGTTAGATAAGAAGATTGTTACCACTGTAAATATGTAGCTGCAGCCAGCTTCATTAGTGTCAAAGATGAAGCCTACACATGTTTTCCAGACTCATATAACCTGTGACACCACTGATCAATGCAGATTTATTTATACATGAATTAGTCTTCGTAGTTGATTATAGCAGCTGAAGTCTGGGAGACACTGACAGCAGACCAAGAGAAGGATCCACATTCCTGACTTGTTTCTGATCTCAGGACAGGACTCTTCCCGGAGAGTGGACGTGAACCGAACCACACCAAGCCAGCAGCATCACACAACCAGTCTTATGTGAGGAAGCTCCAGCACCACTGCAGCCCACTCAACACACTGAACCACCTTCAGCTCCACACTGTACACACTGGACTGATCTCATGTTTATATCAATCAACAAAACAAAAACTCAGCCATGTAACATGATCCTGTGTTCAGTCTCATACTGATGTTGGTTGACATGAATCTTCTTCATTAGTAAATCAGTTGAAGGTTATATAAAACACCATAATTTGTATTTTTGCAGAGACTCAGACTGAGTGTTGCTGTAGTTCAGTGGCTCCTTTACAACAATGAAGAAATGCTGATTCCCGACCAGGTCAGATGGATGACGGACCACAAGACAGACAGAACGGCAGTAAACGCCTGTGTTTACGTGGCCGACGTAAGTAAGCTGCACTTTAAAGGAACATTTTGTCATTTTGGGAAATATGCATATTGATTTTTTTAGCCAACAGTTAAACAAGAAGATTTTTACCTCTGCAAATATGTAGCTGCAGCCAGCTTCAGTAGTGTCAAAGATGAAGCCTACACATGTTTTCCAGACTCATATAACCTGTGACAACACTGATCAATGCAGATTTATTTCGACTTGAATTAGTCTTCGTAGTTGATTATTATAGCTGAAGTCTGGGAGACACTGACAGCAGACCAAGAGAAGGATCCACATTCCTGACTTGTTTCTGATCTCACAGGACAGGACTCTTCCCGGAGAGTGGACGACAACCGAACCACACCAAGCCAGCAGCATCACACAACCAGTCTGATGTGAGGAAGCTCCAGCACCACAGCAGTCCACTCAACACACTGAACCACCTTCAGCTCCACACTGTACACACTGGACTGATCTCATGTTTATATCAATCAACAAAACAAAAACTCAGCCATGTAACATGATCCTGTGTTCAGTCTCATACTGATGTTGGTTAACATGAATCTTCTTCAGTAGTAAATCAGTTGAAGGTTATATAAAACACCATAATTTGTATTTTTGCAGAGACTCAGACTGAGTGTTGCTGTAGTTCAGCGGCTCCTTTACACCTTTACAACAATGAAGAAATGCTGATTCCCGACCAGGTCAGATTGATGACGGACCACAAGACGGACAGAACGGACGGAAACGCCTGTGTTTTCGTGGACTAGCTAAGTAAGCTGCACCTTAAAGGAACATTTTGTCATTTTGGGAAATATGCATATTGATTTCCTAGCCAACAGTTGGATAAGAAGATTGTCACCACTGCAAATATGTAGCTGCAGCCAGCTTCAGTAGTGTCAAAGATGAAGCCTACACATGTTTTCCACACTCATATAACCTGTGACACCACTGATCAATGCAGATTTATTTATACATGAATTAGTCTTCGTAGTTGATTATTATAGCTGAAGTCTGGGAGACACTGACAGCAGACCAAGAGAAGGATCCACATTCCTGACTTGTTTCTGATCTCACAGGACAGGACTTTTCCCGGAGAGTGGACGACAACCGAACCACACCAAGCCAGCAGCATCACACAACCAGTCTGATGTGAGGAAGCTCCAGCATCACAACAGTCCACTCAACACACTGAACCTCCTTCAGCTCCACACTTTACACACTGGACTGATCTCATGTTTATATTAGTCAAAATAACAAAAACTCAGCCATGTAACATGATCCTGTGTTCAGTCTCATACTGATGTTGGTTAACATCAATCTTCTTCAGTCATAAATCAGTTGAAGGTTATATAAAACACCATTATTCATTTGCATTTTTACAGAGACTCAGACTGAGTGTTGCTGTAGTTCAGTGGCTCCTTTACAACAATGAAGAAATGCTGATTCCCGACCAGGTCAGATGGATGACGGACCACAAGACAGACTGAACGGCAGTAAACGCCTGTGTTTACGTGGCCGACGTAAGTAAGCTGCACTTTAAAGGAACATTTTGTCATTTTGGGAAATATGCATATTGATTTTTTTAGCCAACAGTTAAACAAGAAGATTTTTACCTCTGCAAATATGTAGCTGCAGCCAGCTTCAGTAGTGTCAAAGATGAAGCCTACACATGTTTTCCAGACTCATATAACCTGTGACAACACTGATCAATGCAGATTTATTTCGACTTGAATTAGTCTTCGTAGTTGATTATTATAGCTGAAGTCTGGGAGACACTGACAGCAGACTAAGAGAAGGATCCACATTCCTGACTTGTTTCTGATCTCACAGGACAGGACTCTTCCCGGAGAGTGGACGACAACCGAACCACACCAAGCCAGCAGCATCACACAACCAGTCTGATGTGAGGAAGCTCCAGCACCACAGCAGTCCACTCAACACACTCAACCGCCTTCAGCTCCACACTGTACACACTGAACTGATCTCATGTTTATAATAGTCAAATTAACAAAAACTCAGCCATGTAACATGATCCGTTGTTCAGTCTCATACTGATGTTGGTTAACATGAATCTTCTTCAGTCATAAATCAGTTGAAGGTTATATTAAACACCATTATTTATTTGTATTTTTGCAGAGACTCAGACTGAGTGTTGCTGTAGTTCAGAAGCTCCTTTACACCTTTACAACAATGAAGATATGCTGATTCCCGACCAGGTCAGATGGATGACGGACCACAAGACGGACAGAACGGCAGGAAACGCCTGTGTTTACGTGGCCGACATAAGTAAGCTGCACTCTAAAGGAACATTTTGTCATTTTGGGAAATATGGATATTGATTTTCTAGCCAACAGTTAGATAAGAAGATTGTTACCACTGTAAATATGTAGCTGCAGCCAGCTTCAGTAGTGTCAAAGATGAAGCCTACACATGTTTTCCAAACTCATATAACCTGTGACACCACTGATCATTGCAGATTTATTTATACATGAATTAGTCTTCGTAGTTGATTATTATAGCTGAAGTCTGGGAGACACTGACAGCAGACCAAGAGAAGGATCCACATTCCTGACTTGTTTCTGATCTCACAGGACAGGACTCTTCCCGGAGAATGGACGACAACCGAACCACACCAAGCCAGCAGCATCACACAACCAGTCTGATGTGAGGAAGCTCCAGCATCACAGCAGTCCACTCAACACACTGAACCTCCTTCAGCTCCACACTTTACACACTGGACTGATCTCATGTTTATATTAGTCAAAATAACAAAAACTCAGCCATGTAACATGATCCTGTGTTCAGTCTCATACTGATGTTGGTTAACATGAATCTTCTTCAGTCATAAATCAGTTGAAGTTTATATAAAACACCATTATTCATTTGCATTTTTACAGAGACTCAGACTGAGTGTTGCTGTAGTTCAGTGGCTCCTTTACAACAATGAAGAAATGCTGATTCCCGACCAGGTCAGATGGATGACGGACCACAAGACAGACAGAACGGCAGTAAACGCCTGTGTTTACGTGGCCGACGTAAGTAAGCTGCACTTTAAAGGAACATTTTGTCATTTTGGGAAATATGCATATTGATTTTTTTAGCCAACAGTTAAACAAGAAGATTTTTACCTCTGCAAATATGTAACTGCAGCCAGCTTCAGTAGTGTCAAAGATGAAGCCTACACATGTTTTCCAGACTCATATAACCTGTGATACCACTGATCAATGCAGATTTAATTCGACATGAATTAGTCTTCGTAGTTGATTATTATAGCTGAAGTCTGGGAGACACTGACAGCAGACCAAGAGAAGGATCCACATTTCTTACTTGTTTCTGATCTCACAGGACAGGACTCTTCCCGGAGAGTGGACCTGAACCGAACCACACCAAGCCAGCAGCATCACACAACCAGTCTGATGTGAGGAAGCTCCAGCACCACAGCAGTCCACTCAACACACTGAACCACCTTCAGCTCCACACTTTACACACTGAACTGACGTCATGTTTATTTTAGTCAAAATAACAAAAACTCAGCCATGTAACATGATCCTGTGTTCAGTCTCATACTGATGTTGGTTAACATGAATCTTCTTCAGTAGTAAATCAGTTGAAGGTTATATAAAACACCATTATTTATTTGTATTTTTGCAGAGACTCGGACTGAGTGTTGCTGTATTTCAGCGGCTCTTTTACAACAATGAAGATATGCTGATTCCCGACCAGATCAGATGGATGACGGACCACAAGACGGACAGACCGGACGGAAACGCCTGTGTTTTCGTGGACTAGCTAAGTGAGCTGCACATTAAAGGAACATTTTGTCATTTTGGGAAAAATGCATATTGATTTTTTAGCCAACAGT